>CM045760.1:60312194-61512194 GCA_025200525.1 Camellia lanceoleosa
CAGTGTGTGTAATGAGTAAATATATATATATATAATTTTTAGGTGTGTGTATTAAGAAGGGCGTGTAAATAAGCGGATTAAGTGTGTGCAAATAGATGCCCACAACAACTGCTAGTTAAGGTAAGTCAAATGTCAAATTGCAGATTATGAGACATTGAGATACACACCAATAGATGAAACCGAATACATTTTCCAAGTGAGGGCAATGTCACATCATTCAACATGGACATACTCTTCGTAAAGGTATTTTTGTCATTTCATTGTTTAATATTATTTTAAACACATTTTTTAATATATAAATATAATAAAAATTCAACTCATATTCTCAAACATAACAATGATAATAATATATTAAAATAGTTAATTATTTTTTGTAAATAGTAAGCAAATGTATTATCGTACTTAATTATTAACTAGTTTATCGTTATCTTGTGCAGATAATTATAGATATTTATATTTGTTTTTATTTTTTTAAATATATAAATTAAATACATGGGGTTTGATTGAGAAGTTTGAAAGAATTTAATAAGTGTTTATTTATTTATTTAAGAGGCATTTACACAATAATTACATAATATATAAATTAAATACATGGGGTTTGACCGAAGAGTTTGAAAGAATTTAATAAGTATTTATTTATTTATTTAAGAGGCATTTACACAATAAGTACATGGGTCTCTTGGGGAAGCAAAAAGTAATAAAATTAGGATTTCATTTATTGCGTTATTCATTTAATAAGTGTAATTATTATAAATTAAGTGTTTATTGTAATCAATAGTGTAATTATCACAATCTTTGAATTTATTGTAATCAATAGTGTAATTATTACAATCTTTGAACCAATCACCAATCACCAAGTCAATTTTTTTTTTAAAAAAATAATTAAAAAATCAGGAAATTAGGATTGACATGTTGGAGGTTCCATGGCGCTTGGGTTTAAAATAATTTCATAATATATAGATGCAGTTACTTTTACAAAAAAAATAAAAAAAAAAAAAATAAATAAAATAAAAATAATAATTCTATTGAACCTTCCAAAAGAACATCACGTTTCAATTAAGGCTTATTTTGGAAAGTAGGCTTTTTCTCCCTCATTCGCTCTATCTCCTATCTCTCATCTTTTCCCTACCACCACCACCACCACCACCACCATATCTTCATCACTACAACCACTCCCCTCTTTCTTTCCATCTCTGTCTCACACAATCCCAGAACCACGCCCATGTTTCTTTATCTTTCTCTTCATCTTCGGTGTAGATCAATTGATGAGGATCACAGATCACAAATCATTATTCGATAGAACATAGGATTTCGGCTTCATCTTCTCTAACCCTCTATTCTATCTCTCTCTAAACCCTAGCCCTTGAAATCGAAACCCTATTGTATCTTCGATCTATGTCTGAAATAAACTGAAACCCTTGATTGAATCAAGTCGAAACCCTTGAAATCACTTGATGAAGAAGATGAAACCCTTGAAATAAAACTCAGACCATCCAAATTGGCTTTCTGAAGAAGATGAAAAAGAAGAAGATGAAGCCGACTGTTTAGAATGCTGAAATCATCTGAAATTCGTCAACCATCTTCAAATCCAGGTATTTTTTTGTTAAAATTCGCTTCAGATTTCTTGTGATTTGTTAAGATTATCTGAAATTTGTTGAGATTGCTTCAAATTTGTTTGAAATTACTTGATTGTTGATGTTGTTGTCTGATCTGTTGAGCAAGTTTTGGTGAATTTTGCTAACAAAAAAAAAAAAATGCTAAATTTGTATAAACAAATGAAAAATTTATCTATAAATCTCATATTGAGGAAGGATGATCTATTTAGTCCTAAGGATTTTCTTATAGAGCAATTAGTCTCATTGATTTTGGAAATATAGGTTTAATATATTGTTTGGAAATTAGATTTACTCTAATATACCCTTATTTCTATTATGTTTCATTCTCTTTTTTTCTTTTGTGCTAGAAAGCACACAATCTATGAGAATCAAATTTGGGATGATTTTTATATGAGGATCTTTTTTATTTAAAAAATATTTCAAAAGAAGTAAAAAAAGACTTGAAATATGAGATTGTTCAAACATTTCAAAAGGTCCTTAATAAAATTTGGACAAATGTATAATTTCATACTGTAACACTCCAAAAAAAATCTTTAGTGTTTTTTTTTCCAAATGTAACACTCCAATACAACACTAAAAAATTTTTTTTTAGTGTAACACTCCAATGTAATATATAAAAAAAATTGATTAGTGTACTTTTTTCAAACGTAACACTCTAATATAGCACTCTAAAAAAAAGGATGTGGGATTCTTCAAACCATTCCAAAAGAAGTACAAAAATTCATTAATAAGCTTTGAGCTAATGTATAATTTCAAATTGTGGGTGTTATGTTTGAAAAAAGTACATCAAGGAATTTTTTTGGTGTTTTTGTTGGTAAAAACTGATTCTATGAATAATTGCTAAAGTGTTAAAATAATAACAATATGTCTGAAAGCTTCAAGCTAATTTTATTGAATTGAATTGAATGAAGGAATACAACTTAAATAAGAGCAGCAAAGCTACATCTACAAACAACCCCAATGTCACTTAGCAGATTTTGTGGAACTAAACCCTTGATTACATGAATTGGTTATACACACCAACAATGACTCCTACAAACTAGGGATTGTCCAATAGACTAGGTAATACCAATCTCCTAGCTATAGATAACAGTATTTATTAAAATAAAAACTTAAAGCTTAAATCTTAACACCCTCCCTTAAACTGATTTCTACAGAAAACAGTTTAGAATTCAAACATCAGTTCAGCAACTCATTTTTTTGTGTATCAGCAACAATGCAACCAGCCTCTGCTGATGAACAAACTCCAAGTATGCTTCTGAGCTTCTCGAACACTGGTTGTTTGAGAGGTTTGGTTAAGATATCAGCTGCTTGATCTCCACTTTTGCAAAACTCTAACTCAATCACACCATCTTTGCAAAGATCACGCAAAAAATGATAACGAATATCTATATGCTTGCTTCTCCCATGCTTAACTGGATTTCTGGAAAGCTTAATGGCAGAAACATTATCACAAAATATTGTTGTTGGGCCTTGCTGCTGATGACCAATTACTTCAGGCATTCTTCTCAGCCAGATAGCTTGACAGGAACATGAAGCAGCAGCTACAAACTCTGCTTCAGTTGTCGAAAGTGTCACAATTTGCTGCTTCTTTGATGACCATGAAATAGCACCTGAGCTCATCAAGAACGCATTACCAGAAGTGCTCTTTCGATCATCAATATCACCTGCATAATCACTGTCAGTAAAACCAAAGAAACTTTGTTATTCACCCCTTTTGTAAAGAATTCCAAAATCAGATGTGCCTTTTAAGAATCGAAATATTCTTTTTTGCTGCCTTGAGATGCATCTCAGTGTATTCTCCATATAGTGACTAATTAAGCTAACAGAATGCATGATGTCAGGCCTTGTTGAAGTTAGATACATCAAACTTCCAACAATTTGCTTGAAAAATGTGTTATCAATTCTTTCTCCATCAGTATCTCTAGTCAGCTTTAGTCCTATTTCAGTCGGTGTTCCAACTGGATTGCATTTCAGCATTTGAAACCTCTCCAAAACTCCCTGGACATATTTCTTTTGAGAAACAAAATTACCAGCTGCTGATTGTACTACTTCTATGCCAAGAAAGTAGTGCATCAGTCCTGAATCAGTCATATCAAACTCATTCATTATAGACCTTTTAAAATTATTATACATATCAGCACCACTTCCTGTGTAAATCAGATCATCAACATATAAACACACGATGAGCATTTTACCTTCATCATCAACCTTAACATACAATGTGTGTTCTTATGGGCACTTTTGGAAGCCTTGCTTGACAAAGTAAGCATCTATCTTGGCTGTACCAAGCTCGTGGTGCTTGCTTCAACCCATAGAGTGCCTTATTCAATCTATACACCTTCTCCTTATTGCCTTGCTACACGTAGCCTGGAGGTTGATCTACATATACTTGTTCTTCCAATTTACCATGTAAAAATGCAGACTTACATCTAATTGAAAAATAGGCCAAGAGTTTTGAGCAGCTAAAGAGATTACCAAACGAATTGTGTCTAGCTTTGCAACTGGAGCAAACACCTCTTTGTGATCAACACCATACTCTTGCTTGTATCTCTTTGCCACCAGACAAGCCTTGTGCTTGTCTATCTCCCCCTTCTCATTCAACTTGGTTTTAAAAACCCATTTCACACCAATCACTTTGCTTGGTTCCACTTTTTCAAAAACACTTTTTAGAAAATTTTACATTCTTGTTTTTCGTATTTTTTTTTTGTTTTTACTGAATTTTTTTGATAGTTTAAGCAAATTTTTTTTTTTTTAAAAACTTTTTGGACATACCTAACATAAATATACCTAAAAAGTAAAAAAATTGTGAATAAATTTTTTTAAAAATTCACTAAATATCAAAAATACAAAAAAATTACGAGAATTATATTTTTATGTATTTATTAATTTTTTAAAATATTTTTTTACAAATTTTTTACTTTTTAGATACATCTAAGTAAGGTGCATCTAAAAAAGTAAAAAAAATGTTTAAAATTTTAAAAATATTCACTAAAAACAAAAAATCACGAAAATCAAAAACTCAGTTTTTAAAAAACTTAATCCAAAAAACTAACCGAACACTGAATAGTTTTCTGTCCTTTTGGCAAGTCAGTCAACTCCCATGTATTATTTTCTCTATGGATTTGATCTCAACATTCATTTCCTTTTGCCATTTAGTGTCCTTTACTGCTTCCTCAAATGTGATAAGGATCAAAATCTGCAAACAATGCAAAGTGAGCAGTAATATTATCATCAGAAAGTTCATCCCCACTTACATATTTTCCTTGGACGTTGATTCTCAGGTGGCTGCTCATTTGTTGGAGGCAGCTGCTCATTTGTTGGTGTAGTCGATGAAAAACTGGGCAAGAGTTCATCAAAGGACTGTTGCTACGTTTCAATCCTATTCTCTGCATCATCAAAATCAATTGGAATTTGCTTTAGTTCCTTGCCTTTTCCAGTCCAATCCCACATATTTTCTTCATCAAAAACCACATCCCAGCTGATAACAATCTTCTTGGTGATGGGATAATACAACTTGTAGGCCTTTGAATGTTCACTAACACCAAGAAAAATACATTTTTCGCCTTTGTCATCTAGCTTCTTCCTTTTTTCATTAGGAATGTGAGCATATGCTATACATCCAAAAATTCTGAAATGATCAACGAATGGTCGACGCCTAGCCCATGCTTCTTCAAGTGTCATGTTTCGGACAGCTAGTGTGGGACTTCTATTCAGTAAGTGAATGCCCCAATTGACTGCTTCAGGCCAAAAACTCCTTAGAATGCTTCTCCTTGCCAACATACTTCGCACCATGTTTAAAATTGTACGATTTTTCCTCTCGGACACACCATTTTGCTGTGGTGTATGGGCTGCAGTCAGCTGCCTTTTGATTCCATGTTCCTCACAAAGATTTGGAAATTCTCGTGAGTTGTATTCTCCACCACGATCGGTTCAAAGAGTTTGAATAACTCTCCCAACTTCTTTCTCAACCAGGGCCTTGTAACTTTTAAATGCTGAAAAGCTTCAGATTATTGCTGCAAAAAATATACCCATGTTTTCCGACTATAATCATCAATGAATGTAATAAAATACCTCTTATTACCATTAGAAGTCGGATTTATGGGTCCACAAATATTGGACTGGACCAGCTCCAGTGTTTTTGTAGCTCTCCTTGCCTTCCCTTTTGGAAAATGATCACGATGTTGCTTGCCAAGGTTATTCTGTTTTGCTAAAGAATAATGTGATTAAGGGACTTTGAATTATTGCACCATGTTATAATCTTTTAATCCAGTTGATCCTTTGCCAAAAGATAAAAACCAATTCAAATTCAATCCTTTGCCAAAAGTCGATCACAACTTTGTTTTGAGAAATTACACTGGTTGCACTCTATTTATGCAATGTCCTCGTGCTCCTCTTGAGTTGTTTTGATGAGCTCATTAATTTAAAATGAAATTGTTGGTAAATTGGGAGCTGTGTGAGACTATTAAATTAAGGATTGTAATGTGGATCAAAGAATCTTGCCCCTCCTTGGATTTTTCAATTAATGATATTATTTTCAACTTGCAAAAAGTCAAAGTTTGCATTAGGGGGATTGGTTAGTGGCCTGGGGTAAAGTATTTAGGCTGGTGATTTTGCTTTAGGTTTGTGCTGACATTACTTGTTTTTGCTATACAACCTTTTGTACCATTTCCTAATTCCATGTTTCCATACCCATTTAGGCTTTAGTTATTTTAAACTTTGTGTCAATCACTTCTACACCTATATAATCTCATATTAAATAATTTGAATTTTTTGTATGGTTGGGATTGTTTGTCTTATTTTTTGTTGAATTTGGATTGAAGGTTTACTTTAAGGATTAAACTAGGATTAGTAAGGGACCTATTTATACATCTTGTGGGATTATTTTAAAGGGAAAAAACTCTGCTTTAACTTGTTGGATTCATAAAAGTGAAGTTATTCATTATCTTCATTATGAATTTGCCAAGGCTCCTCTATTTGCTGTTGGAACTAGTATTGGTGCTAACGTTCTGGTATGTTGTGATTGCTGAATCTGTTTCATACCTCATATATTTAAGTTTGACTTTGATTGTTTCAAATTATTCTCTTAAATTGTTTCATTAGTTTTTCTTTCTTGTATTCTACAGGAAAACCGTGTAAAGATCACAATTATTATTCAATGCATGTTATGAGAAAGTTGTGTATCATGCGTGTTACTTGTCGAGATGATTCAAATTATGTCGTTTCTTTTTTATATTAAAATATTCACACACACACACACACATATGTATCTGTTTTATGCTTTGTTTCCATGCTTGGCATTTAGCCATGATGTTAACAAGTTTGGGATTTATGCCCATGAAGCATTGAAATCTTTTTGACTGCTTTATGTTGTACTTGTTTTGAAGTCATTATTGAGAAGTAGATTCTTGCAAAGTGGAAGATTGGTCCAAGACAAGAGACCCTCTTCTGTGGCAGCAAGTGAATTGGGTTTTTTGAGGCAAAGACACACACAGTGGTTTAAGGTATTTGGTTTTAATGCTATATCTACAATAAGAGTGGCTTCTTTCTTTTTATTTGTCAGAAATATTTTCCCTGCACTAACTACGATGCAAGGTTGCTTTTACTACCTGCCTTATTTGGGTGTGTATGTGTCTGTGTGGTGGTCTGTTTTCCTATAGCTAATGCTTGTTATTTTGGTTGTTGTGGAAGAGAAAATCATGTTAAAGTAGACCCAAACAACTTCACCAAGTTTTCTAGCAATTAGGTTACACATTTGATTATAGTGAATTACATGCTTCATGAATTCATTGTTCAAAATTGTGGTGTTGACATATTGTAACATAGTTATCTCTGTGAGAGTATCCATTTTGTACAAATAATGCCAAAGGTTGGGTCTGAACTCAATCTACCTCTCTACCCACATCCAATGGGGACTAAACTAGGCATACTTTTTTTTTTTCTTTTTGGTAGTATTAAATGGTAGTTTCTCACCTTTGTCCTCTACGTGGTTTTACGACTCACAATTCTGTTGCAGGGTTCAGATGGTAATTGCCCTATTTTGGTAAGAAGAATTTTATTTATATGATACTAGAAGTTCTACAAAAATACTTCACATATTGACATTATTGTTTTGGAGAACTTGGAATTGTTTTGACATTATACAAATAAGAGGAGAAAAGAAATAACACGTTAATTCGTTAACTAATTAATTAATTATGTAAAAAAAGACGGAATGGCTGTCACGGACAGCTTCCCCATGACAAATACGACCTGTGACAATAGACGGAATGTAATTTGGACCCGTAGAGAGTCGAAAACGCCTTAAACTTAGTCGAAAAATGGCGTTCGAGGCAAAATTCAAAACAGCCCGAACCACCGTGTGGCTGTCACGGACAGCTTCCCCATGACAAATCGACTGTGACAAAAGGCGGAATGTAAATAGCACGCGTAGGCTGGGAGTTAGAGCCGAAAACGCCTTAAACTTGGTCAAAAAATGGAGTTCTGGAGGCAAAAATTCAAAATAGCCTCGAACCACCATGTGGCTGTCATGGACAGCTTCCCCATGTCAAATACGACCTGTGACAACAGACGGAATGTAAATAGCACGTGGGTTGGGAGTTAGAGCCGCGCCTTAAACTTAGTAAAAAACGGCGTTCAAGGCGAAAATTCAAAACAGGCCCCGAATCACCGTGTGGCTGTCACGGACAGCTTTTCCATGACAAATAGGACCTCTGACAATAGACAAAATGTAAATAGCATGCGTAGGTTGGGAGTTAGAGTCGAAAACGCTTTAAACTTAGTCAAAAAATAGTGTTCTGAGGGGCGAAAATTCAAAACAGCCCCCCTGAACCACCATGTGGCTGTCACGGACAGCTTCCCCATGACAAATACAACCTGTGACAAAAGACGGAATGCAAATAGCACATGTAGGTTGGGATTTAGAGCTGAAAATGCCTTAAACTTAATCGAAAAATGGTATTCCGAGGGCGAAAATTCAAAACATCCCCTGAACCACCGTGTGGCTGTCACAGACAGCTTCCCCATAACAAATATGACCTGTGACAAAAGACGGAATGCAAATAGCACTCGTAGGTTGGGAGTTAGAGCCGAAAACGCCTTAAACTTAGTCGAAAAATGGCGTTCTGGGGGCAAAAATTCAAAATAGCCCCGGAACCACTGTGTGGCTGTCATAGACAGCTTTCCCGTGACAAATACGACCTGTGACAACAATTGGGATGTAAATAGCACGCTTAGGTTAGGAGTTAGAACCAAAAACGCTTTAAACTTGGTCAAAAAATGGCGTTCTGGGGGTGAAAATTTAAAACAGCCCCCGAACTACCGTGTGGCTGTCACAGACAGCTTCCCCTTGACAAATACGACCTGTGACAACATACGGAATGTAAATAGCACACTTAGGTTAGGAGTTAGAGCCAAAAACGCTTTAAACTTAGTCGAAAAATGGCTGGCTGTCAGGGACAGCTTCCCTGTGACAAATATGACCTGTGACAATAGACGGAATGTAATTCGGACTCGTAGATTAGGAGTTAGAGTCGAAAACGCCTTAAACTTAGTCGAAAAATGGCGTTCCGGGAGCAAAAATCTAAAACAGCCCTCGAGCCATCGTGTGGTTGTCACGGACAGCTTCCTCATGACAAATATGAAATTTCAGCTATAATAAAGCAAATACAAAAAGTAGAGATGGTGTATATCTCCTTAATAGAACAATTGGATAATAAAAAATTGGGAAAAGAAAATCTTGGAAACATTAATTCTCTGTTTTTTTTTCATGGGCACATTAGGACTTAAAAACTTGTTTATTTTGATGGGCAAATTACCTACACCCCCCTTGAAGTTTAGCTAAATTACATATTCCCTTTTGAGGTTTCAAAAATTACATCCTGCCCCACCGATGGGTTGGCACCAATGGGGCTCTTTGATAAAAAGACTACCAATGTGACTTCCTTGCTAACATGGGCTTCTCCCAAAATTTCACCTTGGACATCCATAGGACTCCGATATTGGAAATTGCTTCCCCTAAAAGCTTTGACTTCATATGAGCCTGATCACCATTGTTTCTGTTTTTGTTTAGCTTCTAATTACTTAAAAAATAAAATGATTTTGTAATTGATTCCATGAAAATAATAACTTTCAAGTTGTATGTAATTTTTTTTATATATAATTGTAAATGCGAATGTTATTCAATAAAATGTTAATGGATGTTATTTTTTTGTTACGGATTGATGATGTTGGCATGGATACAGGGATGTTTTTGGGACAGATTGATGATGTTTGCATGGGCGCAATTTACATTATATTTTTGTTTATGGAAAACATGTACACCTGATATGTTTTGTTATTAAGATTTTGTTTAATTTGGATATTTGTTGGTTTGGATAGTATATGTATTTCTTGGATTATACTATGTTTATGGATTTTTATCTTCTTTGATATGTACAATTAATAGTTAGGTTTTATAGATGGTTGGAAATTGAATGCTACAGGTTGTGGATAAATATTTTTATTAAATGGTTGAGAATTGAATGAATGAATGAATAATTTTGTATATGCGCAAGTCACAGGTGGCACAAAAAATATTATAGAACAATTTATAAAAACTAAATGAGACCTTTTAGTGACTAAACAAATATCACAGGTTGGCTTTTGGCTACTAAAACTTTAGTCGCCAATTATAAAAAAGAAACTTTTGACTACTAAATTTTTAGTCGTCATTTCTCAAAAAGTGAAACTTTTGGCTATCAAATAATTAGTTGCCAAGCATATATGCTCAATTGGCTATTAAATAATTTAGTCGCTAAAAGTAAATATATATATATATATATTTAATTATTGTTAAAAAATATATGGCGACTAAAGTTTTAGTCACCAATAGGTCACATTTGGCTATCAAATGGTTAGTTGTCAAACATACAAGCTCAATTGGCTATCAAATAATTTAGTCGTTAAAAGTAAAATATATATATATATATATATTTAATTATTGTTAAAAAATATATGGCGACTAAAGTTTTAGTCGCCAATATGTCACTTTTTGGCTACCAAAAAAATTTTAGTCGCCAATTGTCTTTCCCGACAAACTATTGGTGATCAAATATATTAGTCGCCAAAAGTAATTTGCGACTAAAATAAGGCTTTTGGCGACTAAAATTTTAGTTGCCAAAAGTGAAATTTCTTGTAGTGTAGTATGGTAGAGTTTTCATTTCAAAACATAATTTTCGACTTTCAAACCAAATATGTACATATTATATTTTGGATTTTGTAAAACAAAATAAAAATTAGATTTTGGTTGGAGGACTCATAGTATCATCCACAGCAGTACCATTAAAAAACATTTCTTACCATATCTCAAAGCAAGACTAGTAAAAAAAAAAAAAGAAAAGAAAAGAAAAAAAAACAAAGACCAACAGGACCAATGCTACAACCAAAAGACAATTTATATGAACACCATTAAAATTGCATTCTACCAAAAATCTAATGTATGTGAGCACTATTTAAATTCCTAATGCATATCAAACCTGTAATTTTATCAATAAATAAAAAAGTTGTGTCTTTGTGCAAGTATATTCAAGCTATTTCAATAATAAAAGTGTACCATAAATGAGAAGAAACATAATGAACAGATAGTAATATTCATTCAAAAGATTATCGTATAAAATATAAATCATACTAAACATTTAATAAATAAATAACAATGCTCAGGCCACATCATAATGAGAAAAAAATTATTGGTTGTTTCTGCATTTCATTTCTAACCATTGTGCTATTGAGGGACACCTCTTCTACTATGATTCAAGATAAGTTTCTGAGGCTTGTCTCTAATTTGCTGAACTATTTTCCTTTATGTCCAATCAATGAGGGAAAAAAAACATTTCCTTAGTGTAGCACATATACACACACAAAACCAGTAATACAAACAAACACGCATGCAAATCAATTGAATGAGAAAGAATAGATTTATAGCATACATGGAAAACACAAATATTGAAAATCCAAAAATCACAATAAAAAAAGTAGCAACACTTGATCAACATGATCGTGAAAGGATAATATATAACTTTTAATCAAATAGACTCGATAGTTTAAAGTTGAAGATAAATTCTAAGAATTATAGAAAAAGAATATCAAATAAAATCTTCTAAGAGAGGAAGGGGGAGGGAGGAGTTTTCAAAAAAAAAAGAAGATAAATGTGTGTGTGTGTGTGTGTGTTTTTTTTTTTTTTTTTTTTTTTTTGTGGGGGGGGGGGGGGGTGTTGGGAATCAAATCAATAAAACTCTAATATCACAAAAGTAGCAACACTTAATCAGTGTGATTGCAAAAGGATAATATATAACTTTCAATCGGATAGGCTCGAGAGTTTAAATTTGAAGATAAACTCTAAGAATTATGGAAAGAGAAAATCAAATAAAATCTTCCAAGAGAGGAAGAGGGAGGGAGGAGTTTTCAAAAAAATAAGATAAATGTGGGGGAAAAAAAGCAAATCAATAAAATTCTAACAATAAAAGTATTGAGAGTAAAATACTTCATTTATTTTTTAATAATTAGCTTTGGAAGAAGAAAAAAAAAATCAATTTCAAATTTAAAGATATATAAAAATAAGATAAATGTGGGGAAAAAAAAGCAAATCAAATAAAACTCTAATAACAGAAGAATTGAGAGTAAAATATTCTATTTATTTTTTAATAATTAGATTTGGAATCTTAAATTATATTTGATCATATCTTCGAAGAATTGAGAGTGGAATATGACATTTATTTTTTAATATTTAGAATTAAAATAATATATTATTTTATCACGTGCTATCACGACCCAAACCCGTCCTAAGGGTTTAGCATCGTAACCGGCCAGTAATCCGTGATTACCAAAGGCCTGTTTAACAGTAATAACAATTATACAATAGGAGGGGCCGGCAAAAGTCTGTAACTAATAAAATATAATGTCCAAAGAGTTGTAAGGACTTAAATACACAAACAACTTCTATATATATTTACTGATACACACATAAGTCCAAGTCCATATCCAAATATATATGTCAACACTTAGGTCCAAAATACGTGTAAGTACAAAATAAAAGACGTATTGAGGAATTAAATCCCAAAGCCAAAACAAATTATGAAACATTCACTTGACTTCATTCAAAAAAGGTGGATTTAGATCACCCAAAAAACCTTGACATAACGGTTCGGAACCTCGTGGTAAGGTACAATAGGTTAGCTTGACAAAACGGAATCAAGTCGATGTCGCTAACTTTGCTCCGGTGCTTGACCACCGAGTAAGAAGCAAAAGAATTGAATAGATATAAGTACCAAACTGAAAAGGATTGATTGAATAACAGAAGGATATGATTGTAATCGAATTGTGCTTGACTTTGCTTATTTAGGTCGGACGCTGCTTTTTAGACACATAGTCAGGGAGCCCACTGTGAGCAACAATGTTGTAAAGTTATGTTTAATTATAATTATTTTTTGAATGATTAACTGTACTGCTTTCTAAAATGATATTGTTTACGGAATGAATGTTTGTCCCATTTTATGAACTGTACTCGTGGTATCCATAGCAACGGCTATTCACTCTTTATTATTGTTAATCTTGCCATGCATGTATCAATTTCCATCTATATCAACAAATCTTACAACTAAACTTATGAGTTCCTTAAACGCTCTTGAATTTCTTATGTTTTGAGTACATTACTTCAAATTCATAAGGGTAAAAAGAGGAGTTCTTACCTACCGTAAACAATTTGAGTTGTCTTCAATGTTTTCCCTAACCCTCTCTTCAATTTCTTCTTCTTCTTCTAATCTTAGTTGAACTCTCAAATGCCTGCTCCTCCCTTCTCTCTCTACGTGTGTGTGCAAAGGACTCAACCAAACCCACTATCTTCCCTTATGCCAATTAAATAGATAAATAGATTAGTAGGATTTTAATTAATTCAACTAAAGCTAATAAATCATTTCTAATTAAATTAAATTAATCCTTATCACAATATAATCTTAATTACATCAAATTTCATTATATAAGTGTGAATTAGGCTCTAATTCCTACCCAATTTCGTAATTCTAACTTGTTAAAGTCAACGAATCAGACAGGTTTAATTTTCACTTTAACCTATCTGTCCACAATATTACAATTCAAATAATCACATGGCAATTCAATAACACTTCATAACACATAATAACATAATTAACAATAAGCATATAATCAACATAATTAATTTGCTTAATTAAGGAGGTGGTCACGTGCATGCATAGCACGGGTGACATGCTAGTAATAGAAGAATTGAGAGTAAAATGTTCCATTTATTTTTTAATAATTAGATTTGGAATATTAAATTAGATTTGATCATATCTTCGAAGAATTGAGAGTGGAATTTGTCATTTATTTTTTAATATTTAGATTTGAAATATCTTAAATTAGAGTTGGTCATATTTTGAGTTCTATATGCATATTATTTCAAATTTTACTTTTTTTAAAAAAATATATATAAAAAATGACTTTTTATTAGAAATTAGGAAAAATGAAAAGAAAAACTTCTTAGACTGCCAAGTAGAAAGAGATTGTCTCAATTTTAAATGCGAGGCCAAGTTTAAGAGTTTGGAAGCTTTAGAAACTACACTACATTTATATATAGATATAGTATAGATTTAAGACTATATTGAGATAGTTCTCACTGTCTTGCTATGATTTTTCATTTTGTTAAGCATGACTTGTCAAATTAAATATGATCTATATGTAACATTACCTTTTTTTTTTTTTTTGGGGGGGGGGGGGGGGGGGTGTTAAAATTTCATGTTGATTTCATTGTCCTATATATGTGTATAGATATATGTATTATATCAAAGATGTAACATGGTATGGCTCTCTATGCAATGGTTGAGATGTGACTGATGAATCACAAATTATATAATTTGATGGAACCTATCTGATAGAACCTGCTACAACTTTCAAGTCATACATAATTAACAATTTATATTTGAGGTTAGAAAAATGAACTTGTTTCTTTTCAAAATTCTGAGGGGTTGTTTGGGGTGTCCTAAATAAGTGCACTTTTTGTCTTTTTGGACTAAAAAATTGAGGAAAAAAATATGAATGTTTGGATTAACTTTTTGACTTTTTATGGAAAAATGTGTATTAAAAAATTGTATAAATTAATGTGTAGGGAAAAATTAGGATTGAGAGTTGTGCAGTCATAATTTTTGACTTTTGGTGAATAGTGATAACTTTTTAACTTTTTAAGTAACTTTTTAGCTTTTTGGTAACTTGCCAAACTTGGCCTCAAATTGAAAAAAATTGACTTATTTAACTTGGATTGAGCAATGCTATAAATGGTTCGTCCCACTACTCAATCCAAGCTTAATTTGCTAGTTGGTTTGTCAGTTGGCAAATAGATGGATTTGGGCAGATCAAAACAGGTTATGCAATAAAATAACTTAAACCAAACTCGCTCATTTAATGAAAAAGTTTAAACAAGTTAAATTAAATTTGATACAGATTAAATCAATCAGCCCAACCCCATCCACTTTGTTGAACTATTTTTTCTAATTGAGATTGTTGGAGGGGGTGATCAGGATGATTGTTGTGGATGGTGTGGAGGAGGTGGTGATGGAGTGGCGTCAATAGAGGTGGTGGTCTAGTAGGTACCCATTTAAATGTTCAACTCATTTAAACTCATTTATCTACTTGAACACATTTAGACTGATTTTTAATTGACGTATGGGTTCACAGCTTCAGATTGAATTTGTTATCTCTAGTTTTAGGTGAGATTTCCGATGAAAAATCACATTTACAATTCATTAGAGGTTCTGCAAAGATAAATCTTGCTTAAAATTACAGCCCCCCCACCCCCCAAAAAAAAAATTAAAAAAAAAATAAAAAATAAAAAACTCTAAGCTATCAATCCCATAACATGATTAATAGTTCAGTCTCTCTTTTATGTTCTTTTTCTTAATCATCACAAAATGTATATAGGTTGAAATACCAAATTAACTAAAAAAAAAGAGGCATACATGAAACATCAATAAGTTTTTGAAAAAACTAAAAAAGAGAGAGTTTACACAATGTTGTTCATTACATCACTAAGCAGATTTATACAAAAGGGCTAAATCAAAACTGCAATGGCATTATTTTTCAACTTCTACGGCCCTTCTCTCCCCAGTTCTGTTTTTTCGCCCATATTACTACTCTAGGCTTTAAAACCACAGTTACATCATGAATATTTGAATGGCTGCAGAACATTGGGATAGTGTCTGGAGAAAAATATCATGCGCCTTGTGTAGCCA
Organism: Camellia lanceoleosa; assembly: GCA_025200525.1. Classification (NCBI taxonomy): domain Eukaryota; kingdom Viridiplantae; phylum Streptophyta; class Magnoliopsida; order Ericales; family Theaceae; genus Camellia; species Camellia lanceoleosa. Next base: position 60,328,084 of record CM045760.1, read on the forward strand.
CACACACAGAGATGATCGGAACTTCATTTCTCATGAATAGGAGGGGGCTGTAAACTGGATACCACATGTTGGGTTTGACATATTCCCCCGTCACCTCCTACATCCAAAATGAGAAAAGCCATAGATGATTAACAACAGTGGCGGCTCCAGGAATCAATGATTAAGTTCTACAAATTCTATAAGGAATTTTTTTCACTCTTATCAATATTATATATAACATTTGTTTTCTATAAATTTTAGTGCATTCATACTAATCTTTTTGTAAAAAAAAAAAAAAGTAATTACAAAAATTTCTACAATTCCTCTCAATGAATTTCCTTACTTTGGTTGGAGAAATTTCAAGGGTATTTGGTGATTGGTGGAGTTGACTCACTAAATTCGTTTTTGAACTTAGAGAAATCTAGTCATCTTTGGGACTTGAACAAATATAGAGATAACCTAGAAAATTTTTAAAGGTCTGATACTCTATGCTAAGTGCAATAAGGTCTTCTTTTTTCTTTTTATTTTATTTTATAAGTTAATAAGGTCAATATTATCCATATATGATATATATATATATATTTTTTCAGTGATTTTTCAAATTTTAGTGGCGTCAATTGACTCACACCAATGTATGTGGTGCAACCTATGGGTGCAACAAACAAATGTATTTTATTTTATTTTTTTTATTGACACTAGAGTGTCCGGATCAAAGTTCGATTAATCCCCAGGAGTGCACAAGCGCTCGGCAAGGAGTTTCCCGCAAGTGCACTAAGCCCCAAGGAATTGTTAGCACTTAAGAGATTTCGGTGGTGTTACACGCACCAATTGGTATACTAATTAGTGTACCAACATAATTATGACATTGCCATTTAAAAATTACAACCCCACCCATTATACAAATTACAATGACCTAAAGTCTCAAATTATGAAATATCATCTGTTAGTACACTAATTAGTATACCAATTGGTGCATATAACATTATTCAAGAGGTTTCGATTCTTAAATCTTGGAGAGAGCACACTCTCAAAATCCAAGGCCTTGCCACCAAGCCAACCTTTTGGGGTTTGCAACAAACAAATGTATTGGTGCAACCAACAAAGTAATCGCTGCTAATAGACAATATAAATATTTAAAATATTTTTTTAAGCAAATTTTCAAAATTGGCAGATGGGGTCAATTAATCCCATACTCTATAGCCTAGCGTCGTCCCTGATTAACAATGAGAATAACTGAATAACTAACTTGCTGAGTTGAGTTGAGATTAGTACTTCTGAATTGGTTCATTTAAAGGTTAAATATGAGGTTGCTTTCATTGTCAAATATTAAAGCTTTTTTTTCTCGTCCAGATGTGCTTGTGTGTGTCATGTCATGGCTATTTTTATAAAAAAGAGATGCATTTTTCTTGTAAGAAAGTTGAGAACTATCCATACTTTTGACATCTGCTTGAGCTCTCTAGATCCTACATCACAGTGTCCTTCCAGTTCTTCGGCAACTGTTGCTCGAACAACAGCAGCTCTAACCTCTGCTGTTATATCTCAAATACTGCAATCATAAGTAGGTCATGGACAAATTAGTAGAGGTTACTTTACCTTTATTTTACTAATTCATTCATAGGATGTCCCCAAATGGAAAAATATTTTCTTTGCAAATTTTACGAGACCGGGTTAGGGATATATGATGAGTAGATCCAATATAGGGATATATTGATGAGTAGATCCAATCATGTGACCCATGAAATTAGAGGTTGGATTTGTTAATTATGGATACTTTAAATAAAGAGAAAAGAAAACTTGATTGTAGTATTAGCCATACAGTCAAAACAATTTGAAAAGGCTTTGAGGTTCACACACTCCACAAGGTCAGAGTCAGATCCAATATCAGTGGGTATGTAGTCTTTGCATAATGCAAACTAACCTGATTAGTGATTATTGATCGTGCTTTAACAAGCTATATCCAAAACCTATAGACAAGAGAACGACTTTTTGTACTGCTATTAGGTGTGCACACTTAGGCCATGTTTGTTTAGGCGGACTAGATTAGGTTGGATTAGCATTCCCATGACTAATAGTCCTAGGACTACGAATCCCTTTGGATTGTGTATTCTATCCTATGTTTAGATTGAGTTAAGATTATAAGGAGGGACTAATAGTCCAAACTTTGGCTTGATCCTCAATTTATATCCCACCTCCTATGTGGGATTGAATAGTCCATCATATGTAGGATACCAAATCTGGATGGATTGTTAGTCCGTACTTCAATTGTTTAACCAAACATTGGATTAATAATTTTATTGGACTATTAATCCAATCCCAAGCTTATGTCCACCCAAACAAGCATGGCCTTAAGGTAACAGGTTGAACCTTACCCACTAGAAGAAAATACAAGTATATGAGCTAGCTATGAAGCACCGACGCATCAAAATAGATGCAATAGCCGTGTTAGATATGTACGAGACAGGGACATGGACATGGACGTGGTGGGGACACATATGGGATGTGCCACATGACGTGTCCATTTTTATAATAATTTTTTCAGGAGACACAACAGGGACAACCAAGGTCTTAGTTTAATTTTTTAAAGCTAATTTTGGGGGTTATATTATGATGCTTGGAAGCTGGAAACATGAGAGTTGAATTTTAAAATATAGATAAAGAACTCATATCAAACTATCGACAACACAAAACAGATCTAACCACAAGTGCAAAATTGAGAAACTGGCTTCTAATGATCTTTGGAGCCTAACGCAAAAATATATCTAGTCTCTAGATAATTTACATTTAGTTTTTTTTTGTTTTTTTGTTTTTTTTATATATATATGTTAAATTAGTGTCGGTTTTCATTCATTTTAGTTGTTTGTGAATGTAATATTTACATACATAGAAAACAAAAATATATAAAACAATTATATTTTTTGTCGTATCCTTGCTGTGTAACCGTGTCTGTGTTCTAATTTTTTTGAAATTGTCATGTCCCGTGTCTTTGTCCGTATCCGTATCAATATCAGTATCCATGCTTCCTAGTGAGCTAGTGTCCAATTGATTTCCAAATATGCATGAAAACGTGATCAGTGCTTCCTAGTGAGCGAGTTTCCAACTGACTTACAAATATATATGAAAATTTTAATGTTCCAACTGACTTACAAATATATTTTGAACAACAATACCTTCTCGTAGGAGGATACAAAATACCACTTTGAATTTCTTCGTCTGTAATAAATGAAGCAAGGCTACAGAGAAAAATTATATTAGCAAAAGTTAGCTGATATTGGGTTCAACACTATGCAAACATTTTTGCTCCTCTATCAAAAATTGAACCAATAACTACATAATTTAACCAGCAATAAATAAGCAAGTATAAACCGATAATTATAGAATACAAGTCTGGCAAGAGATGGATGCACCTCTAGCCCCAACACTCTTTTTATAGCACTCAAAAGGACTCTTTTAGACCCGACACACCAAACCTATTGATATGGCAACACACATGATGACAATAACAAGTGCCACCTCATTGCATGAGGGCATAGTTAACAGTCCAATAAGAATGGATGAGTACAGCACTAATCCATAAAAGGCTATGTTAGAACAAAGAACGAAGTGGTCAAATTGTGTAATATATACCATTCAGAAGCTGCTAGCAACATTCCATCTGAAATCAAACGAGCACCTGAGAGAAGAGCTTCCCATTCCAATCCTGAGTCAAGTCAAAAAGGTTTACGATAGTAGTCATAAAAAACTAAGCACAATATATCAGTGACGTGAACATTAGCACTAACCCAGGAAACAGATACATGTTATTTGCTTGATTTACATGACCCACTTTTCCATTCCCTGACAACAATATGATTGGCAAAGGTCAGAGTAATTGGACAACACACTGAGGAAGACATGTATATAGAAACTATAGAACTGTTGGTTGCATTGGCTACATAATGACAGAGCAGAGTGAGACCAATTAATTTATTGATACTGTGCAAAAAGACTGCACAACAATTAGCACCAATATAAAGAAATCATACCAAGGTCAACATTTTTGAGATAAATTTTCAAAAAAAAAAATTTGGAGAGAGAGTTTGGAAATTTTTTTAATTTGTTTGGTTGAATATTTTGAAAATAATTTTGGAGCTTTGGAGTTTGGGATGATTTGATATTTTGTTATAGTTGAATAAATGTGTGTGAGAGAAAAAGTGATTGAGAATGAGAGAGGAGAGAGAAAAGTGATTGACTGATGTGTAGGAGAGAGAGAGTGATTTTGAAAAAAAATTTCAAAAAATTTGAACCAAGCAAAATTTTAAAAAATTTCCTCAAAAATTGTATCTTGAGATACAAACCAAACAAGCCCTATATTTTCTCCAGCATGATTGAAAGCATCAACAGCAGTGATTCAGCTGTTCCAGTGAACATGGAAAGACAATGTTCAATAGAGAAATAGTGCATCCACAAATAAAATACAGATAATTTAGAAGGCTTGAAAGACGAACCATTCACCGTCAGATTTGACATCGCAAAAATGGCAGGTTTAGGGGAATCTGACTCTCGCATGGCCTTAAGCACCTGATTTATCAAAGAAGACATACGTTTTACCAATCTCAAAAAGAGGATACACTTTGCCATTGCTGTGCTTAGTGCCTTGCAGCTAGACACTAAGTGGAGAATGGTTTTTCAAACATAGCCAGCCATAGTTACTTATCAAGTAATAGGTATTTCAGAACGAGATCTACCTATACAGCAATGGTAATTTTTAATTATAAAAAAAAGCCAAAATTGTGCATGAAAGGATTAGTAAATTGAGGAAAAAACACCCACCAAAGTAGAGTAAACAAAGTGTCGTTAAACACAAGAAGATAATTATAAAAGAACGAGGGTTGGTGCAGTAACAAAGAATGTAATTGCCATGGATTTAACTGAGGTATTGTTCTATAGAGAGCATTTTGGGAAAATATTGATGTAGTCAATTCCAAGAGGTTGAAATTAGGTCTTTGTTGAGTTGAGCCAAGTGGATTTAACTAATAGTGATGACAGCAAATGACATCTTGATGAGGTATGCTCCTTTATCCTAATAATAAATAATTGTAAGTTTTTAGTAAGAATTGGATTATTTAGCGGAAGTTGGGAAAAAGTAAAATGATAATAGGGTTAATGAAGACCATCTCTACAACGTATTGCCTACATCTAGGAAACAAGAACAAACAAACTTGCAAAGGAAAGGAGTTCCCACTGCGGGGTGGCGGTGCCGGGGGGGGGTGGGATTTGATGTATTTTCCCCAACTAATACCATTTATCAACAACTAACCAAATAAAAGTACAGAACAACATGCCTTTCCAAATAAAACTAAGCCAACTTCACTGATTCATTATGCTTCATTTGAAAGTAATGAAGAACAAAGCAAACTTAAGGGGCTGCCCACCTGCTCATTGAAGACACCGCCAACTCCAGACAAACCAAGAAGTACATGAGGCTTGACTTTTTTAACCTAAACAAAATCCATTCCCTGCAATTAGTTTTTCTAAATTATGAAAGCATTCACAAGGTTCTGAAAGATAACAGCAAACATCCTTGAGCCAATTGCACGTACCCAAGAAGCAAGCTAAACAACCGAAGGTTTCTTTTCCACACAATATCAATCTATATCAGCATCGCATCAACATAGGCTGCCAAAAAACACTCTAGTAAGATTTACCACTTTAACAAGATTTGCTCCCTCCCTAAGTCCCAAACCCTCAATCTCCAAGGGGCTTTAGCAAATGGTGCAGCTGCTGGATCAACTCCCTTCCGTTCTGTTGTAATGAGACCCTGCATTTAAACCAGTACTTATCAAAAAAAGATGAACCAAAAGTCAAATGGATGATTCCCTGAAAATGTAAATGAAACGATAAAGTTCGGATTGCCATATTATGAGTTTTCCTTATCATTCCAACGCAGGTTCATTCCCACAATTCTTTCAGTTACATGCAGATAAGTAATTGATTATCATTACTTTGGAAAAAAGGTGAAATTCAGTTGATAACACTAAAAAAAAAAATATATATTTAAAAATCTCCTTTACAAATATGTTCAAAATATATGTTCTACACATTTTATTACAAGATAAATACCCAGTAACACATAATAAAGGCTAATACGGTAATTGACATTAAGAACAAAAAAGTTAGAGAGCAAGTAATATCTATAGAACCACACATCTTTATCAAGTAGGAAAGACACAGGATTTGCTCCAGCTCCTGCCATTCTTGAAACAGCCTTGTGCAGCCATGTTAAAAACACCAAGCCCTGCACCGAAAGACAGAAAAAGAATAAGAAGACGCAACTCACAGCTGATATTGCCAACCACCCTAAACCATAAATAAGTAACACTTAAACCAGGAGTACAGCCATTACAATTGAACTTCATCAGTACCTTCCAGCTCCAACTACAAGTATCTTTTGGTTCACAAAGTCAGTCAATGGTAGATCTTGTGCCCTTACAGTTCCAAGCAGTCCTGCCAGTGCAACACCAGCAGTTCCCTATACAACATGATGACAAGTGACAGAAATGTCATTATAATAGAGTCACCCTTAACAATCTTAAAGTACTTTGCCATGGAGAATAGCAGAATACAACACCAAGTATTCACCTATATGTCATTATTGAACATGCAGAACCTTTTTTGATACCATTGCAGTCTTTCAAAAGCCCACTTCATTTGAAAATCCTCAAACTGATAATATTCGCCAAACATCAAGTAATTAGTATGATATTGGTTACACATCAAACAAGATGTCATATTTCTGAAATAACTAAACCTGCACAATAGCCTTGGGCCTTCAGGTGTGAATTGCCTCCATAAATTCATCAACAATTGATAGATACTCCTCTCCTTCCAACCAAGGTTGCCGAAGTCCCAAATCTGTCAAAGTAAAATCACGTGAAAAATAAATCCTCACGAAGTTTGTCGGAAAAAATGGGTTTACAAGCAGTTACGTAGTCTACTTACTCTGCTTAAAGACTAGAAACTTACTCTGCTTAAAGACTAGAAAATATGGAGAACGAAATAGAGTTCATTCAGCATAAATGAATGTTAGGAATGGATAAGCATGAATGAACTTCAATATTTAAAGTTGTTGGAAGTCCAACCTAAGGTGTAAGTAATGAAATTTAACAAGGGAAATCCTACTTCATACAAGTAAATAGTCACTATTTTTAAATCTGAGAGGTTCATGATGTCTTTCTCACAAAATGAGAAAATTATGAAAATAATTGACAAGAAACAATTGTAAACAAGAAAAGATTAGACTTGAAACCTTCGTGATGATGGAATTTAAATGGAAATCAATATTACAACACATGGAGGTATAGCCTTTTTATACAACTCCATTTATTTTATTTTATTTTTTGATAAATAATATACAACTCCATTTGAATGATAATACTTTGGTTGTAATAACTAGACACTCTTGGGCTTTATATGTACCCTTATGTACAGTCAGATGACCACATGATTGTTTCCATAATTCCATGGTTTTTATTTCTAGTGCATTATCGTTTCTAGTTTGTTTAGGTAAGGTCATCCCAAAAAACAAAGATATATGTGCAGGTACATATCTAATGAGGTGATTCTTATTTACATCTCTAGTTTTGTTAGACTTTTACTTCAAGTTCTGTTGGATCTAAATCTGAATTCACACCATAAAGAGTACAATTAAATAATTAAATCTTAGGAGTTCTATCCGTGTTAAAGTTGATTCTAAGTATTAATTATGATTATCATTCGAAAGCACCTTTGGAGCTTCAATTAGCACCCTCAACAAAATGAAGTGCTTAATTCTATTAGGATTCAATGTCTTCTAGTTGAATTTAAGTTAAGAGAAATGAAAAATATACAAAGTGCTACATCCACTTCTATATTAGTTTGATTATATAATCTTTTTCAAAAAAATTTGTATTGTTGCTTTCATCAGCAAGGACTTTAGTAGTTCTGCCAAAACCCATTTCAGAGTCACTAAACATTCCTACATCATAATTTTCAATATAAAGTCACACTAAGACAGTCAAATATGGCCTAGGACAGGTTGCCTGGTGATCAAATTTTAAGTAATTTTCAGGATGCATTAGATCAATCCATATTTTTCTATTGCTTAATAAACAAAAAAGATCCTATGCTATCCTAGTCACTTTGTCTCAAGTACATTACTCAATTAGGGTAAATTTATTTATGTATATTACATAATCAGCACCAATGAAGCTTTATAGTCTAATTGTCATAGTTCATTTGCATAGTACCCTCAAAAGATGACAACAAATACTTGTCCAGGCTCACAACAACTTCATTTGACAAGAATATTCCACTGAGAAGATTTTTCTAAGTTTCATGGACTTCTCAGAATGATCAGATATGAACATGTATATCTCCATCAGCAAAACACTTCTATTGTATAAGGTAGATAATATTATATGTACAAGGGAACAAGCATGTTGCTTAAAACATGTGTATATGATGCCAAAATAATCACAGATATTAAGAAAGTGGACAACCAATTGAAGGAGATGCATGAAACTTTAATTAGCACAAAGCAACTTCACCTCTCCTCTCTGCATGTGTGAAGAGAGAGAGATAGAGATAGAGGCATCCAATATTGCAGTATTCAAGGCCTATTATAGTCTGTAAGAGAGATAATAATCAATTATGTTAAAGAGCAAGAGATTTGATTGAATATATTCAGTCCCAAAAATGCAACCTTTAAACTTCTATGAAGTATGAAATAGTTGAAACAATAAAAAATTAAATAAAGAAAAGGAACCACTGAACATAAAATAAACAGCACAAAGTCAATAGAAAGATGGTCTTCAAGAAGCTTTTGATTGTTGGTACCAACATCAAGCATAACTAGAAGTATCTGACATAGATGAACACAGCTAGATTGGTATAGAGGAAAGCAGAATGAAAGGGTAAACAGCTAGTCCAAAACTGGATATATAATATAAGATAATAAATATCATAGTTACTAGTATCTTTGAGATCAAGTGGACGAGAAATTACTGTCAGTTCTCCACGCATCTAACCTTCTATCACATATATATGCACTTTCACCAATATAACATCCACATTGATGAAAAATAGCCAATAGAAATATGTTTTGCAAAGCATGAAAATATAACAACATAACCAACATATAAGCAAGCATAGGTAACCTTCAACACGCATGATACATGCAATAACAATGTGCTATCATCCATATCAAGCATGGTAAGCATCTGTGAGTCAGCCCAGTACTAAATGTGTGTATTTACTTGTCAGTGTGCACAGGTGTTTATGCATTGACACACGCTTGTATAACAAATTTATTTTAGTGTACACCTGTTTGTGCTATGCCTACATGAACCTGTACATAATAAAGAGAGATGAGTAGAGCATACTCTCTGTGGATTGATTCCAGACATATCAAGTTTTCCAATGGGTATTCCAGTTCCCCAGACCCCAAGATCACCCAGACCAAGAATGCGACTACCATCAGTCAGGACAATCATGTCAACCTGAAATACAGAAGAAGCCATTTACCCATGATATGTCAAGTGCAATGATGAACATAACCTTTAAGCTGCAAGGAGTGCTGAACCAATTTTCATTTCTAAGGGAGCAAATGTGCTCATTTTGTAATTTATATATTCATTATTCACAGCAAACAATAATGCTACACTGAACACATTTTTTTACCTTGCTTTGTTTACCATCTGATCTGGTACAAGTACAAAGCACTCTTAATGTATCACCAACAAGTAGGTAAAAGCAATAAAGAGAACAAAACTACACATTAATGCATTTTAGATTTCCAAAATACCAGATGACCAGGCCAGTTATAGATCATGGACATCATCTCTCCTTTATCTTTTGCACTGAAGTACATTCCCCGTGGGCGTCTGAACAACCCTGAATAGTTTGGCAAACCAATCCCACTGTAGGAGTATATATTATTGGAGCAAAATCTTCAATGTTATCAATAAGGACACGAAGAGAAAAGCAACAGCAATGCGCCATTGCTTCAAATTATTTCTCTCTAGCTAAAGAGAAATTATAATTAATTCTTAATTCACTTGTTGTTTACAAGCTGATAATTGCCACCAAACTTACTCGGTACTATAAAGTCTCATTCCTATCATGCAGTCAATGCAAGATCCTCTATTTATTTTTATGAGAGCTCTACAGAAGAGGTGTCCTACTCTAATAAATTAATAATAAACTTAAACTACAAACACAAATTGCATGGTCACAGACAACTTTATTTTCATCTGTGTATTTTTCTTTACTTCAGTAATCAATCCAACCATGGAGTGTTCTCGGCACACTTGGATTCAATTGTAAGAGCGACTACCTGATATAAATTAGAAAGTGCACACCTAACAAAGTTCTGAAACCATACAGCATGCCAAGTTTGAAAACAATCTACTCCTCACCAGCCAAGATTAAGCAGCTAGAAGTATGCTTAAAAATTTGGACAGGCAGATATATTACTTGATTTGGCTTGTCTACACCTTCACTAAAGATTCAAGGTGTACATGTCAAGTGCTATGACTCAGACATAATGCACCAAACATCAACATAATGTATACTCTTCTTCCCACAAAATTACGACCTTAAATTTCATTTCCAGGGTATTTTATTTGTTCATGTTCCATTAGTTAACAATTCATTGTTTACTAAAACCATAGAAAAGAAACCAATTAATATAGATAGAAATAATATTGCATTTACATTTTAAAGATCTATTTCAAGACTCCAGTTGAGATGGAAAAATCTCTTTGCTAGAACTAAAGGAATACAAGACCTTTTATTGGCACATTAGTTTTTTCAAGACTTCTCTGCTGCGTTTTTCACCTCTATTTTTTCAAATTAATTTGTGATCCTTTCTCCATTCAGTAATATATAGATTAATCAATAGTCATTAATAAAAACATTAATTCAACTTATTTATTTTGGAAGAGAGGAATTATAGGCATTAAATGGTGTGTTTCAAGGCCTACACCTAATACATTATGAGATCCCAAGGAGACAATGTAAATTCCATCATTGCAGCTGCATCAAATATTCTTGGTTCATCGCAAAAAAAGGCCATCAAATTAAGCTTAAGAGCTGAAATCTAGCACTTCATAGAATGTTTGAATAAAGTACAAGATCATTTTTGCAGACCTAATAGCAAGATAAACTATAAAAGCCAAAACACATGGAGCAAGAAAAGTGACCTGTTTGGACTCAGAAGCTTTTGCAAGCAGCATGATGTCCCCATAGGAATGAGATGTTTGTACAGTTATAGTAACCAATCAAGACTGAGAAACAATCCAAGACCAGACTAGAGATACGTTGTCCAGCAAACCAAACAAGTCAAGTGTTAGTTCAACTTGTTGTAACAGAGTAAGTTTGGTAGATATTTTCGTTAGATATTTTGTAAACATGTGGAGTGTATATAACGTACTATATCTCCGAGTTTTCAATCTAATGAAAATCATTCAGTTTCAATAACTTCTTCATGTGTAACATTAAGAGAGGTAGCTATAGCATGGCTAGTCTGCATATGTCCATCAGGGATGAATTGATAGATTAAAAACTCAATATCCACAAATAACTTAGAGAGAATGATATATATACTCAAGGCAGCTCAAGTGGCAAATCAAGACAAATCCAAAATGGAGTGTGCTGTTAGATAATCATCAAGTTCACAAAATAGGATTCTTCACCATATTAGTTCTAAGAATCAACCATTGCGGAGCCAAAAACGTCCATTAAACAATGCACCACCAATATCAACCTTCAATTATACATAATGTACACTAATAACCTTGTGTAATACACAAAACTGGATCAAGTAATTTATAGTTACCAAATTACAAATATCATAATGAAAGCAAAAACCACAATAGTTAATTTTTACAAAAATCTAATAAATGACCGCTTGCATCACTAATACTAAAATTCCGTAAATGCTAATAAGGTTAAACAATTGATTCCATAAATCATAAATGTGTAATATTTCCCTTCACTAAAATTTTGAACAAATTTAATTCAGATATATCCTTTTAACATAAGGTTTGTTTAGTTAATTTAGTTGAAGAAAACAACACCCACTGTGTTTGTTGACAATTCCTTTTTAATGCCACAAGTTCTCCTCTTTTTTTTCCCGTTTTTTAAATATAAGCACAAATTCTCTCCTAAACTGTCACATAATGCCGTAATCATCTCCTTGGACATTAGGATAATAGTGATGTATAAGGTAGGTAACACATGAACATCTACAAAAGAATTCAAAGAAAGAAGAAAATGAAAAAGAATAACTAAAATATTAGAAGGAAAAAGGGGTAACATGATTATATATTAATCTCTATGCTTTATGAAATTAATTCATATTTTTTAGTGTACAAGATTGACCTCATTTAAAATAAAATTTTCAAAAAGTCTAAATAATAATTTCAGATTTACAAATTTCCAGTGGGGTCACTTGACCCAACTTTGTTATACATGGCTCTGCCCCTAAGAATAAGGCAATACACCAACAGCTACTAAAAGAATACAAAAGGGACAAATTTCCCAAATTAAAGACAGACAATAGGAAACTATTCCTCCAATTGTAATAAGTTAACATAGTGCACATAGAAGACACGAGCGATGTTGCATGTGCAGTTACACCCACTTTTAATAGGTACCATATGCCATTTGTTTGGAACCAAATAACATGAAAAACGTAGACAACACATGAGGAACAAAATTTTTGTTTGTTTCCATTGAAATGGCCGAAATGTTGCCATTTCCCAAGAGACTGAAACGAAACACTAATGGAATAATAAAATTGTAGTGTTTTCATTGAAACACATAAAAACATAGTGAAACACACCGAAAATAGTGTGATATACAGAAAGAGTAAATTGTATCTATACAAAGTTAGAAATTTTCATAAACATTTATTACTGCTGCTTAAGTAAATTTTTAGACCTTATTGGAAACTTTTGTTTTATAAAATTGAGTTATTTAACAATACTTAATAATTTTTAGTTCATAGTAACATTAGTTTTTTAATTCTTTTACGTGAATGACTATATGAATCTCAATTTGTTTAATTAATCAATTATTAGGCTTTTATACATTTAGATATATTTCAATTTATATTTTCAAACATTTCTATTTTATCTTTATTTCATAAAATATTTCTGAGATGTTTTTGTTTCTGTACTATTTGAAGCAACACACTGAAACGAAATTTTGATCTTTGTATATATATATTATTATTTGAAATCCAAAGACCAGGAATCATCAATTTGCTGATTCTTTGAGCACACATGCGAAAAAAAAGGGCAGGCTTCCACACACAAATGCAGTAGACATAATATCACACAAATTCAATTACAATATTTTTACAGTGTGTTAAACATCCATTGGTTCGGAATTGCTCAGGGAGATTAAGCATATGAAATACAAGACACGCTAACAATATACAAAAAATTAACAAATTGTATGTAATGTCCCCATTAAAAACTTTGATATATAAGAATACACTTAATATTAAAATATCAACTAAAGCTAACAAGACGGCAAAGATTAATCAAATAATGTCGATTCACCCTCTGAGCAAAATGGGTAGCATTTTCCTACTAATTTTCAAGGGGTAAAACAACAGGAAGATACTTGACCTGTACAATTTAATAAATGACTTCATTCAACTTTTTACAACATACAAGTTATCCAGTAACCAAAATTCAAATTATAATATAGTCAAGGACACATCATATAAATGCATGTACATTTAAGTTGATGAATAATCAGTATTGATGATCTGCGAGAGTGGGTTACTTATCAAAAGAAAAATAGCAAATTGGGGAATCACTATATCAACCTATATATATGAATTGCCACCTCATACAACATACTACCCAAAAATTTTACAAACAAAAATAGTGGGGGAAGCCAAGCTCACTACATTTTCACTATATGCAACTATAGATAAATAAAAAATCACTCAACATACCTCCATGAAATTGTGAATCTATGAACATTCTAAACACGAGCTTTCCCAAAGCTATATTTCCCCTAAACAAAATGAAAGGCCATATGATGCAAGTTAGGTAAAGATATTACAAAAGAAAACACCAAAATGGTTTCAACTCAAGAAAATTCTTACCAGGATTGGTCAAAGTGTACATGGGGATAGCGAACAATCACTGGATGGACAGGATATCCAGGGACAAATGCACAAAGTTGGAAAGAAATAAGAACTCTTCTATTTGTTGTGGTTGCCTCAGAAATAAAAGTAGACGAGGAAATCTATCGGAAAAAGCTTTTCTTTGTATTCAAATCCTTGAAAGCACATTTCTGTATCAAATAATCCCTCAAAGATTGATAAAACTTAATACTCTAAATTTTTTTCATACAAAAAGTGTAACAACTCCAGCTACACAATTAAAATTGCTTTTAGTTTCCATATTTATTAAACTCACAAAAATGAAATTTGGACACCTGATATGCGTATATTTGTTTGTAGCTTTTTAAGTTAGCTCTTACAACAGCAAAAAAAATTGTTTAATTTTTCTAAGCATTTGCAAACTACTTACATCATAGCATTTCATTCTCTTTCGTGTTTGTTTTTTTTGTTTTTTGTTTTTTTTTAACATCACCCTCATTTGACCGGCCAAAAAATTCTCCCTTCAACAAGAATTTGTACCAACTTAATCACTTTCAATCTGACTTTTCCCGGTCACTATATAGGCAACAACTTAACAAATACAAAAATATTTTATTAATGACTAGCCCAGAAAACCCAAAACTAAGGTTTGGTTTTCATAATCAATTTTGAAAGATAATTTTTTTTAAATTTGTTTGGCTGTATATTCTAAAAATAGTTTTCAGAAATTTAAAAATCCAAAACTCATTTAGTTTTTAGAATCTAAAATAATTTTTAAAACTCTGTTTGGTTTTGGAGTTTTGAAAAATAATTTTTAAGTTTCAATCCGTATTTTATTGGTTTTAATGAACTTTTAAAGTATTTAATCAAGGTTTTAGATCCACTCAATCTAAATACACCTAAAACGTATAAAATTTATGAAAAAAATTTTTTAAAAAATCACTAAATATTAATAAATATACAAATTTAATACATTTTTGTATGTATTTTGTATTTATTAAATTTTTTTAAAGATTTTTTAATTTTTAATTTTTTTTTAAGTATATGTAGATTAGATGCATCTAAAAAATAAAACAAATTAGCCAATATATTAAAAAAATACGAATTAAAAAATTTAAAACTATTTTTGAAAACTCTAAAACCAAACAAAATTTTAAAAATTATTTACTCATTCCATAATGGTCATCCAAATTTAAATTTAACATATTTTTTTCTTTATTTTCAAAAATATTTTTTATTAATTAAAAATACAAATTCATTTTATTTTAAATTTTTATATGAATTTGCAAATAACTTGCTCATCCAAAAAAATTTGATTAACTTGAAAATATGGTGTGCTGAATCCCTCATTCAAAAAAAATTTGAAAATCAATAAGCAAAAAGACATTAAAAATTAGCAATGTAGGAAATCTTTACTATCAATTAGATTGTTGGATTAAGTTTTTTAAAATCTGTGAAAGTAAAAAAATAAAAATGAAAAACACTGCGGTGGATTAAGTTTTAAAAATTAAAACATTATTGTTTTTCATATGATTTTTTGTTTTTAAAATCTGAAAATATTTTTTAAATGTTTATATTTATAAAATTAGTTTATGTTTTGATACCTGGCAATTTGAGTGCTTGTAAAACTGCGGTGGGAATCTCCACAACAGAGCTTATCACTCATCAACAACATGGACTTGAGGTATGTGAGCTAAGTGGGGCCAATATTTGCCTTTCCCCTTTTCACACTTCCCGGTTAGTCTGGGACAACGCTGGATCACCAATGCCATAAGTGAGGGAGGCAGCCTTTGCACTGGTAAAGATTTGAGCCTAGGGCAACCCTGGATTTCAAGTACTTCAAGAGAGGCGAGGTTTTGAAACAACTTAGAAGATAGCTTCTCCAGATTTCGGAAATCCAAGATGCAAAGATAGGTCAGAGAGGTGGGCAGCAAATTCCCATCTATCGGAAAGCTGGACCCCGCTACACCTTCTTCTTCTTCTTCATCCTCTTGAATCCACAGTGACGTAAGAGAGGATAAACTGTGCAAACCAATCTTCTTGAAGTTGTTGTTCCATTGTGAAATATTCATCTGCAGCGATTGAAGAGAAGTGAGGTAGTTGATGCTCTGCAATCCGTGTGGTAGGGCCTTGAGTTTTTTGCATCCCCTGATATTCAAACTTGCCAGATTTGTTGCGGAGTGGAACCATCCTTCCGGAATGTACTCCAAATTCTTACACCCATACAAGTACAATTGACTGAGATTTGTTGCGGAGTGGAACCATCCTTCCGGAATGTACTCCAAATTCTTACACCCTTTCAAGTACAATGTACTGAGATTCCTGAGATTATTATTATTATTAGGAAGGGCATCTGGCAAGTATTTGAGCCTATCACAATCCATGATCCAAACAAACTCAAGAGATGGACAGGTAATTTCCATCCCCTCCTCTACTACTAGCAGTGCCTCCAACTTTTTACACCTCCAAATATCAAGCTCTTTGAGTGTGGGTGGTAGCCCCCCACCTCTACACGATATCAAGCATGTGAGGGATGGACAATCTTGAACATCTAACACTTGAAGATTACTGTCATTAATCTGTGTTAAACACCTGAATAAGGATTGCAGAGCCTCACAACCACGTACCTTGAGTGTTTTCAGCGTGCGCGGAAAACCTGTCTCTGGAAAAGAGCCGAGACTCGGACACTTATAGACACACAACTCTCCAAGAAAAGTGAAGTTATGTACCAGCCGTGGCAGTTTCTCTAGCTTTTCACAATTATCTATTTTTAGATGCTCAAGCCTCCTCACTATGCAGGGGAGTCCCTCTTGTTGCTGCTGCTGCTGCTCATGTTGTCCTTTGTTGTCTTCATCCTCATCTTCTTCAAACAATGAAACAAGCTGGGGGCAGCCTTCAATTTTCAAACGTCGGAATGCAGGGAGACTGTGTTGCACTCTCTCCTCATTCTTCCACAGTGTCTTCAGTTCTTCACAGCTTGTGATCTCCAATGCTTCGAGTTCCATCAGCCCATGAGTGACCCATTTCGGCAAGAGCTTGAGTTTCTTAATCATCCCAATGCTCAAGGAAGTTATTGAACTCGGATGCTTAGACTTCGCATTTGCCAATATCACTTCATCATCAACCATACTCCTCATCTCAAGGACCGCTTGAAGGCTTGTTAGAGGAACATCATTCATAGCTATCGAGGTGAGTGACGGGAGGCTAATGCTGGTACCTTCAACTTGGAATTGTGGGCACTTTGAAATCACTAGATTATTCAAACAAGGTAGATCACTTGGCAACATTCCCACAAGTTTAGGACAATTTTCAATGGAGAGCTCACTAACATGAGTAAATGGTTCAACTTCCTTATCATCTTCAAAAGTATACCAATACTCCCATTCTGGCATATCCTTAAAGCTTAGAGTCTCCAGTAATTGAAAAGGTTTGGCACTACCCTGCCCATAAAACTCAGGACCGACATGTTTTAGTACACTCATTCCTTTAACGTAAAGCTTTTTGAGCGAGGGTAGTTGTCCTAGTGGTGGCAAGGATGCACAATTCCCACAATTATCTAAAATTAGGTCGGCCATATTGGAGAACAGAGGATCTCCTATCCAATTCGGAAATCCTATACCAAGGTAGCCTTTGATATGGAGCTCTTTTAAATTCTTGTGAGGTTGTAGCATGTCAAGCACTTCTGTTTCAACTCTTCCATCTCGTGAATCATCTGAGTTAACACTCCATTCCATTGACAACATATCTAACCCCTTCTTATCATTTAAATTTGCCTCCCTTGCATCTAATGGAATCACCACGTTCTGTAACCCAGATAGGCAAAGCTTTCCCCGAAGATAAATTAAATTCCCTAACTCTCTTAACCAATGCCCATTGTTTTTAGTAACAATGAAATTGGACAGTGTTTGAAGACTAGCCAACTTACCTATTCCCAGTGGCATTTCTCTTAAGGAATGTGCATTTGTAGTATCGAGATGACGTAGGTCAGTTAGGTTTTCCAAGGCTGTTGGCAACTTTTTCAGTTGTCTACATCCTCTTAACATCAATGTTTGTAGATTGTAAAGAGAGCCTAGTGATTCAGGTAATTCTTCAATGGAGGTGTGGGATAGGTTAAGATACCGCAGATGTTTCAAATCTCCAACAGAATTTGGAACTTCTGTGATCTGATATCTACTCATATTGAGCACCCTCAAGCGTCTTAGCTTCGGCAATAGATTAAGGGGAACATTGCTTGCCAAATGACAACTCATACCATACGGTAAGTTAAATGGTAAGAAGGTCCGTAAATGGATGGCTTTGTCAAAGATCTTTAATTTTTTCATACTCTCAAGGTGCTCCCGCATATAAGATGAATGTCGAGCTTTATTTATATTCTTGCACTGCTCCGGATATTTCAATATATCTTCCAATCTAAAACAAGTTTCTTTGGCAACTACTTGAGCCAAATCATTGATGAGGTCGTGCATCACAAATTTAGAGCTTTTATTGGTACTTGATGGTTGGAAAAAAGACCTTGACAGCAATTCCCGAAAGTACTCACCTCCTACATCTTCCATTTGCTTATCTCTTTGTTGCTGAATGAAGCCCTCCGCAATCCACAACAAGACTAGTTCCTTTTCCTCAAATTCATAGTCGTTGGGTATTATTGAGCAGTATGCAAAGCACTGCTTCAAATGCGAAGGGAGATCATGATAGCTTAATCTCAAAGCAGGAAGGATGTCACTTTTTGTGTGTGGTAAATCCCATATTTTACTACGCAATACATTTATCCATTCCTCATCTCGTACTTTGCTGCGTAAAAGGCCACCGAGTGTCCTAGCAGCTAGAGGCAAACCTTTACATTTCTCCACAATTTCCTTACCAATTGATACCAATTTTGGATTTGCATCAATACATGTATTCGCAAAGGCATGTTGTGCAAACAATGACCAACAATCCTCCTTTGAAAGGATATTAACTTCATGAAGTTCAACAGTTGTCATCATTCCTGCAACTTCTCTGTCACGTGTAGTCACCACGACTTTACTCCCTTGGGCTCCATCATTGAAAGGTTTCTTCAAAACATTCCAGTCACTGTATTTTTTGTTCCAGACATCGTCTAAAACAATTAAGAACTTCTTTTCAGCCAAAGCCTGCTTTAGTTGAACTTGAACTTGGTCCAAGTTATTAAAACTGAATGTCTGGGAAGTCACTGACTCAAGAATTGCTTTTGTTATTCTCATAATGTTGAACTCATCTGACACACAGACCCAGGCTTTTAGATCGAAATGCTTCTGCACAGTTTCATCATTGTATACCATCTGAGCAAGGGTGGTCTTGCCAATCCCACCCATACCCACAATGGGAATTACACCAATGTTGTTATGACTTGATTCATCCCCCCTTACGAGCAACTCAATTATCTTTCTTTGATCATATTCTCGGCCATAAATGTGAGGTTCATCAAATAAAGATGTAGAGTCTGGTCTTTGCCAAGTCTTAGTCGTAGGTGTAGGGGTGGTTCCAACAATCTTAACCAAATTAAGTTTCGAACATTGTTCAAAACTATTGTGCAATCTGGTATTGATCTCCTCAATCTTGGACTTCATCTTGAAATTAAACAAAACATCTCTTGGCTTGAAATTAGGGATGAGGTTCCATACCTTGCTGGAACTAGCTTGTGGCTGCTTTGCCTTAAGCTTGTGTTGCAAAGCTTCGGTGGCGAACTCATCCACTAAATCATCCAAATCATATGCCAGATCCTGGAGATCGTCGAGCCACAGGTTCACGGCTCGATCTGTCAGTTGCTTCTCCTCCGCGTCAATCAGAAAAGCTTCAATTTGAGACAGCATATTGGTCCAATTGGTCAGCTGGGTATCAATTCCTTCAAAGGTTGGTAATTTGGAGGAGGCAAAAGAGGTCATCTTCCCAAACAACAAATTGACGAAGCCAGAGACAAAGATCCCTTCTATAGGCATTGTTTCCGATTACAGAAAGAAAAGAAAAAACCAACAGATCAGAAGCAAAGCAAAGCGAAGAGGTTCAGTGGAAAAGGCTTTAGCAGTCTCAAAATTGGCTATATTTTTGTGCAACAATGCTAGGTATCATGAAAAGTTTTTCATGAAAATGGTCATGAAAGATTTGTGACCTTTGGATTACACTTACAATAAAACACCACACACTAATCAAGATAATCTAAAGGTCACAAATTTTTCATGATCATTTTCATGACAAAATTTTCATGATCTCTAACATTTCTCATTTTTGTGAGAAGAAGAAGAAATTATTGAGCTGCAAAGAAGTCAAAAGTGAGTCTCCTTTCATTGGCCCCCTGTCCTCTGCGAAAACAACGTGTAAATTAAGAATAAAAATAAAATACTCAAAATAAAAGAACCCAAATATTATATATTATTGTTAGTAGAAAGAACCCAATTACATTTGTTAATATTCTTTTAAATGAATTCATATCTCTATCATGGTTTTTCTCAGTTACTAGAGGGTGGCTTAGAAGTTTTTCCATCTTTACCCAACAATATAGTCTTGGGATTTGGTTGATGCATTTCAATTTTGTCAGATGTGATTTTTTTCAAATGTGATTTTTTCTGTACGTATTATTGAATTTGAAACAGAAAAATATTATGAGTAAAATAAAAGAGAAATCAATGTGAAATTCAAAATCAATTATAAGGATCACTCGGGTAATTAATATATTCATTATATCGTTGGTCCTTATAATTTGTTTTGAATTTTATTTTGATCTTTCTAATTTTGCACTTAAGTTTTTATGTTCCAACGCAAATTAAAATTATGATGACTAAAATGACACTTTACGTAAATTACAGAAACCAATGATTTAATTTACAATTTAATTAAATTTTTTTCTCGCTCTTGTAACAGATAATTGGACAAGTATTCTAACATGAATAATATGGAGTAGTACTCTAAAAACACTAAATAACAGGAATTTTAAAATTCAAAACGATCGGATCAAGGACTGAATTTTTTATTTGTTATTATTTTTGTGAAGATTGCCTGACAATCATTAAAAAAAAAAAAAAACACTTTTTCACATAGCTCTTTTTTTTTTTTTTTTTTGGCCTTGATTTGATTTTGTTGTTTGTTTTATTTTCTTGTATTGGGTTACAAGTTGATAGCTTGCCAACGGGTAACCTTGGATCTTCCCAAAAATCAAGATAGGGAAAGTGGAAATGTTTATTGGGTAAATTAAATTGGTAGCTTTTTTATTTTGTCTCATATATCATTTTGATTTATAAATTTATAATTGATTTAATTTTAAATTTTGTACTAATTTAATTCAATTAATAACGCCAATTAGTGTTTTTAAAGTAAAATCGTTAATCAGATGATTGAGATTGACTCACTTAGTTAAGAAAATTTATAATTTTGTTTTTAAAAGTGTAACTCATGCTACTCATGTGCGCACTTTTCATAATTAAAAAAAAAAAAAAAGTTAATGATTGCAATCAATTAGGTTAATTGAGGCAATAAAAAATTTAAAGTCCTAATTAAAATTATAAAGATCGAAATTGACACTAAAACCAAACTATAAAAATTAGTGGTTAAAATTTGCGCATGTTTATTTTCTTATTGGAATGAGTAATGTTGTTTGTCTGGTATGCATGAGGCTTTTCTCATATCACACGCGCAAGCATATCATGCCAATTACTCATTTTTGTGAATGAAATGTTTCTCCTGTCCCTCTTTCACTATGGAATTTTTGTAGATGAGTTTCCTATTAATCTTTGTGGGAAAAAGTGTCAAAATTTACAAATTGTTATCAAATGATTTTGTATTTTCAAAATAAGATAGTGTGAATGTTTATACATTTTTTATTGAAAGAATCTTTTAATTTCACTATAAAAAAGGATTGTTCCCAAAAGTAATTATCAAAAATAGTTTATTAACCAAAATTTTCATATCAAGTTCTGATTTTCTTTTTCTTTTTCTACAAACAAAAATGCTAAAAAGGTCCAATTATTTAACATGATATTTAATCAGCAACATATCCAAAATTTAAATTTTAGGGGATAAAAATACACATAACTTTTCATTGAAAATAAGTATTGTAAAATTTTAAATTTTAATATATACCAACACAAAAAGTGAATAATATTAGTATTAATTGAATATTTTTTATCAACATAATTGAAAATAAAAATATAATCAAACATTTTTTTTGTTTACATTAACTTTAAAAAAAATCTTAACTACTATTATGTCTACTCTCCCTCTATTAAAATAATTATCTGGAAATATAATATTTTTTTTTCAAACTTGAGAATTTGCTAGTGAAAATGTAGAGAAATGATTGAGAAACTGCAAAGAAAGGTTATGGGCCATGTATAAAATAGACACCATTGTTATGATTTTTAAGAAAGAGACTTGCTTAATGCTTTTTTTCAATTTTTTATTTTTTATTTTTTTTAGTAATTTCTTTGTCCCTACTCTCCCTATATTAAAGCTAATTATCTGAAAACATAATTTTTTTTTCAAACTTGACAATTTGCTAGAGACTTGCTTAATGCTTTTTTTCACTACTCTTTTTTTTTTTTTTTTTTGGTAATTACGTTGTCACTACTTTCTTCTTACCGTGTGAGACCCACCATTATAATTCATTTCCAACTTATTTTCATAATCCATATTGATGTTATGTTTGTGAACATCAAATAGCATACAGAAAAAATGGGTTAATTACAAAAATAACCCCAAGATTTTATGCATTTTTCATTTTAAGTTTCAGTTTTTTAATTTCAATAAATTAAACCTTAAAATTCTATACATGTTTTAATGTATTCCTTCCGTCCATCTCCTTTTGTGTTAGTATGGAGAATCGTTTTGGGATTTCAATTGAAAAATATTGAGGTTTAAAGTGAATAACAGGTGAAACCTTGTAGGTTTTTTTTTTTTTTTTTTTTGTAATTAACCTCAATATTTAATTTTCTTTGTGCGTATATATATAACTTAGATATCTTATTGTATATGTACATGTGTGCTTGTATATATGGTAAAATTTCTTTATTCAAATTTTGGCTGATACTCCCTTCGTTCCATTTTATTGATCCATTATTACATTTTTTTGTTGTCCCAAAATATATATCTACTTTGAAAAGTCAAAATTTAAAAATTTAAAAATAAAAATAAAAAGATACCTTTAGAATTAATTATTTAAAATTTGAATTCAAAGCATAATGATTACGTTTCTTTAAAAAGTGAGTTTTAAATAATTAATTCTAAAGGTACCCTTCTCATTCAAAGCGTGATGGTTACGTTTCTTTAAAAAGTTTGAATTTTAAAAAATGGACTATCAATATAGGACAGACGAAGTAAAATTTTGATTTCATCCCTATTTTTGATGACTAAAAATAAGTATATTTTTTAATTTTTTTACAAAAAGATGTATAAAAAAATAAAGATGTGATTTGACCCAAATAAATGCACTTATTTAGTTTATGTCAAATAGTGCCTTAATCCATTAGAGTATTGATAAGTGTCTTTTACATTTCAAATAGCCCTTCTTCTATAGTCATCAAAATTAGGAATAAAATTAAAATTTTATCATTAGAAGAGTCAAAATTTGAATAAAAAAATTACACCATATATACAAGCACACATGTACATGTACATCAACAATAAGAAACGTAAGTTATATATATATTCACCCCAAAAAAGTTATATATATATACACCAAAAAAAAAAAAAAAAACACCAAAGTTTCACTCATTTTTCTTTAAACCCCAAAATTCTTCTCCATTACCTTACACAAATGTAGATGGACGAAGGGACACATTGAAATACGAATAAAATTTCAGAGTTTAATTTGTCAAAATTGAAACACTAGGTTTAATGTGAAAAACACGTGAAACTTTGAGTTTTTTTTTTTTTATAATTAACCAAAAAAATAATAATAATACAAAAAAAGAAAAACGAAAAAAGAAAGAAAAAAAAGGACAAACGGAGAAGAAGAAAGTAAAGCGTGAACATAATAATGGTGGGTTAGAAAGTAATCACAAAAACAGTTACAAAAAATAAAGAGAGACAGGAAAAAAATATGCTAAGTCTCTTTCTTTGAAATCAACAGGTATATATATATATATATGGATAAAACTCTATGATTTAATTGGTCGAAATTAAAACATTGAGATTTAAAGTAAAAAATGCATGAAACCTCAAAGTTTTTTTTTTTGTAATTAACCCAAAAACAATCATATACAAATATTTTTCTCCAAAAAATTCACAAAGATATACATACATATATATATATATATAAATATTCTTTCTGAAATCACTTCTTTCAAATAAATATCATTTCTAAATAAATATCAAAAGGCTCAATTTTAAAAATAATGAGAAAGATCAAAGAGAATGGCATACAATTTTTTTTTCCTTGAAACACAGTCCAACCCAAACTTGTTGGGGTTTTACCCAAACAAGGCCCAAATCCTGAACGAGCCATCCCAAGTGAGACTGGGCCTAGAATTTGAAACTCAGTCTGGCCCAAGCTTGTTGGCCTTTTACCTAAACCGAGCCCAAATCTTGGATATGTCGATTGATGTGAGACTAGACCAAAACTTAGGCCTCGAAATTGAAACCCAACCCTGCCTGAGCTCATTGGGCTTTCACCTAAACAAAGCCTAAATCCTGGACTGGCCAACCCAAGTGAGATTGAGCCTTGAATTTGAAACCCAACCTGGCCCAAGCTCATTGGGATTTTACTCAAACAAAGGCCAAATCCTTGATAGGCCAGCCCAAGTTAGACAGAGCTTGGAATTGGGCCTTCAACTTGAAACCCAACCTGGCCCAAGCTCATTGGGCTTTTACTCAAATAAAGCCCAAATCCTGGACATGCCAACACAGGTGAGATTGGGCCATAAATTTGAAACCCAGCTCCGCCTAGCCCAACCCATGAAAAATTATAACAAAAAAAAAAGTGAAGAAAAATTATTTAAAAAAAGACTCAAATCTTGGGCTAAGCCTGTAGGCAGGCCACAAGCCCATAGAGGCAGCCTCGTGGCCCACTTATCAATCCACCATGCGAGCTCACTTAGGCTTACAGTTTTGGCCTGCAGCCCAATGAAAGAAGCTTCACACATTTTCAACTTTCTACACCAAACAAGCCCATTATCATGGTGTGAAAGAAAGGTCCATAAAATAATTGTGCTGATCTCTCTCATGAGCAAAAATGAACATCTTTCAGGTTTTAGGTTTACCTTACTAAACATTTGAAACATGATAAGTCAATTGAAAGAAGAAAATAAATAAACCAGTTTGATTTACTTTCAAATTTTAAATTTCTTATCAAAATCTTAGTGCACATGATATTTTATCCTGTACTTTCACTAACATCAGTTCGCGCGGCAAACTAGTCGATGTCGGTCTTATTTTGTTGTTTTGTATCCTAAGAATTGAGACCTGCATAAAAACAGATGAATAAAACAAATAAGTTTCATATAAATAAAAAAATTAAACATATAATTAGGTTTGAGTTGCAGCATGCTTGCCTCGTCTCATGTAATCAACAAAAAAATCGATAAATGTAAACCAACATAATATAACATGATATGGACACAAAAAAGCAAAAAAAGGAAGAACCGAACAGGACAAACTAAAAACTATTGCATTTCACCATTACAATTATGACTGATATGAAATGCACAGTTCAAATACGAAATGCAAATATCTTCCAGTCCATTTATGATATGCTCTTATATAAAATATGTGTTCAATTATAAAACAAGAAATCATTATATATAGTAAATGTTAACAAACACTTCACACCTAATTAATACACAACGTATTGGTTTACTCTTCAATGAGATGATTCACCATTAAATGTCATCTGCAGGGATCGACTGAACTCGCTGAGATCTCAAAATCTGATCTAAATATATCAATTGAAAAAGAAAATTCATATGCAACAATAAAGGTTTTGAAATATTATTCCGCTCCATAGAGCTTCCAAAATAACCCATTCCAAAAGACAAGGAAGTGTAGGCTGATGCAATCTCTATAGCTTTCAGCTTAGGTGAAGTCCCGGGAAGCTAAATAGGAAACAAACAAATAATAAGTCATTTTTTTCCTTAAAAAAAACATTAAGGTTGAGAGCTCTCACTGTTATAGGAGCCTCGGCTTGAACAACTAGAGTTCCACCACTTTTATTAGGACCGTGTTCGTTACTATCTTGCATAAGAGAGCATAAAACTTTTATGCAAGCAGAGCCCGGACCTCCCTGCAACCTGTGCAACAAAAATAATAACCATGTTAGATTCACAAGCTGGGGGTATACATAAACGGAAACAAAGAAAATGATTTTAGGAGACTTGTGACCATTTTCTCAGTGTTAAGGATCATCATAGTTTCTATCTCTAGAATGAACACAACATCTATGGCCGTCTTGGACCCCAAAGAAAAATCTCAAGAAGAGGAAGATCATCTGATTTGCAGTACCAAGAAGATCAAAAGCAACGATTCAATGGGGAAGGAATAGATGGAAACCACTAAGGAGGTTTCCCCTTCGCAAAATCTCCTACCCCCACCTCACGCATCTAGCCCTAAAATGATGGCTACACCAGTTGAGGGGCCCAAGGTTAAATCGTTCAAGGAAGCCCTCGCTACACCTAGAAACAAAGACTTCTACTTTGATGAGCTTGAAGACATCATCAATACTAAGGAAGATGAGGATGGAGAGACAGACATCCAAGATGGACATCATTCACAGAGGAAAGACGGGATACCCCAAATCACCCTCCCAAAAAAATTATTGCAACAAATCCGACAACCTTGGGCCAATGCATTGCTCATCAGATCACTTGGGAAGACTATTAGATATAGCATGCTCTGTTCTAGAGTCAAAACACTCTGGAGGCTACAAGATGATTTCAATGCAATTAATCGGCAACAACTATTTTTTATTTAAGTTCTCATCTCAAGAGCACTGTCATGGTCAAGGTTTTGAAAAGTGGTTGCGGTCACCATCAGAAGTAGCGGTGGCACAATTGCGATTCTTGAGTGTAAAGGCCATATCGTGAACGGAATAATCTCGTGAATTTTTTATTTTTCACACAATTTGAAAAAAACTTACCGACACGCATATGTTTTTTCCAAAATCATATTTATTGGGTTTTAAAATAAATTTTGATCAATTTTGTTAATTTTTAAGTATGATCCAATATATTTCATATTTTTAAATCACTACCAAATGAGTTTTTTACATTTTATTTTAATAAGTAATGACTATATGTCAGGAATCCATATTACAAGTTGTGGCAAAATTTTCTTCAAAACTTGCCATATATAAAATATGTATTAATATATAATTATAGGTGTTATGTTTTCTAGATATTTTACAAAAAATCAATTACTAACTAAAAAGAGAATAAATAAGAGCCTAAATATATATATGTATATATATATATTTTTTTAATCAAGCCAAATACATAATGATTTCACTTATTATTATTATTATTATTTATTTTTTTTCAAACAAAGATTACATGGTTGAGTGAAGTTCTCCCTGCAAGATGAATCGGCAACATCATCTTCAACAAATCAATAACAGATTCTTCATCTTCCCTCTTCTCTCTCTCTCTCTCTCTCTCTCTCTCTCTCTCTCTCTCTCTATCTTTTACTTCTCCATTTTCTCTCTTCATCTTCCCTCTTCTCTCTCTATCCCTCTTCTCACCTTTTCAGTATTTTTTTCTCTCGAAAGAAGCTATTTGGAACCATTACATAACAGTGCATAATGGGTTGCTACAGTCGCCACACTTGTGAATCTCATTCACACTGCAAACATTACGTAACGACGCATTTTGAAACCTTGAAATAAATTCACATAAGATTTTTTTCTTTAGATTTGGATCACTTGAGTATTTGTTCTTTTTTTGCAAGCTTTTATTTATTTATTTTTTTGGAAAAGAAAGTTATTCACAATATTATAAAGGGTGTAACGGTGTGTAACAGACCGTTACGGTACCGCTACGGCCGTTACGTAACACCAAAACGGCCGTTACACATGTGAATTTCCATCACACCGCTATAGCGGCCGTAACGGGTGGCAGTAACCACCACAACCGTTACGTAACGACGTTACGTAACGGTTGCGGCCGCTTTTTAAAACCTTGGTCATGGTGTACTCAGGAGGTCCTTGGGTAATCATGGACCATTATCTTACGGTATGCAAATGGGAGCCTAACTTCAAGGCATCGGAAGCCTTTGAAACTACCACAGCTGTTTTGGTTAGGTTTCCAGAGCTTCCGATTGAATATTTTCAAGAAAAAATTTCATACACCATCGCGAGGCAATTAGGGAAATCTTTGAAGATTGATCTCACCACTGCCATGGCCACAAGAGGGCGATTTGCAAGAGCTTGCATTGAAGTGGACCTGAGAAAACCACTGTGTCCCAGATTCATCTTAGGTAAGAAAAGTTACAATATTGAGTATGAATCCATTCATTCATTTTGTTTTCATTGTGGCAGGGTAGATCACCGCAAGGAGCTCAAGTAGATTCAAAAAGACACCAGGACAAAATAGGTGACCTAGACCTCTAGCTCACCGCCGGCAGGAGACCCACAAACAGTTGCTGAGACCTCCCAAACATCTCTTTCCGTGGACAATGGTAACCCGCACCAGATTGGGTCAGAGGAAGGGGACAAAGCTTTTGGGCCTTGGATGCTTGTACAAGAAAAGAACCGGTGCCCAACGGCCTATGAGAAAGTTCAACATCATGAGGCCAACCCAAACTCCAACAAATATGCAGAGTTAGGTAACACTAGCCAACAGGAGGAGGCCCATACTAGAGGTACAAAAAACTACAAGATTAGGCCAAGAGAAAGAGGCCTATAAGTCCAACCCAACCTATAAACCCACCACTCACAGTCAAAACAATCCAAGCCCATCTAAAGACCTAGTAACATCTTCGCAGATTGTAGCACCTGAACTACAAGCCCACTCATCTGTCATCTCACATCCCAAAGATACAAACAACTAGGATAAAGACCCCCTTATTCCTAATAGTGTACCTACCCAACCTGCCAAGCCTACTCCTTTGCAAGTAGATTTGCAATCCTCAAAAATCCCAATGGAGGAGCTCCTTGATGATAGCATTAACGCACCCCTACCACACCCCATCAACACAAGTACTCCCCTAAACCCTCCACACACCCTTACCACAAACCTTCAAGCATCCTTGAAAGATGGAGCCTCGCGCCACAGCAAACAACCAAACCCCGAAACCTACCATGGAGATTGGGAAAATAACACTACCACAGAGTTTGGTGCACAAGATGGAGGGCAGTACGTTGAGCCTTTTACTAGAACTAGGTATAGAAGCAATTCACTGTAGACACAGTCTGGTGGATCGAACAGATAATGGTGAGAATCGAACCAAGTTGGAGCACCATTCTAGGGCCTCTAGTGCACTCGTTTCATATGGCATCCATGAGGTCAGTAGACCAAGATCATCGTAGGATTCGGAGCATCCTCACAAAACTAGCTTATGAACCATTACCGCATTTCCCATCCATGGATTCTATGAAAATATTGATTTGGAACTGCCGAGGGGCAGGAAACAACACCTTCAAGCCCAACTTAAGATAACTCATCAGAACTCATAAACCTGAAATTTTGGTCCTCGTGGAAACAAAAGTTACATTTAGCTCACTAGGGAACTTCAACAATTTGGGCTTCTCCACCTCTACAATGGTTGATCCAATAGGTAGAATGGGAGGAATCTGGATGCTCTGGGACACGGACCACGTTAATGTTCTAACCTCTTCTGTATCTAGCCAGTATATTCAAGCCACCATCCACAGGGAGGACTGAAGATTGGATTTTTTCTGCAGTCTATGCTAGTCCCAATCCAGCAACCAGGGACAAATCTCTGGGAGGAACTGGAGAGGACAACTAACACTATGACCCAACCTTGGTTGGTCGCTAGAGACTTCAACGACTTCACTGACTTAAGTGAAAGAAAGAGCTTCTCCCTCAACCATAACTTTACCAAATCACAAAGATTCAGAGACAGAATCAACAAATGCAACCTCATTGACTTGGGCAGTGTAGGTCCTCGACTTACTTGGACCAATAACAGACAAGGATTGGCCAACACAATGGAACGACTGGACAAAGCAATGACCAATGACCAATGACCAATGGCAAGCTCTCTTCCCCAAAGGCACTGTAAGGACTCTACCTCGCACATACTCAGACCATTCCCCCCTAGTGGTCTTCACCCAAGGTATGCACCCCTCTAACTCTCAAAATAGGCCTTTTAGATGTGAAGCTGCTTGGTTTTGTCACTCTAATTTTATTGATGTTATTCAGAATTCGTGGATTAATATGTCTAATAACCTATTAGAAGCCATTGGTACCTTTACTCACAATGTCAAAATCTAGAATAAAAAGGTTTTTGGAAGTATTTTCAAGAGAAAAAGAACCCTTCTTGCTCGCATAGAGGGTATCCAAAAAGCCCAAGCTCTTTCCTTTTCCCACAATCTCCATATTTTAGAAAAGGACCTGGTTAAACAATTCAACAACACCCTTTTTCAAGAAGAAATTCTCTGGTTTCAAAAATCTAGATCCAAATGGTTAACTATGGGGGATAAAAACACCAGATTCTTTCATATATCTACCCTTAATAAAAGAAGGAAACTTAAAATTAATGTCCTTAAAGATGATGAGGGTAACTGGATTGCTGGAACTAATGACCTTCAAGCCCACATCATTGATCATTTTACCAACCTTTTCAAATATGAAGAGACTACCATTTTAGAGGATTGAAATAATATTGCTCAAACCAGATTCACCCTTGAAGATAATGATAGGCTCCTAGCCCCTATTTCTAACTCTGAGATTTAGAAGGCCATCAAAAACATCAAAGCTTTCAAAGCACCTGGCAAAGATGGCATTCAAGCTATTTTCTACCATCAACATTGGAACATTGTTGGCCCCTCATTTAGCAATTTCATTAAGACATGCTTTCATAATAAACTGGTCCCTTAGGAAATCAATGAAACCCAGATAGTTCTCATACCTAAACTTGACAACCTTGAGACCATTGAACAATTTAGGCCTATTAGCCTTTGCAATGTCACTTATAAGGCTATTACCAAGATCATTGTCAACAGAATTAGACCTCTCTTTCCTGACCTTATCAGTCCTAACCAAAGCAGTTTCATACCTGGTAGAACTAACATTGACAATATTATCATCACCCAAGAGATTATCCACACCCTTGGGTACAAGAAAGGCAAGTCTGGGGGTATGGTTATCAAAATTGATCTGGAAAAAGCTTATGATAGGATCTCCTGGGACTTCATTCAACATCCCCTTAAAGAATTTGGTCTCAATTCTGATTGGATTACCCTTATTATGAACTATGTTTCTACTGTTTTCTCTTCCATTCTCTAGAATGGTAAGACCCTTCCCAGAATAACCACGGGCAGAGGTCTCAGGCAAGGAGACCCTCTATCCCCATATCTTTTTGTCCTTTGCATGGAAAATCTCTCCAATATGATTAAAATTCACACTGATAGTGGCAGGTGGCAGGGCATTAAGGTTGCTAAGGATGGCCCTCCTATTTCCCATTTGTTTTTTGCTGATGATTTCTTTTTGTTTGCCAAAGCTAAGAATAGCAATTGTGACTGTATTATGGAAGTTCTCCCTGAGTTTGTGATATGTCTGATCAAAAAATCAACCTTCATAAATCCAAAATGTTTGTTTCCCCAAACCTCTCTAGAAGGGAAGCCCTTCCTCTCAGCCATAAATGTGGCATACCTTTAACTGATGACCTAGGTAAATACTTGGGCACACCCATTCTCCATTACAGAATGAACAAGAATTTCATCAAGGATATCATTGAGAAAATGTCCAAAAAACTCTGTATGGAAAGCCAAGAACCTGTCCTTAGCTGGTAGAAATACCCTGGTTAAATCTGTCAGATCTGCCATCCCTAACCACTTGATGCAAACCATGGAAATCCCCCAGGCAAGTGTGTGAACACAAGGATAAACTGAATAGAAACTTCCTGTGGGGCTGTTTTGAAGGTGCCAGGAAAATTCATCTTGTTAACTGGAACCAAGTGTGTAAAAACAAGAAACATGGGGGGCTTGGTATAAGAAAAGCTAGAGAGCGAAATTCAACTTTCATTTCTAAATTGGGTTGAAGTTAATTAGTAATGCTGAGGATCTTTGGTGCAAAGTTCTTAAATCCAAATACCTCAGAAAACATTCTATATCTAGTTGGCCAACCAAAAGAAGAGCCTCCCACACTTGGAAAAGCATTATCAAGAACAGAGATGTACTAGATAAAAATATCAAGCGGAATGTGGGTACAGGGGAAGACATCTCCTTATGGACTGACTGGTGGTGTGGATCACAGCCTCTTTGCAACAAATACCAAGGCCCTCATATTGATAATAGAGCTAAAGTCAGCTCTATTCTTGATGATGAAGGAAAATGAGATCTGTCTACAATTGAAGATGTCATCTCTCAACAAGACAAGGAAGAAATTCTCAATATATACAGGCCTAGGTATGTGTCTTTCATAGATGGTTCATTATGGAAGGGCTCTACTACTGGAAACTACTCCACTGCAGCAGCCTATCAAGCCATATCAGGGCAAGATGACAATGGTGAAGATTGGCAGTGGCTGTGGAAGTTAAAAGCTCCCCTAAAAATCAAAAGCTTCTTGTGGCTAGCTGTGCAAGATAAACTCCTAACCAACCACAAGAGGCTTATCAGAAATCTTTCATTGACTAACACTTGTCCCAGATGCCAGATCAGTAGGGAAGACATCCTCCATCTACTCAGAGGTTGCCCTAAAGCAAAAACAATATGGTTACTTCTGAGGGACTCCAACTGGTGGCAAAACTGTATAACTACTCCCCTTCAGGATTGGATCAAAGCTAACCTTAAAAGCAAAGTGCAATTCAATGGAGTGCAATGGCCCCTAATCTTCATAACAGCACCTTGGAGCATGTAGAAGGAGAGAAACAGAGTTGTTTTTGAGAACCACACCCAACCCCCGTCTGTCAGTGTCAAGCTCATTCTAGAGCAAGCAGAGGAAACTCAGCAAGCATTCCAGAACTTCTTGAATCCAAATTATACAAATCCAGCACTAACTAAATGGCCTTGTCCCATTGCAGGAAAACTCAAACTCAACGTTGATGGCTGCTCCAAAGGAGATCCAGGGCAATCAGGCTATGGTGGACTGCTAAAAGATAAAGTCGGCTCCTGGGTATGGGGCTACCATGGTTACCTAGGCCATTGCACTAGCCTGGAAGCAGAAATTTGGGGCATCTACAGAGGATTGACCATCATTATGCAAAAAGGGTTGTCCAACATCACCATTGAAATTGACTCTCAGAATGCCATGGAAATGCTCAGAGAAGGTGCGGCCAATACTTCACCTTATCGAGCCATTGTTGAGGATGCTAAGTTCCTTATCAGCAGGTGCGAGTGTTCTATCCAGCATATCCCCAGGGAGGGCAACCACAGTGCTGATGTATTGGCCAACATTGGAGTTAATCAACAAGAACATCTAGTGTATCTAGAGAATCCACTTAGCTCTCTTCTCTTTGTTCTTATCACTGATATGGTGAATGCTAATTCTGGAAGAGATTGAACTATCCCAGGACTGCTCTGTTTGTAAACTCTATGTTTTAACTTATTCCTATGAATCAAAAAAGGAAAATGATTTTTGTTGATTTAACAAAAAAATAAATAATGAAAACTGAACATATAGAAGAAAGCACTAAACAAAACAAAAATCAAAAAAACATGAAGACCTTTACAAAAATATCCCGGTATTAAACTAGCCTCATACCAAGAAAATATAATGTTCCTTGTAGTAAAAGATAAATTAAAATTGCACGTTTCTAAGATACAATTTTCTTTTTGTTTTTTTTTTTAATTTTTTATTCTGTTAGTTATACTTCCCAAAATAAAATAAAATAACATTTTTGAACAAGGATACATACAGTGATGATGAGACACAGCACTCTCGAGCAGTAAATCCTTTCATTAAATACTCTCCAGCACCACTAACGCAACAACCAACTATAAATGGAGCCCCAAACGGACCTTTTGAGGATGCCCAACAACCGGAGCCACAAATTGCTACTAATCCCACACATCCACTTATCTGTTAAAAATATTTGAAGAATAAATTTCAAGTTTAGCCGAATAATGATCCATTTTAGAAATGATGTCATGCAAATTTCAACTTTTAGGTGTGAATTGTGATCGACAGAGGCATCAAATCTAAATAAAAGACAAGCCAGAAAAGCACTGAAAATAAAAAATGATGCCAAATAGGCCATTAAAAACTTGGTTAACTTCATCAAATGAGCTGGCTACCCAATAACCACTTCAAGGTTTCATTCACTACCAAGAAAAGCATTTCTTTTGCGTGGTTGTTGGGAACTTGGGAGGACAAAATGTCACAAAGGAACTGATTTTTTTTTTTGTTTTTTTAAATCAAAGCCTCTGAATCCCCCTCTCTCTTTTTCACACACACACGACTTCATACACCAAACCGTCAATGGCCACCAGTCAACTCCTCCCATAGTACACCAATCCAACCACCATCGCCATACTTAGGTTAATTTTTTTTTTTTTTTTTTGATAAATAAACAAACTTTATTAGAAAAATATCAATATGATGCAAAGATTACAAAAATTCAGACCCCTAAGGAGAAAAGCTAAGATATCAAATCCTCTACAAAATTTACAAAAGTCGAAACATCCGGATCTACCAAACCCGTAACCCAACTATATAACACTGTAAGCAACCTTCTTTCCAACCAAGGAATCGAATGAGACACCCCTTGGAAAACATGCATGTTACGCTCCAACCAAATAAGTCACATTAAACAATGAGAAGCAGTCATCCATGCCTTCCGACGCCTCCTCTCAA
This sequence comes from Camellia lanceoleosa, assembly GCA_025200525.1. Classification (NCBI taxonomy): domain Eukaryota; kingdom Viridiplantae; phylum Streptophyta; class Magnoliopsida; order Ericales; family Theaceae; genus Camellia; species Camellia lanceoleosa. The sequence goes on from CM045760.1 coordinate 60,363,118, forward strand.
CCCTGCCCCCAGCCCAACTTTGCAGAACTGCCAACACAGAACCTAGGTGCACCTAAACCAAACCAAAAGTCACAACAATGATCATCCAAAGCCGAGAAGTAACTAGAAAATGAACAAGCAAGTGCTCCACCGACTCAGAATCACCACAACACAAACAACACCAATTTGCCAAGATATGCCCACGCCGAATTAAATTATCAATCGTCAAGATACGTCCTCAAGTTGCTGTCCACACAAAGAAAGCTACCTTGGATGGCGTGCCTGACAACCAAAAACACTTCCAAGGGAATAAACCCGCATCATCATGAACAAGTGCACCATAATACAATGACATGGAAAAGAGCCACTTGAAGCGCGGGCAAACCCAAACCATAGAATCCTCACCTACACCCCCAGTTTGCACCCCCTCCCAATCCTAAACATCTCGACGCAACCGCACATTCCAAACCACCACCTGTCCCTGCCAAGTCCACACTGCGCCCACCAAAAGCTCGCAATCTTATGCAATCCCAAAAATCAAAGGAAACAACTGCTCCAAAAAGGTTATCACCACACCGCCTATGATGCTAGAAACGAACTCTATCCCCCACCCATACCTTCAGCCTAACCCTACTCCAAAACTCCTCCTAACCCAACCAAATTCCCTTCCAAACATCACGACTATGAGACTGCCCCACCCTACCTGAACAACACCCCTCTTTCCCTAAGCCAAACTTCGCCACAACCATCTTATGCCATAAATGTTCCCTCTCCCCCACAAAGCGCCACAACAACTTACCCAACAAAACCAGATTAAACATAACCAGCTACCGAACCCCCAAACCCCCTTTCTCCTTTGGCCGACAAACTCAATCCCAAGCCACCAAATGAGAGTGAGAACCCTCTCCTTCATCTCCCCATAAAAAGTCCCGATGCAACTTCTCAATCTGCTTCGCAACTGCCACCAAAATCATATGAAACAACATAAAATAAGTAGGGATACTTGACAAAACACTCTTGATCGAAGTAACCCTCCCTCCTTCAGATAAATATTGCCGTTTCCATCCTGCGAGTTGCCGCTGCACACAATCCACCATCCCATCCCACACCCCTCAGGCCTTGAAAGAAGCTCCAAAGGTAGACCAAGATATAAAATCAACAAAGATGCCACCTTGCACCCCAAAATTGCTGCGAAGACTTGCAGCCGTGTCACTTCTCCTATTGGAATCAATTTAGACTTTAAAAGATTAACCCAAAGACCTGACACTGCCTCAAAACACCATAGCACACACCGAAGATGGCCAATTTGATCAGCACCCGCATTACAAAATATAAGTGCATCGTCCACATAAAAAAGATGGGATACAACCAATGAGGTAGATCTAGAACCCACTTCGAAGCCCTGCAACAAGCCTCCATGAACCGCCCTCAACAACAAATGTCCCAGAGCCTCCATTACCAGTAGGAATAACATCGGGGACAAAGGATCGCCCTGCCGCAAACCTCTGTGCGTAGGAAAAAATCTTGCTGGGGAACCATTAACCAATATCGACATCCGCACCATGGATATATGTTGAATGTAACAATTTCTCCACCTACAATTTCTACCTACTCCACCTACAAATACTCCACCTACTCCACATATAGTTAGTGATTTAGTTTAGTGCTCCATTTAGTTTAGTGAGTGCTCCATTTAGTTCTTATTGCTCAATTAATTATGGCTCCATTGTATCCCATTTCTCTCTATAAAAGAGAGCTCTTGTAAAGATATTGAATATCAATCAATAATACATTAAATTTCCTACATGGTATCAGAGCGGGTTTAGCACCTAGTATTTTTCGCTTCACCGGCGGGCGGCAACCTCGCCTTGGCCACCCGCCGGACCTCAACCCCCTTGGTGTAGAAAGGCATGCTTTGAAATTCCATGCATGCTTTCGTGTATAAGAACATCCTGCCCCTGGAAAGGTTGCACATTTGCTGGTATTGCTGAATGTTCACCTTCAACTATTGGAATCAAGCTTGCATCTTCTACTTCTTCACGGTTCATTAAATTATGGTGCTCTGAGCACTTGACGAAAGGCCTCCCAGTTGAGCTTGAGTCATTCCCAGCAGTGTCCATAGTTATATTTTCAGAGCTTGAAGTACCTGAAACTGGATTTTCCTTATGCAAAACTCTCTAGCTGTCCCTTGGTCAGGATAAGTTCAGTAGCAATTCTATTATTCTCCTCACTGCACTCTTGCAAAGAAGCTTCAAGCCTCTGGTTTTCTTCCTTGCAGCATTCAAGGCTTAATAGTGCACATTCCAATTCAGCATTTATACGGTCATACACCTTGAATTTTTCACGTTTTTCAGAAACTACGGACTGTAATTCAGCCTCCAGTTCCAAGATCTTCACTGATAAGTCTTCATTTCTCTTCAAGAGAGAAGCTTCAGATTTCTTCCTATTCTCAAGTTCATCAACAGCATCTTGTAATTTCCAAAGCATCTCCTCTCCATGTTTTTTGGAAATAGAAAGTTGGTGCCTCAACTCTTGGATCTTGGTTTCATACTGTTCCTTGAGAAAGGCAATTCTCAGTGAGTCTTGCATAGCAACGGATGGTCCTTCAGGTTCTCTTTTTGCACGAGCCTGAAGACATTCAGCTTCAGCCTTGTCTTTAAGATCCTTAAAATGGATGGACAGGTTCTTGAACTCTTCTGTCTTCAGAATCTGTTTGGACAGCCTGTGCTTAAGCTCATTACACTGGTTCTGCAGTGTCATCAGTTCATCATTATAATCTTGAAGTGAGGTAGTATACATACGCCGTTCATCCAATTTGGCTTTGAGAACTGTCACTGTCGTATCCAATTCTTCCTTGGAGGACAACAAGTTATCAATCTCTTCTTCAGAAAGCACCAGTATTTGCTTCAGCTGTTTTACCTCCAGACTATGCTCATTTTTATCCCTGGAAAAATCAACCTCCAATCTCTCTACGATTAAAACTTCACAGAAAAAAGGAAGCAATGGTCCAATCTTTGAAGATGGCCCCAATTTTTGATACTGTTTTCAGCTTTTTCATGGGAAGGATGGAGTAGTCCCACTCAAAGCCTACGCCTCAGTTTAACCCTTTGGCTGCAAAAGCTGCTTCCATCAGTTTGTCGGGATTTGGATCTGGGGGGCCATTTGGCTTTGATTTCTTCTCCAAGAATTGGAATACTCAGAAAAAGAAATCTGGGTCATCCAAAAAGAGAAAGCAATTGCAGTAATGTCACCAACCTTATTTTATTCATGCCGGGGATCAAACCCGATCACCATTTTACACAAAAAAAAAAAAAAAAAACCAACAACAACAAAACAACCACAACCCATAATCACCACAAACAACCGGCCTCACTTCTTCGCCTCTTCAGCTGTTCTCTTCTTCTTGCCTTTGTCTTGGGCGTCCCTTGCGATCTTTGCCTCCGTGTTTCCCCGCGCCGCCGAAACACGTTCACTTTCCGTTGCTCCTCAACCGTCACATATGGCGGCCCTCCGTCTGAGCATCACGGTGGCCTTCCGCTTGGTTCCTTGTTTTACGCCTTGGCACATATCTCTGCTCGGGCATCCGTATACATCTTGTTGGAAGCGAGCGGTTAAACTTTACTGCTGCACCTCGGTTGTTCTACTCTGGCGGTCGACAGTTGTTGACGCATGATCATGGTCTCCACATGACCTTAATGTATAATAATTGGCCTCAATATCAGTTGAGCGGCCATTATCTGTTCAAGCGCCACCATCGGATAGTTCAGCGGCGCAAAACCGGGGAGGCTTGGTCCGGCGATTGGTTGCGGTTCGAGAACCGCTGCTCGGTTATCTCTTGTGCACTCATTGAGGTCGGGAAGAGAGTGAGCGACCGAAGAAGCTGCTATGTTACGGGTAGCGGAGCAGGAAGAAGAAGCCATTTTCGGGCGAAATGTTCTGAGTATCTCTCGGCAAAATGAAGAGTTTTTCGAGAGGTTTTTTCAAGATGTTTTGTTACGCATAAGCGGCGCCTCGCCTTGGTATAAATAGGCAAGGAACCGCAGCGTATCATGCGCCTCTCAACGCCAGACGACAAATCGGCGCGCCTTTTGATGGCTCGACTTTTGATGGCTGTCGGGCACGTCTTTTGATGGCACGCCTTTTGATAGCACGTCTTTTGATGGCACGCCTTTTGATGGCACGTCTTTTGATGGCACGCCTTTTGATAAGATTGGGCACGCCTTTTAAGGGTTCGACAAGACTCGGTAAATTGTCCCGACTTTGATTCCGGTTAGCTTCTATATGGGTCCGACAAGACTCGGTAAACTGTCTCGACTTTGATTCCGGTTAGCTTCTATATGGGTCCGACAAGACTCTGTAAACTGTCCCAACATTGATTCCGGTTAGCTCCTATATGGGTCCGACAAGACTCTGTAAACTGTCCTGACATTGATTTCGGTTAGCTCTTATATGGGTCCAACAAGACTCGGTAAACTGTCCCGACATTGATTCCGGTTAGCTCCTACAAGGGTCCGACAAGACTCGATAAACTGTTCCGACATTGCTTTCGGTTCTCTGCTACAACGGTTCGACACAGCCATATAGTGTCTTCTACAACGGTCCAACATGACCCCGTAAACTGTCTCCTACATGGGTCCAGCAAGACTCCGTAAACTGTCTTCTACAACGGTCCGACATGACCCTGTAAACTGTTTTCTACATCGGTCCGATATGACCCCATAAACTATCTTCTACAACGGTCCGACATGACCCCATAAACTGTCTTCTACATCGGTCTGCCATAACCATACGGTCTTCTACTGGCGATGCGACCGACCATACGGTGTCTCCTATCCACTTTTATTTTATTTGTCGATTATTTTTTTACGTTTTGTTACTCTCTCCAAACTCAAGTTGGTTAGTTCCTAACCCCCTTGAGTTTGAGGGGGGCTGTTGAATGTAACAATTTCTCCATCTACAATTTCTACCTACTCCACCTACAAATACTCCACCTACTCCACATATAGTTAGTGATTTAGTTTAGTGCTCCATTTAGTTTAGTGAGTGCTCCATTTAGTTTAGTGCTCTATTTAGTTTAGTGAGTGCTCCATTTAGTTCTTATTGCTCAATTAATTATGGCTCCATTGTATCCCATTTCTCTCTATAAAAGAGAGCTCTTGTAAAGATATTGAATATCAATCAATAATACATTAAATTTCCTACAATATACAAAAATGTATCCACGGCCTCCAAGTAACCCCAAAACCCATCATCTCCATCACATACAATAGGAGCATGATTAACATTATCATATGCCTGCTCAATATCTAGTTTGCAAATAATCCCCTCATTTCTTTGCCTCAATCTCGAATCCACACTCTCATTGGCTACCAAAACTGCATCCAAAATTTGCCTACCACCCACAAAAGCATTCTGAGAATCAAAGATCACCCCCTCCAGCACCCCTCGAAGCCGATACACCAACTTGGCCAACAATTTATATACACTACCCAACAGACTGATGCGTCGGAAGTCACCGATATCCTCCGCCCCTCCCTTCTTTGGAATTAATGCGCAATAAAAGTGGCATTCAAGCTCCTCTCAAACTGTCCCATCCGATGGAACTGGTCAAACATGGCCATCACATCTTCCTTCACCACTCCCTAACGGTCTTTGGAAAAAGGCAATAGAACCGTCTGCCCGGCGACTTATACCCAAGCATACTCATGGCGCCTAAAACACCTTTTCTTCCGTAGCGATCTCTCCGAAAGAGCCATCAACCTATGAGATCGCATCAAAAACCCCATCCAACCTCCGCCTCCAAGCTCCCTTATCAGCCCAAAATAAATGCTCATAGAAATCCACTATGGCCCCCCTAATCTCCTTCGAAGATGATAACTCTACCTCATTCACCCGCAATCTCCCTATTTGATTCACCCGCCAATGCGCATTAGCCATACGATGAAAAAATCTCGTATTTCGATCCCCATCCTTCAACCACAAGCATCTCGATTTCTATCGATAGCTAATCTCCTCCATACGAGCTACCTGCATAAATTCCTTACAAGCCACCTCCCAACGAACCAAATTCTCTTCAAACAATATCCCCGCTTCCTCCCTCTCCTGCATAACTGGTAAAATATTTGCCTTTTAAGTCTCCAACTGTCCAAACACCTCCGTATTCACCGCCTCAAATCAGACTTGAGAAGCGTTAATTTCTAAGCTAGGCGACAATTGGGATCCCCAAGCACACTATAACTGCCCCACCACCCCCGCACTCCTTCCCTAAAACCTTCAGACAGAAGTCACATTCTCAAAACGAAATGGCATTGATGCACTCCTAATCCCCCCACTATCCAATAGAACTAGCCAATGATCCGAAACAAGACGATGCAACCTCAATTGTGTCACCTATGAGAAATGCTCCTCTCAATCTCCAATAACCAAAAACCTAATGATATGGGACATCGCTCTGCCCCCAGGCTAAGTATATCCACCCCCCCTGAAGCGGCAAATCCACCAATTCCATCTCATCAATAAACAAAGAAAAAGCCCACGTAGATCCTGACACTGAGCTCGCTCCCTGCTTCTCCTCCATACACCACACCACATTGAAGTCCCCAACCACACACCAAGGAACCCCCTAGTGAAAAGCAATGCATTGTAACTCCTCCCAAAAAGTAGCTCATTCCAAAACTCTCACGGGAACCATAGACCCTAGTAAAGGCCTATTGATAATCATCTGCAACACAGCAACAAACACGATAACGAGAAAGCCCCCAACTCCACATCCTCCTTCTCTACCACTCGCCGATCCCAATGCAGAAAAACACCCCCTGCCACCCCGACGCCGGTAAGAAAGTCCAATCCACAAAGTGGCCCCCCCAAAGCTCCTTAACGAACTCCCCCTCCCCCATGTATTCCATCTTTGCTTCCTAAAGACACACCACATCCGCCCTGACACTTCTTAGCAAAGACCGAACCAAGAACCTTTTCCTCCTATCATTCAACCCTTCTTTTGTCCCGATCATAATTTATCGAGCATTCTAATTTACACAACTCCCTAGTATTCTTTCGTTTTTGTCCTCTAGTTCTCGCCTCCTTTCCTATGGAACACCCTCTCTCCAGGATTCCTCTATTGTAGAAAACAATTTTAAAGCCTCAACTTCATGACCCTCAAAGAAAACACCCAAATATTGACCAACCTCATTAATACGGGATAGCACCCAGGCTAATACCTTCTCTGGTTGCAAAGGATCAGTTGCTTGAAAGTCCACATCTATTGCAGGCTCTTCATCAGCGTCCACCTTATCCACCATATTCGTCTCAACAGACACTGCCTCTAGCTGAACCACCATGGCCATCTAAATGCGCCATATCTGTCCACCGAACGTCGTCATCCCCCTCCACTTCCGTGCGCCCATCACAGCAAGCCGACATATCCCAAAAAAGCTCCTCTATCATCGGCAACCCACTACACGATGATAAATCCACATCCACAACACAATCAGCCTGTCGAAAGTTCGACAACGTCCTCCTTGCAAGCCCCGAATGCTCATGCAACTTCGACAATGACCCTACCACTCGATCGATCATTGTCATAGCCGCCAATCGCACTTTGGCGTTGAAACAAGATTCACATCTGGATTGCTTTGCTTTGACGCATCTAGGTTGGATTGACCCAACCCATTAGACCTTAGCCTACCAACGTAACTCCTCTGGCCTAACAAGTTGATCCCATGGCCCAACTCTCCCCCACCTCTTTATTAGCCCCAGTCTGTTTGCCCACATCTTGGCCCATAACTTTTTGGGCCTTAAATTGACCCAGTGAACCATCTCCCTTAGTCCTCCAATTGGGTTTCACAAGGATTAACCTACCCCATTAGCCCTCACTCTTAAAAGTCCTCCCAAATCTTTGCAGATAATCCTCCACCCCCAAATTATGCCACTTACTCTGATCAAATCTCCCCAAATCATGACCTACCAATTCCAACCCCGCACCATCACACAACCCTTCCGGCGACGAAACATGAACCATTGATGGACCTACCTCCATCCACACTAGAAGAGAACTCCCACGAACCCCATTGGACAAAAATTGTGGTTGTGTAGATTCAGAGTTCTGAATTCTCAATCGAACACAGCCCAAATCAACTAAGGACTAGTCAGCCTCCCCACCGATTGCTAACATCACGACACACCCCTTCGCGACAAAGATGTAAAGGTAAGCCCACCAAACCTAAGAAGCATGGACACGGACATGTGACACGACACGAATACAACATAGACATGCCGACATGTGAATTTTCAAAAAATGCAGGACACGAATGTGGGGCACATGCATGAAATATATAATTTTATATATTTATTATATGCTATATATATAAATATATCACTCAAAGATAATAAAAAAAAAAATTCAATATAACACTAATTCCTATAAATTTATATAGATTTTTTTTTGATAAGTAATTAATTTATTGAGAAAGCATCAAGAAGATGCAATGAAACCAGAACAAGAAAAGCAAAAAAACCTCGCCTAACCAATTACATCATCCAAGAAATCTAAGAAAGAAAATATATCTGGATCCACTTTACATTCCAACCAACTATACAAAGTAACCAAAAAACGATCCTCCAACCATGAGACCGAACGCTGTAGATCTTGAAAGAGTCTCCTATTGCGTTCCAACCAAACCAACCACATCAAGCAAGAAGGCGCCAACAACCACACCCGTCTCCGTTGCCTCCCAACTCGGGCCCCCCTCCAACTCCACAACATGTCAATAACCCCCTTTGGTTGCACCCAAATAATCCCGAAAAGAGAACAGACCATCGACCAAAGTCTAGAAGCAAAAGAACAATGAAGAAACAAGTGGTCAACGGTCTCCGCATCTACACAACACATACAGCACCGATTCACTAGAACATGGCCGCGACGAACCAAATTATCAATAGTAAGATTGCGGCCCAAGCGGTAAAAAGAAACCCACCTTAGAAGGAACTCGAGGCAACCAAATACTCCGCCAAGGGAACACACCTCCCACCTCCCCCACCAAACTGCGATAAAAGGACTGAACAGAAAACTGACCTTTAGCACCTACCACATCCCAAACCAACCCATCGTCTCCTCTACGCAACAAAGCCAAACCATATAGAAAAGCAAATAACTCCCCCAACTGATGAACTTCCCAATCTTGAACCTCACGCCGAAGCTGGACATCCCAAACCACCATCTCCCCCGCCCCTAAATAAGAAGCAACCATAGCCTCTCGATCTCGAGCAATCTTTGAAAATTAAAGGAACATGTTGACAAAACTATTGCTCCACACCATTTATCGTGCCAAAATCTAACCTTGGTTCCCACACGAAAAGTCACCCTTTCCCCAAAACTCCCCTTTCAACCAAATTCCTTTCCACAAACCCCCCCCCTGGGATCCCCTCACAACCCCCGATTGCCAATCTCCCATATCAGTTCCAAACTTAGAAGCCACCACCCTTCGCCATAAACAACCCCGCTCCGTAGCAAACCGCCACAACCACTTCCCTAACAAGGCCATATTAAACTTCACCAACCGCCGCACCCCCAAACCACCCACCTCCTTCGGCAGACAAATCCGACCCCAATCCACCAGATGATAAAATTTATATAGATTTTGTTCTATTATTATATCTTAAGTTGTTTTATTCAAACTTATAATTAGTTTCACGTGTCCAAACGATAGACACGTGTGTTTAAGCGATTAGCACGTATGTCTTCAAGCGTCCCAGTGTCAAAATTATGCAAAAAGATAGGCCTTTAAAAAAAATTTAAAAATAGGACATGTTTTGAAGAGTGTTGGACACGTGCCTTAAGAGTGTCGAAAAAGTGTCGGTGTCCGACACAGACACGACACGGATACGTTACCTTCTTAGAAGTGTCTGTGGTTTTTAGCTTCAAATGAATCCAAACACTTTTCTCTGAAGTTGGTGTCTAATTGGAGGCACAAAGAGCCAAAGGCAACCACCATTCTAACCTCAGATCACTCCCATCGACAGTCCACCTTCGCCATAACAACGATTCCACTTCATACCACGTCGGAAAAACAAACAAAACGCTGGCCCCTAACGATTAGCACCTCCACCTTACGAGATCTTCCACGTCTTACACAATCACACATAGCCCACCCCCTTATCACCTCTCCTCACCCTACCCACCAAGTGTCATTGACGGCAGAAACCACCCCATCTCAAAACTTAGGTGTCACAAATTCCCCATCGAGACACCTTTGGTCAACAACCACGGTGGTACAACCTTCACCGGAACCACCTTTCCATACATCCCACTAGACCATTTCACCCACCCATCCCCCAGTTTGAATTCTTCCATAACCAACGCAACTCCTTCCTAACCATCCCTAAAAGTCGACATGGGTATGAAAATTTGCTCCCTGTATGGTCCAATCATCACCATGACTTGCAGGGACCCTACTCTTACCTCCCCGAACCCATGCTACTAGACTTGACGACCAAAATTTCATATTGCTTGGCTTGCGGCGCCACCCTCAACTTCCTCACAATCAAACATACTTCAAATCAGGTGAAAACCACAACCCGTCAAGCCCTTTCCCTTTCCACAATCAATAGACTTGGCGACCTATCGAGTCCAGCGGACTCCTACTCAAACGAGCAACCACTAAGGAAAAGGATCCGCCGGCGTGGACTAGTTTCTTTTGCATTAGGTAACATCATTCACTCCTAAAATCTCGGAGCCAATTTTGGGAAAAAAATCTCTATGTTTGTTTGCATCCCCATGTGCAAGAAAGACCCTTGGGTTTATTAAATAAGAACAATAGAAAAATAATGATACAATTTAAGGAATTGAGACAAATAATATAGAAACTCTTTGCATATATAACAAGAAAATGCCACAAAAACAAAGCAGATAATCACCTTCAGTGCAATGCCACCACTTGAAGCTCCACATGCTATATGTCCTTTAGTGTCAACACAAATATCCCCAATAGTATCCTTAATGCAGTCATCTTCTGACACATTCAACGTACATAATTGACCATGATCCCCATATGTCTTCAAATGATCACATGGTAGAACTTCTGTTTGTGGAACACATGTAAAAACGTTCATAAATTCAAAATAAACTTTAATAAAACATCCCAACCATAAAATAGAGAGAGAGAGAGAGAGAAGATAAAGTAATTGACATACTTATCATGGTAAAATATTTAGTTGTGAATACCAAAAACAAACCAATTGCTACTAATTTTTTTTCAATCTAAACCTTTTTGATGAAGATACCCTTTTATCTATGGGATAAATTACACTTTATCCTCTTGAACGAGTATCACCTAATATCACTTTACCCTTCAAGTGAAAAATGCTACATTTGCCACATTGATTTACAAATTTGTATCAATGTAAACAATTTGTTCCTTAGATAAATGAAAATTTGACATGTGATTTGCACATGACATCTCAAATCAAATGCCTAAAATAACATCATCAATTTGTTTGGTTTAGTATTTAAAAATTGTTTTTGAGCTTTTTATTTTTCATATTTTTTTTGGTCTTCAGTGAAACGCCTCATATTTTAGTCTCTCTTTTTTTTTCCTTTTTTTTTTTTTTTTTTTTGGAACATCTAATCTAGATGCATCTAAAAAAGGTTCATTAAAGATAAAAATACATTAACATACCAGTTTTTTTGTTTTCCATTTTTTATTTTTTCGTCTTTAGTAAACTTCTTTTAGATTTCCTTACAAATATTTTACTTTTTAGGTGCATTTAAAAGTTTAATTTTTTTTTTTATACTAAAATATGAAAGAAAAAGTTTTACTAAAGATCCAAAAAAAAAAAAAAACCACAAAAATCAAAAAACTCAAAAACTGTAATTGGGTTTAAAAACCAAAGAAAGTATAAAATTTTTTAGTTGAGGGGGTTAGAGTGATATTGAGGGATAGTTGAAGGGGGTAAAGTATAACTTACCCCTATAGTTGAAAGGGTATTTTCGTAATTGAGATCCAAATTGAAAAGAAAAAAAAAATAGATAAAGGGGGTTAAGTGTTACAATTTTAGTTTAAGGGGATAAAGTCAAACGTGACGAGTTTTTTTTTTTTTTTTTTTTTTTGTGGGGGGTGGGGATTGTAAAGTGAGCTATGGTACACCACATGGTCGTGGATACCAAATAAAAAATGAAATTGACATATTTAGCATGAACATCCTCCTCTCTCAAACATATTTATCATGAAACAAGTACTTGACATATTCAGTTATGGTACACCACTTAATTATTGCCAACTTTGGGAGAATGCAGAATGTTCTGTTTAAAATCTAAATGGCATGGAGTACCTGATAAAGCAGCATTTGCTCGAGTGCTAGAAGAAAGTTCTCCATCAATTTCTGCTTTCATGGCTTTTGCATCATCAAGCATTGATTTGTATTTTTCCCACTGTCTTTTGCCCTCTCTGTAACCAGCCACTGTTTCCAAAAGATGCACAGCAAGTATGATAACTAATCCAAGAATAAAGAACAGATTGCTAAAGAAATTTAAGACCAACGTATTCAAGAAAAAATATTGATATATAGGGAAATGGAAATTTAGACAGATATGGCAGAAAACTAAGAGAGTTTACCTCATCAGCCTCTGGTATACTTGCGGCAAAGGAATACCCTTGGATTTTGCCCACATGCACCTTCACCAACCAAGAAGCTAGAAACACAAAAAATGCCTCATAAGAAAACAAAAATCTGAGGAGAACAAAAATCCAATTTGACATGATGTTGAAGTAAGAAACTAATTTATCTCCTCAATAAATCATTTCTTTCAGATTTTGAATTAAAGACCAAATCACTGTAACTAATTTCACCCATTACCCTTCATGGTTTCACTTGATTTGAGTTTTACAAGTACTACACATGTGTAGCAGGCAGATGCATATTCACTATCCACACATAGTATGCATTACATAACATCTCTAACAAAATAATGTTGCACTACTCATAATTCCCAATGAAAAATCCCCAACTCCTAACTCATGGACATGAGATATACAATCAAAAGAAATAAATAATTACTGTGATAATGCTGCCAGAAAGAGGTAATTTGTATATCAAAATTCAAAGATAAACAAAGGTGTAATCATACATGGGAGGTATTCGACCCAGCAGTGTTGACCCCAACATTTGTTCCTTGGCCAACAAAGCAGCAATTGGATACCATTCCAGACACCTGCTGATTATTAACTTCACAGAAATGAAGAGCATAAAAAGAAAATGAAAGCTCCATAACATTATCAAAGCCAAAGAACAGAAGAAATTGCAGCTCACCACATAAAAACTTATTTACTTATTTATGGTTTCCATTAATTATACTTCAGGAATACCTGGCACCGCTCCAACAGCCCGAAATGCCCCAGAATCACCACCCATGATACTGGCATCACATTCCACATGACCATCTTCAGTCAAATTTAGCCACACCCAGCATTTGTGCTTGGATCATCCTTTAAAGAAACAAACTTCATCAATAATGAAATTCACAATAGCTAGACAGAATTCAGAAGAGAGACACTATCAAAAAATTTCCACTGCATGAAATGGCTCTTTCCACATCAAACAGATAGGAGGAATGTTCTAGGGCCATATCTAACACACCCAACAACCCTACAACATCAAAGCCCAACCATCCCCCTAGGGCATTGTATTGGTCCCCTTAAGTTTGAACCAATCCAACGAGCCCAGACAGCCCATGTACCACTAGCTTATGTTCATCCAAACCAATTATTGCACAGCTAAAATGTCATTGAACTATCTTGTAGTTTCAAATGTGTAATTCCATCTACCATATACAAGACCAAAAATTTCACAAAATACTAAAGAAAAGAACAATCCATGAATTTCAGTAAACTATTGACATGACTTTAGAGTCCACGTTGTAAAATTTCTTACTTTTTTCCACGTTATCCAAGTTGCATGTAAGCATCCTATACAAAAGAAAATAAAGAACTCTTCGTACCACCCACTACTATTACTTTTCAGCTTTGTAGCTTTAAAACAGATTAGTTTCCAAGCAAGTGACATGCAGAAGATTGGCTTGGTTGCATTGTTGCACAAGTAGAGCATTTAAAAGTCCCATCCACAAACCCAACCCACTCTCCCCACCAAAAAATGTATAAAGTATTTTGGGCTCTATGCATCTCATCAAATAAGAAATGTCTCAGTTATAGGCTGCTTCCAAAATCAAATCTTATTTCTAGTATGTCATCTTGATCATGGTTGCTCAACTGTTATCTGCCAATCAAAGTGGTATTATGATGAGCCTTCATTATGCAATCTTCATGTGAGCTCTAGGGGCCATTCACTTTTAATATCAACTCCACACAACTACTTGTTGACTGCATTAAGTCACCAATATAGTAGCAATAAGAGATTCTAACAGGGACAGCAGCATTAATGAAGCAGCAATCTTGATTCATGCTAAGCTCAGGATGACTTGGGTAAACATTTTTGTCTAGCAGACAAGATAATACAACAATAAATAATCACTATAAGACAACTCTGAAGTCTAAATACAATAGTTTGAAAAGGAAGAGGAAGAAAAGGACCTTAGAGGCATATAATTCCAACAGAGATTCAGAAGCAACCCTACAGCAACATATCATCCTCTATTGATTTGGACATAGACAAAAGATTGTGGAAAACAAATAGCCAAGACAGGAAAATCAAGTCAATTTTTGTTCTAATTTGTGCTTTCCTTTTATTGTTTTCTAAGGGTGGATTGTTCTTGAAGTAAAAAAACAGTAAGGATCATTGATGTGCAGATGAACCATTGCCAAGCACAATGTAGTTACGAGGCATAGCCTGGGGTTGTGGTTGATGAAGAGAAACTAATTTATTTTTTTCAAATTAAAAGTTGCTTTGAAAATAAATATAGAGTAGCTTTTGTTTTTCAAAGTCTCTTAAGTTTAAAGGTTCATTAAGATCCATAATTTTTTCTAGCTTCAAAATATGAGTGATTTTAAAAAATTTCTTTTAGTGAACCTGCGCCTGCATGGTAAAGCAAATCTAGCAATATGGAAATTGCTGAGCAGCATCCAGAAAATCCTCTTAACCCTTATTCTAATCTATATTGTTATATTAAAGCTACATCCCATTCGGTAAAGCCTACTTCCAAAGACATGTTATATTTTTTTTATTTCCAAAAAAGTACAAAGGGAATTGATTAATTCATTTGTGTAAGAATTTTTAAAAATATAAATCAATGAAGACAGTTGCAATAATTCATTAAAAAATAAATTTCAAAAATCATATGATGAGATAAGTTCATGCCCATAGTGCATGACATCCTTCTAGTTCATTTAGAATGAAAAGTTCTATTTTCCACCACTAACGATTATTTGCATGCTCCAAATTTCTATAGATTCAACATTGTAACTTACTCAAGACAATCAACATCCAACACAAAGTAAATCTTTAATGCCTTAAATAAAGTACAGCATGGCAACATAAACACGCAGAATCTATTATACACAGGCTCTCTCTCTCTCTCTCTCTCTCTCTCTCTCTCACACACACACACACACACACACAAAGAAACAAGCAGCATACCTCCAAGACTTGTATTGCAGCTGAAACAGCATCTATACACCCACCAGGACCCTAAAACATAGTAAACAAACAAGTGCATTAAAGGGTGTGCGTTCAAAAACAAAATCACCAAACAACCACATAACTAATTTTAATATTCTTTATATTTGGTATTAGAATTGATATAACAACTGTGAATTAGTATTTTATATTATTCATTAAGGGTAGTTTAGTCATTTAGGTTATTAGGGTTTTATTCTGTTTAGATTATATATTTGTACTCAGCCCTTTTGGTTGATTAATTCAATAGTCACTATACAATATTCTTCTTCTCTGTTATCATGGTATTAGAGCCACAACCCAGGCAGCTAGAATACTGTCATGAGGCCATCATCGACCATCGTAGTCCCTTTTCTCTCTTTGCAAGGCCATCATAGCCCTTTCTCTCTCTTTGCAAGGCTTTGCTGGGGTTCTCTATTTTCTTCTTCACACTTGAAGCACTTTACTCCTCTGGTAGCTAGTTACGGTCTCGCTTGATCGAGAAACCTAGGTTGCGTGTCTCACCTGACCGAATGCTCTTTAACCTGTTTTGACCCCTCAACTGGTTCATCTGGTTCGATCGATTCCCCTGTGTGAATCTGGTTGATGATCTCTCCGTCTCTCCCTTTGGTTCATGCAATCAAAGTAAGGTTTGACCTTGCCACTCGATTTCGCTCCAAACTCTGAAATTGACTTCGAATTCGACTTCTGGCTCAATCTCTTAGCCTCGGTTTCTCTCTGTTTCTGGTTTCGGGTTCACTCTCTCTCTCTCTTCTTTGACTTGGTTCTCTCTTATTGATATTTGTGGGTGATTGGTTCTCTCTTTTAGTGGTTATTATATTTGTGGTTCTCTCTCTTAGTGGTTTTTTTTCAATCTACTTTGATTTTATTGTGCTATTTAATTATAGCAATATAACTGATGATAAACTGCAAGGTATCACCACTAAGTTGGATGGTACCAATTACTCTTATTGGTCTCATGTAATGAAAAATTTTATAATGGGTAAAGGCATGTGGAACTATGTTATTGGTGTGACTATTAGACCTACAGAATCCAAAGAAATTAAGACCGATGTTGCTAAATGGGATAAGGAAAATGCTCAAATTCTTACTTGATTTCATAATTCAATTCAAACTACCATTGGCATGAATTTTTCCAAGTATTCTATTTCTAAACAAATTTTAGACTATTTGAAAACTATGTACCTTGAGCCTAATTTTGCAAAACAGTATGAACTTGAGATGTCTATTCGCAACACTAGTCAGAAAGATAAGTCCATTTAGGAGTTCTACAATGAGATAACTACTTATTGGGATTAGCTTGCTTTAACGGAACCATCAGATTTTCTATTACTTGACAGTTATACTAAGTATCGGGAGAAGCAACGTCTTATTCAATTTCTTATGGCACTCTGTGATCAATTTGAGACACTTCACAGAGCTATTCTTCATCGGTCCCCCTTGCCTTTTATGGATAGTGCTGTCCGTGAGCTTATTGTGGAAGAAACTCGATTCAAGGTGGCTCATGGTGCTCCTGCTTCCCAGATAGTTTTTGTCACTCTTCCACTCTAGCCTACCCCACCATCTTCTTTATTTCAGATTCTGAGTAAGCCTAAACCTCGGGTTTCCATGGATGAATCGACTTAGTCATCGAAGGCTATTGGAAACATGCTTGCCCTAAACTTTTGCAGCCTAAGGGTCATTCGTCTAGTCCACCGTCCTCTAAGCCGAAATCTTCAAGATCTCACTCATCTGCCACCTTTTCTGCACCAGTTTCTGAGAATGGTCCGTCTTCTAATATGTAGTCTATGTTTGAGCAATCTTTCATGGTGGCCAATCCAAATCTTTCGTCCCATGCCTCCGTTATGACTACCACTCGATTAGGTTTTATGCGATTTATCTTCTTCAAGTAATATCCACACTTACGTGGATTTTTTATTCAGTTGTTCACATCATATGACCCTGTTGCATCTCTCCTCGATAATTGTGTCTTCCCTTCTTCTATGCTTGTACACTATTGGTTCTATTTCCTCTTCTCGTTTGTCTCTTTCTCCTGTATTTTATGTGCCTCACCTCTCACTCAGTCTTATTTCTGTTAGTCAATTATCTGATTCTACCAACAGGGGGTTGTTCAGTGGATAACACCTTAGAATCCCTCGCTCAAGGCTTGAGTTCGAGTCTCCATAACCCCTTGTTGGGGTTAAACATACTCTTTAGCGCTGGAGTGCAGCGGGGCCTAAGCTTGACCCTGAGATGCGGTGGGGTTCCTTGTAGATATGTTGTAGATGCTAAGGGTAACACTCCTGCGGATATGTTGGAGTAGCCTATCTGCATATCCATCTTTGTAATCAAAATTATCTGATTCTGGATTTGATGTTGTTTTCTCTTTTTCTCATTATGTTGTGCAGGATTGGGTATCCAAGAGATAGATTGGGATCGGGCGTAGAGTTGGAGAACTATATATCTTGGACAGCTTGCATGTTCCTCTAGACGTGTCTTCTACTGCATTGTCTTCCTTTATTTTAAACAATAAGTCTTCTTTATTTTATATTTGGCATTCTAGGTTAGGTCATCTGTCAAGTGACCGTTTAAGAATGTTAGTTCGGTCTGGACATTTAGGCAATTTTCCCATTGATGATATTTCGGACTATCGTGGTTGTAAACTAACTAGAATGTCTGCTCTTCCATTGAATAAAAGTAGTTTTATTTCATCTTTTCCTTTTCAATTGGTTCATACTAATGTTTGGGGTCCTTCCCCTATAGTTACCAAGGGTGGTTCGCAATATCATGTGTCTTTTGTGGATGATTATAGTCAATATACTTGGGTTTATTTGATGATCCGAAAATCTGATTTTTACAACTATATTCCAATTTTCACTTCATGATTCGCACTCAGTTTTCCACCATCATTAAAGTTCTCTATTTTGATTTGGCGAGTGAGTATTACTTGTCTGAGTTTGAGGAGTTTTTAGCTACTCATGGCACTATTCATCGATCTTCATGTTCGACACTCACCAAAAATGGTCGTGGCGCAAACATCGCCATCTCCTTGATCTGGTGACTCTTTCTTTGCTCTCATATTTTGTCCTGTCTGTCTTTTGGGGAGAAGCTGTGCTCACTACTACAAATCTTCTCAATCGGATGACTACTCCTCTCTCAAGTTCCTCTCCGTATAAGCATCTTCTTGGTGTTACTCCTAATTATTTACTTCTTCGTGTTTTCGGTTCTACATGCTCTGTGCTCCTTCCTAAACAGTAGCTCTTTGAGCTTAGTTCTCGTTGTGTCCTATGTGTCTTTTTAGGGTGTGGCATTAATCAGAAAGGTTATCGGCGCTATGATCCTATCATGAAAAAGCTATATGTGTCTAGGCATGTCATCTTTTTAGAAAAACTACCCTTTTACACTGAACGTTTGGAAGAGAATAATTCTTCTCATATGTCTCAAACATAATCTATATAGGACTATAAATAAAGTACAAGAAGTTGACTTCTAAGAATCTAAATAAGGAAACAACCTAATTCTAGCCAACATAAATGAGTACAGCTATACAACCTTTAATAAGGAAAGAATAACAGGTTGTTATACTGGCTTTATACACCCTAAGAAGATCCATATTCCAACACTCCCCCTCAAGCTAGTGTGTAGATATCATGCATTCCCAGCTTGCTCGTGATTCACTGAAAACTTAGGCTAGGTAGTCCTTTAGTGAGAATATCACCGATTGATTGGTGGATGACACGTGGAGTTCTCACTTGACCACTATCAATCTTCTCTTTTATGAAGTGTCCATCCACCTCTACATGCTTGGTTTGGTCATGCTAAACTGGGTTGTGTGCTATGCTAATGGCTGCCTTGTTTGTCACAATAAAGCACCATAGGTTCCTGAAACACAATCTTAAGATCTTTAAGGATCATCTTTACCCAAAGAAGTTCACATATGCCTTGTGCCATGGCTTTAAACTCTACTTCTACACTAGAATGGGACACCACATGTTGTTTTTTGCTTCTCCAAATAATAAGATTTCCACCTAAAAGGGTACAACAGCCAGAAGTAGATCGCCTATCCACAATAGAACCTGTCCAGTCTACATCTGTGTAGGCCTCCAACCTTAAATCTTCACTTTTCTTGAACAATATACCTTTTCCTGGAGCTGCCTTCAAATATCTCAGAATTCGGTATACAGCATCTAAATGAGATTTAAGTGGAGCAAGCATAAACTGACTTACCACACACGGCATATGCAATATCTAGTCGTGTGTGTGATAGGTAAATAAGCTTTCCCACCAACCGTTGATAGTTTCCTCTGTCAACAAGTTGATCGTCATTAGCCTCTCCCAATCTGTGATTCTTCTCAATAGGAGTCTCCGCTGATTTACATCCAAGCATGCCAGTTTCCTTAAGCAAGTCTTGTATATACTTCCTTTGAGAAATCACCAGCCCTTGTTTTGATCTTACTACCTCAATTCCCAAAAAATACCGAAGTTTACCAAAATCTTTAATCTCAAATTCCCTAGCCAAGTAGGCTTTCAATCCTATAATCTCTTCTTGATCATCTCCAGAGACCACAACATCATCAACATAAACAATCAATGCAGTAATCTTCCCTTGATGTGAATGTTTAATGAACAAAGTATGATCACTTTGACTTTGACGATAGTCTCTTTTCACCATAGCTCTCATGAATCTTCCAAACCAAGCCCAAGGAGATTGTTTAAGTTCATATAAAGACTTTATAAGCTTGCACACCTTGTTTGACCATGTCTGTTTTCCACACCCGGTTGGGATATCCATAAATACTTCTTCCTCTAGGTCTCTGTGGAGGAAAGCATTCTTTACATCAAATTGCAGTAGTGGCCAATCAAAGCTTGTTGCCAATGAGAGAATGATCCGGATAGTGTTCATCTTGGCCACTAGTGCAAAAGTCTCCTGATAATCAATCCCATATGTCTGGGTATACCCTTTGACCACTAATCGGGCCTTGTACCTTTCCAATGTTCCATCAGCTTCGTACTTGATGGTGAAAATCCATTTACACCCCACAGTTTTTTTTCCTTTTGGCAATTCTACTATCTTCTAGGTTTGATTTTTCTCCAACGCTCTCATCTCCTCATTCACGGCTTCCCTCCATGGTTTCAATTTAATAGCTTCTTGGACACTATTGGGAACTTCATGGGAAGACATTTGGGTGACAAAAGCTTGATATTGAGGTGAGAGATGCTGAAAGGAAACAAATTGAGATATAGGGTGACGAGTGCAAGTGCTAACACCTTTCCTAATGGCAATAGGCAATTCCAAGTCTTCATGAGAATCAAAAAACTGAGTTTCAATTTCATTACCTATTTCAGGATCAATGCTTAGATCATGTGAGCTGATTTCGGGCTTCTTCCTTCTAGAATATACCTTGGTGATAGGTGTCTTGAGTCTCTCATCCTTGGTCTCTGGAGACTCTATAGTGCTCAATAGATGCTGTTCGGGACTCACATTCAGTTTAGGAGAAGACATATTTGAAGTAGGAGGAATATCTAGATTAGACGAAGAAAGCAAATCAGAACTAGCACTTGGTATGGGACTAGACACCACACTCGGAATAGACAAGGAATGATCAACCTCTAATCTCCTAAACTCTCACCCTGAAGATAGGTGTCCCCAAAGTAAGGTTGATGTTCTACAAAGGTAACATCCAAAGTGGTGTATTTCCTTTTTGTTGCAGGGTAATAACACTTATAGCCCTTTTGAGTAGGAGAGTACCCCAAGAATACACATTTGATAGCCCTAGGATCAAGTTTACTCCGTAAATGACTATGAACATGCACATAGCAAGTACATCCGAATAGTTTTGGAGATATGGACCCAACCCCTTGGAAATTTGGAAACAAGGATGAGAGTGTTCTCACGGGAGATTGAAACTGAAGAACTCTTGACGACATTCAGTTTATCAAGCATACAGCAATGAGTGTTGCTTCCCCCCAATAGGTTTTAGGAACTTTCATTTGGAAAAGAAGGGACCTAGCAACTTTAAGAAGATGTCGGTTCTTTCTTTCTGCAACTCCATTTTGTTGGGGTGTGTCAACACAAGATGAGTGATGTAGGATGCCCTCATTTGCAAAATAAGTAATGAGATCTTGATTGAAGTATTCCTTGCCATTATCAGATCTAATTGTGTGTATTTTTGTCCCCAACTGAGTGCTAATGAATTTGTGAAACAGAGGAAAAAGAGTGGAAATTTCCGATTTGGACTTCATAAGATAGACCCAAGTAGTACGAGTGAAATCATCTATAAATGAGACAAACCACCGAGAACCAAAAATATTTGGTATACGGGAAGGACCCCAAACATCCGAATGCATTAAACTAAATGGAGATAACATTTGTGGAGTTTTCAAAGGAAAGGATACACGATGATGTTTGGCCAATTCACAAATTTCACAATGAAATTTCCCCACTTTATTATTTGTAAACAAGGAAGGAAACATTTTTTCCAACAAAGGAAAAGAAGGGTGTCCTAACCATCTATGCCAGAGCCAAACTTGATCATCTTTTTGTTGAAATGTAGTAGAGACCAAGCCTTGAGACTCTTGACTCTTTTTCACCAAATCTGCTTCCGAAAAGTATAAGCCATCCTTCAATTCAGCATGCCCAATCATCTTCCTGTAGCAGGATCCTGAAAATTGCAACTAGAGGAAGTAAATAAAACTGAACATTTTAAATCGTCAGTGAGTTTTCCTACAGACAGCAAATTATAGGATAAATTTGGAACATAGAGGACTGATTTTAGGCACAAAGTGGGTGATATTTGGACATTTCCTTTTCCGGCAATAGGGGACAAGGAACCATGGGCGACTCTGATTTTTTGTTTTCTTAAACATGGGATATATGTTGAAAAATGATTGAAGGTGCTAGTCATGTGATCTGATGCACCAGAATCAACTATCCAGATACTAGAATTGACACTCTTGGAGGTGATTAAGGCAAAGCTATTACCTGATTGGACCATGAAGCAAGAACCTGAAAGTGGAGTCAAGTTTGTGGTTTGATTATCAACCTGATTTAGCAACTTTTTCAGCCTTTCAACCTCACTTTTGCCGAACCCCATAGCTTCCTTATAGTCATCTACAGCCACAGTTTGATGAGCTTGACCTCATTTTTCTGCCTGACTTCCTCCTTTGCTGTCAATTCCCTTCAAGCCTTGTGGTTTTCCATGCAGTTTCCAGAACATCTCCCTGGTGTGGCATGGTTTGTGACGGTAATCACACCACATCTTCTCTCTATCCAAATTTATCTTTCCTTCATTCCTTCCCCAAGCAACTTTTGATGCAGCCAAGGCCGAATTCTCACTGGTAGGCTTATCCAGCATCACCACCTGCCTACTTGCTTCTCCTCGAACAATTGAGAAAACCTCATTCAGGGATGACAAATTCTCCCTGTCCAAAATTCAGCCTCAAATCTGATCAAATTCACCATTTAACCCCGCAAGGAAATCAAATATTCTTTCTTCTTTAAGTGCTTAATGCAGCTTCGCAGTGTCCGTGATACACACCACCATCTCAATCCTTTGATAATGGTCTAGTTCCAACCAAAGGCTCTTGATGGTATTGTAGTATTCAGTGACACTGAAAGATCCTTGTTGTGTTGTGAATCTTCGTTTTCAGTTCATAGATATGAGCTTTCATACCTACATTAGAGTAAGTTTGTGCGGTAGCTTCCCAAATGTCCTTGGTTGTTTTAAGGAACATGTAAGTCTTCCCAATTTCTGGTTGAATAGAGTGGAGTAGCCATGACATAATCATGGAATTCTCCACATCCCAAGTCTTGAAATTGGGATCGGTTGGCTTTGGTGGAGGATCTGTGAGATATTCTAACTTCCCTCTGCCTTTGATTGTCAACATTGCTGATTGTGACCATTCAAGGTAATTAGTCCCATTCAGTTTTGCTGAAGCAATCTGGAGGCTCAAACTTTCAGATGTTGAAAGGGCTTTTGGGTCTAAAGAAGATGCATCTGTGACCTCAAACATGATTCAATGAAGGAATGAACGGGCAGCAAGACAAAAAATTGATCTGAAGAGGACACAGAAACAGGTTGTAGAAGGGACCAACTATTCACTTGAATCCGAGATGGCAAAAAGCAGCAACAATCAGAGGAATATAACAGAAATTTTGAATGGCAATGAAGGCCACAGTGAATTAACTATAAAGGCTGAATAATCCTAGCAATGAAGGCTAGGTTAAGAGGCTGCTACGGTTAGGGTTTCTAAACCTGCTCTGATACCATGAAGCTTTGGAAGAGAATAATTCTTCTCGTATGTCTCAAACATAATCTGTACAAGGCTATAAATAAAGTACAATAAGTTGACTTCTAAGAATCTAAATAAGGAAACAACCTAATTCTAGCCAACATAAATGAGTACAACTATACAACCTTTAATAAGGAAAGAATAACAAGCTGTTATACAAGCTTTATACACTCTAAGGAGATCCATATTCCAATATACACTATACCCTCCATCCCCTCCCCCCCCGGCGGGTCCCTATTACCAACGATGACTTGGT
Source organism: Camellia lanceoleosa (assembly GCA_025200525.1). Classification (NCBI taxonomy): domain Eukaryota; kingdom Viridiplantae; phylum Streptophyta; class Magnoliopsida; order Ericales; family Theaceae; genus Camellia; species Camellia lanceoleosa. The sequence continues at coordinate 60,387,245 of CM045760.1, forward strand.
TCATATTGACCCATTTCCTTATGATGTTTCTCCAAATGAGTTTGTTTCTAATCTTGAGGTCTCTCCCTTGCCTCTTACTAGCACTCCTGATATTTCGCCAACTACTCCCCCCTTGCTTTTCCAGCTCCCTCTCCAGTTCCAACTTCCCCTGCTCCTCTTCTTGTTTATCAGCGCCACAAAGTACTTCCGAGCTCATCTGCTTCTAGCTCTACTGTCCCTCCAGCTGTTTCTTTGGATCTCGCACCTCCTGCACATCGCTTTCCAAAGCGAGCCGTCATCCTTCGAATCGGCTTGGATTTGGTAATACATGTTTTTCCCTTTCCTATCAGTCTTTTCTTTCTTGTCTTTATACTTATTTTGAGCCCAAGCCTTACAAGGAAGCCTGTCATGATCCAAATTAGAATGTTGCCATAAATGACGAGTTAACTACTTTGGCTAATACTCATACTTGGGATTTGATTCCATTACTTGTTGGCAAAAATGTTGTGGGATGTAAATGGGTCTATAAGGTCAAGACGCTTTCTGATGGTTCTTTGGAACGGTACAAAGCTCGTTTGGTTGCCCAAGGCTTTTCTCAAGAGTATGGGATTTATTATGATGAAACTTTCGTCCCCGTCGCCAAAATGACAACTGTTCGCACTCTTATCTCTGTTGTTGTTGCCCATCAATGGCCTTTGTTTTAGCTCAATGTCAAAAATGCTTTTCTGAATGGGCATCTTGCTAAAGAAGTGTATATGCGGCCTCCACTAGGTCTCTCTCACCCTCCCGGTGTTGTTTGTCGTCTTCGTCGTGCTCTATCTGGTCTCAAGCAGTCTCCTCGTGCTTGGTATAAGAGATGTCACTCTGTTACACTTCAGCTTGGCTTTCGCCCTAGTCATCATGATTGTGCTCTCTTTGTTTGACACACTTCTATTGGACTTGTTCTCTTTCTCTTATATGTGGATGATATGATCATCATTAGCTCTGATTCTAGTACTATTAAGGAAGTTAAGCGTCAGTTGTTTCAGGAGTTCAAGATGAAGGATTTGGGGTCTCTTCGGTATTTTCTTGGTGTTGAGATTGCTACTTCTCGCACTGGGTATATTCTCTCTCAAACTAAATATGCCCGTGATATTCTTTCTCGTGCCAATCTCATTGATGACAAAATTGTCGACACTCCTATTGAGTTGCATGCTAAGTTTTCTGCTTCTGATGGCATTTCTCTTGAGGATCCCACTTTGTATCAAGAGTTGGTTGGGTGCCTTGTTTATCTCACCGTTACACGTCCAGACATCTCTTAAGTTGTGCATATTCTCAGTCACTTTGTTTCTATTCCTCATTTCACACACTAGGTTGCCTTACTCCATATTCTGTGCTACCTTCGTGGCACTCTGTTGCAATATATGCTGTTATCTACCTCCTCGGATTTGATTATTCGTGCCTATGCTGATGCTAATTGGGCAGGTGACATCTCTGATCGCAAATCCACTTCTGATCTTTGTGTTTCTCTCGGAGATTCTCTCATATCTTGGAAGAGTAAGAAACAGTCTGTTGTTGCTCGTTCCACCGCTGAGGCTAAGTATCGTGCCATGGCTCATGCTACTTCCAAGATAGTTTGGCTTCGGTGGCTTCTTTCCGATATGGGTGTCTCTCTTTCTTATCCGACTTCGTTGTATTGTGACAATCAGAGTGCTGTCCAGATTGCCCATAATTCCATCTTCCATGAACGAACAAAGCATATTGAAATAGATTGTCATTTTGTCGGACAGCATCTTCAGGCCGACACTATTACTCTTCCTTTTGTTCCCTCCTTTCTTCAGTAGGCCGATTTCTTTACAAAGACTCACACTGTTGATCGTTTTCGTTTTCATTTTCTTCTTGGCAAACTTTCGATACTTTCTGCATTCACATCCTCAATTTGAGGGGGGGTGTGAATTAGTATTTTATATTATTCACTACGGGTAGTTTAGGTTATTAGGATTTTATTCTGTTTAGATTATATATTTGTACTCAGCCCTTTCAGTTGATTAATTCGATAATCAATACACAATATTCTTCGTCTCTGTTATCAACATCTCCACCAGTGTTTCTCCCTCTAGATACAAGCAACAATTTATCTGTTAAGGCCACCTTTGAGGGTTATCAAGTACACAACGCATGGAAAGAGGTAACAAGAAAGAAGCAAAACAACTTAGCGTTTTGTATGATAAGGTGTTTTCAGGAGTCTCTTCTAAAAACTTCAAGGCTTCTCTTTCTAACCGACTTAAAAAGAACTCCTAAGGCTCGCAAATTGGAGACATTTTTTAACAATGCCATCATGAATTGGTAAGAGATGCAATGATAGAAGTTAAGGCAGGCCGCATTACAAATGAGAAATATCAGTGGGTTTCACCAGGTTACCAAGAAAACAATTTTCTATGTTGTAATTCATGATTCATCCTAAATCATCATTTTGCCAGTTTCACCATGAATTTAGGCCTACTGCCAAACCATGTTGTTGAGCTATTGTTTCTCTTAGTCATATCCTTGGATTCCAAAAGCACGTGATCTATAATTTTCCACATTCAAGACTGTTAATGTTCAAAAGATTTTTCATGTCCGACAATGGTCACCATCCTTGTCCAAGCCTGCATTGTCTTGTGTTTTCCAAGGCATAGATCAAATTATACCATCTCACCATAATATCCAAAACAAAATTTCAGTCATATTCAGAGTTCAGGCTCCAGAATAACAAGGGCTCTACTTCTATGATACATCTAGGAAGTGCAGAAAATGGCATACAACTTGAAAAAAAAAAATAAATAAATAAATAATGGTAATCCCTACTAATAAACTTTAAAAGGGCCATCCAAACATGAAGACTCTCTCTCTCTCTCTCTCTCTCTCTCTCTCTCTCTCTCTCTCATGCTAACACACTTCTGAGAGCAGGCCCTCCATCAATATGCAAATACCTAGTAGAACAAAATGGAATGATCAATCTATATAATCTGTGTGAAATGACCATTCAGACTTACAATGGTGAGTAATGATTCTATTTATAATGCATTTTTCCTCATTTGTTAACAAACCAAATGTGAGAATGGACATTGTGATGAAATGATCATATTCTATTCTAGTAAACCAAACACTACCTTTACAACTGAAAATAGTTAGAAAATGTTCAGAATTCAAACAAAACGACATAATACATAGATTCAAGATATTCTAGTTTAAATTTCCTTTTCCTTTATTTTCCTCAAGATTCTTGGTAACCAAACAGAGGGAAAGAGAGGAGATCCGAAGGAAATACCTTGCGAAGAACAGAAGCAGCAGCGAGGCAGGCACGTTTCATGGCGGACCTGAGAGCTTTCTCGTTCGGCGGCATGTGAAATCCCACGCCTACGTGCACCGCCACGAAGAACCTAGGATTCTGATCAGGGACATCCTCCTCCTCCTCCCCGCCATGGAATTTTGATGAGGAACGTTTTTCAAGAGGTGTGGAGGGCTGAATTCTGATTTAAATACCGCCAGGCGCTGAAGGTTGCGAAAGAGTGTTTTAGTAGTGTGTTGTTAGTAAGAAGAAAACATATCACTATTGCCAAAGTGATTATGGAACCCACCACAAACCAGTCAATTACCCAACTCTTCCTTTTATAATTTTTTTTTTTTTTTCATATATCATTCAAACTCTTCCTTTTATAATATTTTTTTTTTTTCATATATCATTCATTAAAAAAAATAATAATAAATTAATTAAATAATTTGCTAGTCACCAAAAGTAATAGATGATTTATTTGGTCATAGAATTTAATATGTTACAATTAGTAGCTTTTTTTTTTTTTTTTTGTAGATGATATACACAAAGGCTACTACAAAATAAATAATTTAAATAATCAAAATAGAGTCTATGATGGATTTCATCGGCCAAACAACACTCTAATCCAAATCTTATACCAAATAAAAACCCAACAATTCGAAATAAGCCTAAACAATAGCCCAAATCCACCCTAGTTGCTCCCTTATAATTTTGTTCATGCCTAGTTTGGTGCTTACTAATATTGTGAGAAAAGGTGATTCATGCAATCAATATATGTCATTTATTTTTATTTATTTATTTGCGTGTGTTTCAATTGAAAAAATCAATTACTTTTATTTTGTGTAAAATGCAATCAAGGCGGGTTTGGTGGCTTAGTCCGAGATGAGAAGGGTATTTGGCTTTGTGGATTCTTCCGTAAGCTAGACATGCGTACAAGTCTTGAAGCAGAACTATGAGCAATTTACAGAGGCTTGACAATTGTTTTTGAGAAGGGATACAAAGACCTCATCATCAATACTAACTCCACCGAGGCCATTGAATTGCTGAAAGTGGAATTTGTGATAACTTTCCCAATGAAGAGCCTGGTAGCAGATGCAAAGTTTCTCATCAGCAAATGCAGTTACATAGTGCAACATGTTTTGAGAAAAGGAAACAAGAGTGCTAATGGGTTGGCCAAAATGGGTGTTAACGAAGATGAGGCCTTGGTAATTATGAAGGACCCAATGGCAAAAGAGAAACATTGACATAGATATCCATTTAAAAAGCATTTGGGTATGAAAATGAAACTGTTCCATCTCAACTTGCAATATTTAATCCATTTTATTTTCCATAGCATTTAAAACAAGTACAGCCTGTTTTATATACAAAATCATTCAAACCATTTTAAGAAAATATCATCAATTTTATTTCTTTTGTTGATGGATCCATTTTCTTTGGTAATTATCCAACTTTAACAAATGAATTATATGCATTTGGATGCTGTTGAAAACAAAAAGAATGACTTGATTGAAGATTTTAGATTTCTTTGCAAATGGCACCATATTAACAATGCATTTGGTTCTCTAGATGCTACGGCAATAGAGAACTCCATGGTGTATTGAACTGCAAAAATAAGCTGAAATATAGAGCAGACCTGTGTGCTCCATGGTTCGCTTTGATTCATATATCTCATGGTCATTTCCTCCCCATTCAAGCAACATCCAAGCCCTTCGTTTAGCCCCAATAGTGTACTAAAAACTAGTCAGCAAAATAAAAAATGAACTAATACAACACAACACAAGACATCACTACAGGGAATCAAACCTTCAATAACAAGTTAGTGTCACATGGCAAATACCAAAAAAGGAAGGGAATAACCAAACTGAAGAGAGAAGATAAAATTGTTACCTTGTAAGTTGTCTCCAAATAAATGGATTTCATGAAAATCATCCACATGTCACAAGCAATAAGCCTTGTCCCAACCTTGAGGGAAAACTTGTTAAAACATGCAAGCATTACGTGTGATGGCCGGGAATAGTTATTCGCTCCGTTCTCTTTTATTTCTCATTGGGTTATAGTGTCCGAAAATTTTGGTTCTCAAACAAAAACCTTGTTCTTGTCCTTTCGGTGATTGATTTCACTTGTTTCTAAGGACGCACGGTTAAGTCTAGAGTGCCTAGGAGTCAAACCGTAAAATTTCGGGTCATGGCTGTGGCCGACGTGCATCTGGTGGGGCACGTCTGGAGGATGAGGCCGCATGTGAAGGGAGGGATGAGGTTCTAGGGGTTGCACACTGCTTTAGTTACAGGTGTAGATGGGGAGGTGCAGAGGAAACCGCATGTGCGGGGATCGAGTCAAGACGCGGAAGGCCCACTCGACGCGTCTTTGTCACCGAGTCTGAATGAGCTATCTTTTTTTTCTCTTTTTGGGCTATGTATATCATTTTTCTAGTGTCTCTCTCTCTCTCTCTCTCTCTCTCTCTCTAAAATACATTGCTCTCCCTTCTCTTTATGTTCCTACCTCAAAATAAGATCAAATCCTTGATCCTTCATCATCCATTTAAGATTGGTCCATAGCTTCCTCATCAACATTGTAGAGCCTTTTGAGGACCACAACGTGTGCAGTGGAGATCTTTTTCAACACCAATAAATCTAGGGTTCATCTTCATTTCTTCATCAAGACTTGAGGTAGGGTTTCCTTTGAGTTATATATATGTTTTTGCAAGTTTTGATTGATTTTGTGAGCTCATCTTTGTCTATTTTGAAAATGGGTTTAGTGGCTCAAGAAATTGTTAGTTTTGTAGAAGAAATTTATTCTTATTCCCTTTTAAAGATTTTCTTAAATCGTTGAGCCATATGAGTTGAGATTGAGGTATATAGTGGGGTTTTAAAAAGGGGTTGAGAAAAAGTTGGAATTTTGTGAAAAACCTAGAAAATTTTGGGGATTTCTTAAGTGAAGAAGGATGAGGGCTCATGTTGGAATTATATATATATGTCGTTTTTATATGTATTGTTGTGTGCCATGTTAGGCAAAGAGGATGAGAAATGTTTTATTTTACACAAATATTTATATATACGTTGATGGAGAATTTCTTGATATATGAAAGTTGTTGAGATTGGAAGTTGATATATATATATAATGCATTGGCTTTGAGATAATTAAAATGTTGAAAGTGTGTGAGTTGTGGGCACATTGTTACAAATGGATTAATGATGGTAATTTTTGGCTATGTTGATGGAATGGCATGGAAAGAAGAAAACAAAGATTTTGAACCTTCATGGAAAATTTATTGTAGTTACAATCAACATATAGAAACACGAAATGGCATGGTTAATTGTTGCATTGGCATTACTAAAATCTTACATGTCATGAAGATTGGTTTTTTTGAAAACTGGAACTTTCATTGAGAATGAATTTATTGTGATTGAAATCATGGAAATGTAAAGGGGTAAATACGTTGGTAAATCCAGTTAGGGGGTGTAGATGAGTTTGATAAGTTGACCTGAGAGTCCGGGGTGAAAGACCGAAAACACGCACGGAGGAGGTACCACTTCCCTTTCGGTTAGAAACCGGTAAAGTGGGGTATTGGTAGTACTTGTTGAGCCTACTTGCAGACACCAACCTAGGGATTGCCAGAGTCATATTTACCACCCGTAATGATTAAAATTGGAAGTTTGGAATTGATGAGATTGCAAAATGTTATTGAAAACATGGAAATTTTCAAGAAAAGCATGACTTGAGATTATCTTCAAAATGGCATTGCATGGCATTTGTATTTGCATAAATGTTGGAAATATTACATAAATATATATACTTTGTTAAGGTTTCTCTACTGGGCTTTATGCTCACCTCTATGAGATTTTGGTGTAGGTAAAGATGTAGTGATCTAGCCGAACTGAGGGCGTGGATATATTTTGTGAAGAGCAGATTGCTCTTTTATTTTGTTGTAAATTTTTGTAAAGCCAAGGGCTATCATGTATGGGTCTAATGGACCATTTTGGTGTAATCAGGCTCATGCCTTGAAATTTGTAAGCCCTTGAGGGGCCTTTATTCGTTTTGGTTCAGTGATTTCACATGCTATAGATTCATGTACTAGTTTTTCAATGAATGTATAATTGCATGTGAGATTACTTTTGTATAAACATTTGAAGTTATGTAATGGAACATGGGGATTACGACCTTCCGATATCTCTTTTGTGTCGAGGTTATTATTTAGTGAATGTGGGTTGATGTTTTATATTATGTTGGATTATTTGGGGGCGTTACATTACGCCTAAACATAAATTCGACTGCCATGACTTATTACCATTTATTTTATCAGCTTAAGAATCATCAAAGCATGAACAAGGAATAACATTCACTCACATCCAAAATTATTTGTCCCCCAGTGGAAAAGGTGAGGTTAAGGTAAGCAAATTTCTCACAGAGCAGAGACACCATCTTAGAGTGTATGTTCAGAACCTAAATATAATTTCAATCAATGTTTTGAAAATTGGACCGGTGAGCGAACCGAAAAAAGGACCTGGTGGACGGGTCACTGGTTCAACTATCAGGTCAAAGCGGTCAAACCGTGACGTTATAATTAATATTATATCATTAAAAATATAATTATAAATTATAAATAAATAAAAATATATATAATTACTGGAAAAAAAAAAGAGTGTTGCATAATATTTATTAATAATATTTAATAAAGTCATAATTGATATAAAAAAAAAAGTCACTAGTTTTAAAGAAATTAAAAAAATTTAACATTCCCTCATAACAAATTGATTGAATGCTAAATTTAATTTTGGAGGAAAATGAAATTTTCAACTCTCCCTCCAATCAAATATGATTCAAACAATTTAATTGAATCTCACGTTGAATTTTTAGGTTCTCTTTGAATAATTTTTTCCTATAAATAAGAATAGACTTTCATAATTTCTTCAAGCTTTCAATGAGACTCCTCCTTATGAGAGGAGACTCTTGAAATAAGAGTTTTTAGTTGAAATTTTGATATACATATATATATAAGAAAGAAAGAAAGAAAAAAACAAACAAAAAAACCTCTGGGTTGGTCAAGAACCGACATCGGTTCGGCAGTTTTACCGATTGAACCACCAGTTTTTCTGATTTTTACAAACAAGGCCAGTTTTTGGCCTAGTCTGGTTCTTAGTTGCACGAAATAGGAGTGGAGGCGGGAGCAGAGAAACGTGACCACTTAGAGGAGTTGTAGATTAGGAGTGCTTATATATTATTTTTATTAATTACATTTTTAATTTATCTATATGTATTTTTTTAATTGACATACATGTATATATTTTTTTTAATAAATAAATTGACATACATACATATACATATATATATATATATGTTATAAATGAAAAAAGTAGAGTTGCTACCAAAATATAAATATTTTATAAATTCCCATTAGATAGACAAAGTATATCACTAAGTCTGGGCAAAAAAATTAACGATCACCACAAAAAACAAAAATCCAACAAAACAACAAAAGTCTACCAATCCACAAAAGTAGAGTTGCTACCAAAAACAAAGATTAAAAAAAATTATAACAAAAAAAAAAAAGAGAACAGACAAGACAGTTAATAATTTATTCTTTCTCCAAAGTGCAGCAAATTCTTCATTTCTTTTGCTTTTTACCCCTTGCCTTTTCAAGCCTCCTCTATGCTCTCTCTATTTTATCCATTGAAGAAGACTCTTGAATACTTGGTGGTGGGAAAAAAGGAGAGGCGATAGATTAAAGCTAGGCTCATTCTCTTCACTATCTGAGAGAGACGCATTATCTCTTTGTTCTACTGTAGTGAAATCCTCCTCTATGTTGGCATCTTCTGGATAGGCATCCCAATTATTGAAGTTCTCATAATCATCTCTATATCTTGTCAACAACCTATAATTTGTTGACAAGAGAAGAACAAATATTATACTATAATAAGAAAAAAAAATACAAGAACTAGAACATAATAGATAATACAAATAAAACAAAGAAGAGAAGAACAACCTATGATTGTAGTGCACAAAAACTAATTTTTCAGCATGATCCAAATTCAACTTGTTCTTTTTCACATTGTGAATGTAGGAATAGGTACTCCAACATCTCTTAACACAAAAAGTGTTTACACTTTGAGATAAAACTTTCACTGCCAATGAGAACAATTCGGGGAGCAACCCCACCATACATATGCCACCATGATAATGTAATCATGGTTGCTCTATCTTTCACAGCTTAGGGTTGTGCAAAAACACCTTTGTTACTCACAAAATCGCTGATTTGATGGCGTATCAAAGAAGCCTCATTTTGGTCAACAACAATTTTTTTAATTGCTTGAAGATATCCTGTTTGCACCTCTTTATCAAAATGAGGCTTCTTCCTACTCACATCACTAGGAGCTGGCTGTAAAAGCCAAAAATTTGTGTAGTACTTAGGAACAAGAACATATGCAAAGGAATGTAGACGAATATTCATTTTATCCTATCTTGCCACCACAAATTGTTGAACCAAATCATAGATTACAAGATCATTAGAAAGAGAGTCTTTGATATTTCCTAACATTGTGTCCATTTGCTCATAAACCTCCCCAATAATTGCTTTATCAGAATCAGAAAAACGAAGCATCTTATATATATGCTTTGTAAACTTGAGAACTTTTTTTTGATTTTTTCCAAAAGTCATCGTCCATAATTGTTTGTTGGACAATGTCATGCGGCTCTGGTGAGGATGAACTCCTCCTGAAGTTATCCCATTGCTTGCTTAGAGCCATAGACATTAATGATGGTGTCACTTTAATAAGTCGTTGTAATACAATAAAATTATGGCCAAACCTGGTTTTTTTTGCTTTGAGAAGCTCTAATGCTGAAAAGGTCTTGAACAAGTACTAACAAGAGGAGTGATTTTTGATGTATTTAACAATTGCCTTGCCTTTTTTATAAGACTCATCAACAAAGGACGGCAGTGAATCCTTACTTTTAGCTATATCCTTCATCAACAGATTTAAGGTATGAGCCATCATACAACCAAACCAAAAAATATGGGCATGCTTCCGCTGATTTATTGTACTTGCAGCCTTGCAATTGGAAGCATTATCTGTCACAACTTAGACCACATTAGAAGGGCCAACATAATCAATGGCCTTCAAAAGCAGCTCAGCAATATCAACCCCATTCTTCTCTATGGAAGAAACATCATGCCTATTTATGAAAATGCTTTTACCTCCAGAGATAGCCATGATGTTAATAAGAGGTTGGTTTTTTAAATTAGACCAGCCATCAGAAATAATAGAGACCCCATGAGTGCTCCAATCCTGCATCAAGGGAGTGAGAGATTGTTGCACCTTCTTATGTTCTTTGTCCAAAAGAGTAGTCCTAACTTTCTCATAGTTAGGGGACTTGTACCCTTTTGGTGCATTCAAAATAGAAGAGACCATATTTGTCCACAATGGTGACCTCAAAACATTGAAAGCAATGCCATTGTCGTAAATGCATCTTGCAATCTTCTGATCAACTTCTTCTCTACTAGCTGTTTGAAACATTTTGTCAATTGAACCCTCAACTAAAGATTTTCCAGTGGTCTGAGATGGTTGTTGTGTCTTTGAAGGCATGGGAATTTTTCTAGACTTACAATTTCCACCAAAAATTCTTTGTGTAGCCAACTCCTCTTCCTTTAGTAATTCCTTCTCAACTTGGCTCAGCTTTGGACATACTCATATCCCTTGATATCATTGGCCTGGTAATTTTCCAATTAAGTGTTGTCTAACTCATGAATAAGAACCAGTATATGCCTCAGTTTTGCAACCAAAATTGCAAATGAATTTCATTGATCCGCCACCTCCAGGTTTGGCACCAGATCCTTCACTAGGAACTTTTGTAACATATTTCCAAAGTGGAGTTATACTTGGTTCTTCAACTTCATCTTCATAGTCCATTTTTTGACTATGTGGATCCATGAAAAATCTTTTAACGTACAGTACATTATTACAAAAAAAAATATTTTTGTAAAAGAATTGGAAAATCTGAAAGTGTTTGGAAGGATGTCATACCTTTGTCATAGATAAATATATGCAAACTCTACTGATATGAATATATGAGTATGCAAACTCTTGAGTGTTTTGCTGCTCTGCTTATGTATCTGTTTGTTTGCTTTGCCCCCATCATATAGAGTTGGTGTTGGTGTTAGTGTTGATGGGAGAGAAAGATCACCAAGTTCCTAGATGGAATTATTGCATCAGTGCCCGAGACAATTATAAAGAAAAAAAATTGTAGAAACTCAAAATTTTTTTTTTGATCTGCAATGGCCATTAATAAGATGTGTACAACAAAATTCTAAAAAAGTAAATTTGTAAGTATTTTTAAAATTTTTGTCCACTGAGAGAAGCAAGTGAAGCAAATAAATAATAAAAAATTGACTTATTGGTGGTTGGCAATCTTAAACATTAAATGAGATGCATGTGTATGGCAGGTTGATAGGTACCACTAGAATAACTCTCAAGAAATAAAGTGACTGTTGTGGACAAATTTGGACCATTTGGCTCAAGAAATATGAAAGGGTTTATTACACTTTGTACCTTTTAACTATCATCAAATTATTTATTTAGTTCTTGAACAATTTATTTAGTCCCTAAATTATTGATTGAATTTATTAAGTCCCTAAAGTATTTAATTAAAATTTATTTAGTCCCTAAAGTGATTATAAAAATAAAATATAAGTCCATAAATATTATAAATTAGTAAAACACCCTAGTTAGTTAAAATTTTATTTCAAAAGGAATCTTAAATTTTTATTTTGTCTTTATAAAGATAAGGGTAATTATATATTTTAGGGATTAAATAGATTCAATTGATAGTGCAGAGGCTAAATAGATAATTTGACGATAGTTTAAGGGTAGAAAGTGTAATAAACCCAACATGAAATTGGGTTTCAGTTAATCAATGTACCTTTAAAAAATAAATTACTAATAAGTAGTAAAATTTTAATAACCCAACTATATGTTGTGGTCTATATTTGTAGTCGGGTGTTCCTTCGAGTTAAGTTTGTGCACAGTTCAATTAATTTTGAAAATCGAATCTCATCGTTCATATCTGAATTGACATGGTATACCTTATTATTTGACTACTGATCTGATCTTTTGATAATCGAATTGATAGGAATATAGACTTTCTAATCAATTGTTTGTGTTCTGAATTGATAATCGATCTCTAAGACTTTGTCATACGTCATTGAAAAACTTACTATTTGACTAATAATCTATTCTCTTAAGAGCTGAATTGATATGATAGACTTTCTAATCAATTGTTTGAGTTTGTGATTGATAATCAATCTCTGAGACTTTGTCATACATCACTGACCAACTTACTATTTGACTAATGATCTAATCTCTTGAGATCTGAATTGGCATAGTAGACTTTCTGATCAATTGTTTGAGTTTGTGATTGATAATTAGTCTCTAAGACTTTGTCATATGTCACTCACCAACTTACTATTTGACAAATGATCTAATCTCTTAAGATCTGAATTGGCATAGTAGAATTTCTGATAAATTGTTTGAGTTTGTGATTGACAATCAGTCTTTGAGACTTTGTCATATGTCAGTCACCAACTTACTATTAGACAAATTATGAGATGAATAAAATTTTTGTTATTTTATTTGTACCATTTATTTAAACCCCAACATATTTGGCAAAAAGAACTATTAATCCTAACCAATTATGAAAGCAATATGAGTGTGCATTTAGGATTTACTTTTTTAATCTTTTTTTTTTAGTTAACAATTTTTTTAGTTAAAGACAGAATAAAAATTTAAAATTTTTTAATCCTAACCAATTATGAAAGAACTTTTAATCCTAACCAATTATGAAAGTAATATGAGTGTGCGTTTGGGGTTTACTTTTTTAATCTTTTTTTTTAGTTAACAATTTGTTTAATTTTTTAAAAAAAGTTTTAGGTTTATAGATTCTACACAAGAATCATAAAATTAAAAATTTTAAAAATGTCTAAGAAAAATAAAATAAAACAAAAAATAGTGATTTATTTGACTTATTTTGAATTTTTAAACTTTTTTTTGAATTTTTTTAAATATTTATTTTTTAAATTAGTTCAAACAAGAGGAACTAGAAAAATAAAAATAAAAAACATAATTTTGTTATTTATTATTCAAACTGTAACTATTTACTCTGATATAATTTTATATTTCTTCTTAAATTAATTCACATAGTTAATAATACAATAGATTGGTAATGACATGATATTACTGTTGAATTAAATTTTTTAATAATATTTAATTCATATATATTATTTTAAATAACATCTAATGTGACACAATTACAATACAATTATGATTGTGTTTTGGAAAAATGTGTTCATCGAAACATATTATTATGTATAATTTTTTCAAAACAGTAATACTATATGAACAAAAAATTACTATATAATTTTTATACAAAATGATGTGTCTCATAATTTATTCACTTTATAACAAAATATTATTGAAGATGCATTTATTTATAATAATGATATTGTCACATCATTATTGTAAATTTTTTGTATGAATAAAAATTTTCTTTGCAAAAGTATTAGACACTATAAATGAATTGTCAAATATTTATTAAATATTGACATCAATATGATAAGTGTGGGTTTTTTTATGAGTGTATTTAAAATTGTTCTAGTAATTTTTTTTTGTTATTTTCTATGTCATAATATTATCATGAGAAAATAACAGTAAAGTGATGATGACAGTAAAATGAATTATTAAATTATGAAAAAATATAACTTTTATATAATTTTTTTCACTGATAAAGAAAATATATTTTTTAATAAAGAAAAAAAATATATATGAGACATTTATTATCTCGTTTCAATATATTTTTTATGAATTCAATATTTTTTTTTTTTATAAAATCTATACACTTTTTTAATCTTCTGTTTCAAAATATTAGTCCCTTATTTAAGTTTTCATTGTCCCAATATATTAGTCATTTTTCAAAAATTAAGAACTAAAATAATATTTATTTTCTATTTTGCCCTTCTTTTAAAATAATTAACACCAGAAAAAGTACAATTATGACAATTGATATGCTTTAAAAAAATGTACTATCAAAGGGGAATTTTAGAAAATCAATTTTTTTTTAAAATGTAATAATTGTACTATAAAAAAAAAATTCCCCCAAAAATCTATTATTTGAGAACAAAGGGAGTATATTTTTTTCTCAAATTTCCAATATTAACAAGTGATTTTCCTTATAATATTTGTTCTTTTACAACACTGGTTATTGTATTATCCCAAAGAAAATAATTATAGCCTACACCTATTTGTAGAGGGCATTGGAGATCTAAAAAGTCTGATTAAAACACTGTTTCCTCTCTCACCCAAACTCTACATATACGCCCATCTAAAAAAAACTCTGTATATCTCTCTCTCTCTCCTCTTTATATCTTCGATGACCAACGCTCTAACTTCTTCTTGCCGACTGACTTCATCGCAGTTCTTCTTCCTCCATTCTTTGACAGGTGCTAGGTCTTCTCAACTCCACCACACAGTTCCTCTTCCTCCATCCAAATAGCCTAGTATCTATCTCCTCTCTCCACACCAAACATTTTCCAACCTCAGGCCTAGCAATTGCATTACCGACAGCAAACCCAGAGCCATCCTCACTGATTATGGAGTAACCGATGTTTGAATAGATGTGAACATTTTCATGAAATTGCCAATCAGATTTAGATATACCCAAATTCTATAAGTAATATTTGAATTTAATGGTTATCTCGTATGTGCTATTAATTTTTTTTTTTTTTTTGTATATATATGCTTCATATTTTTTAACCAAAATCTTGTTCGAATCTTTGTTTTTATTTTTTTTGCATTTGGAGTTGTTTGATTTTCATAGACGATTTCATCTCAAACCGAAACGCGATTTTCTCTCTTAAGAATTGCATTTCTTACACGATTTTGATTCAGGAACGCAAAATCGCTTTTCTCCCAAAAAATCGTCACCTACTGTAACGATTCCTGCTACTAAGGTCCGATTTTTGTGGATCTTTTGGTCCGGAATTAGGTCCGGTCACCAATTCTACCGGTTGAACCGGCCGGTCCGGTCCGATTCTTAAAACATTGATTTTAGTAGAGTAATTTTGAAAAGGTCCAAAATCAACTGTGTTTCTTATAGAGACCCAAGTGTTGAACTTAATCTTAATCACAATTTAAGACATTGTACCTTGTCATACTTTTCAAACTCGTCCCATTCTTCCTGGCGGCAATTTCGACCAATTGGTGATACATTGAGCATCCCCACTTCGGAACTCTATTGAAAAATCTAGAAATTCCCTAGATATTGATTTGTGATTATATATCAATTTTAACTACTAAATAACAATCCTAATCAAACAATCAAAGACAATTTGACACAATGATTTTAACGTGGAAAAACCACAATTGGAGCGCCTCCAATTGTGATAAAATAAAAAATAAAAAAACCAAAGGCAACAGTCACAAAACAATCCACTAAAAAGACAAAAAGAATTACACAAGTGTACTTTCAATTACTTAGCGAATCCACACCCGAATTGAACCGACCCCTCTATGCCTCTTCCACCATGGTCTTCACCTCGGAATTGTCTTGCCCAATGTTGAATCCACAATGCTGATGTCAAATCCATAATAATGAGCCACTCCAAAATCCACCAAAACTTTTGGCCCAAATTCTCCGAAATCCACCGAAGAACAACTCTCTCTTTTGTATTGAACGAAACAAATAATCCTTTGATGTATACTTTTCAAGCCACGAGTTAAACTCAAAGAAACTAGCAAAAAAGCTCCAAATAAAAACCATAATACCCAAGAAAAAGATCTGGAAGTCGTACCCTAAAATCGGACTGAAAAACATATTTATAGAAAAAGATCTCTATAAATGTTCCTCTAAAGAAAAAGTTGAATAAGAAATGGATTTTGAAGCTTAACATATATGGATAGTTGCAAATTGTGCTTACACTTCACAAGCCTCTTTCTTGGAATATCCAAGTCGGCAATGTCATGTAGTGTAAAATTAATAAATTCCTGCAAATCATTTAAAATGTCATATCCATAAATTAATAATGTACTATTAAATGTTTTATACATATATAGACCAAGCCTACCATCCAATGGCTACAACATAACTTTTTATACCTAAACTGACTTTGATGACAACAACAACAAAAAAAATCAAAAAATTTATAAACAACTTGGAAAAAAATGGACGTTTCTGACAAGTATGTTGATCTGTAATCTTACTAATAGATGGAGATAGGGGCATATTTTATTGTTTCTACCCTTGATAGTGTAATAAATAGATGGTCCTAACTCTTCTAATTTTATAGTCCCTTTGGCTTCTTGCAAATTACTTATTTATTTACTTTGGATAGGTAAGTTAAAGAAATTCGAACTTGGGTCTTGCCTAAGTCTAGAGTGGCCCCTTTGGGGACTTGGTCAGACGCCCAAAATAATCCAACACAGATATAACCCATCAATCAACATTCGCTACATAATCATTGCAAATCCTCAACCTTTACATCATAAATTCCAAGGCTTATACAAAAGTCCCACATGCGATGTATACATTCAAGGATATAGAAATACATGAATCCATAGCATGTAGAGCATCAAGTCCCAAAAAAAAAAAAATGCCCTTGCGGGCTTACATCTTCCAAGGCTCAAGCCCGTTTACACAAAAATGGTCTCTTGGACCCATACAAAAATAGCCCTCGGCTTTACAAAAAAGTCACAACAAAATAAAGAGTAATCTACTCTTCACAAGAACACAACCACATTCTTAATTTGACGGGGTCGCCACATCTTTACCTGCACCAAATCCCATAGGGGTGAGCATAAAGCCCAGTAGAGAATTTCTTACAAAGTATATACAGTTATGCTAGCTCTCAATGTAAAATGCAAATGTCAATTGCCATGCAATGCACTTTTAAAGAAAACTTCATCTCATGCTCTTCTTGAAAATCACCATGTTCTCAAAAATGTAATGCAATCTCATTAATTTCCAAACTTCCAAATTTAATCAATAGGGCCGTAACACCTTAATCGTAATCCCTAGATCGGTGTCTACAAGTAGACTCTACGAGTACTACCAAACCTATTTTTACTCAGATAACCTAAGGCTCGACACCTATCCGTGCAGTTTTCTGGTCTTTCACCATGGACACTCAGGTCAACTTATCAAACTCATCTATAACCCCTATCCGGACTTACCACCGTATTTACCCGATAACACATTTTCACAGTTCTCATTACAACATAATCTTTTTCAAAGTAAACGTTTTCCAATTCATTTCAATATGTGTAACAATGATAATAAATCAAATGAGAACATGATGCAATACATAATATCTCATAACATTTCTCCATTTTCAATGTCTCCACAATAATGTCAACATTCACAATTTCCATTTCCCCTCTTCACTGTTCTTTTACAAGATCACCATGAGCCATTAATACATAGCTACAATCATTATCCATGGTGCACAACAATTGTCATTCCACAACTATATATCATCATTTATCCAACAATAGTTTTGAAACAAAACACCCATTTCAATATGTCAAAAACTTTCCATATTTTGCAAAGCACATTATGAAATCAATGCTCACTCATCTTTTTATCAAAAGAAAAGAAGGTTCCATGAACATTTCCATATTTTTCCAAAAATCCCCAATTTCTAGGGTTTTCATCAAAAACCCCACGTTTCCCATTTCATGGTGAAACCCACCCAAATCATATTCCTTGAGTTAAATAAAGAGGAAACCCTCTAGGGTTAGCAAAAGGGTTGAGATTTAAACCCCTATTTTCAAAACTCTCTTTACATTTGGAGCAAAAATCAAACTCAACACAATAACCTCAAAACACTTTTAAAATCAACATTTAGATAGCAAAACATGTATATATAATTCAAAAAATCCCTACCTCAAAAGAGAAGAGGAGAAAACAACCCAAAAACCACCAGCGACGAAACCACGAACTACTTGGATCAAGATGAAGCTCTTGATGAGATCTACGACCTTTCTCAAAGGAGCTAGGCAAGGAGATGCTTCCAAGTGAGTAGCTCTAAAGATCTTTGAGCAAAAAGTGATTTTGGAGAGGGAAAGAGAGAGACCCACGGTTTAGAGGGAGAAAAAAGAGGAAGAAATAAAGAAAAGGGTTAAGTGAGAGCCTATTTATAGCACTAGGTAAAGTTAGAAATAAGCCCCAAAGTCAACCCAAAATATCTGGTCAAAACCCCCCAAAAGTAGGCCCAAATCGACAAAAAAAAATCTGGAAAAACATCGCAGGTGTCGACCCCCTGCAACACAGGTGTTGACCCTTATGAAGAAAAGCTGGAACACTAAGTTTAACAACACAGTAGGTGTCGACCCTTCCCCAGGCTGGTGTCGACACCAAAAAACAGCAAGCAACTTCTGGACAAGGGTTAACCCTTCCTGCATCGGTGTCGACCCTTGTGGCCAACAACAAAGAAGGTGTCGACACCTCCAAGATCGTGTCGACCCCAAAATGAAGTGAACAATTTCGTAACAAGGGTTGACCCTTCCCAGTTAGTGTCGACCCTTGCGACCAACTAAAGAGAAGTTGTCGACACCACCAAGACCGGTTTAATTCCGAACATGATTTTCAAGTTTCCAAACAACTTTTCAACGCGAACAAGCGTGAACGAACGATCCCAACAAGTTTAAATCAATTTGTACACCTCCAAAATCAAGACACAACAATCCCAAAGATTTCCAAAACAAAATAAAAGATTCAAATACACTTCCCAAAAGTTTTAAAAAGGGTACAAGTGTTACAACCTCCCTACCTTACGAAATTTCGTCCCCGAAATTTGAACAAACTCCCCAAAATTAAATAACTCACCAAACAGGAGTGTTCTAACAACTATAATCAACATTATCAAGTTGCAACATTTATGTCAACCAACATTTATCTTTCTCTTTATCATCACTCCATCAAAACAACGATTGCTCAAATTAGATATATGAGGTAAAACATCTACAACAAAATACCATCCTTTCATAAAATCATGCTCAAATCAACAATACATACAACAACACGTGATCAACATCTCAACACTTTTTCCCTTTCAACACTACGTAACATTACGATTAAAATAAAACAATTAGGCATTTACAAACAAATCTGGATACTTGGAGCGGACATCCGCCTCCCTTTCCCACATCGCTTCCTCAACCCCATGGTGTCTCCATAACACTTTCACTAACAGTATAGTTTTACCCCTCAATACTTGCTCTTGGGTGTCTATGATTTGAACCGATCACTCTTCATAGGAGGCATCTTCATCTACCTCCAAATCAACCCAATCTAGTACACGAGAAGGGTTGGGTTCGTACTTCCTGAGCATGGACACATGAAAAACATTGTGAACCTCCGAAAGTTATGGCGGTAAAGCTAACCGGTATGCCACTTCCCCAATTCTCTCCAATATCTTGAAAGGCCCAACAAACCTCGGAGACAACTTACCACTCTTACCGAATCTCATTAAACCCCGTCTAGGTGAAATCTTAAGGAACAACATAATCTGACATAGCTATAATCCACTAAACAACATTTACTAAATAGTCATAGCAAATCTCCCAACCTACCAAGGAAATACAACACTAATTCCCAACTACAATTAAACTTGGAATACCTACATACCGACTCTGGTTCGACTTCTCAAAGCTCCAAGGGTACTTGACTTACTAAGAACACAAGAAAGGGATTCACAAACGTTTCCTTGACCTATACCACTCGTTGGGCCTAGGAGGCAAGAACAACAACAATCGCGGCAACAACACGCACACCCAAGGCATCTACCACCACATGCCCCAAACACCCCCGAGCGCTTAACACCCCAACACGAAAAAGAATAAGGTTTACACTACAAGACCTTAGGTCAACTTACCCCAAAGGAAGGATCACGACAACATCTATCCTAAGGCAAACCCTTGGCATAACAAGCCCGTTAATCGACCCACATATCTGAACACACACGTCCAAGATTAGCAATTCAATTAAAAGGTTTTACATCTCATCCATAAAGGGATAATAACTAACAATTCAACCCAAAAATTTTATTTTATATTTATTTATTTATATTTAATTAATTAATTTATTTTTTCAATTTTTCTCAATTCTTGGTAAAAATCATTTCTTTACGGATAAAACATTTTCTGAAAGGTGTTCAAGACCACATCGATCACAAACCAAAATACATTTCGCTCTTCAAGCAAGACCCAAATTTCATTTATTTCCAATTCCATTCTAATATAACAATAGGTGAGTCTCTACCGTCACCCAATAATACTCATCACCCACATGGTGATGTCACAACCACATCAACATAACCTTTCCACAATAATAATTGACAGAGATAACAACTGCGCCATCAATACAAAATACCACTATCATGCAATTTCATTCGGTCAAAATCAATATTAGTACTATGCAATTCATCATCCACACAAGGTAACAAAACGGGCACATAAACTAGTTAAAAAAGGATTGTTCATATCATCTTGAAGGAAAACCCTTTTTTTTTCCACTCACGCTTTTTCTCAAAATTTACTTGAATCCACACCGTTTTCCGACAAAAGATAGATGTCATAAACTTCGAGTAAAACCAATTCATTTTGTAACTATTTTCCCAAAACAAACCTTAAAATCTCACCCCAAGGTTTTTTTTTTTTTTTTTGAAAATAGCAATGCCATGAAAATTTTAAAAAAAACTAACAATCGCCCTTCAATTTATTTCCTCTACAAACAACCGGTGAATCCCCACCATCACCCAATCATGTCCATCATACTTACAGTGAATTTCACAGTGTGACAATTACATTTCTATAACAACAATAAATAGAAATAACCACGGCGCTAAAAGAAACAACACCACACGCATGACTTTTCCAAACTCCGAAAGTTCCACACCAACACAACACTAACCAAAAAGACCATCGATACACGAAGGCTTACAAGTGCTCCCCGTCAAGAAGCTAACACTTTACCCCAACTCATAGGTTTCAAAAAAAAAAAACTTGCACAGAGAAGCGCACACTGATAGCCACACACATACGCAAGGCTCAACGTCCCAAGCATAACCCACGGTACTACACCGCCTCCTGACTAAATCTGTGCTAAATTTCCAAAGGTTCAACTTTACAACCCACGTCTAAACCATTCTAAAGTGACTATTTGTCACTTGCCTTGATACCGTTCAACTGACTAATCACCCCAGAATTTTTCGCTCCATTTGCCCAGAGACAGGTTTTCAAACACCGTTCCACATACTCCTGGGGTTTTCTCGGATTCCCCAAAACAAACTACTCCACTATTGTTCCTATAGGAATTTTACTCACACGCCTAGAAGGCCAACACACTCTTATATTCAACACAAGGCTGAATTGGTCAATGGCAATTACGCGATCCCGATCACACCAAACAATTCTTACCAATGATACACTCGTTACCTAAGAACACAAGTCATTCATCACTCCAGTAACATTTCGAGCATCTACCCATTAAATTGTTTGCCCACTCAAAACTCTACCCAAAATCTAATAACATCTCCAACTCATAATTGACCATGGCACAACGCTGACCCTATTCACGGTCGATAGGACCACAACGAACTCATGAATTAACAACTCAATACGCTAAACAACACCCACTAGTGCCATCCTCACCATGCTAAAATATGGATCTCACACTCCCGTAGACATTCCTACATCACTTCCCCAATCTTCACAAGACTCTAAGGTCATGTTTGATTCAAAAGACTAATAGTGAAGTATTAATAATCTTATTAATACTAATAATTCAAGTCATGTTTGATTCAAAAGACTAATAGTGTAGTATTTACTATCCAATTGGATTAATATCCGTTGGATTAATAATCCCACCCCAACCCCATTACTAATAATCCTACAAATTTGTTGGATTAATTATCCATTGGATTAATAATCCTAAACCAAAATGCTAAAACAAACATGGGATAATTGGGCCCACAGATTAATAATCCCAATCCCATACTCTAATCCACCCAATCAAACACAATGAATAATTTATTCTATTAATCCAATTGGATAGTGAATACTACACTAATTTAATAGAATTATTAATACCTCACTATTAAGCTTGTGAATCAAACATGGCCTAAGGTCTCCCATTCCTTAATCTTAACACAATAAAACTTTAAAATTTTTGGCTCTTATCAAGACACTATGCTGGTCACAAAAGTTCCGCGGATTTCTCATTCTCCATGAACAATTTCCAAACTAATTAAGAATCAAAAGCCATCACATAACCGTCACAAAATTCAACATCTGATACACGATAAGACTAGGATCATCAATACTCTTAACAACTTTTTATCACATATATATATAAAAGAGAGCTCAAGACTCATTACGTGCCCAACATATGAGGGTAAACAAACAACAATACATATTCTCATACAATACATAACCACAGTGCCTTAGCACCCTATAGCACACTGATCAATAACAAAGGCTTCACAATTTATAACATAGATCTCTAAAACAAAAGTCCCTCTCAAGGGTGATATTACCACGCTGGTTGAAAAGTCGACCCTCGCGAAGCTCTCGAAGTCTAGCCCTTTTGGGTCTAGTACTGATACTGTCCTCGACTGGACTGAAGAGACTGAGCCCGACTAGGTTTTGAAAACACCTGAAGCATTCACACGCAAAGGGAAAAAATGTTTAACATGGCCTAGCTGACCACAATCAAAACAAACAGGAGACTCTCTACTCTGCAACCAACTTGAAGCCTGAATCTCACTAGGCCTCCCAACTGACGAGTCTAAAACTCTTGACGAAGACAAGGACTGAGTCTGGGAGTGAGCGTGCGCTCGCCTGCACCTCTTACTAGGTCTAGAGTGCTTATGAACCGTAGGAGTTACCGAAGTGGTCTCCTCTCTAACTCGGCCAAAACTGCTAACCATGGCCTCCACTAAAGCAAAATAATCCTTCCACATAGATCCAACTACCTTCTCCCTGATATCATCACCTAACCGCCTCTCAAACTTATAACAAGGGCGGTCCTTTGTTGCCACCAACTCTGGAGCAAATCTCGACAAACTAGTGAACCGTATCTCAAACCATGACAAAGGAATAGCATCCTAGCATAACTCAACAAACTGTTCCCTCAACCTTTCCTAAGCAGAAGGAGGGAAATACTCGACCAAGAAGCCCTCGGTAAACGCAATCCACGTGGCACCTACAGTATCCTTCATATACTTCCACCATATATTAAAATTTCATTCACATAACAAGTACAAATATGTTCCATGGCCTTCTTCATTATCCATTAAATCATCCATTGTTTTGTCACACAAAAATATAATGACACATCCCTAGAGACAAGGATTCATCTTTAAAGTGTTCACAATTCTTGGGTTCAAACCATTTCTTTACTTTTCCATATTATCATCAAGTCTTCAAATTCAATTTTTAAAACACATTGGTTATCAATTACTACCCACGGTTATAAATTAAATCTCCAACATTAAATTTTCTTTGATACAACTCCATCATATAACATCGTCATATTTCACAATCTCCCATTTATCATTATTCACACTCATCTTAACCCAACATAGACTTAATTTCATAAATTTAATGTTGATTAAAGTATCTTCATTTTCCAAAATAAAACTTCATAACTAGAGTTAAATATAAAGTTGGGCTTTAAATTTTGAGATATAAAATCACTTTCTAATTACACAATAAAATTCTTAAATCTTTACTTCATCATCTTATCACAAATTTCGTATCATCTTTCAACTCCCTGCCACGGGTACTAACACAACACCACCCAACACAACTCATCTCAAACTCAACACACCAAACACAACTCATCTCAACACAATTCATCATAGTCCAACACAATTCGGTTCAACATAATCAACACTAGTCAACATAATTCAAGGTGAACTCTTAAACCTTTATTTCATCATTTCACCCCAAGGCTCATGCCATCTATATCATTAATAAATCATTTCCCCATACTTCATTTCACATTATAGCATAATTTATAATATCCATAACAAAGGTTCAATCGCTAATTTTTAACATAATTTTCAAACACATCCAAAACCTAATTAAACTTGTATATATACAATTCAACCTTTCAATTTCATGATTTTACTTTCAATTTGGGCAAAATCATTAATTATCATCATGAATCAACCTAGGGTTTTCAAGAAAAATCAAGACTTTCAAGAAAAATTAAAACTTCTCTCACCATTACTTTTAATTCTAATTTTTCCCTTGATTACACACCTAAGGTTCATAATCCCCCATATTAACCCAATAATTGAACCCCCAACATTTCAAACCCTAAACCCCCAAATTCCATGATATAACACTATATGCTCAAAAATGGAGATTTTGTTTTTATATAATCAAAATACCACAAATCTATCTATTAATGCAAGTATTGAAGAAGAACTAGGACCCCTACTACTCATCTGTCCTCTACCACCACGAGTTCGAACCCTTCCTGACATCCTAATTAAGGAACAAGATAAAAAACTTAGCACATAACTCCAAACGTGCTCGCAACTTGCCTCGCGCATTAAACTATAACAACCATATATGTTCTAACACACAAATAATTCAATTCACTCCACGTAAGCACTTAGTCACATAAACACATACAAATTATCCTTTCATGATGAAATTCGTCCCATAAGAAACCAAGAATTCTTTTCATTTTGTGCCACGTTGTTCGGGCTTAATCTATTCTACCGATGCTCTCTAGCTAAGTTCTCGTTTGGTTGTGTGGTCGGAAATCAACACCCACAATTTGGTGCCGTCTATGGGAACGTAAGAAGAATAGATGGCCAACAATGGATAGAAAGAGAAGATTGGGGACGACATCCCTAGTGAGAGTGGTAAACATGCCGATCCTAACATGGAGGAGGAAAATCATGATAAAGGACCACGGGATCAGAATCCCGGGGAGAAGGACATCGTCTAAGAAGTAGATGCACCGAAGAAAGTAGGTCGAGACGAGTATTACAACGAAAGCGACCTCCAGGTATGGAAAGATAGATGCTTGAGGAGAGACGGCGAGATGAAGGGAATGGCAAACAAGTTGGCAGACCTACAATCGGTTGTCAACTTCATGATACAGAACAACGTCATGCAACCACCGTTTCCATTGAAGAACACGCTGATTCCAGTGGCCAAGAATGACACCTAGAAAGGAGGGCAGAAAGCAATCCCATCAGTCCGTCAGCATGATAGGGTGAATGAACACTCACATCGGCCTTCATGGGATGCCGGACGAGTAAAGTCGGTGAGAGAAGAGTCTCAGAAGACGCCTCGTACCAAGAAAACTAATGTCAAAGAACATCGGCACGTTCAGGGGAAGGAACTTTGCTTCGATATTGTGAATGAAGAGAAGTCCAAGAGGACACATAACGACACCGGAAGCAGTGCACCAAAAAGGCTGAAATCCGTTAACAGCCAAGCTCCTGGTCGGACTAAGGAGGATTTGAGGGACTACCTCCAGAGGAATCGACAGAATGCCGAGGTCACATTCCCTGTCAAGCCGAGAACGTCGTTCTTAGTGAAGGTTGATAGGTTTGAGGCCCCAAAAAGGTTCCATATGCCGAGGTTCCAGATATATGACGGTAAGTCCGATCTGAACTTTCACGTGGACTTATATTTAAATTTAATGGCTTTGTATGTCGGGAATGAACCATTGCTATGCAAGGTTTTCCCCTCATCTTTTGGGGAAATCGCTTCGGATTGGTTTCACAAGTTGTCGAAAGGAACTGTGAGGAGTTGGGAAGGCCTAGCCGAGATGTTTGTGGCTAGGTTTGTTACAAACAAGTTGTAGCCACTGAGGATAGACTCCCTGATGGCTCTGAAAATTGGTGAGGATGAAAGCCTCAAGGTTTATGCCAAAAGGTATTATGAGGTGTTCAACCGAATACCAGGATGCAACCAGGAGTTGGCGGTCGTGTCTTTTAAGAATGGCCTGGAGGATGATTGCACGTTTCGGAAGTCATTAGCAAAGACTCTACCAAAGAGTATGGAGGAGCTCATGGCAAGGATCGAGAAATATGCCAGAGCAGAAGATGATACACCAAGAACAAAGGCGCCGAAGCAGGATAAGAGAAATGGCTCGCCGAAGCGAGGCCAAGGTAATACTGGATTTAGCAGGCAAGAATTAGCGTTAAGGGCTGCACAGGCAATCACCATTGTGTTCCGGATCCCAGTTTATAAAGTTTTAGAAAGGATCAGGAACCAGCCGTATTATAGAACACTGGAGAAGATTTCGGGCAAGTTTATGGGGAGAAGCCTTGGGAAGCACTGTGCTTACCACAATGAGGATGGGCACCTAACTCAGGGGTGCAGAGCCCTGAAAATGCATTTGGAAGACTTGGTCAGACAGGGTCACTTGAGGGACCTAGTAGATGAGGCCAGAAGAGGGAAGAGCATGTGAGATTGCCCCAAGCACCGGCAGCACCACATCTACCACCACAGCAAGTAGAATCTCGGGTGATCAATGTGATCCACTCAAAGGTTAATGAGAATGATATAAGAGGAGAGACCCAGAAGGTGAAACACTTACAGCATGTGTATCAGGTACAGCAAAAGAGGCCTAGGACAAACGAGTGCCAAGGGCCAATGGTGTCCTTTACTGAAGAAGACTTAGACATGGTGCCGCATGTAACGCCCTGCTATTACATACATGATTCTATCGCAACCAATATAAGAACACGCCATAAAGCCATCCTTTTCACTGAACTAAGAATTAAAATTTACAACTTCTCTATTTACATGTCCTTAAAACCTTGTACCCAACTCCAAGTTCTACAAACAAGGTGACCATTACAATAGAAGAACCCCATGGGTGTACAAAACAACAACAAAATAAGTCTAACAACCCTATTACAAAACTCTAAGTCTTTATAGCAAAATATTCTAAACTGTCAATCCCAAAACCACTTACTTCAAGTCACCACTGTAGTTGTACAACATTATTTTCTGAAAAATAGAATAGGGGTGAGCTATATGCCCAGTAGGAATACATTTAACCAAGCATTTAGTCATTCAAATAAATTTATGGCACCCTTGAGAGAAAACATAATAAGGAGTTATGAACACATGTAATCTTCATTAATTATGTAAATACATAACAATTAAGCATGGACCATTACATTTCACACCTTTACAACACAACAATTAAACAAAACAATCACATCAATGGAAAATAAACTATGAGTCCCATGTAAGAGTCCAACACAAGTTTCTTTAGTTTCAAAAACCATCCCCCACATTTGCTGGCTATTATACGGCAAGAAGTGGGCACCCAAGAAAACCATCCGTTTTTCCACTTTCGCTGGCTATTATACGGTAGGACTGTGTGGACACCCAAATTTTTTTTTCTCACGTTCATCTAGCAATAAGCCTAGACAAGACATTTGGGCACCTTTTAAACTCCCCGCACGGGTACCAACACAACACTACATTTTCCAAAATCGACTCTTACTCAGACTCATGCACAATTAACAATTTCATCACATTTTAATTCCATCAACAAACATCCATCATCATAATAAATGAAACACCACATAATATTCAAGGAATAATAACATTCAAGTCACAATTCCTTTACTATATCAACATCCATATCTTTCATCTCTTGATTGTTCATAATATTCCATGAATCAAAGGTAATTCCGCTCAATTTAGTGTTTTCTACTCAAATTGAAAAGTTAGGATTTTTACCAAATTTAGGGGTTTTTCTCCTTCATCATAGATATAGGTTCTAACAACATTTATATATATGTTTTTTATAAAAAAAAAAAGTTAAGAAATTTCAAGCAAAAGTCAAGCAAAATGATTTATTTATGTAAAACATAGGTTTAATCCAACAAGATCCTCAAATTAGCTTATAAGTCACAACAATACCATGAAATTTCTTCAAAATAAAGAAATACTAGGATAAAAGTATCCCTATCTCAAAGAAATGAAAAGAAAACTCAGAGAAACCCAAAGTTGATGAAATCTCAAAGTCCTTGGATCAAAAGAAAGCCCTTGACGTGCTCTATAACCTTCCCCAAGGGACCTAGGCGAGAAGATGCTTCTAGATGAGTAGATCTAACTATCTAAGTGGAAAAAAGTTGGATTTAGAGAGAGAGATGAGAGAGGCTCACAGTTTGAGAGGAAAGAGGAGGAGGAAATCACGAGAGAGAAGAGTGTTGGGTCTATTTATAGTAGTAGAAAAGTATCCCTAAGGTCAATGCAAAGAATAAGTCCAAAACCCCCAAAAGTAGGGCCCATTCGGACCCAAAATTTTGGAAATAACATGCAGGGGTCGACCTTTAGGACTGGGGTGTCGACCCTTAAGAAGAAAAGCTAGAAAATTAATGTTTTTTATAGCCAAGGGTCGACCTTTAGAACTCAGATGTCGACCCTTTATTTTAGAATGTGACCTAGGACAAAACAGCAAGGGAAAGGTCGACCCTTGGAACTCGGGTGTCGACCCTAGAGAAAACTAGTAGAGGCATTCAAAATTCAAAGAGGTATAACTCTCTTGTTCGGACTCCGTTTTAGGTCATTCTTGTGTCCAAATCGAAGCCCCGGAAACAAGCTTTCCAATGGTTCCAGCCTCACATTCAAATTCAAATTATGGAAGGAGAAAATGGATAAAGAGTGAAGGTTGGTCAAAAATGAAAACTCAAAATTTGGGGCTTTTGATCTAATCTTGCCTAAATACCTTGTTAAGGCTTCAATCAAGGTTCCAAACATCCCCTAAGGATCCTTAATTATAATATTTAGAGTTCACTTGCCAACCCATCAATGTCAAGAGTCTGACAACCATATAACTAATACGAATTAGAATCCGAGTCATTACACAGCATCCACACAACAATGCTCTGGTAATGACCCTCAAGATTGGGAAATGCCAGGTAGGGCGCATTCTGATCGACCAAGGCAGATCTTGTGACATCATATATGTCTGATGTTACAAGAAGCATAGCCTTCATCAAGATAATTTGGAGCAATCCAACAACCCAATGGTTGGGTTCAATGGAACGCCGACATGGCCCTTTAGAGCAATAAATTTGGAGGTGCAGGCAGGCACCAGGAAGGTAAGAACAAAGTTTACAGTAATTGACACCCTTTCCCCCTACAATGTTATCTTGGAAAGGCCATGGTTGTACGCAATGAGGGTTATTCCCTCAACGCTACACCAACTGTTGCGGTTTCTAACAGAGCATAGAATTAAGGAAGTTAGAAGGGATTAGGTGCAGGTAAAAAATTGCTCCATGGCAGTAATGAAATCCACCTGCAACGTGCGAGAGATAGAAACAGCAAAAAATGAAGACAAAGACATGGATGTTATAGATGATGTCAGTAAAGAACCAGCCAAGAAAAGTGAGGAAGCCTTGAAGAAAATTCTGGTCCAAGAAGGGGATGAAGAGCACTTCTTCCTTCTCGGCTCAGGTTTGGCCGATGATGAAGAAAGAGAGTTGGAAGCTTTTTTACAGGCCAACATAGAAGTATTTGTCTGGACGCCATACGAAATGACAAGCATTGACCTCGAGGTCACATGCCATATGCTCAATGTAGACAAGTCGGCTAAACCAGTTATCCAGCGAACAAGGAGGCCGGCGTTGATGCATGTTCAGGCCGTTGAGGAGGAAGTGGACAAACTGCTGGAAGCCAAAGCCATTCGTGAGGTGAACTACCCTACTTGGCTGTCCAACACTGTGGTAGTGAAAAAGAAGAACAACAAGTGGAGGGTTTGTGTTGATTTCACTAACTTGAATAAGGCTTGTCCCAAAGACAGTTTTCCACTACCCAAGATTGATCAGTTAATAGATGCCACTTCAGGGCATAAGAGGATAAGCTTCCTAGATGCTTACAAGGGATACCACCAGATAGCAATGTATCTCTCTGATGAGAAGAATACTGCATTTATCACCCCAAATGGACTGTACTGCTACAGAGTGATGCCTTTCAGGTTGAAAAATGCAGGAGCAACCAGCAAAGGTTAGTAACCAAGATATTTAGACATTTGATTAGCAAGACAGTAGAAGTGTACATTGATGACATGATCGTGAAGACCAAAGAACCTGGGAATCATCTGGCCGACTTGAAAGAATTATTTGATATCCTGAGACTATATCGGCTCCAACTTAATGCTTCAAAATGCACATTCGGAGTCGGATCTGATAAGGTCTTGGGATACTTGGTTACTAGAAGGGGCATCGAGGCAAGTCCAGATCAAATCAAGGCTATCCTTGATTTGAAAAGCCCAACATCCGCAAAACAAGTACAGATGTTGACAGGAAGGGCCGCAGCCTGAATAGGTTTATCAACTGAAGTTCTGATAAGTGTAAACCATTTTTTAGTTTGTTAAAGAAAGTCACATATTTTTTGTGAATAGAGGAGTGAAGTTACTGGTGACTTAAAAAGTACCTAACAACTCGATTCTGTCAAATCCAATTCTTGGAGAAGAATTGTTCCTATACTTGGCAGTTTCAGAGCACACAGTAAGTGCAGTGATAATCAGAGAAAAAAATTGAGAACAAAGGGCAGTATACTATGTGAGTGAAACCCTAGCAAGTGCAGAGACCAGGTATTTATCCCTAGAAAAGTTGACACTAGCCTTGGTGATGGCTTCGAAAATATGAATCATTACTTCCAAGCCCACAAGATTGTGGTACTGACTGAGCATCCTTTGAAGTCCTTATTGCAGTAAGGAGATCTGACAGGCAGGATAGCCAAATGGGCAGTAGTGTTGGGCCAATATAACTTAGAGTTTAGGCCTAGAACAACAATTAAAGGCTAGGTTTTGGCCGACTTTGTGGCCGAGTTCACATTTTGTGCCATCCCACGTCGAACTCCTGTGAGTCACGACTTGGGATGCCCAGAAGAGCAAGAAGAAACCCAGCTAGGGCCAAAGAACCCCACTCAAGCAAAACAGAAAAAAGAAGAGAAACCAAAGCCCTGCAACATCTACATCGGCAACTCCTTTCGCCTGTTTGTTGATGAAAGTTCAAACCATCAAGGAGCAGGAGAAGGAGTAGTGTTAGTATAGCCAAATGGGCGAATGCTAGAACAGTCTATTCGTTTGGGGTTCAAGGCCTCAAATAATGAAGCAAAGTATGAGGCATTGATTGCAGGGTTAAAGCTAGCAGCAGCAATGAAAGCCGATGATGTGGTAGTCTTTTGTGACTTCCAACTAATTGTGAATTAAGCAACAGGTGAATATGTAGCCCAAGATAAAAGAATGATAGCCTATGTCAAAGAAGTTGTTAGACTACTAGCATTATTCCAAGATTGCCAGCTACAACAAGTTAACCAAGATGATAACAGCCATGCCGATACCTTGGCTAACCTGGCTAGTGCAATGAAATCAGGAGAGACAAGGACAATAATGGTTAATTATTTGTCAGGCCCAAGTATGGAACCACTAATCACAGAGTACGAAGCAATGTGTGTGAAGATGGGTCCAAGTTGGATGGATACAATAGTGATGTTCCTTAGGGGTGGTAAGCTACCAGACAACAAAAAAGAGGTATATAAGACCAGGTTAAAATAGGCCAGGTTCAACCTAACAACAGATGGCCATCTCTACAAGAGATCCTTCACTAGTCCCCTTTTGAGATGTGTGCATCCCTTCCAAATTGAAGACTTCTTGTATGAAATACATGAAGGAGTATGTGGAAGCCATGCTGGAGGCAAATCACTTGCTCATAGGGCCACTACTTAGGGGTACTGGTGGCCCTACATGTAGAAGGATGTTAAAACGTCAAAAAGTGAGAGAAGTGCCAAAGGTTTGCACCTTTGATATATCAACCAGCAGCAGATTTGAACCCAATATCCAACCCTTGGCTATTTGCCCAGTGGGGCATGGATCTTGTTGGACAACTGCCCCAAGCAATTGGGCAAAGGAAGTTTCTGCTAGTAGCAACTGACTACTTCACGAAGTGGGTGGAAGCTGAATCCTTTGCGAAGATTCGAGATATTGATGTGAAGAACTTCATATGGAAAAACATCATCACTAAGTTTGGGATTTCAAGGGTAATAATAGTAGACAATAGTACACAGTTTGATAGTAAGCTAATCAAAAGCTTCTGTGCAAAGTATAAAATAAAAAACTACTACTCTACTCCAAGTTTCTCTCAGAGCAATGGTCAAGTAGAAGCATCCAATAAGACTATCTTGGATGGGATTAAAAAGAGGCTGGAAGCAGCAAGGGGAAAATTGGTGGAAGAGTTGCCCAATGTACTCTGGGCATATCGGACCATGTCGAGAAGATCAACTGGGGAGTCTCCATTTGCCATAGCTTATGGCATCAAGCGATTATCCTTTGGAAGTCGGTATCCAGGATTAGAATCTAGGAAGTAGAGAATGGGACTAATGAGGCCTTCTGGCGAGATCTGAACTCTTTGGAGGAGAAAAGAGAGAGAGCAGCAATTCGACTAGGGGCATACCAGCAACAACTTGCTAGGACTTACAACAAGAAGGTCAACCCAAGAGAGTTTAAGGTTGGGGACCTAGTCCTAAGAAAGGTCGTCAGTAACAAGAAGGATCCTAGGGAGGGAAAACTTGGCCCAAACTGGGAGGGGCCTTATAGGATCATCTCGATTGACTGCAATGGGGCATATCGGCTTGAAGACACTGAAGGCAAAGAGTTGCCAGAACCTTGGAACACTTGCAACTTGAAGTTTTTTTATCATTAGTTTTTTATTTTTGCGAAGTTTATGTCATAATTTTATTAGCTGAAGTAATAATAAAATGTTAGTTTGATTTTTGAATTTAAAATTTATGCGACAAGACTAACTAATCCTATGACGATGTTTCTGAATGAAACATGATGAATAACTTAGACTTATTATATGGCAGAGTTGAATTATACTTGCATATAATAGAGTTGAACTAATTTGGCGATATTTCCAAACGAAATATGACGAATAACTTAGACTTATTATATGGCAAAGTTGAATTATACTTGCATATAATAGAGTTGAACTAAGTTGGTGATGTTTCCGAATGAAGCATGACGAATAACTTAGACTTATTATATGGCAGAGTTGAATTATACTTGCATATAATAGAGTTGAACGAAGTTGGCGATGTTTCCGAATGAAACATGACGAATAACTTAGACTTATTATATGGCAAAGTTGAATTATACTTGCATATAATAGAGTTGAACTAAGTTGAATTAACCAAGACTTACCATGTCGGTAGAGTTAAACTTGGAATGGAACTAAGTTCATTTCAAAGAAACCAAGGGTGAACACTTTGATTAGTCTTTGTTTGAATCTAACTTCGGCGATAGACCATAAACGCATAATGTGAACCTAAGTGGAACTTAGGTTCACATTAGGGAGCAGAGAGAGCAGGAATGATAAATAAACTTAAGAGCTTGGGGCTTGTTGAAATTTTTTAGAAAAATTTACAAGTTAAAATGGGCTTAACACTTGTTGAAATTTCAGAGAAATTTACAAGTTGGAGTTAGCCGAGGTAATTATGAAAGATGTATCCGAGATACATATTACCCAAGGTGACCAACCAGGTTGTCAAAGTTGGAAGGGTGACGTCTTGATAGAAGACAGTAAGTGGAAATGAAGGAGTAATACTTGACTGAATAAGTTTAGAGAAACAGCACTTGTAAAAAATATATATTCGAAATATTTTTTAAGTGTTAGCCGAGGTGTTTTCAAGTGTTGGCCGAGACAACCAATCAATATTCATATCCGAGGTACTTTACCCCGAAGTGATTACACAAGTTAAGGTGTACTTTGGAGAAATACAAAAAAATTCTGAGTATGAAAGCATGAAAGGCATAGAAGGAAAGTTGTGAAGCATATATGAAGCAAAACATTCAACACTTAGGGAAAAGGAAGGCAAGCATACATTCGGGAAAAACTTGTTCAGAAACAAAAGGACACTTCGGCTTGAAAAAAGGGATTACTTGTCCAAAAGTTACAGAAAATTATGAACTATCCAAAAGTAAAGTTCAAAGTCAAAATTCCTAAGCATTGGAATTGTGGGCATCAGTTTCAAATTGCTCAACCTTGGCTGTTGGCGTTGTGTTGGCCTCAGTTGGCAATGTGGCTTCCTTCTCCGCCACTATCTCGGCGTCAATTTCCAGAAATGTTTGGTCTAATCTTTTTTTGGCTAGACTAACCTCGACCCCAGAAATTGCTTGTTTAGGAGAGGCAGCCTTGGAAACCAAGTCTTCTCTATCATGAGTCAAGTCCAGGACTTGATCATTCAATGTTGGAGACTTGGCCCCAACAGTGACCCCATTCTTTTCTTCAACATCCTCTACGTCGGTTTCATCCTCGTCGGCCTCCCCGTTTAAATCTTTGGAAGTCGAATGGAAAGGCACTTGGAGTTTGCTGATATCTCCGAGGTCGAAGTCCATAGGGACAAATAATTTGTTGAGAGTTGCAGTCCAGCCGAGGTAGAAGCCTCGATTACAGGCTTGGTTGACTTGATCTTTGTACGCGTCACGGACTGCAGCTTGTCCCTCTAAGAAAGTTTTCTCATCGGTCGCCTTGATCTCGGCTTCCTTCGTAGCCAGTACTTTTTGGAGCTCTGCCTTGACCTCAGCATTTTTGGCTTTGGCATCCTTGATCTCAGACTTTAGTACTTTAGCTACAGCCTCGGTCGCCTCAGCTTTTTCCTCAGCCTGGTCTTGGGCTTGTCTGGCTGCCTTGGCCTGATCCAACAGAACTTTGATCTTGGCCTCGACGTTATTTAAAGAGGTGAGGAAGCTAGCAGCCTCTTTGGTCTTGTGGACCAATTCTTTCTTCAAATCCTCGACTTTCATTGCAAAGGAATAAGCATGCTCGATCGCCTAGAAGAAAATGAATGAACAAGTTAGTAAAATTTTGAAGTATGAGAACTTGAAGTAGAAAGCCAGAAAAGACAAGAGTTGAAGACTTACCAGAATGGAGTGCTGCATCATTAAAGAAAAATTTTAATACCCGTGATCTCGACCATACAATTTAGATCAGTTGGGAGAAGAACGGCTGTGGAAAGAGCAACGCCGACCTTGATATTGTCAATGGCACTGTTGCCGGCCTTGATTGGTTGGTCCCCAATCGTGATGGCAGGAGCCCAGGGTTCATCGGCTTTAAATGCACCCGAGGTTGTCACAACTTTGGACCTCGGCTTCTTTGACCGAGCCGTATCAGTTGGATCGGCCTCGTGAGCATCTTTTGGCAAGAAAATTTGTTTTTCTCAATTTCGGCGAGTTTGGAGATTGGTACTGTATCCTCATATTCAATTTGCGTGGCAAAGGCTTTTGCCTTAGCCCTCTTTACCCTTTTTGGTTTTTGTTTGGGTTGAGATTGAGATGGTGAAAAAAAGACAACAGTGACCACTCCTGGCCAGTTGGCCAAAAGGTCCTCAACAACGACTTTCAGCTCGTGTCTTGGCGATGCTTGATGAGGGTAACTTTGGTACCGAAATGAATTGCTGGCAAGGCTGTTGGTGGGTTCGCTAGATCATAGGCCGACTTCTCAGAATCTTAATGTTTGCAGTTACGAGTTCTGCCTGTTGGTACGTTTGCTGGGGCACGACGACGATGTCGGCGTTGGGATATTGGGATAAGTTAGGAGGCAGAGGTTGTGATAACTCAAGCTGGATCGAAGCGGCTTTGATTAGCTCTTGGTGAAGAAGTAACTAGAGGGTTGAGGCGGGCGGTAGAGTTTGACTTCTCTGAGGAACGTCGGGCAAAGCCGATTTGTATGTTGGTATGTAATTCAACAGAAGAGGGGCTTTTTGTTTCTGCACAAGAAGATCCAAGAGTTTCTTTAGATCTCGGCTGGGGACGTATGATTACCAAAATCCCTTGGTTGGTTGAGGAAGAACTACAAAAAATAAAGAGCAAACATTAGAAGAGATGAATGAGTTGGCAAGCCTTAACCGAAATGGAATTACAGTGTGATGACTAAGTCTTACCATCACCCTCTTTAAAAACTGCTCGGCGCAGAGGATAGAGATGAAGATTGTCATCGGGAGCAAACTCCCAATTGCCCGAGACGACGAAGTAATCATCTCCAGCACCCTTGTTGGAGTCTAGGAGGTTGTCTATTAGTTTGAAGGCGGTGGATCTGGGCTTAAGGTAGTATATGTAGCCTTTCTTATACTTAAGGCCACACATTGTGTAACATAATTGGATGTCAGCCAATGTAATGCTAGCTTTTTCTCGGTGTGCTAGTTTGACTATGCCATTGATAACCCTATATGAGTTTATGGCAAGCTGCATGGGATTAAGTTTGTAATAATGAAGGATTTTTCAGAAGAGAGTGTTTAGGGGAAACCGAAATCCACATTCAATAAATGCAACAACAGGAAAGGGCATGGAGTCTCCATCAGGCATGATAGAGTCCTCCTCTCCAACTAACCTCAAATGGACATCGTCTGGGATCGAGAACTCTCACCTAAAATGCTTTAGCTTTTCTGGGGTGTCTACCCTCCACCTAAACATACCTATTATCTCGGCAAGAAGGGGTTGGACAACAAAATGATTGATGCAGGTTTAAAGACCTTGACTAAAACCTAAACAGGCACTAGTTTCAGGATTTTTGAAGATCTAAGGAGAATTCATGTCGATTTTCCTAGAGAACGAGGTTCTAGAGCCAATCCTAAACCTAGAAACTATAGAAATAGGAATCGAAGGCAAAAATCTAGAAATACAACAAGACAAACAGAAAAAAGAGCATGATTTAGAAATCAAGAACACAACCGAGATTCAAGAATTAAGAAAATCATAAATTTACAGAACAATAAGTGAGTATGTGCAAGGCAGTGTGCAAGAGTCAGAAGCAATACGCACATTCTTGAATTCAGGAACAAATTATGTTACATCAAACAGATTCAAGAAACAAGAAATGATGGCCAAAGCACGAAGATAGCAATAGAGAACAATTACAAATGCATATCTGATTTCACAAAAGCAATTATGAGGGAAGCATATAGCAAAACTCAAAAGGAAGTCATATGAGCATGGCCAAGAATAGTAAACAACATTGGAGAATTAAAGTTAAAATAAAAAGGATTCGAAGGACTTATCGATTGAAGCTGGAGTGAGATATGCTGGAATTAGACAAGCTAAACGATCAAAGTCAAATGATAAGTGGTGTGCGGTGATAAGCGAAGAATGCGATTCTTGAGCTCTTGAACACAACAATGGAAGATTTGGAAATGTTAGAGAGAGAAAGTCTGAGAGACAAGGGAAAAAATTGTGAATTGCAAAAGTGAAAAGACTGAGAGAGAAGAAAGAGTTTTGTCAAAAACGCGAAAGGGTGGCAAACCATAAAGAAATGTTTTAATCGACGTGTTTGTCAGGTGGCGTGTGTAGAAGCAACGTATCTTGATAACGCGTGTCAGGTACGGACCAATGAGGAACGGACGCGTGGAGGAAATGGTTGAGAAAACCGTGTGTGACAGCTCATGCGCAGATAAAACTCTTGGAGTTCTCAATTTAATGATGTGAAAACCTCGGCTAGTGGAACGATCTCGGGTTAAGGAACTCGAAGAACTTGGTTCTTGGTTCTTGGTCATTGATAGAGATGGGCAGTTGAGTCCTGAGTACTTGAAACCGACAAGTCATGATCTCGGACGAAGAAAAGAGTGAATTTCAGTCGACGTTCTTCAGAAAGAAACGATATAGGTTGTAACAACTCAGATTTTTAATTATTCTATAGAATTTATACTAATATTATTTAATCACAGTTAGGGAAAATATATAATTTATTATATATTATTATTTTATAAAATAATATAATTATTAAAAATTTAGGAGCCAAAATATAAATAAATAATTAAGTTTGGATAGGCTTGGATTAATGGAGATTAATTAGGAAGTGACACGTGGCAGTGGCTTCGGCTCACGAATTGAATTTGTATATAAAGGGCGAAGTTGACTCAGTAAGGGAGAAAAGAAGAAGGAAAAGTAAGAAAAGAGAATGAGAGAAAATAGGGAAAGAATAGAAGAAAAATAATGGAAGTTGAAAAGGTTTTTGATAGTGGAAAGGAAGGGTAAGGTATTAAAGTTAAGGTGAGTTATATTATACCTTGAGTTACCAAAATGTATTTTACGTATGTTTTGACTTACTAAAATCTGTTTTATACAAGTTATGTTTTATTAGTATATTTATAAAAGTTATGCTTTATAAAGATTTCAGTTACGTGGTTTTATTTCTGAACCCTATTTGCTTAAAAGGAAACTCATGGATATGTTTGTTTTACTCTTAAAGAATATTTGGCTATGACCTTATATGAAAAAATATATTTTGTAAGTACCACCACGGGAGTCTCATGCCTTGGAGGACTTAAATAACCATTGGCTTAGTGATTGACCACTCTGTGGTCCAGTGTTTGTCGTGGATCCATTGACCAGTGTAGTGCTTGGCACTTAGTGATGTACCGTGGTTATGGTTGTATAGTGATTTCCGTATTACGTGATCCGAGGTATATGCCAAATGATTTCCGTACTATGTATGTTATATATCAAGCTCTTTTAGCCAATAACGATCCATGGTGAATTTTATGCCCTTATGCTCTTAGTATAATATTTCTCACCCTGCCATGTGCTTATAGTTTTTTACCACTTTCAGGTGACATGTCAGGACCAGCGTGTGGGGTAGGCATAAAGCACTTTTATTGTTGTATTTTTTATATGTAAATATCGGCCTTTTTGGTCAATACATTTTGTAATAAAAATAGAAGTTCCGATGATTATTTTAGTACCCTTATTTAAATATTTCTTCCGCTTGCGTTTATTAATTTGTTTAAGATTTGGCCGGAGGTAACCTCGGTTACTGGCCATCACGATGCTTAACCCTTGGGTACGGGAAGCGGGTCGTGACATAGGTTCCATCATCTCAGGTTGCCGAGGTAATAGAACCTAGGGGGTAGTTGTGGGGACATATTTTGTGAATGATAACACGTGGCCAAGATGACGTCGAAGTGTCAGTCGAGGTGCCACATAGCTTGCTCATGATGCCGAGGTGACCTCGGCTAGGCCGAGGTTATCTACGGAGATACCGAAATCTGAGATAATCAGATAAGGGACAAGAGTCCTAGAACAGGAGAGAATCTCAGTTTGGATAAAGATAAAGCTCTTAAGGAGTTTATCTCTATCTGGCTGAGGGTCTAGGATAGACATTGAGCCTGAGTCCACTGAAGTGAGGCTTCTACAGGAAACATGTCAGTGTTGGCTATAAAAGCAAGGCACTCTCGTGGGTCTCAGATATGTGTAATATACTGTGAGTGGTAAGTTATTCTTGTGAGTTAAGCACAGTTTGCTATCTTTTAGAGATATTCGATTATTGACTTGATCGTCGGAGTGCCCCCGGGTGGACGAACCAGAGCCGAATTCTTTTCTTTCTGTGCCAGGTTGTTCGAGTTTAATCTATTCTGCCAGTGTTCTCCAATTGAGTTTCCCATTTGGTTGTGTGGTCGGAAATCAACACCCACACATTACTCTCATCTCATGAAGTTCATAAATTCTGTGAGTCGACTCAGTTAAAGTTGAAACACCCGTTCGTTTCTAAGGAAAATCATACAAACAAAAATCTTTCCTGAGAAAAAAATTACTCCTATAGATTTCAAGCTGAGAACTCACGGATTGAATTGCAATTCCAAATTGACATAAGGAAATAAAACTAGATAAAATACAAACAATGAATAACCAATGAAAAAGTGCAATTTACCTGGGAAAAATTAGGTGAAGAGAAGGAAGAGAATAATTAAAAAAAACATTTAATCATAACTAAAAAAAAAAAATGACATAATTAAGATGACTTATGATGAAAGGTGCAGATTATAAACTTCCTTTGGGGGAGTGGGTTGGCTTTTTTATATATATATATATATATTATTTTAGTTAGGGTTAAAAGTTCATTTGGATTTGGTTTTTTTGACTTCTTTTTTTCTTTTCTTTTTTTAAATTTTTTATGAGAGAAAATGTGAAATAATTATGAATTAAATATAATATTTTATCTTATTGACCTTTTAACTTATTTTATATTTTTGTAATTAAATTAGCCCACCACCTTAAAAAAAATAATTCTTATGCCAAAGGAGGGCTAGAATTCACCATGTAAGATATATATGCTTATCTTTGTTCACTTGGGTGCAACCACTGTGGATCTAATGATCTAGGTCTAATACAAAATTAGTGATTTTGGTAACTATTTTTTAAAAAATAAATAAATAACACATCAATGTATGAATCAAGCAAAAGAAATTTGGGAAAATTGTATTTTTTTTATTAAAAAAAACAAATTAGTGGTAAATTTTATTTATTTAAATAATTAAAGTTATAAATTTTTTTTATGAATTTGTAAATATTTGTGAAGACAATACTAGTATCACATTTTTTTTCCATTTTTTTTTTTATCTTTAGTAATTTTTGTTTTTTTTAAATTTGTGTCAAAATTTTTTACTTTTTCAATTGTCTAGTGTAGAATAATTTAAAAAAATGAAAAAATCCAAAAAATAAAAGAAGAAGTCCACTATTTTTTACTTTTTCCTTTTAGTTTTTTGTAAAGCTCTATCCCTCAAATTTTCCCCCACCGTCCCCCAATGCCATGGCGAATAATACTAACTAATCAATTCTCTTCAAACTCTTATCTCTCCTTTCAAAATTGTTTGACACATCATTAAGAAGAGTTTGCAGGAGAAAAATCAGGGAGATGTAGCATGTTCATTTTTTTGGGAGGCTCCTCTAGTAAAAATTTAATTTTTTAAAAAAATAAAAAATCACTAAATACAATAAAAAAAAAAAGTCACTAAAAAATTCAATTGTAAATGATAGAAGACGGAAGATGCACAGAGCATCATAGCAAAATTAGACAATCTCAACTAGGTTGGCATTATCTAACTAGCACAATCATATGTTAGTACCAAACCAAGTTGATAAGACAATAACCAGCCAAAACAAAAACATAGAATGTAACGCCCCCAAAATAATTTACATAAGAAGGATTCATATTTATCTATCAACACAATCTTAATCCAAAAGCAGTAACTCCTATAACATATATATATATATAACATAATGTTTCACACACTACATCGTCATTAAATCTCTAAGATGTGTACTCAATTCATTCTGGATATTTATCAAAAGTGTTTCATATGCAACTATACATTCAACATTACAGAAATATGAATCTATAACATGTGGCACCACAAGTCAACTACAAATAAATGCTCTCAAGGCTACAAGTTCCAAGGCTTATGCTCGATTACACAAAAATGGTTATCGAAACCCATACATTTTAAGCCCTTGGCTTATCCAAAACAACAACAAAACAAGAGCCATATGCCTTCAAAACACTTCACGCCTTCAATTTGGTGCAATCACTGCATCTTTCCCTGTACAAAATCCACTAGGGTGAGCATAAAACCCAGTAGGAAATTCTTAACAAAATATATACATTTTTACATAATCTTATGGGATGAATGCAAATGCCATGTCATGCTCAAAATACGTACTTTTTCCTTTTGGAAAATCTTGGCATAATGCCAATTTGACAACACAATGATCTAACAAATTCAATGTAATTTTCAAAGGGGTGATAAATACGACTTAGGTAATCTCTAGGTTGGTGTCTGCAAGTAGGCATAACAAGCACTATCAATCTCCACTTTACCGGCCTCTCACCAAAAGACACGTGGTATCTTCTCCACACGTGTTTTCGGTCTTTCACCATGGACACTCAGGCCAACTTAACCAATACCAAACTTCAATTCAATATGTTCTTGTTTCACAAAACAATTTCTTTCTCAATGCAATAGTTTTCAAATTTCAATTCGATAGTCATAACAACCAAATGAAATGGAACGCCAATGCGACATGTATCAATGCCTTATAATATGTTTCCATTTTCAATTTCCACCACATAATCTACCATTGTTATCTCCATACTTCTGCTCAAGATAATTTCACAAATAAATCTACCGAGAGATAAATAATAATACCACATTATATGCTTTCTCCACATGTTAATATCTATTTTTCCACTTGGTCATTTCAAGACCAACCAAAAATAAGCTATACAACTACCTTCAATATCAACCATTTCTCATTCCTCCATGGAATTTCCTCCTCATACACAATTATAGGAATTTCTCAATCATATATTCATCATAATACTTGACAAGCCTAGATTTCACTTACCATTTTCCCAAAAAAATCCACAATCTCTAGGGTTTTCACAAAACTAGGTTTTTTCCTCATTTTTGAAAGGACTTTTCCAAGACAACATTCCTTCTTAACAATATAGTTCATATCCTCAAGAGTTTTTTTAAAAACATTGAGAAAACCCATTTTTAAAATCATTAAGAACTCATGAGCCAAAAATCAAGTTTCATTACTACAAGAAGAAGTTCCAAAATCAACATAAATTTGCAAAAATGTATATATAACTTTAAGAGAATCCCTACCTCAAGCTTTGGAGAAGAAGAGAGAAGAAAACCCCCAAATTTGACTGTGTTGAAATTCAATATACACCGCACAAAACGTAGCCCTCGAGGAGTTCTCCAACTTTAATGAAGGAATTAGGGTCAAAGCTCTAATGGATTTGGAGAAATCAAAGGATTAATGTGATTTGGTGAGAGTAATGTAGAGAGAAGGAGGGGAAATATGTTTTAGAGAGAGAGAGATGAGAGAAAAATGAGGTGGGTGCTCAGCTGAAGAAAAGAAAAAGAGAAAATTTTGGGACACATCGCATTCCTGCACATGCGGTACCATTTCTGCATGTGTGGCGCATACCTTCCGTACGTGCGTCACTCTCTCCCGCACGTGCGGTTCACTTTCCGCACATACCCTCCGCTTGTGCATTTAAAGCAGTGTTAAACCATCGACGACCTCACCTCACCACATGTGCGACCTCATCTCTAGCACGTGCGGTCTCACTTCCGCACGTGTGGTCTAAGCCCTACATGTGCGGTCTTGCCTCCACCTAGAAATTGCACTAGCTGAACCCGAGACACCCCTGATTCAATTTCATGCTTTCCAAAACAAGCAGAACTCAACTCTAGAATGAAATAAAGACGAGGATCCGAAGGAAGTTTCAAGAACAATGAACTCAAAAGGTCGACAAGACCTCAAATTAAATCCCGACACTCCTAACACGAGTAAGATAATCACAATTAAAGGAAAACGAGGTGGGTTATATACCCAGGCATCATATAGGATAGTAGACAACACCCAATAGTCAACACTGGCAAAGACTTGTTACCTCAAACCACAAGCCTCCTACCTTTATTTATACAATTTCTAATTTGCCTCATGTTGAAAAGAAAATCATGAATTGTGAAGTAATGTTCCTTAAACACTACTTAGAACCAAAGTGCAATCTTGACTTTTATCGGATCACATAAACCTGCCACATTTGGGTTAATAGCCCTGAAAATGCACTTATTTCGATGTTCTCATAGAGACCACAACATAGTAATAGGTAAAGTTTTTCACATCATTCTCTCATTATTGCTGAGACTTTTCCCTACCCACTAGTTAAGGAGGGTCTCCACTGAGT
The DNA here is from genome assembly GCA_025200525.1 of Camellia lanceoleosa. Lineage (NCBI taxonomy): Eukaryota > Viridiplantae > Streptophyta > Magnoliopsida > Ericales > Theaceae > Camellia > Camellia lanceoleosa. Next base: position 60,431,089 of record CM045760.1, read on the forward strand.
TTGGTAATGCACGTTGCACATCCTACCACTTTAACATCTCTGACCAAAACCTTCGGGGAAAAAAAAAAAAAAAAAACTCTGACTGAACTCTCTAAGCAACTAAGCAATACAATAACACATGATTAAGTGACTCACTTTCAGCTTTGGAAAAAAATACAAAGGGTTGATTCATTAGCATTAAGAACACCATTTATAGCGATCCCGGTTTTTCCTTTCTGTATTTGTTGTACTCCGGACTTTGGTTCCGTGGAGTTAGTGGTTGTATACCTTGTTATCATCCTTTAATTCCATATGTTTGAGTTTTAGAATGTGTTGGGCGTATTTCGAACAGGTAGGTTGAGTTTTGGTCTCAAGTGTAGTTGCCTAGGTTTTTGGTGTTACGCTCGAGCGGAGTTTAGTTTTTGGTTGTCCGCTCGAGCGGGCCTTCTTGCACTCGAGCGAGGTTTACACACTCCCAGTATTTCGTGCCTCTGTAAAACTTTTGTAGGTGTGTTTTTCACGCTCGAGCGGGTTTCTTTTACGCCGGCGAGTTCGCTTCAGTGGGTATAGTGGCGCCGGCGGGTAGTGCTTTGTCATCAAAGTTACGGGAGAAATCTCGCCGAGCGGTTTTTCGCTTCGAGCGGATGATTTTTATTCTTGTGTCTTGGAGCTCGAGCGGGCCTTCTTGCGTTCGAGCGTGTCTAGATTTTTGTGCTTGACGCTCGAGCGTTCTATTCTCCGCTCAAGCGGGTCATATGTATATCAGTTGGTAGCTGGGCATTTTTGAATCACTTTTTACACTTCCTCTCTCTCTCTTACTTTCCCAAAATCGATTTTGAGAGCTTCTCTCTCTAGAATCTCCCTTCTCTCTAGGGTTTGATCTGGCTAGACTGTCCCACTACCTTGTTGTCTTTGCAAAAGGTGTGTTGATCGTCGAGGGCTACGTTTTGATCCGAGAAATTTTTGAGTTGGAGCACTTTGTATTTCTTCATCTTCTCCATTTGAGCTGTAACTTCGAGGTAGGGATATCCTACTCCATCTTATGAGCTTTGTCTTTGAATTTTGGCATTTTGATATGTTGGGGGTCGTTGGGTAATTTTGTGAAAGTTTGGGGTCATTGTGTAATTTTTCAAAAGATGGGGTTTCAAACATATAAACCTTTATGTATGCAATACATTGGAAAATGGACTCGGTGTTGAATTATTGATGAAAATGGAACCTTAGGGTTGGTGTTGTAATTATGGGAAAAAACCCTAATTGTTGATAAATTAATTTGTATAATTAATTTTGGGAAATGAGAAATTGAATAGGAAATATTCAAATTGGAAAGGTATGGGATTAAAGGGTGGAGTTGGATTAATTTATTGCTCACCTAGACAAATGTTGATATGTTATCCATTTGATGCATTTATTTTCTGTTTAGAGATAACTGCTTTGGGCTATCGGTGGAGGATAGTCTTGATTGTTGTAGACAATGCATGATGATTAGGCAAACTAAAACTAATCAATGGAATGTGTCATCAAATATGACGGTTGGAATAATACATTAACCTTATGTATTGATTGATCGTGTGTATAATAATTGTTTATATGCACTATGTTGTATGGGAGGAGATAGGGGATGTACTCCACGGTTTAGGGGAAGATAGGGGATGGACCTCTAAACAGGAAGTTGTTTTCCATTGATACAACACTACAATGTGTATCATATGTGAAGTATGGAAGTGTTTTTGTTATATGGATACAGCACTAAAATGTGTACCATTTGTGAAGTATGGAAGTGGTTTTATGTGTTATTGATACAGCACCAAAATGTGTATCCATCATGAATTGCGAAAGTATTTTAGTAATGAGATGTAACCTCATTAAATTGCTCAGCCAGGTTCTGAGCCTTGTTTTCAAACTTAAAGTTGAGTAAGAAATAGAAAATGTGATATGACATGAGTTGGAGTATAAGTGTGAACCATCTATCGAATGCTATCATTTTAGTCATCGTTTATAGTGTAAAATAATTAATGTATAGAGAAATAGAGAAAGAGAATTGTATGTTTTTTTATATTAATTGATTATATTGAATGTTATGTTGAGCTCTCTCCTTTATAGAGGAGAGGGAGAACAATTACAAACCGAAAGTAGAAGCACAAACCAAACAACATTATTAAAGGTACATTATTAAAGGTTTGACAGCTAATATATATATACTAATATATTATATATTCTAACATCCCCCCTCAAACTCAAGGTGGATAGGAACCAACCAACTTGAGTTTGGAGAGAGTAACAAAACAGGAAAATAAAATAAAATAAAATAGGATAGGAGACACTGTATGGTCGTGTCAGACCGTTGGTGAAGACACTATATGGTTGTGTCGAACCGTTGTAGCAGCTAACCGAAATCAATGTCGGGACAGTTTACGGAGTCTTGCCGGACCCTTGTAGAAGCTAACCGGAATCAATGTCGGGACAGTTTACGGAGTCTTGCCGGACCCATGTAGAAGCTAACCGGAATCAATGTCGGGACAGTTTACAGAGTCTTGTCGGACCCATGTAGAAGCTAACCGGAATCAATGTCGGGACAGTTTACAGAGTCTTCCCGGACCCTCAAAAGTCGCACCCTCAAAAGGCGTGCCCAATCTCAAAAGGCGTGCCATCAAAAGGCGTGCCCGACACGCGGCGATGCACGTGCCCGCCTTGGCTTGTGCACCCTGTTTGTCGTCTGGCGTCGAGAGGCACGCAATGCGCGTGTCTGCCTTGGCTATTTAAACCAAGACGGAGGCTGAGGCTGAGGCATAACAAACCAGCTGAAACCTCTTCGTTCTCTGACACTCTACAACCAACCCTTCTTCTGCAGCCGACCCTTTCTGACATTACCAGTCTGAAAGCTCTGATTCTCTGAAACACATAGCAACCCATAACATGGCCTCTTCTTCCCGTTCAGCTACCCAGAACATAGCCTCTTCTTCCCGTAGTCTGCTCACTCTCTTTCCCGACCTCAATGAGTCCACAAGAGAGATAACCAGGGCAGTTGCCCTTGAACCGCAACCAAGCGCCCCTGGACCAAGCGCCCCTGGTTTTGCACCGTTGAACTATCCGATGTTGTCAGTTGAGCAGATAATGGCTGCTCAATCGGATATTGAGGCCAATTATTATACATTAAAGTCATGTGTTGAGACCATGACTGCGGTCACAAACTTGTCGCACCGGCTTCAGAGTAGGACAAAGGAGGTGCAGCAGTTAAACGCTTAATCGCTCGCCTGTGGCATGTATAAGAATGCTCGAGCAGAGATAAGTGTGTTGAAGGCGGAAAACAAGGAGCTGAAGCGGAAGGCCACCGTTATGCTCAGATTCGGAGGTCCGCCATATGTGACATTTGAGGAGCGACGGGAAGTGAACGTGCTCGGCGGCGTGGGAAACACGGAGGCAGTGCCGGCAAGGGACGCCCAAGACCGAGGCAAGAAGAAGAGAACAGCTGAAGAGGCAAAAAAGTAAGGTCGTTTTTTTTTTTTTTTTGTGGTGGTCGGAGAATTTTTTTTTGTTTTTTGTTTTTTGTTTTTTTGTTTTTGTTTTTGTGTTTGTTGGTGTAAAATGGTGATCGGGTTTGAGCCCCGACAGAAATAAAAGAAAAGAGGTTGTGGTATGTGGAATGTTTTTGGTGTTGTTGTGTTTTGTTTTGTATAATAATAATAATAAGAATAAAAATAAAAAAATAAAAAGAAAAAGAGAGAAGATGTTGTGGGTGGAGGATGTGGTTGTTATGGTTTTTTATTTTTATTTTTATTTTTTTTATTATGTATCGCACTATCAAAAAGAGAGGGAGTGGGAGAAAATAAAGTATAAAAGAAAATAAAGTTGAAGAGAAGTGTGTGAATAAAGTTGACGAGAAGTGTGTGAATGGTAAAGTAATAAAAAATAAAAAGGAAAGGTGAGATTCAAATTTGTAAAAAAAAAAAATTGCTAAGTGTTTTGTTTGGGCGGGTCCTACCATTAATGAAAAGTAATCAAAAAATATATATATATATATATATGTGTGGATGGGAAGGATTGATAAAAGGGGTCAAAGAGTATATGGATTATGGGTTCGGAGTGTGTGAATAATAATAATAATAATAATAATAATAATAATAATAATAAAATGAATGAGTGGAGATAGGTCAAAAAGTGGAGTAAAAAGAGAAAAAAAAGAGCACATGGGTTGGGTATATAAAATGATGGGTATGATAGGTTATATATATACTGAGAGAGTGGGGAACAGGTGGTGGTGATGGTGTGAAAAGCTTGAATTGAATTATGAAAGGTGATGATGATTCATCCCCATGTGAAACGGCATCCGTTTGGTGAACCACTCTCCAAGACCCAATACTGATGTCCCAAACCATGATGACATGAACACGCCGACCAAGAAGATGGATAAACACAACTGGTGTTGCTGGAAGTGCTGTTTGGCTTAATGTGGGAGAATATTTTCTCATAATTATCACCTGTCTTTGTGATCGTAAATCAAGAGTAGCACCAAATCACGCCAGATATTGTCTCATATGTCACCAAGGGTTCCATTCTCTTCACTAAAACCAAAGATCTCGTGCCTCTCAAAGAAGGAACGAGAACCCTTCCTAAGGCCAATCTTGACAACAATGTCTGATTTTGCTTCTGCAAGAGAATCTCTCAGATTCTGAGCTGGAGCAGGGCCCTGTGAACCCCAACCAATAACACCAATTTGCTTAATGCCCTTGAAGGCATCAGGTAGCAAAGGAAACAGATCCTCCCTCCTCTCACAATATACTCGTCGTGACCAGCCAGAGTAATTTCCTCATTTTTAAAGAGAAATAGATAAAGAGGACGAAGATGCAGAACCACCACCACCAGCCACAGAGGCAGAGAAGAAATCTGCAAAATGTGGATTCCAACGGTGCAACAGCAGAAGTAACAAAAAAAATTCTTGGAAGATTGAACAAAGAGGAAACTCGTGAGTTGGCCACATTAATTTTGTTGACCAAATTTCTAACACTCAGTGAACACAATCTGGAGCTTAAACTGGATGCTACACCAGTAGTTTGCAAATCAGTGGAATAGAAGCTGGGGTGATGATGGACCAGAATGTAATGGAGTTGATGGAGGTTTCAATTGGTTGAGGTCCGGCGGGCGGTCAAGGCATGATTGCCGCCCGCCGGAAGGCGAAGATTACCAAGAGCTTAACCCATAGCTCTGATACCATGTAAAATAATTAATGTATAGAGAAATAGAGAAAGAGAATTGTATGTTTTTTGATATTAATTGAATGTATTGAATGTTATGTTGAGCTCTCTCTTTTATAGAGGAGAGGGAGAACAATTACAAACCGAAAGTAGAAGCACAAACCAAACAACATTATTAAAGGTACATTATTAAAGGTTTGACAGGTAATATATATATACTAATATATTATATATTCTAACATATAGTTGGTTTAGTATATTTCTATTGGGTTATGGCTCACCCTATATAGGACATTATTTTCAGGTACATGTAGCATGTCACTTCCAAGGACGTAGTTTAGGAGGCTTGAGGCTGTTGGATTCTTTTGTTGTTTTGTTGTATTACATGTATATCAAGCCAAGGGCTTTCTTTGTGTAGAGTTAGTACTCTCTTTTTGTAACCAAGTATTGACTTGGTAAATCCATAGGGCATTTACTTTTGATGTCAACATGTAATACATTTTGTAAGGACTACTCTGATGGAATATATTTATGCCTTATTCTCTTACGTTTAAGCATGCTATTGTTGGATGATTATGGGTTTATTTTGATGGCGTTACACCATTTGTAGGAGAAAATCTATTGTCTTTAATCTGCCTTTCCATGCTAGCCAACCAAAAAATTGGATTCTATGGGGGAAGAGGGGGGAATGTACTTCACCCATACCAATTTACTAGATGAAAGAGGTGTGCCAAACCCAGCTGTCAGAAAATTATACATAAATAAAATTGTAAAAATACCTATTTTTGAGGTAGTCCAAACCAGTTTATCTTCTGTCTCTGACTTGATTGCAGGAGTTGCCTTTAAAAGGGCTAACATTCTAGTAACCTCCACCATTTCCCAATCATATAGCTCCTTTTTGAACTGAAACACCCACTCTCCTACAACCTTATTCCTTGTCAGCATTGAATTTAAGGACTCTCCCTTATTAACTACCAACCTATGTAGAAGTGGGAATTCCTAATATATTTTTACATATCTCAAAACACTTTTATATAGGACTTATGTGCAGGTTTCAATAGATTGATTTATTGCCCAATAGGTCATTTGATAATTAGCAACGTTTTTCTTCAAATACTAATAACAAACGTTACTAATTGTTAGTTTTCAGCGACAATATAAAAAATTCGTCAAAAAAATTCACTAATTCTAAATTTTAGCGATAGTTTAAAAAATTTTCACAGAAAAATGTTACTAATTGTCAATTTTTAACGACAAATTCAAAAATCATCACAAAAGTCTTTTTTTAGCGACCATTATGATAAGATTGACTTTTAGCGATGAATTAATATGATTTAATGGGAATTAAGCCCAAATATTAACACATGTTGGTAATTTACTAGAGGACGGGAGTTATAATTTTAAAAAGATAATAATTAAAAATATTATATTACCTTTACCTATCAGTCAATTTATCCACTATCCACCTATCTTTCTAAGTGTCATCTCTCTATTTGTCCTTATGTACCTATCTCTCAACTTAATTTGTCTATTTATTCATATCACCACCACGATCAGTTGCTGGCATTAGCCACTACTTGCCACTTTTTGGCGAATTTTTTAAAGTAGGTGGTCCAACAATGATACAGTGGCAATAAAAATGGGTTTTTACGGTTTTATATCAATGGCATACAATAAATACAAGTCATAGTTTCTCACTTTTATGACTTGCTTTTTTTGCATGTTGTAAATAATTTTCCAACTACGACATGTCTATTGCGTAGGTTGTGAATGCATTAAACGATGATTTTTTTACAACTTGTAATGTTAGCTGTACATAATAAACTTTCTATGACGTGTATATGGCATGTCGTTAATACATCCACTATACACGATACGCGCACACTAACTGTTAAAAATATTGAACATTTTACGGCGCACAAAAAGGTAACCGTTAAAAATTTCACTTTTCACGACACACAAAAAGCCAACTGTTATCTATTTATTCATATTACACTTTTCACAACACGCAATTGCTGTCATGAAAGGTACGACCGGAAAAAAAAAAAAAAAACACTCACACGCCAAACACCAAAAAAAAAAAAATTAAATAAATAAATAAAAACAATCAAAACCCCAACTCTTGAGCCCTAATATCAATCTAAAAAAAACCATACCCTTCTAAAGGAACATTTCTTCTCCACTATTGTTCCATATACTAGTATCTCTGTAGTGTCTCTCTCTTCGTCACTTTACTCTGTAATGCTCTGTTTCTTCTCCACCCCACAGCTTTTCACTGTTGCCATTGCGCCACCGTGACCACCAGTGAGCCACCTGCATCGTCTTCACCTCCGTGCTTCTGCTATCAGGGCCGCTACTTTTGCCAAAGTTGAAACCACATCAGGTATCTTGCAATCTCCATCTCTCTCTCTCTCTCTCTCTCTCTCTCTCTCTCTCAAACAATCTGCCTCTCAATCTTAATCTCAATCTCAATCTCTTTCTCTCTATCTTACCCAATTTCAAAACCCTAACATCATCCAGCTTATTCTGATGATGGGTCAGATTACGGTGTGTCATCTGTAACAGCAGAGAGTGAAGAGGAGGAACTAGATCATCATCTGCTGACTGCACCAAATGGCGATGTGGCATTTCTGAAGGAAAAACCAGTGTGGCTTGCAAAAGAGCTCCTTTGATTTATTTAATTTTTTTCATTAATTTCCTATAGTGGGTCCTGTTGTTTGTAGTGTATAAAATCTCAAGTGTCTTAGTAAACATTTCATCTCAATTAAATTGTTTGAGCTCCTCAGTATTTTGTTTGCTGGATCAGTGATTGTCCAAGTGACTTGTTTGTTTCCTATATTGTTCTGGTTATACTTGGCTTTACCCTGTTGTACCATGAAAGTTTCCGACTTCTAAGTCATTGTGGAACCTTTCTGTTTATAAATTGCTAATAGCTGCTTCTGAATTCAAAAAAAAAAAAAAAAAAAACACCGTCAAATACCCAATTTTATACTATATTGTAAATCCCTTTTGTGTTTTGTGTTTGTTTTTTTTTCTTTTTTTCCAATTGGTAGTTTTTCCAGATGGATGATTACGAAATTTATTCTAAGATTGAAGAATAAGGATAGCAAATTTATGCATGTGTCTTCCTTCAAGGATAACCGGCTTCTTTCCCCCTTGGTTATTTTGGTAATTACCAGAAATTGATTTCCTATTTGGTTCAAATTTAATACTGTAGTTTCTGTCCCATTAATGGTCTTCTTTTGCTTTACTTAAATGGCAACTGTTATTGTGATTGCTCAAGGCATCATGGACAGGAAGGTATGAAGCTCATTTGTGGGACAAGAATTGCTGGAATGAATCACAAAAAAAAGAAAGGAAGACAAGGTTCAATATCACTTCTCTCCTCATATTATGTATATATATATATATATATTTCTTCATAGACATATCTTTATAGCAATTTTATTGATTTCTTTCTGCTTATTGCATTGGTGGTGCTGGTTTTGTGGAATCCTAATGAAATGATGCAGTCTATCTTGGTATGTTCCTATTAATGTAGTTCCTTTTTTTTTTGTTCGTAATTATTTCTAGGAATATGGTCACTTAGTGGCTCTTATTTTATTTTGGTGTTGGTAATTCAGGTGCCTATGATGATGAAGAAGCTGCTGCTCAAAGACAAACAGCCTCTCTACTGGTGGTTTGAATGGGATGACGTGACTATGTAGTTTCTAACAAGCTTGTGTTAATTAGGTTAAATAGAATTAAATCACAAGCTATCTGCAGTTTCTGTACTAAATTGAGTGATACTGTCTCAAGTGAAATAGGAAAAGCATATGGAAAAACAACGTAAGTGGTGCATCTTTTAACTTGTGGTTTCCTAGGTTTTTTAGGATTCTCATTTATGACAGTAAATTTGATAGGTTGGTATGGTTATAAAACCTTTGTTGTTATTATTGTGCATAAAATTTGTTATTAGGTGATCTATCATGCTATCTTAGGTTCCCATCCCGCCACATGATAACTTAAAAGTTGTGTTGAGTTTTGATCAATGGTTGAGATTTTGATGAGACTACTGCCAGTTATATGTTAGTATTACATACACTGGATTCTATCTTGAATAACGGAAGCTAAAATTATTGCAATTGGTATGTTGAATGGAGCCCACAAATTCTACTTCTGGGATTGATTTTTGGTCCAGTTGAGGAGGGTGATTTGTGTCAAATGCTTTAAATGGTTGAGATTTATCCTAGGAAGCATGAGTAGCATCTTAAGAGATTTATCTACCTAAACTATGCTATTTGCACCTCAAGTTAGTAGAAAATGTGTGTTTTGAATTTTGGGGTCATCGACATGATACTTGATTTACTGTAGATGCATTCTCCAGGTTATATTCTGGTTCTGTGAGTTTCTCAGTTAAAATCTATCTGTGTATCCCAGGAAAAAACATTATTTTAATATTGTACAAACCTTTCAAGTTTTCTTTGTCAATTCCGTCACGGTATCCAAGTATTAATGACCTCCTACAAAATGTTCAATGAAATAAATATATATGGTGTGCGTGCTTTAAAATTGCTGCTTTTAATTCAGGTATCTAGTCACGAGTCACGACATTTAAGATAGTTCCAAGGGGAATCGAAGGAGCTGTTAGTGTTGAGGGAACCGTTGCTGGACTTTTAGCATCAATTCTCCTTTCTTTCGTTGGTTATCTGATGAGTGAGGTATAATAAATTCTCTTTGTTTTTACAATTCTAAATATTCGACTCTCATTCCCTCCGCATTCTTTCAATCTTTTTCTCTTTTTTCACTTTGCTTGTCTCCTTTATGAACAAAACTTAAAACAGCATTAAGATGGTCAGAACTTTCATTCTGCTTGTCTGTTTTTTTTAAGCTTTGTGTCATTAGAATCTTTCAACAGGCACTTTTATGTTTATATCTTCGTAAGATATCTGATCAAATCTGTATTTTTCCTTCTCTGGAAAAAATAATTGGAAAACAGATAAATGGACCTGAGGCTGTGATTTGTGTTGTAGCTTCCTAGATTGCTAATCTTGGTGAAAGCGTGATAGGTGCTTCCCTCCAAGAGAAAGAAGGATTCCGATGGGTAGGTGACCAACACAAATTATCATTTCAATTCTTTACATTTTATTGCGCCATCATATGTTTTTTAGATTTTTACACAACTCAGATTCAACTGAATGAAGACTATAAACTACTAGGGATTAGTTTAATGAATCCTTTAACACCATTCTATTCAGTCTACAATCACTTTCTTGACCTTTGAGATTACAAAGGTTTTACTCAAGGGTACATTAGTTGTGTACCTATTACAAGCTCCCTTTTCTCAGGCATTTGAACCTTCGTATGAAAGATGAGGCTCTAACTTGTAACTATGTTGAGTTTTTGTTTGAGACAGCGAGTTGGTTGAGAAAGCAACTTTAGAATGGGCATTGGAAAATTTATTTATTTTTTTGGATGGGGAGGAACCCATGGTTTAGCAAACCTTGATGGAACCTCTAATCTACCGTAAACCTCCCTCTGTCACCATGATCTCCACAGACCATGCACTTCAGTTAAGTCATCGGGCTTATGCCCCATTGTAGGTGGCCCCAAGACTTGAATAGGGGACCTTGGGCCTTGGGTGTCTCCCAAAGCCTTACCTGTCGAGCTAACCATTGGGGTTGGAATTGGGAAAACCACTTCTTTCTTCAAACCAATATTTTTAGTGTCACACTTAGTTTTTTTGGAGCAAAGATAATACTGTGAAGACAGATTGCTACTCTGGATTTTAGGAGTTGAGAAAGGCTTGTTGCCGCAAGTGCATTATACCTGCTACGATCTGAACAGATGCATGCATTGGCTTATTCCACACTAGCTGTTCCCTTCAAACATCTAATCTACACACAGATGCATGCATTGGCTTATTCCACACTAGCTGTTCCCTTCAAACATCTAATCTACACATTAGGCATACTTCAAATGGAATAGTTAACATCAGACAGTGATGGCCCGATAAGGGCAGGCCAGGTACAGTATGGATTGGTGATTATCATTACACATGCTACATCTGGCCTATTTTTTTTTAGGTTACCTTATGTCTGGTATTCTCCACTTCTGCAATTGTTTGTTGATTTTGAACAGTTAAGGATGCACTGCAGTGTTGTTTGATGCAACTATAATTGGTATAGTTAGGAGGTAATATTGGGCTACCCACATTTCAATGCATTAGTTAGGTGGAGATTCAAAATTGTGTAGTGCTTTACTAGGGTGGAAGACCACGTGCTGCAGACTTCGTTGGTGGTTCTGATGGATTAGGGAACATTTCCTTACCTCCTCCAAAATCCAAGAAAATTGAGAAGACGGCATCGGAATTTTTGGTGGATATGGTTTCTAAATATCCTGGTGAAGTATCCATACTTGCGCTGGGACCATTGACAAATTTTGCTTTAGTAAGTTTTAATATCTTTCCTTTCTGTTCACTCTCACAAATAATGACATCTTCAAATTTTTCGGGTGTGCACCCTTTACACTCAAGAAGCATGTGTTTGTTTGATCAGGCAATGAAAAGGGACTCATCCTTTGCAAGCAAGGTTAAGAGAGTAGTTATTCTTGGTGGATCTTTCTTTGCATTGGGGAATGTCAATCCTGCTCCTGAAGCAAATGTAAGTGATTACCACCTCTACAATACGTTCTCCTATTCCATATGGTATGAAACAGAACATGCCTTATTTTATCATACAGTTCTCTTAGATGTATTGAATCTTTTTAGATTTGGAGTGTAGAAAACTTGAACACCTATTGGGCACATTCCATCTCATTAAAGAAATTTGTTCAAAGCCATGACTGTTAGTTTTCAGTGGCAGTCTCTTAATCTCTCTTGGGAGGGAGTATTTTATAGAAGTTGGAATTAGAGCTATCCTAGGCAAAAATTAGTGCTAAGTGCTAACTTTATAATTGTTATTATGAAGTAATCAAATTAGTTTAATTCATGCAAGTATGAGCCACTACCTTATTTTCTTGGGAGGGAGTATTTTATCCATGCTTATGATCTAATATATGCTTTTTCTACTGATGTTGTTTCAAGCTTGGTTACTCTAAGAAAGGAAGCTTTTGAAGACAGAATCCAAGCTACCATGAATTTTGTAATATAAATATATGGAGGGCACAAGCGGAGTGTTAATACAATTGAATCAACCTATGATGGTGCGCTCGTAGGAAGATATTTGGGTAAATTTTGTACCGTTTAAAACTTAAAAGATAGGTTTTTTTTTTTTTTTTTTGGGGGGGGGGGATGATTTAGAACTTTTTGGATGGTTTTGAAGTTGAGAACAATTTTTAATGTTTAGAAACATAGTTTTTGGATGATTTGTAATGTACATACAATATTTGGATGTTTGAAACTTATAAATAGTTTTTTTGATGTTTGAAATAATATTTTGGTGGTTGATTGATACTTATATATATATATTTGTGAAATTTATTTGTAATGTTTTTTTAGATTGTACAGAACAGGTGAAATAGAACCTGTTGAATTAAAAAAAAACTAAACATATTCTATGACGGGCAGAATAGACTGTTGTGTTAATTATTTGATGACTAGCAATGAGCGTCGTGGTTTGTCTCTTGAATTAACGGCATGCAAAAGTAGTTGTAGAAAAATTAAACATGATGTATAGGATGCGCCGTTAAAAGTTTTAACGGCATGCTATGGCATGCCATTGAAAGTGAATGACTTTACATGACTAGTCATAATATGACGTACCTTGTGCGTCGTAGAATCGTATCCACGGCGTGCATTTGGCGCCGTAAAAACCTTTTTTTGGCGCCGTAATCCTTCAAAACAATAATTGTCCTTCTCACCAAATAATTTCATTAATCATATTATTTTCACTATAATGATCAATTATCTAACCTAATATCATATCCTATTATCACTCAGATACCTTTTTATATATTAGTTATATATTTTTTACACATGTACCAGAAGTCGCAAGCTGAAAATTTCCTCCACTTGGTAGGTACTAAAAGAAAATAAACTTAAAAAGCAACCATTGAATTATGTATTACAAGTTTACAAAATTGTTACATGGATCAAGTAATTCAAACTTTCATACGAAACCTTAAAATTATCACATGGATCAAGCAACCATCAATTCATTATATGAAACAGTACAACAAAGAACTACAATTCAAGTGAAGCCTTGCCATTACAACTAAAGCAAACTAACACCATAACAAAACCACAGAAATTAAAAGCAAGAAAAAACTCAGAGCCAAACACTAGAAGCTTTAGGGGACGCAACAAAAGCTACATCAAACAACAACATCTGCAAAACACAAGAGACTAGAATTTCTAAATGGTTTGACTCAAACTTGCATGAGCTCATCTCCCAGAAATTTGACACTTATTCAAGGCTTGAAAGGTATCAGAAGCAACATCCTGTATCTTCAACAACATCCATTAATTCTGACTGTCTTCTTTGTCATTCAATTGTTGAGATGCATTTTTCTCCAACATTTTTGTTGCACCCGAGTGCTTAAGTAGAAGCCAGATGTGTGAGAAACTTTCCACCATGCCTAAGCTCTTGAACATGGTGATTCACCGAGCAGCAGCTCGCAGCATAGCGCAACATCTCTACGCATATATTACTCATGATCTCCCATTTGTCCTGCTTCTCCATTAAACTAGGGGCAAGTTTTTCTCCATTAAACTGTGCTTCTTCAAAAAATTTCTCCACATTAGGATAAGCTTGCTTAAAATTTTCACTGTTGTTACAGAAAGGTAAAGTAGGACAAAAAAGCAGAAGATGCATCATGTAATATGACAATATTTTGGTTGTTTCCACTTTGTTTGGGACTGACTTTGAACTTTCTGGTTCTGAACGATAGCAAATGTCTGTAGCAACGTGCCAAACGGCAATACTTTTGCCAAATTCTAGCTTGATACTCCAATTAGCATCCAATCCATATTTTTCAAGGGTCCACTCACCCCTTTTAATGGTATAATCTTGTGGAGTTTCAACTTCCAAATCTTTCTGTGATATCTTACCAAGCTGACAGATGATAAGTTCTTTGATACTAAGGTCGACTCTATGCAATGGTAGGGTGAACTTTGTTGGTTTATATTTGTTGCAAAAGTTTAACCCAGATTGTCCTATAACCTCAGACCATCTTTTGTTTTTAGAGATCACAAATTCGTGAAGATGAAAAACCGGAGTGACCAACTTACTTGGGTAATGCTTACATGCCCAAACAATTGCCCAATCTGAACCAAGTTGCACAAGAGCTCCACTTATTTCTAAACAAAGGGCTCCAACTAGCAAAATTATGGTTATCGGAAGATCACCTTTCAAATGCCCATCAGGCTTTTTAACTAAGAAAAGCCCACCAACACAGTGACAATGCAAGAGATGCAAATGAGTCTGAGAATGCTTCCACATACTGTAAAAATTGTGCCTACCTTACTGAAGAGCATGTCATACATCAACCCCAACTCAATCTCAATCAACTTGAAAGTACTGTGAGCAGCATTATCTTTCTTCATCAATTCATGAAATTTTTGTCAATTCACTACAAGAAAATCAGGCTATAACAACGTTTTTGCTATGGCGTTTTTCCAAAAAACGGTGTTTCAAAAGTTTTCAAAAATACTTTACAAGCAACTCATTTTGAAAAACGCGTGCTACTTGTACCAACATATTTTCCCTTTCAAGGCCCACGCGTTTTTCATTTTTTCATTTCTCTCAGTCAGTCCTTAGATAGATCTAGGGTTCTGTCTCTTCATCAATTTTCTCTTTCTTATGGTGAAAGTTCACTAGATCGAGCATCGTAGGCTCCGATTTACGATCTCTCTATCCGACTCTCTCCATCTTGGCTCAAAGCTCTCGATCATTCTGATTTGAAGATTAATTTTGTGAGTCTCATTCTCAGATTTTTTGATTTTGTTTATATATGAACACAGATCTGTATCTACGATCTCAGATCTGTGTGATATATATATACAAATTTATGTTAAAGAGAACACAGATCGATCGATCGATTGATTTTTAGTCTATTGATCAATATCGAACACTCTCTCTCTAGATTTGATCGATTGATTGCTTTCGTTCAGATCTGTAAGTTTTAGTCCCTATGCGCATATTAACATCCTCAAATGCTTAGTAGTGTATATTTAGGATCTCTCTCTGTAAGTTTTCGTTCAGATCTCTCTCTGTAAGTTTTGGTTTAGATCTGTAATTATTTAGGATTTTTTTAATGTTTTTGATTAGTAGTGTATGTTAATGTTAATGGTTTTGAATTGTTTTTTTGTTGGGTTGTGGATTCGAATAGGCTACCTTCTTTGATTTTTGACTAAAATTTTGAATGGTTTGTATCGTTCTCTAAATCTCTCCCAGTACGTAAATCTCTATCGTTCGATCCAAATCTTGGTTCTAGGATTTGATTTTGTTCATTGTTGTGTGTCAAGTATTGAGTCGATTGAATTATGTTGAGATCTTTAACATTTGAAACTTCAATTTTTTTTCAGTAACCAAGCAGTGTTTTTGTTTACTTTTCTATGTAATTTTCTTTGTTACTTCATAGCTGTCTAATCGATTGTTAATGAGGTTGTAGATCAAGCTTCAAAAAAAATCCCAAGTTTTTATTTTTTTCACTTATATATGTATTTTGATCCTCTTGAATTCTGGTTATTGTGTGTGTTTCTTATTCAAAGATACCTATGAAGTTCTTTGAAAGTTCAGATTGGATCCAAAACCTGGCTGTTTGATTTATATGTTATGGAATTCCTTTAAATGGTGTTTGGTTATAGAGATTTGGAATTGAGTGCTGGATCCTGGGATTTTGTAGTCCTTAGGAGTTGAGGCTTACACATCATGGCAAGGCTTAAACCTCAAGCTCTGCTACAACAAAGCAAGAAGAAGAAGGGTCCAAGTCGTATCCGTGCCACTACAGTTATTTTATACAGCTTAATTATAGTTGTGATGGTGTTTTTCCTATTTTCTACTTACAGACATTGGACTCAGGTTTGTTGGAATCTTCTTTGATGAATTAATACTTGTTATTTTGATAAAGTGGGATTCAGAGGGACTAGCATGACACCTTGTATCTTGCTAACCAAATTTAATTTTTAGTTTGATTATTAATTCATATGTTTTGAATCTTGTGGGTTTGGTGAAAGACCTGTATCGGTTTTCTTGGAATGATTTCTGAATTCTAAATTTAGCAACAACACATGTATTTAATAAGTGATAAAATTTTTTTTTAATTTAATCCTGAACCTGGTGCTTTCAAATATTTCAGGTCTGTTGCAGTGATATCTACATTTGTTTAGTATCAAAATAGAACCACAGAAAATCCAACAATTGGATTGATGTTTCTTCACCGAAATTCCCCAGTTGTTGTGGCCGCTTTGGTTGCTGAAGCAGAGCTTGCAGAAGAAACTGAACAACTCCAAGAGGGTGTTGTGGAAAGTGGTGTTGTTGTGACCCCAACTAAGCCCAAGAAATGCAAAGCTGCATTGCCTCTAAAAAGTGACCGAGTATGTGTAAACTCATTCCTTATTTCCCTTTCTCTTGAATTGTGGACACATTAGTGATTTAATTTATTGTGTTTCTTTGATTTTCCAATTTATTTTAATTGTGATTGTAAAATTTTTAGTTTCAAGAATCTTATACTTGAGTTGGGATAGATTGTGCTAATTAAGATCTACTTTAATTGGAATTTATTTTGTTTTTCTTGGATTGTGGATGTGTGTAGTGAATTACATATTGAATTTTGTTTGATTTCTGTTTATTTTGCAATTTTAGTTATAGGAAACCAATATGAGAGATTGAAACAATGTATTGTGGGTGTGTTATAGTCATTTATTTACTTGTTTTTGCTTGAGTTTTATCTTAATGATGACTTATGCACTTCAATCACTTAGAATCCTCCATTGTAGCATCTGAAAAAGACTGAATGTCATATTTTTGTTTCTTCATTTCTTCATCTGTTGATTATCTACAAACTTTGTTATAGTTCATGCTCATTTGAGAAGAATGCCTTTTATATAAACCGATCTCGAATATTAACAATAATTCTGCAATTTTCTCTGAATTCTCAAATTATTCAAAATGATTAAAAGACCTCGTGGTCATTGCCATTGGCAGGCTTGAAAGGGAAAATGGGGTTGGGGCATGTGGGAAGTCACTCCAGAAATGGAGGCTTTGAAATTGGCCCCTTGTGCAATGGCAGCACAGGATGAGAAATCTGATGTCCCCGACAACATCTGCCAGCAGGTGAAGAAATTAGGGCAGAACCCGGGCTGCCTTTGTGCTGTTATGCTTCTTGACACTGCCAAGTTTCTTTCAAATCTGTAAGTTTCGTTCAGACACCTGATTTCCACTCTAGTGAGTCTTCTTTGATTCCCTTCTTTTATGGATAAATAGTCATGGTTTTATGGATAAATAGTCATGGTTTTGGTTTAGGCATATCCAGTGTAACCATGCTCAATAGAACTAGTAAACTATGTTTTCTAATTGTTTTGGTTAATTAGAGGTCCTATGTTCGAAAATACATGAAAACCGAGAGAGCGCGGGCGTGTGTTTTTATTTTTTATTTTTAAAAGTAGGTTTTGGGAATGTGGGTCCTCTTGAATTTTGCTTTCTCTTCCCCCGTGTCCATGTTTTATTTTGCACTTATTTGAGCTTGGGTACTTAACTTGTGTACCTTTGAAGATGTAGCAGTGTGTATACCATTAACTAATCTTCATCTTCTTTCTTAATGTTTTGCTTTTCCCTTCTAATATTTTTTCTCTTTACCCAATCAAATCTCTAAATATCTTTCTTTTTGCCATAAGCAGATTCGGCGTGCCTTGCAAGTCCTACATTGGGTTGAGGTTAGATCTTTTGCTTGGTTTATTCTATGTTTTGATTATCAAGTTTGTGTTTGCTTTTGGAATGGACAGAAACTTGGAGTTTTCGTGTCCATGTGCTCCATATAGTTATTAGTTAGCAGTAATTTTTTTACGACTTGCACTCATGGTGGTGTGCCAGGATGGGATTATTGTTCATGAACAACCTTTGTTTTATGAGGAGCCTGATGTGCATGAAAATATGCGTCTTGATGTAGACGATATGTCTTATGAGGTAACACTAGTAAATTGAAATAATCATTTACATGGCTCTTTTTTTGTCCTTGCCATTATTGAAGTTTGGCTCATAAATGATTGACTTTGGATTAGGATTTGTTGGCCCTGGAGGATCAAATTGGAAATGGGAGCACTGGATTGAGTGAGGAAGCTATTTTGGCAGCTGTGAGGCAGCATTGTTATCTGTCAATGAAATTAGGACCTCCAGTGGAAGAGGAACCGTGTTGTATTTGTTAGGTAAGAGACTCTTAAATTCTTTGTCTTGCAACTTATCTATTTGGGATCAGCTAAAAAAGTCCCATATTATTCCAATTTCTTTTTGTGTTTAGTGAATTTTTTTTAGATTCGTGTAAAAAAAATTTATTTTTATGTCTGACTAGTCTAGAGGGATCTAAAAAGAAGAAAAAAAATTTGAAAAAATTAATCACCTTGTCTGGTTTTGATTGATTTTCTGAGAATTGAGTTTTTTATTTTTTTGTTTATAGTGAATTTTTTTAATATTTTAAGCAAATTTTTTAGGGAAAATCGGTCTAAGATCCCTATCCAACTTTTAGTAATGGATTAGGTCCACAATCTGTTCTTTTGTAGTCTAAGGTCCCTCACTCCCATCCCCTCTCCATCCACGTTGTCCTGAGTCCGAGCAACAGGCTGGTTCGTCGTCGACCTCTTCATTTCCGATCGGAGAGGTCATCGTCCCATCTCAGTTCTTCCTCTCTTTCTCTATTCAACTGTTCTTTTCATTTTCTCACGGATCTGTGGACTAGTGATCGATTTTAGTCCCCGATCTGCGAAGTCCACGAAGTCCCGATCAGATCCTCGTTCTCCTCTTCCAGATCTGTGGCCGTCTACTCCGTTGCCGTCTCCTCTGTTGAGGATGAGGCTGGCCAGTTGGATTGAATTGAAGATCCTTTTTCAACTCGCCGGACCGGCGGTGATGGTGTATTTGATCAACAACGCCATGTCGATGTCGACCCGCATCTTCTCCGGCCACCTTGGCAACCTTGAGCTCGCCAACCAAGCAACCTTTCTGGTAAGTTACTTTCACTTCGCTGCGGAAGTAACCACAGAAAGAACCTGAGATAAATGGGTCCTATACTTTCTTTTTGGTTCTTAGTAACACTTCCAATCTGTCTCTCCATTTTCTATCCTTCCAAACATGTTAGTACATAGATTCTTTTCTCACTAACTGTGTGTGCATGCGCAATCATCTTCTCCACCGCAGAGTAAGAGATACAGCGCTATGGAACTCATCAGGCATATGCAAATCCACGATGCTCTGACATTTGGGCATAGATAATGAAGTGTGTTTTTCAAAGTGGGTACTGCATAAGATTTTCTAGCAAAGGAAAAATTTTCTTGTGATGAATGCCAATTCATTTTTTTTACTTAGGATTGGTCCAGAGAAATTCTATGGTTTGAACTGAAATTTCTCTGGGTTGATCCAGGGAAATTCTCTGGTTTGGATTGACCAAACAGATATGTATGGTCACTAAGATATGTATATAAGAACCAGTTTGAACTTGTTTGGTGTTCATATATTTCAGTGTTTTTTTTTTATAGCAATGGAGGTGTTGGTGGATTTGAATTGAAGAAGTCATTTGAGAAAATGCACAGAATAATATGCTTCTCTTTCTCTCACTCTCTTTAGAAGTTTTACCCTTGAAGTGAAGGTGGAGAGTGGAGACTCGCGTTGGTTAGATTTGAGATTAACTTCCGTGTCTTCCTCATCTCTCTACAAATATATATATATATACATAGCAAATCACAGAAATTCTCTGGAAATATTTGTTTGGGAATTTTCTCTGGGTTGTGGAATCCAGAGAAATTCTCTGGGTGAGAGAATATGTGAAAATGTTTGTCTGAGAATTTCTCTGTAGAGAGAGCTTTGTGACTTCACCAGCCAAATTCTTCAACTCAACGGCAGTAGCAGAGGCCAGTTCCTTTACATAAGAAGCTTCTTCAAACAATTTTTTATTCTGTACATTTAAACCACTGTTCTCCTCTAAAATATGAACATGTTCTAACATTAGTTTCTCATTCTCAATTTCCTGCACAAAGAAACAAAACCATCTATGTAAGGTCCATTATGCAAAAAAAAGTATAAAACCCACATCAGTTCTTGCTTTCAGTTACAAAAACAAAGTGGAAGATTTGATAATGGAAAGTATGTATATAATATTGTACTGTTGCCTTTCTTCCTTACCTTTGAGAAGCAAGAAAGTGAGTTGAGGTAGGGAAATTCTCATGTTCAAAAAAAAAAAAAAAAGGGCAGAGAAATTTACAGTTGGAAGTTTAGGAAGTCCAGGGCCAATTTTCTCTGACTTGAATTTTCTCTGACCAATTTTCTCTGCACTGAAATTTCTCTAGACTGAAATTTCTCTGAATCAAATTTCTCTGGACTGAAATTTCTCTGGATCAAAGTTGAGGGACCTTAGACATTATGAAAATATTGTTGAGGGACCTTAGACATTATGAAAATATTTGGTGTCCTTTATGCTATAAAATCATAATACCAGGGACCTTAAAAAAAAAAACCCCAATTTTTTACTTTCTAGATGCACCTAACCTAAATACACATAAAAACTAAAATACTTGTGAAAAAGTATTTTAAAAATCAATAAATACACAATAATACGTAAATGTATTGAATTTTTATTAGGAATATGGCAGGCGGGCCGGGATCACCTCTCGATCCCGATGGCGTAACTTCCCGTCCGTCCCAGTCTCCGACGGGAACCCATCCCTACCCCCGCCCCCTAACGGGGATCGGGTTTCCCCGACCCCGAAAATCCCCGGCTAAAAAAACAACATCAACAAATCTCAACATCTCATTAAGAAGATCAAAAAAAAAAAAAAAAACAAAAAAAAATCTGTCATAGATATAACAATCATCAAAAATCATAGATATATATATACAGATTATATATATATATATACAGATTATATATATATATATACAACAATCAGATCTGCTCTTCTTCTTCAGATCTGTTCTTCTTCTTCACGAATCACGATCGTGGGACGGAGGGCTTCACGGACGGAGGAGAGGAGAGGGTTCACGATCTGACAGACGGAGGCTTCATCGTGAAGCCTTCACGCAGACGGAGGGAGGCGGTGGAGCGTTTCACGAGACGGAGGAGAGGGAGAGGGAGAGGGAGAGGAGAGGGAGGGAGAGAGATGAGATTGAGTCTGAGATTTGAGGGAGAGAGAGATGAGGGCCACGGTCTGTGTGAGAGAGAGACATAGAGGAAATGAAAGGAAATGAATATGAAATGAGATCATCTGAGAGAGTTATGAAAAGTACAAGTAATATTTATATAATATTTATATAATACAAAATATAATACAATTAATATGTATATAATAGAAAGAGATCTGAGGGATGGATGAGTGGAAATTCAGGCGGGCGGGCGGCCGGGCCGACAACCCTATCCCCGTCCCCGGCCCGAAATTGATCGGGGAGTGATTTTTTAATACCATTCCCGTCCCCGCGGGGATATTTTTCGGGGAAAAACCACTTATTTCGGGGTCGGGGGATCGGGTCCCCGTCGGGCCGGGTTTAAATTGCCATCCCTAATTTTTATAGGTTTGTATTTTTGGTATTTAGTGAAATTTTTGAAGATTTTTTTTTTTCCCCACAAATATTATACTTTTGAAGTGTATTTATTATCAAACTCCATTCAACTCACCATCTCTCCCCACACCCAGTTCTGGCAGTTGGGAGGAAGGGAGTTGCCAATTCATGGGGTCTATTTTTTCTCGAGTTAAAGCTCCCTATTAAACCAGATGCTTCCATTTATTGAATCAAATTGCAGGAGGATTATGTTGATGGAAAGGAGCTTGGTAACCTGAATTGTGGGCATGAGTTTCACTTCAATTGCATCAAACAATGGCTCGTGCGAAGAATAACTGTCCCATTTGAAAAAAGACTGCAGTGGTTGTTTGAGAGATCATCGGTTTCAGGGAACTCTTATCCCAAATCAGAGATCATTTGCCAATCAGTTGTCCCGTAAACTTCTCTCCGGTCCCTTCGCCATCTGAACTAATACCATAGGCTTGCCATTTCCTTTTGTTTGTTTCTTCTTTTTTTTTCCTTTTCTTACCTGAGAGAGTTTTCATTTCAGTCATGTGCAAGTTCAAATTTGAGCTAATATGTGTTCTTTTATATAAATTCTTAGTTAATTCTTTATCTCTCTAGTTAAATTTTCAATCTTTGTTCCTAGTTAAATTCTCAATTAATTGGTCTGTGTTATTAAAACAAAAAAAAAAAAGGTGTTTTTTTGGACAACGAAAGTCACTAAATGATGTCATCATGACATCATATGCGGGGGCAAGCATGAAAATGAAGAAAGGTGGCGTTTGGAAAAATGCCACTAAATGATATCATTACGTAGTGGTTGTAGAAGATTTTTTGACATTTTTAAAAACGCCACCTAATGTTTTTAGCGATGTTTTTGAAATGTTGCTAAGATATTGCAGCGATCATATCTGCAATGAAAACTTTAAATATCATAAAAATCTATTGCGGCGTTTCTTAGGGCCATAGCGGCATTTTTAAAAATGCCGCTAAAAGTTAATTTTCCAGCAGTGATTGTTCACTTCGGACCTATCACACTCATAATTGGAAATGAGGATTTAAGGTCGAAATAAGAATAGGCTTGGAGCACTAGCTCCGCATTAGGTTGTGCACCTACTTATTTTGCCAATTGTGTTTTCATCAATTCGAACAAGACCCACATACTTTTTCTTGGATATTGACTTGATTGCCCACACTCTCTCTCCGAACTTGATAAGTCCAGGAAAGAGCATTAACAAGGCCAAAAGAGAGAACCTCAAGGTAGAAGTCCAAGTTAGAATTAGGATGTAACTTGTTCTTAGACCTTGTGTAAATAGTCCTATAGTGTGCCTCAACCACATTTGATTTTCTTTCAAGTGTAAGATGGTCATGGTATCTGGACCTCCAAGATAAAACAAGATTATTGGTGCCCATAAACTCCTCAATAGACTCATTGGACTGATATCAACGTCGTTAAGCCATATTTACAGGTCCAGAAATGAATAAATAAATAATCATTCAAAACAATAATTGTCCTTCTCACCAAATAATTTCATTAATCATATCATTTTTACTATAATGATCAATTATCTAACCTAATATCATATTCTATTATCACTCAGATGCTCTTTTATATATTAAGTATATATTTTTTACACAAGTATAAGTCACAGGCGGAAAATTTCCACCATTTGGTAGCTACTAAAAGAAAATAAACTTAAAAAGCAACCGTTGAATTATATATTACAAGTTTACAAATTTGTTACATGGATCAAGTAATTCAAACTCTCATATGAAACCTTGAAATTATTACATGGATCAAGCAACCATCAATTCATTATATGAAACAGTACAAAAAATAACTACCATCCAAGTGAAGCCTTGCCATTACAACTAAAGCAAACTAACACCATAACAAAACCACAAAAATTAAAAGCAAGAAAAAACTCAAAGCCAGACGCTAGAAGCTTTAGGGGGACGCAACAAAAGCTACATCAAACAACAACATCTGCAAAACACAAGAAACTAGAATTTCTAAATGGTTTGACTCAAACTTGCATGAGCTCATCTCCCAGAAATTTGACACTTGTCCAAGGCTTGAAAAGTATCAGCAGCAACATCCTTCAACAACATCCACTAATTCTGACTCTCTGTCTTCTTTGTCATTCGATTGTTGAGATGCATTTTCCTCCAACTTTTTTGTTGCACCCGAGTGCATAAGTAAAAGCCAGACACGAGTGAGAAACTGTCCACCACGCCTAAGCTCTTGAACATGTTCCACCGAGCAGCAACTCGCAGCATAGCACAACATCTCTACCCACATATTACTCATGATCTCCCATTTGCTGTTCCCCTTCTCGTCTAAACTAAGGGCAAGTTTTTCTCCATTAGACTTTTCTTTTTCAAAAAATTTATCCACATTTTCACTGTTTTTACAGAAAGGTAAAGCAGGACAAAAACGCAGAAGATGCATCATGTAATATGACAATATTTTGGTTGTCTCCACTTTGTTTGGAACTGACTTTGAACTTTCTGGTTCTGAATCATAGCAAATGTCTGTAGCAATGTGCCAAACGAAAATACTTTTGCCAAATTCTAGCTCGATACTCCAATTAGCATCCAATCCATATTTTTCAAGGGTCCACTCACCTCTTTTAATGGTATAAGCCTGTGAAGTTTCAACTTGTGATATCTCACCAAGCTGACAGATGATAAGTTTTTTGATACTAAGGTCGACTCTATGTGGTGGTAGGCTGAACTTTGTCCTAGATTGTCCCATAACCTCAAACCATCTTTTGTTTTTAGAGATCACAGATTCGTGAAGATGAAAAATCGGAGTGACCAACTTACTCGGGTAATGCTTACATGCCCAAACAATTGCCCAATCTGAACCAAGTTGCACAAGAACTCCACCTATTTCTAAACAAAGGGCTCCAACTAGCAAAATTATGGTTATCGGAAGATCGCCTTTCAAATGCCCATCAGGCTTTTTAACTATGAAAAAGCACACCAATACAGTGACAATGCAAGAGACACAAATGAGTCTGAGAATGCTTCCATATACTGTAAAAATTGTGCCTACCTTACTGAAGAGCATGTCATACATCAACCCCAACTCAATCTCAATCAACTTGAAAGTATTGTGAGCATCACCATCTTTATTCAACAATTCACAAATTTTTTTTGTCCATTCGGACCTATCACGCTGAGAATTGGAAATAAGAGGATTTAAGGTCTGGAAATAAGAATAAGCTTGGAGCACTAGCTCCGCTTCCGAGTTAGGTTTTGCACTACTGATTTTGCGAATTGTGTTTTCATCAATTCGAACAAAACCCACATACTTTTTCTCGGATATTGACTTGATTACCCACACTCTCTCTCCATACTTGATAAGTCCAGGAAAGAGCATCAACAAGGCCAAAAGAGAGAACCTCATGGTAGAAGTCCAAGTTAGAATTAGGACGTAACTTGCTCTTAGACCTTGTGTCAATAGTCCTATAGCGTGCCTCAACCACATTTGATTTTCTTCCAAGCGTAAGACGGTCATGGTATCTGAACCTCCAAGACAAAACAAGATTATTGGTGCCCATAAACCCCTCAATAGACTAATTGGACTGAGATCCTCGTCGTCACCTTTGACCTTGGATAGCTTTCCAAGTGCAATTGTTGCCAGTAAATCAGAGAACAAGTAGAAAAACCAGACAATCCCGCTGATCATCAGCTGTGTCGTACCCTTTCTACGATGACGCCCAAAAACATGAAGGTATAACTGAGTAAAAAGGATGCATAGAACTAGAATCCTCAAGTCCCATTTTTCCCATCCTTTTCTCATGCCTTCACGCCCATTCGGATTCGGTGGGCCATACTTACAGGTCCTGATGCATGGCATGGTTCTATCTTCTGTGCTACAAATATGGATGAGACAAATAAATAAATAAAAATAATGCAATATAACCAATATCTCGTGATATTAGTGTTGTATCAAATCATATTCAAGACATCTTTAAATCAATTGTTAGCTTTTCCATAATATTTCATAAAAGGCCAAGTATAAAAGGTCCACTATAATATAATATATAAGAGTTTTAACAATTTTTATATCTCATAAAGTGAAAATTTTATTTCAAAAAAAAAATGGAGACTAATTCCAGCCATTATGAGAATAGTCGCTAAAAAATCGTTTAAAAAAATTAAAAAAAATAACTTCATTGACAAAATTTTGAAAATGGCAATAATAAATTCACTTTTGGGGACAAACTAGTTTGGTTACGTAAAAGGTTTATTTTTTTAGATAAAAATTTGGTTCCAAAATGATAGTAATTCATCATTAAATATCCGATTTTATTGCTACAAATACAACAATGATACTTTTGGTTGCTAAACTATTTTGTACCTAAAAAATGATTTGGTCCCTAAATTTGTCTTTAAAATCTTAATTTGTTATAATGACATGCATCATATACAAGTTATGTCGTAAAGCGATGTTGGTTATACCACAGAGAGGTGTTGATTATGGCTTGAATTGGTGGTGGGATCTATCAAATCAAAGTATGGTTAGCTTTTGCCTACAAGTATTTTCTTTTTATTTTTTATTTTTGGTTATGGCCCAAAAAGATCTTGGAATTATGTATGAAAATGATATAAAAGTTTACTTTTTAGATCCAGTGATACGTAAAAGAAACGATTGATTAATAATTAAAAAATATATATACAAAAAAAAGGAAAAGAATAGCATTAGATATTTTAAGAGTGTCACATTGGTTGATTGGTTTGGGAGGGTCGACTGAAGGCATCTTTTTTACGAAGTGTAGTGCTCTTGATGATAACGCCACTTCTCTTTGGCCCCGTTTGGTAGAGTTGTGAGAAAGTGATTATAACTTATAGCCTAACAGCTTATACCTTATAACTGTGAACATAAACTGATTTTTGACTTATAAATTAAGCTTCTCCTTCCCCACTCAAAGAATAAGTTAATTTTTGACTTACAAAAAGCTATAAGCTGTATTGTTTAGCTAAACCAAATACATCTAAATAGCTTAAATTAAGCTAAAAGCTAAAATAAGCTGAAAATAAGCCCTACCAAACAGGGCATTAGTCTATTCTGTGAGGCTCATGAAGAAACTGTGTTACATGTAATGCTTCATTGTCAGTTTGTGTGGAAAATCTGGGCTAATTTTGTATCATGGTGGGGGGAGTGCAATGGGTTGTTCCAAGTTCCATTGAGGAGCTGCAGGAAACGCTATAAAAAGTTAAGGTTTTAAGAATTAAAATTTATGGACAAAATTATTTTTTAAAAATCAAATATTTAATTGTAAAAAGTGTTATTATTATATTTTTAGTAACGAAAATTAAACATTAGTAATAAATTATTATCCTTTTGGGACCAAATTTTTTTGTCTAAAAAAATAAACCATTTTGAGACCAAATTATTTTGCCCTAAATATTATTTTGTCCCTAAAAGTCTATTTGTTAGTGACATTTTTAAAATTTTGTCGCTAAAAATCTTATTTTTGACTTTTCGGAACGATCTTTTAACGATTATTCTTGTGGCGATGAAAATTAGTCCTTAAATATCTTTTATAACAAAATTTTCACTTTTAAAGATTAAAATATTTGATTTCTAAAACTCTTATATGCTATAGGGAAAGGATTCAAGTTCAAAAGGGTGGAAGACAAGGTTTGGCATACATTTCCATGTGCCATAATGTGGTCATTGTGGAAGGCAAGGAACGAATGCAAGTTCCAAGGCTCTACTGTTTTTAGGGAGGATTTGCAGGGGCTAATTAAAATGAGGCTGGCTCTTTGGGCAAAATATGAAGTTCTGAACTTCAACATTGCTAATTAAAGTGAGGCTGGCTCTTTGGGCAAAATACAAAGTTCTGCACTTCTACTTCACTGTCAATGATTTGGTTTTCAGATTTAGGTCCATTAGGGGTGGTTAGTGCCTTGTATCTGGTTGGGCTTTATTCATTTGTATCACCCCTGTTTTGAGTATGTTGGGGGTCTGTGGTTTGGTTGTTTTGGTTGATTACTCTTTAACCATTTCTGGTGGACGACCTCCTTTGGAAATATGTTTGGCGTGTTTGATTTGTGTTTGTAGATAAATTTTTTTAAAAAAATTTGGAAACTTTTTTGATTTGTCTGGTTGTATATTTTGAAAATAATTTTAGAGTTTGGGATGATTTGATATATTGTTGTAGTTGAGCAGATGTGTGTGAGAGAAAAAGTGATTGAGAATGAGAGAGGAGAGAGAAAAAGTGATTGATTGATGTGTAATAGAGAAAGGCAATTTTGAAATTTTTTTGAGAAAATTTGTAACCAAACATGTTTTTGGAAATTTTCTTTCAAAAACATGTTTCAAAACACAAACCAAACACATCCGTTATTTTAATAATTTTTTTTTTATTTTTTGGCTAAAATATGAGGTAAAAAAAATTAGTATGTTTAGAATGATTTTTTAATTATTTACGAAAAGATGTGCAAAAAATAGAGAGAAAATGAAATCTTTAATTTTTTTTGGATAGTTTGTTGTCTTTTTGGCTTTTTTTAATGACATTTTGATTTTTAGGCTAAAAGGTGATATTTCCAAACAAGGCCACCGTGTAACCTAGTTGGGATGAAAGTTCTTTGCTATGATGCTTATAGCACAATTCCTTTTCTTTTGTCTTTCCTTTATTGATGCTCGATCTAAGGTTTAATCCTTGATTTTATATCAATAAAAACTTATCTTTATTGATAAAAAAAAATGATAAAAAAAAGAGTCAAAATTTTGATTTAGATTAATACTACTCCAATAGTTTTAGTTCCAAACAAAAATAGAGTTTGTACTGTAACACAACCCTGCATAAAAATGTTAAAACTCATTGGATTTCAAACACTAAAATCTAACACTGTAATTTACGGAAGTACTTGAACCAAGACCTAACTTAAATCAAAATAAAATTTTGGGGCTTACAATTTGGGTACTTGGTTACACCTGGTTTTGTGCTAGTTGATCTTACTCCATTTTTTACTTTTATAAACACATATATTTGGACCAATTGCTATGACATAAATAATTATAGATGTAAATCCAAATGCTACCTTAGTGATGTAGATCACATTGTAAAGTATTTGGAGCAATTGGATAGACAAGTGGCAAAACAATAATTGTGAATTCAGAAAATATATATATATATATGTGTATATTAAGTGTAACAGTGATACCATCTTACGCAGTGTTACGGTCAATAAAATGTCACAAATGAATTAAGTGGTCAACACTTATCTCCTATTAACAAACAATGTTGCGATCCTATCGCAAATGCTTATTGAATGGTGATACTATCACATGATATTATTATTACATCCAATATTTACTCAGACTCAGGCCAACATTGTTAGATTTGGTTTGGAAGGCCCATATCCTATCGGAAATAGCACAATAAGCAAAACTCACAACTTTTCCATTATCCAAGGCAGTTTTGGTGCTGATTCCACTGTTTAAAGCTTTTGAATGTGCATTTTTATCATTTTTTGAAAATTTTCATTTGGCAATAATATTATTTAGAAATATCAGTTTTTGATGTCATTTGTTTTAAAAAGTTTATATTACTTTCTAGTATCAAATTTAAGCCTAAATCCAAATTTTTGTTTTTTGGTAATTTTTCATTTTCCTTTACTTTATTTGTGATTAGCAAGGATCTAACTTATTTGTTGTTTCCTATTCAAATTAAGACTTTTCTATTATAAACCTTGGGGTTAAGTAGTGCTTTCAAATTATTAATATGATTTTGAGAGAGTGTTTTCACTTCTTTGTGTGTTCTGTCCTCTAGGTATTCTTAGAATCAACAAAGCTATAAATTTACATATAAAGATATACTAACCTTGGAAAGGGTCCAAAAGGAGCATGTGTTTGGTGATTAGGACCCCTACTTGTAGTTCATAGAGTTTTTCGATAGGACACTCATATAGAGATTTAAGATCACAATTGTTGAACTTAGATGAACAAAGACTGAGAATGAGTCGTTTCGTGAGCAAAATTATCAAATCGACACAAGTATGATCACCAAGCTCGACCTAAAGAAACTTGTACAAACACACCAAACCTAGATAGGAAACATAGTTATAGATTTAGAAACGAAGTATTGAATTTGGGGAAAATCGACAACTACCCACTAGATGGGCGGATACCAACTTGAGCACCTTGCTCAATTTGATAATAGTCTTGGATAGAGATTCAAGTTGTATTTAGATCATACATTTTGGTAGGAATTTAAAAAGAAAAAGAGAAAAGATAAGTGAAATATAATTATATTTTATTCACATTTCACCTAATTTTTCTTTTTTTTGGCAAAGTTCATTTTACCTCCTCATCGTTTCGGAGCACTTTACCTCCTTATGGTTTAAATATAATCAGAAAGTTCCATATGATTTTAGATTAAAGTGTCACCGTTAATTTTTTTTCATCCAAACTGACGAAAAGTGTATATCACACACCATTCTTTAAAGTGAGCTTAGTTTTCTGAAAAAATAAAGTGAAAGTAACACAACGAAAAGATAATTTTATCTCCCATTTTCTCCAAACCTAAAATTAGATTAAGATGTTAATTAAAATCAAATTAAATTAAAATATGATTAAAAAGTTGATCTAAAATATAAAATATAATTAAGGATTGATTTAAATTTTAATTTAATTAAAAAATATATTAAATAATAATTAAGAATTGATCTAAAATATAATTAAATTAAAATTAGATTAAGATGTTAGGAATTACAATAAATAATTAAGAATTTAGGATTAATTGTGATCTAAAACATAATTAGATTAAAATTTGAATAATTATAATAAATAATTAAGGATTTAGGATTAATTGTGATCTAAAAAATAATTAAATTAAAATTAGATTACAATGTTAAGAATTACATTAAATAATTAGAATTTATAATTAATTGTGATTTAATTGACTTAATATTAGAAATTAAAAATTATGTGTATGAGAGAGAAGAGAGAAAAGAGAAGAGAGAAAGAAAATAACAAAAAGAAGCATAGAATTTGAGGATATTATAATCATTTTACGTCTATAGTTAACGATATTAAAGGTTACATTTTGTTTTAAAATCATATGAGGTTTTCTGACTATATTGAACCATAGAAGGATAAAATATTTCAGGCTCAAACCATAAAGGTTAAAATAAAATTTTTCCTTTTCAAATCTTTACCCAAATCTATTATCCAAATACAGACTTTGGAGATAATGAAATTAATAGACTTAAGATAGTAAATGCACCATTTAGGCTATATTTGGATCATAGATTTGAGTAGAGATTTGAAAAAATAAAAGAGAAAATGTGGGTAAAATGTAAACATAATTATATTTCATTCACATTTCACCTACATTTTTTTTTTCTTTTTAAATTCCTATTTAAATTTATAATCCAAACAAAGTGTCGAAATTGGCAAATAGCAAAATGAAGGGGAAATCGAAGCAAGCAACCATGCTCAAGATTGAAAAAACTTGTTAAGAAAAAGTTTAAAAAGTTATAAAGTATTTTGAAATTCATAAAAAATATATTAAATTAATAATAAATGTTCGGAATCTACATATATATATATATATATTTTTTTTCTTGTGTCCCATTAGTACTTTTTAGCAAGACTCAACTTTGAATTGGAATGTCGAACTAGATTTTTTGGAACATTTTTGGGATGGAACTAATATTTTTGGAGAACATCTCAAACAGCCAACCAAATCATTATAAAAATCAAACAACAGTCCTATATATGAACTCAACAAGTGTCAAAGTCGAATATCCGAACTGGAGTTGTCCTAGACCTCTGTAATTCGATCATACAATAATATCACCGTTACGTTAAAATTTTACTCGATTATACAATAATATCACCGTTATGCTAAAATTTTACTCATTGCATAGATGGAACTAATACCTATTTCTAACTTTGTTGTCATAAATGTCATATATATATTATATTAAAAAAAAAGAAAAAAAGAAAAGAGACACGTGACAGGTGAACAAAGAATAAAGACTAGGAATTGGCTCTTTACCTACCGTGCCTGTGATGTCCGAGGTCGAGTTTTGCTAACAACCAACTGTAATTTCCACCTTCCACTCCTGTTGTCCAAAAAAAAAATATTAAATTTATAAATATATCCCCAAAAACAATTACATGTTATTTAATGGTTTTCTCAATAATTTCTTGAAATTTTAAATGAAGAATATTGGAGATAAAAAGTAGGAAAATTACATTTCAGTCCTACTGTCAAAAAAAATTACGAATTCATGAAAAAGTTAATGATTTTAATAATTAATATTTATAAAATTTATCAGTGATTGGTAATTGTTAATTATTAATTACTTATAACTGATGTAATATTTCTCTCAAAAAGTAAATAGTGTGGAATGTGGTTGTAATTAGGGATGGTCATTTTGACCTATCCTGTGGGGACCTATCCCTACTAGATGTATTTAGGGCCGGTTTTGAGATTTAGGAAGTTTAAGGCGAACTTTGAAAATGGGGCTTTCTTACATTGAAAAAATAAAAGAAAAACGATAAGTTACAGCAAATTTCTTATTTGTTTGTAGCAACAAAAAAATTTATCTGCACATATAATCATTAAATTATAGACAAAAATTTACTTTCATATATTAAGATAGGAAGCAATCATTACAAATACTCAAAAAAAAAAAAAAAAAAAAAACTGGTCTTGTTACTTTATAATTTAGCAATATTCAGTTTACAATTGAACCAACTATCACATAAACATTACTCTTCTCACATTTTTAGCTGCAAAATTACTAATAAAGCTTGCATAATCGAATTTATCCACCATATCTTTTTCAATTAATAACAAAGCTAACCCATTAAAAATCTGGTACTGTTTCTTTTTTTTTCTTTTTTTTTTTTGGCGCCCTATGTTCAATTGAACCTATAGTATTTGGGTCTTTTTTTTTTTTAATATCCAAAACACAAAATATTTGGGAACCCCTATTTTCAGCCCAAATTTGAGGGCTCAAGGCGCAGGCTTCTCTTGCTTACCCTCAAAGCTGGGCATGGATGTATCCAATCTATTGAAGAGATTGGTGGGAGCGGGTATTTTTTTCCCATCCGAAGTAAAGGTAGGATTGGGGTCGAGGCAGAGGTTGAGGCTAGAGTGGTGTCACGCCCTCAAAATTAAGCCCATTAAATATAAAACATGACATGCCTTATTAACAGAAAACATTATATTATTTCAATCATCAGAGTATTACGAAATAAAACATCAAAATAAATGCCCTACGGCTTACATCTTGCCAAGCCAACACTTGGACACAATTCCATGAGTTCTAACTCAAAACAAATAAAGCCCTAGGCTTGAATGTTTACATAATTCAAATAAACAACTAAACCAAATACAACAAGTCTTCAAGTCCAAATCCTCACAAGCTAAGTCTTTGGAGGTAGTGAACCACCTGAACCTGAAAATGAAGTTCCCATATAGGGTGAGCCACAGCCCAGTAGAGAAATACTAAACCAAGCATAAGAATTAACTAAAGCAGTAGCATCTGATACATGGTTAACACAAAATAATCTATTTACAATTTCATGACACAAATGTCTACATTGCCTATGACACTTTGTCTATGGCATAATTCACCTTCCAATTATGGCTCAGAACCTGGCCCAAATAACTCAACGGGGATTTCATCTCTTATTAACAAGCTTTCCAATTCAACAGGGATAACAAATCAAGTTAAACCTCTCATATAACATAACAAATACACAAGTTGGTATTGTATCAATCACAATCAAATTCACTTCCATACTTCCCAACTGATACACATTTTGGTGATGTATCATATCAACTAGATAAGCATATGAGTCAGATCTCGCTATAGGCCAAGATATAAGCGAGAACCACAGGTTCATCCCCTATCTTCCCAGAATCATTAACCGGTTTAGAGGTACATCCCCCATCTTCCCCTAAACCGTGGAGTACATCCCCTATCTCCTCCCATACACAAGTAATGCACATAAACATAAAGTCATATGCACATAAACATAAAGTCATATACACAATAAATCAATACATAAATTCAATGTAATGTTCCAACCTTTATACTCAACAACTTAACCAAATGATTAGTTTCAATTTGCCTAATCCACATGCAATGTCTACAACAATCATGGCTATCCTCCACCGATAGCCCAAAACAATTATTTCTAAACAAGAAATTACTATAGCAACACATGTAATTTCAACATCCTCAAGGTAAGTATTTAAACTAACCAAATACAACATTAAATCACTAAATTCCCCAATCTCATGAATCTACCCAATATCACAATCTTCCCTTAAATTGGTTATATAAATTAATCTATGACAAACCCTAGGGTTTCTCCCAAATTAACCAAACTACCCCCACATACCAAAATACCAATACTTAGGATTAAAACGTATAAATGGAGTAGAAAATCCCTACCTCGAAGATATATCTCGAAAAGAAGAAGATGAAGATGATGCCCAAAACCTCAAAGTGCTCCAAATCCAAGATTGTTTCGATTAAATGAAAGCCCTCACTCTCCTCTATCTTATTTGTAAAGGAACTAGGGTAGAAACACACCCTAACTAGATCAAACCTAGGGGAAAAGGTGTTTAGAGAAGAAGAAAAGTCGGACTTTAGGGTTTGGGATCAAAAAGAATGAAAAACTGCCCTAAAAATCCCGCTGCTGCCTTTAAATACTGGACAGGCTCGCTCGAGCGAAGACCTGGTCGCTCGAGCGACCAGACACAAGAAACAGACCTCGCTCGAGCCAAAGACAAACCAGCTCGCTCGAGCGAAGGGAAGCTCGCTCGAGCCAACAAACACTGCGTTCAGGTCTAGCACTGGACGCAACCCTCGCTCGAGCCAAGAAAGGCTCGCTCGAGCGACGAACCAAAAAGAAGGATCTCGCTCGAGCGAAGAGAAGCTCGCTCGAGCGACCAAGCCAAAAACTGAACATCAAGTATTGGTTTCTAAACCCAACCAACCTGCAATCAACCTGCCCAAAGCATCCTATAACCAAAGAACAAGGAATCAAAGGACAACAACGACAACAATATGACAACGGAATCCACGGAACATAAGTCCGGATACAATAATCAAATGGGAAAAGACCGGGGTCGCTATAACCTCCCCCCCTTAAAAGAATTTCGTCCCCGAAATTAAGCATAAGTTTGTAAAAATAATTTTTCTCAATCCCCAATGATATAAACACAATAATAAGTAACAACTCGACCCAAAACCGGTCACTTCATCTCTTATCAAGAGGCATCTCACAATATGTATAAATCAGCATATATTTCAACCTGCATCAATATTATGCATTATTCCTTTCAATGTTAACAATTTCCATATCATATTCAATTCCATGATATAAACAACACATTCAATATATAAATGTTATATTCTACTTCCATTATGAAGCAAGTTTCAAAATGTTAACATTAAACTCAAACATTCTCAATGTTTTCCAACTTAAGACATATATAAAGCTCGTAAGTTCAACTATAATACATAATCTAAATACAAGATTACAAATCAATAAACATGGATGGTCCACTATTTTATAACACATTCAATATTAATGATGCCCTTACATTTCTACAACACATTTAACATGTATAATGATAAATAGATTCCCATTTTCAAGGCAAAACCCCAAGTACTACCACAAACTACAACATATACAATGTTCACCCAGTTCAACAATACACCAGAAAATATAACGTATGCTCAAACACCCATTAATGGATCCAGGGATTCCTGTCGGATCCAAAATTCACTCACCCCAGTGGTTCTTCCAACCCCAACATAAATTCACAACACCTTAGCTAATAGAAAGGTCCGATTACGCAAGACCCATTAACAATGATAATAGTAAAACACATACTATCACTACCACGTTCTGAAATATCCACTACACCTCGACTACCAACCACACTCAAACTAGTGTTTAGCACTAAATACCCCAACAAGGGAAACGCGAAAATATTCGTACATAAGGCTTCTAGTTAGCTTCCACAAAACAAGTATATGTAATAAAGTGCTGGTAAGGAACAATATTACGGCATATTACCACTCCAAAATTGTAATGTCCAACCAACATCGCACAGCAAACAACAAGCAACTTAGGCTAGGCTGAGTCTAACTCCCCACAAATTATTTGGATTTATACGGCCACCACCAAAACATGACACTTACAACCGGTCAAAGTCAAGCTCAAAGATTCCTCTCAGATTATTTTAGTTTACAAAGGGTACCCAATGAACCCCAAGTGAAACACACAAAGCCAATCCACAACACCCACCATACCCATGGTGATGACGCGATGCTCACCACAACACTTTCAAAGAAGACTCCCAAGCACTTGAAACTCCCCAACAACGCACGACCTAAAGGATAACATTGCACACCCTCGTGTCTTACACCACACAAATACGAACCGAACTAGTCAAAATGATTCTAATAGGGTGGCCCACTTACTCTTCACAACCTTACCACCTCACCTGTGTTGTCACCATCCGAACTGAGCGCCGGACACTCATGCCGAAGTGACCTAGCCTACCAAACCTCCAATCTCTCGGTTTCAGTCAAAAACCAAACTAAGTCCTCACTAGGGAATTTTTTTTTTTGAAATTTCCTATGATTAATTTCCTTCTATTCATCAACTAAACAGCATATACTAACCACACACTAGCGTGCATCGCACGGTGCAAAACTCCCTCATTTAGAGATTTCACTCACCACCCCGACCGAACTTGGAATAACAAAATTTGCTTACTCCTTTCCTCCCGTACTGGGTTAACTAACTGGGTTTGCTACACTGAGATGTTCACCACTACCAAGTCACCGTTCATCTAAACAAACTAATAGCATATCTTCATCCGCTAACGACCTATAGGGTCCACCTTTCATTCCAAATCTTACTTGTCACTCACCCCGAGAGTACGATTGAGACACCAACCCCGAGCCAAACCACTAGCCAATCTATTACTAGACAACCACCATGAACCAACCCCACACCGTTACATATCACCAATAAGGCTTTCAAAGACACACCATTCAAACTTCCCGAGGAGTAAAGTCCTCAACCTTCTCATTAACATTTCAAACCTTTCTTCGAAAAGACTTACCACAAGGACTCGACTCACGGGTCACACCTCAACCACGCTATATACCCAATCAACCCTTAACATCACCGACGACTAGTGCTAAAATACAAATTTATCACATTCGATCCAAATAAAGAAATCAAAATTTAAGACACATCAATTATACCCTTGCGAGATATATTACATTACTCACAACATACCACTCCCAATCGACAACCACTACCTTATATAGGGACTTACATCCCTTACTCAAAACGGCCAAACTGACTCATGCAATCTTGACAACACTACCTACCACGAAGGTACAAGTCCAACCCTAACAAAATTATGCATTATGCTCCCCAGTAGAACAATCAGATAAATACTTACTACAACTAGTATTAATTGCACCCTTCACATCCTCTCGAAGTTCACCCGACAAGAGACCAACATCTATACCACGCACAAAATTTAAATGGGTAACACCCTAAAATTCCACATACTCGACAAGTAAAACAGTTCGCCCAATATTGTGCAGGTTAAGACACGCAACCCTCAGTGGTTCTCAACTTATGAAAACATGGCTCTTTAGCCCTTATCTTTCCCAAATCAAGTCACCCACATAAGATGCATTAATACCAAAAATTTTATGGCCTTACAGCAGCTTATTACATTAATAAAACTGTAGAGCTATTACAAGCTCCAAATCCACCCAATCCATGGAAATTAACAAACAAAGCATATATATATATATATATATAGATAACCAAACAGTTTAGATGTTTCAACATTCCCAAAACACATAGGTTACACAACCGAACCTAATGATCACAAAACAATAATCCACTAATGACGAAACGAATTAGTCAAAATAAAATCAACCCGACGGTATCACCACCACTACTGCCCCTTGCTAGACCGCCAAAGTTGGCCACCCCCAAACATAAGATAATCTACGAGCTCCCAAGCCACGGACAAGAACTACCGACGTGTCCCTTCTGTCCACACCTGAAACAGCCACAAACTTCCCCATCTGGGGCTTTGGAACTCGACTCTACTGAGGCCCGCAAAGTCTGGCCTGCTAGTCCCCCAAAATGACATCTCTTGCCCGCTTGAATGAAATCGAGGCGACTAGGTTGCAAAACCTTTAAAGAAGTCCCCATTTGATTCTGAAACGTTTAAGATGACCTCTTTGTTTACACCCCAAAGAAGCAAGTGGAGCCCGAATATACGATCGTGCAAAACACAATCGTGGGGATTCCAACAAGCGCCTCCCATCAGGCGCCTGTCGATCCAAAATCTGGTGACCAAAAGATTCTAGCGGTGCCACTCTTTGGTCGAATCCTTGACCCTCTTCCTCGGTGGGCAACCGACACCTTGTGGCCCAACAGACCACATCTGAAACAAGAGACATCTGGACCTCTCTAGGCCCTCCAATAGAGTCTGAAACTCTTGGCGGAGGTAAGGACTCTACAGGGTGAGCATACCTTCGCTTCCATTTCTTACTTGGCTTAGAGTACCTATAAGTTGTGGGAGTCAGAGATGACCTTCTCCTAGTCGACCAACACCCCAACTATGGTCTCTTCCTATTCTGCCCATAGCTAGTACCGCTGCCTCCACATGAGTCGCAGACCTTAACAAGCCTGCTTGTAACTTCTATGCCAAGAACCATAATCCTTACGGATGTCGTCACACGACTTTCTCTCAAACTCCGCTGCGCAATTCCTCTGTCTCCACTAACTCTGGAGCAAACATTGTGAGTTAGCAAACCACGCTTCAAAGCTGTACCAAAGGTGTAGTACCTGGCGTAACTCCACAAAGCTGTTTCCTCAATTCTTCGGCGGAAGGAGGAAATCAAACTTCCTCGTCGACATCCTAATAAAGGTGACAAGGATCGTTAGCACTCTAATAAATGTGCCTAAACTAAAAACTCACGTCCTAATACATTGAACAACAATAAATCATACCACGTAAGCACATAAT
This sequence comes from Camellia lanceoleosa, assembly GCA_025200525.1. Classification (NCBI taxonomy): domain Eukaryota; kingdom Viridiplantae; phylum Streptophyta; class Magnoliopsida; order Ericales; family Theaceae; genus Camellia; species Camellia lanceoleosa. The sequence continues at coordinate 60,470,017 of CM045760.1, forward strand.
CACATAAGCACCTACGAATTTCATTCCTGGATAATGACAGTCCCAAGGCGTCACTAAAGTTCCGGTTAGAAAGAACATTGATCAGGTGCCTTCCCAACAAGACTTTTAGAGACTCAAGGGTCCAATCAACATCCTAGAAACTACATTCCATACCCACATAGTCACATAAACATGTTATCATATATGCATATAAACATTACACTAAGTCTCTATCAAACGAGACGAACCCATTGTGATTCTAATCACTTCCCACGTACCCAAAGTATTCGAACCCGGTACGCTTTGATACCAAGTTGTCACGCCCTCAAAATTAAGCCCATTAAATATAAAACATGACATGCCTTATTAACAGAAAACATTATATTATTTCAATCATCAGAGTATTACGAAATAAAACATCAAAATAAATGCCCTACGGCTTACATCTTGCCAAGCCAACACTTGGACACAATTCCATGAGTTCTAACTCAAAACAAATAAAAGCCCTAGGTTTGAATGTTTACATAATTCAAATAAACAACTAAACCAAATACAACAAGTCTTCAAGTCCAAATCCTCACAAGCTAAGTCTTTGGAGGTAGTGAACCACCTGAACCTGAAAATGAAGTTCCCATATAGGGTGAGCCACAGCCCAGTAGAGAAGTACTAAACCAAGCATAAGAATTAACTAAAGCAGTAGCATCTGATACATGGTTAACACAAAATAATCTATTTACAATTTCATGACACAAATGTCTACATTGCCTATGACACTTTGTCTATGGCATAATTCACCTTCCAATTATGGCTCAGAACCTGGCCCAAATAACTCAACGGATTTCATCTCTTATTAACAAGCTTTCCAATTCAACGGGGATAACAAATCAAGTTAAACCTCTCATATAACATAACAAATACACAAGTTGGTATTGTATCAATCTCAATCAAATTCACTTCCATACTTCCCAACTGAAACACATTTTGGTGATGGATCATATCAACTAGATAAGCATATGAAATTGTATCTACGCTATAAGCGCGCATATAAGCGACAACCACAGGTTCATTCCCTATCTTCCCATAATCATTAACGGTTTAGAGGTACATCCCCATCTTCCCTAAACCGTGGAGTACATCCCCTATCTCCTCCCATACACAAGTAATGCACATAAACATAAAGTCATATACACAATAAATCAATACATAAATTCAATGTAATGTTCCAACCTTTATACTCAACAACTTAACCAAATGATTAGTTTCAATTTGCCTAATCCACATGCAATGTCTACAACAATCATGGCTATCCTCCACCGATAGCCCAAAACAATTATTTCTAAACAAGAAATTACTATAGCAACACATGTAATTTCAACATCCTCAAGGTAAGTATTTAAACTAACCAAATACAACATTAAATCACTAAATTCCCCAATCTCATGAATCTACCCAATATCACAATCTTCCCTTAAATTGGTTATATAAATTAATCTATGACAAACCCTAGGGTTTCTCCCAAATTAACCAAACTACCCCACATACCAAAATACCAATACTTAGGATTAAAAGCATTATAAATGGAGTAGAAAATCCCTACCTCGAAGATATATCTCGAAAAGAAGAAGATGAAGATGATGCCCAAAACCTCAAAGTGCTCCAAATCCAAGATTGTTCGATTAAATGAAAGCCCTCACTCTCCTCTATCTTATTTGTAAAGGAACTAGGGTAGAAACACACCCTAACTAGATCAAACCTAGGGAAAAGGTGTTTAGAGAAGAAGAAAAAGTCGGACTTTAGGGTTTGGGATCAAAAGAATGAAAAAGCGCCTAAAATCCCGCTGCTGCCTTTAAATCTTTGGGGAGGCTCGCTCGGCGAGACACAGTCGCTCGGCGACAGACACAAGCAGACCTCGCTCGGCGAGAAGCTCGCTCGAGCCAAAGACAGACCAGCTCGCTCGAGCGAAGGGAAGCTCGCTCGAGCCAACAAACACTGCGTTCAGGTCTAGCACTGGACGCAACCCTCGCTCGAGCCAAGAAAGGCTCGCTCGAGCGACGAACCAAAAAGAAGGATCTCGCTCGAGCGAAGAGAAGCTCGCTCGAGCGACCAAGCCAAAAACTGAACATCAAGTATTGGTTTCTAAACCCAACCAACCTGCAATCAACCTGCCCAAAGCATCCTATAACCAAAGAACAAGGAATCAAAGGACAACAACGACAACAATATGACAACGGAATCCACGGAACATAAGTCCGGATACAATAATCAAATGGGAAAAGACCGGGGTCGCTATAAGTGGGAGATGCACCGTCCGATCAAAATCCGACCCGTATATAATTAATATATATTCGATATAATGAAAGATTATAGGTTTAACTATTCAACTTAAGGTTGGGACTTTTGTCACCAAATTGGAAAATGCATTCTATTATGTATTTTTGTGATAAATATTACGTGTATATATATATATATATATTTTGTAAGAGTTACGATAATTTGTGATTTAGAATCAAAGTTAAGTGTTTTATGATAGTGTTACATATTTTTGTGATAATGTTATACATTTTTTTATGCAAACATTTTCTGAGTACAAAATGTATAACAATATCATAAAATAAATAATATTATCACAAAAATACGTAACTTTATTTTTGAATCATAAATTTTCATAGTTTTTACCAAAAAAATACATAATATTTATCACAAAAATACATAACTTACATCACAAAAACACAAAATAAGATGCCATAGAATTTTTGGGAAGCCAATTTTAGTCTTCTTTTTTTTGGGGGGCTAAAATTTTTAAAAATAAAAAAATAGGCTAAAATAGCTAATAAAATAAAATGTCACATCAAATTCATATCATTTTATTTTTTTTCTCATAAATATCACATTTAACTATAAAAAAATCTAATTCACTTTCCAAACACAAATATTTTAACATACTAAAATAGTAAAAAAATCTATTAAAATAGCCAACTTTCCCAATGCGGCTTAAGGTGGAAAGTCGGAGGTTGTGTTTGGTTTGTAATTCAAACTATGATTCCACACCTGTTATCAACCCTCTGTTTGCGTACAGCTTTCAAATCATGATTCTAAATCAATTTCAAAACACATTTTGAAAATAAGTTTGGTAAACCAGAGAGATTTTGAATTTTTGGTCTACTCGAACGTCTGCTCAGATATCTGCCTAGATAGTTTTTGAATTTTGGGTCTATCCGATCATCCGGCCAGTTGACCGGAAAAGTAATTTTTTTTTTTTAGCAACTGAGACCTGTTATCTAGAGAAAAAAAAATTATTTGTTTTTGATATTTTTTAAATATAGAAAATATTTTTTTAGACCAAAATGACATTATTTGGACCTTTATTTAAAATTAACAAAAAAAATTTTGAAATAAAAATTAATTTGTCACAGTAATTTTTAAAAAAGAAAAAAATATTTTCAGAATTTTTTTATTTTTTTAAATAAAAAAATTGTTTTTGTCAATAATTATTTTTTTGAATTAAATTTTAAAAACAGTTTGGTTACGAATAAAATTTTCAATAGAGTTTTAAGTTGTGTGTTTGGTTATGAGTTATAAGTTTTTTAATTAAGTTTGGAAATTTTTTTTCAAAACTCATAATCAAATAATTTTTTACAAACTCAACAACACTAATTTTAAAGATTCAACACTCAATTTAAAATTTAATTCAAAACTCATAATCAAATAATTTTTTTATTTTTAAATCATAATTCAAAAACTTACAAAATCAAAATATAACTTTACACTCGAATCATAATTCTAACAGTTGTGATTTGTGACACTAAATTCATGGGCACTAATGGCACTAATTTCTATATTAGGTAAAAAAAAAAAAAAAAAAAAAAACAAACTTACCAAAACAAGAAATTAGTGCCATTAGTGCCAGGAGTTTTAATGCCACAAATCATTTTTTTAATTCTAAATAGAAACCAAATGCTATCTGAGAGTTTCCAAACACTTCCTGCAAAAGTAGATAGTTGTTTCGAACTTTTACTTTTCTCAATAAAGGCTTGCAACTCTCTCTATCTCTCCATGGGGTATTTGCAGCACACTATATAAATATACTTTTTATTTTTTACTTTTTTTTAGTTATTATCTTTTTATTTTATTTTTGTATCTTTTTATAAAAAAAATTTAAAAAATACTTATTTAGATTATTCCAAACAATTCTTATATCAAACTATTCACTCACTTTCACTAATCTCTTTCTATGGCCCGTTAGGGATTAAGTTATTTTAGTTAATTTTTTGATTTTTTTAATTTGATTAAAAAAGTATTGTTTGGGTTGATAATTGTCTTTTTTATAGTTGATTTGATAGTTATGAGAGAAAAAATAAAATTATTATATTTTGAATATGACATTTTAGCTTATTTTATCTTATTAAATTTTTTTTTTTTTGGCTGCCTATTTTAACCACTAAACTTTGACTTTATTAACTTATTCTATTAGAATGAAGTAACTTTGGTTTATGGTGTTTGGCATGTGATATTTTAAATAATTTAAAAAGTCAAAATATTCAATCACATCACAATTTTTATTTTTTAACACATTTTTTTGTAAATTTCAAAATAGTAACTAAAATAGTCAATTCTCAAATGAGCTCTTAGTCAGGTGAATAAGGGGAGTTCGGATGCCCAATATACAGTGAAGGGAAGAAAAACTCCGCCTAGTAGTGGGGATAAGGGACGGAATAAGGATGGCGGTAGCGGTGGCAGTAGCGGGGGGTGGGGGGCAGGTAATAACAAATTCGACAAAAATTTGCCAGTGACCATCCCTAGTTGTGACATTTGGTGTGACAAAAAAATGAAAGTAAAATATTTTTCATACTTAATGAAAAATAATTTATTCGAGTGGAAAACATTATTCACTTTTTTAAAATGGAAAATATTTTTTAGACTAAACACCGGCCAACCTCATCACACAACCAGCATCACCGTCACCTCCACCCCTAATGCTACCACCTCCACCACTCCACTACCATCCCGCTATCACCACACCAACCCAATAACCAAAACCATTAATATATTGGTTTTAAGATCACAACTAAACATGTTTGTTTGGGATGCTTGGTTTTAGCTAAAATAATCAATAAAGATAAAAATAAAAATTTAAAATAATCAATAAGACAAAATGACATCCTACACATCAATCAATCACTTCTTTTTTTTTCTCCCAACCATATATTCAACAACCAAAAAAAAAACAAAAAAGTACAAATCATCCTAAGCACAACTTTTTTCATCTCATAAAATAGTCAAAAAGCCACTAAAATAACCAAGTTCCCAAATGAACACTCTGTTTGGTTTTGATTTTTCAAATACAGTTTTTAAATTTTTTATTTTTCATATTTTGTTGTCTTTAATAAATCTTTTTTATATTTTAAGCAATTTTTTTTTTAAAATTTTTTTTGGATACACCAAAACAATAAAATATTTGTGAAGAAATATGGAAAAAAAAAAATCAATAAATACAACCAAAAAAATTAATATTTTTTTTTGTTTATTGAATTTTTAGATATTTTTTTCACATATATTTTTTATTTTTCAGCTACATCAAGGTTAGGTACATTTAAAAGTTTTAAAAAAAAAATTAAAAAAAAAAATTGATTAAAAGAATAGAAAAGGTTAACTAAAAACACAAAAATATGGAAAACAAAAACTCAAAAATTATAACTCGGTATATAATCCAATGAATCAACTAATTTGGGGACCAATCCCACTGTCCACTAGCAGAGAGTCTAATTAAAGCTAAGGCAGAGCCTTATATAGTGCCTGTTTGGTGCAGTTTAAAAACTATTTATTTCAGCTTTCAGCTTAATTTAAGTTATTTTGATGTGTTTGATTTAGCTTATAACTTATAGCTTATAACTTTTTGGAAGTCAGAAATCAACTTATTCTTTGAGTGGGGCAGGAGATGCTTAATTTATAAGTCAGAAATCAACTTATGTTTATAGTTATAAGCTATAAGTTGTTTAGGCATAAGCTATAAGCACTTTCCTACAGCTCTACCAAACAGGACCATAGACTAATCCCAAAAATTATTTACACCTAGAAGATTTTGATAAAATCATGGAAATAGCATACCCCAGACCCAGGCTAACCTTTTGGTGTTGTCAAAAATAACATTTGAAAACTCAAAACCAAACTAAAAATTGTAACACTAAACCTCCTTCATCTACTAATTTTTTCAATTTGCATCTTTATGACCAAAATATCCTTTCAGTTTTAATAAAAATTAGAATTTACCCTTGAACTATCACTTCATATCACTTGACTCCCTCAACTAAAGAAAGTTCGGTAAAGGAAAAAATATACGAAAATCTTTTTTTTTTTTTGTCGTTTTCAGTAATTTTTAAAAATTTCTTCACAAATATGTGCATGTAGATGAAATATGTCTAAAATATGAAAAAAGTTTCCTAAACATTAAAAGAAAAGAAAAACTCAAAATTTGTATTTGAGTTTAAAAACCAAACAAATGTAAAAAAATTTAATTAAGGGAGATAAAGTAATATTAAGTGATAATCTAAGGGATAAGTGTAATTTAACCTTATAATTGGGAATTTTTGTCATTAAGGTCTAAGTTTTTTAAAAAAAAAAAAAAAATAAATGTAAAGAATTAAGTGTTATAATTTTTAGTTCAAAATAATAATGTTAAACGGGACAATAATTTAAAAGAGGTAAATAATATACTTTTTTTTTTAAAAAAGGAAAAGAAATGAAGGTGTTGGCTTTTTGACTTTTCAAAGGGTAAATTTGTAAATGCGAGCGTGCCAGCAAGGATCAATCAGTCCTTACAGAAATTATAATTGCCAATCAATTATCAGGCGACTATGTTTTAGTTCTTTCAGCCTCAATGAAGAGGACTTTTACTGGTGGCTTGACTTTTAGGAGAAATTAAGAGAAATAACAATTAATATTAAGAGCAATTGAAGTATTTCATTAACATAAACACTTACAATTGTCCAAACTCAGCCTCGAGGAAGTTTACAGCAACGGTTTACGTGAATCTACTTGAAAACTACTCCTATGAATTGAAGTACAGTGCAGGTATTTAAAGAACAAGTATTTAAAGTACAGGAAAGGTAAAACTGGAAAGGAAAAATACGAAGTGAAGCTGGTTTATATGATCTGAGTCTGGGGCTCTTTTCTGGGAACTTCCTTGCTATTTATACTTGTTAGAGATGACCTTCGAACTGTACTTCGAACCGTCGAACTGCTCCTCCATGATCGCTGATCATGTTACCTTAGAAATAGTTCCACTAAGCCATCACTTGCAGTTAGACTTCCCTCTTGTTTTTGAATTTGAATATAGGCAACCGTTGAAGCCACGTCACCTTATATTTCATTCCTGATCTAATGCTACTCAGACCACTTGAGAACCAATATTTATCGCCACGTGTATGGTTGAGATTCAAGTTAAAATCATCTCCCAATAATACCCTCATCCTGCTACGTGTCGAATTGTAATTGGCTTTTACAAAATATGTAGCCAACATTACCCCCCGCACTAATATACCCAATACTTGGAAATATTAGTGAATCAAAAACTTTTCCCTCGCTTTTTTGGAACGTGCATAGAATCCATTTTCAGGAAACACAACCGTCACCTATTTTAGTGATCATTTGCATTAACTCTTAACTTTGTTGGACGTTCCAATACCTTCAGCACTCGAACGGATTATGACTCAATCACCTTCTCACTCTAACGATCGAGCATACGAAGAGCCATTGAGTAATGCTGTTTCCCCTCGAAAGAATCTCCACGCATTTATTAGCCACCTTTACCCGCCTTTCTATATTCAGGTCATGGAGGCTTTCGCAGATTATCAACCTTTGGACTACGAACACATTGCCCTCAATCCTTCGGTTTACGAACTCGTTGATACAAGAAGTTCTTCCTCTAAATTCCCCTCACACTTTGAACAAACAACTTTCAAGCCTTTGCTTCAACAAATTGCAAATATGGAATTAGGAAATTCTTCTTCACAACCCTTCTGCTTGGGATGAAGCTTCATCTTCTGGGGTGACGGTAGTGCGCACTGAGTCAGGACTTGAGGGAACGGATCAATCATCATTTTATTGAGTTCACTGACCCCTTGGATTTCCCTTCCTACGCTCGAAGCTCGGTGGTTTATCCTTATGTGCCCATCGACTTTCGACGTAGTTTAGAAGAGAATTTGCTTGTAGCTTGGTATACATCCTCCATGCCCACAGGAGTAATGCACCCTGCCCGGTGCTTGGAAGAAGCACAAGGATATACCCCTTCATTTTTAGCCAAGAAAGCACAGATTTGTTCTTCTGACTGGCTTAACTATATTAATGCCTTTGTTCCTCCCATTCCTGTGTCATCTCCCTCAACGGCGACCACTTCTTCTTCTCCATCTTCTGAAATGGAAGCATCCACACCTTCTTCATCCTTCGAAATAGAAGCATCCACACCTTCTCCATCCCCTAAACTAGAGGCATCCACACCTTCTTTTTCTTTTGAAGCAGAACCATCTACTCCTTCTCCTCCTCCCACTCTTTCTTGGATAGAGAAGTTAAAGCTTGCTCTTCCAATAGACAAAACCTTCCCCCCTTACAAACCTCCATCATCTCCAACTCCATTTGAGCGGAAAGAAGCCCAACTTCTGCTCGCAGCTTTTTCTCACCTACCCTTTAATGTTCTTGAGGATGACATTCCTCTTAAGAATTTCCAATGGGCTTGTGATATTCTGACCAGGGGCCATATCCTTAATCCTATCGCCCAAGCAGAACTTCACCTGTTCCTGGATCAACTTCCAGTACTCCTCCATTGGCATCGAAATTCCAAAGTCACCACTCAGTCTTTGGATCAACTTTCATCTCTTCGAATTCATGCTCAATCTGAAGCGAAAACTTCATTGAAGACTTTGAAGACTTCAAGAATAAGGATTCTGCGTATTGGGATGATTTAGTTATAGATGAGTTGGAACAAAAATTGAGGAGGAGGCTTCGAAGCAAAAGGTCAAGAGTCAGTATTATGAAGTGAGAGCACATCAACTCATGCGACCAACTTTGGAAGAGATGGAAGACATAATAAAGAAAGAACACATATTCATTGATCATTGTTGGACGAAATTTCATGATCTTGTAATTTATTCTATTCCTTATTTTTACGAACTTGAATTTGTACCAAAATAAGATTACTTAATGCAATTGTCTTGGCTCTAATGAAAAGCAAAGTCTTCTGTACTTGACATTGTTTGACTCTGTTTCCTCTGTAGAGTCATCCTTCCAGAGCCAGAATTTGTACGATTGGCTCAAAACGGTTTAGAGTTCAGGCTTCGAAAGAAGTTTGATTCAACTGAATTCAGGGATTTGGTCGAATTAACCTATAAAGTGTCACGATATGAAGCATTACTAGAGGAAGAACAAGATCGAAACAATGCTTCATATAAGACATACTATAAAGATCCCAATTACGAGATTGATGCAGCAGAGATTGTGGGCAAGAACCGTGTCTGTGAAGCATTAATTCATAAGGATACGACTATCGACCAGCAGTTTAAGAAGAAAGACTTTCACAAAGTATTCTTCGATTTAACAAAAGCGAGATGACATTTTCGATCATTTGCTCATGACTAATTTCCTTAAGTTACCAAAAGGAGTAAAAGCGCCTTCTCTTGATGAACTTAAAGGAAAAGTGTCTTTGTAAATGGCATAATTCTTGGTCTCACTCAACTAAAAGCGCATTGTTTTTGAGACAGATCCAAGAGCAAATCCGGAAAGGAAGCCCTGAGTTCCCAAACAAAAGCAGAAAGCCATGGGAATTGACGGTAACCCGTTTCGAAGTTGGAGAAAGCGGCTAATGTGGTTGTTCCAAATTTTGAGAATCTATCTCTGCAGAATTGGAAGAAGTCAATGTGCAAATGCATATTACCAACGGGCAGTGCCAAGAAAGAGACCGAGTTCACCAGGTTGTTGGTCGAGTCTCTCACATCGGAAGAACATTCGATGAAGAAATCTTGACGACGATTCCTTGGAAGCAAAGTAATGCAAAGGATGTGTCCAAGGTGTAGACTAAGCTACAAATGGTTGAAGGGGCTTCCAATTGATGGGAAGCAATACTATAAGGATGTTCAGAGACGTCCTAGAACAACTAACGCTTACAACAAAAGGCCGTACCCGGCTAGTGATAGGCAACGACCAGTGGTGGTTGAGCCTGCAGTTGACAGAATGAATGCTAAAGGCAAAAGGCCCTTGTATGAGTCTAGGCCACTTAACTATTATAAAATGGAGAGTAGACATTCTGAAAGAAGATTAGAGAGGAGTTCAGGTTATGGGACTAAAGCCAGAGATTGGCCCCCCAGATCAACTTCACACAGAACAGAAAATGGCCATCTCAAACAAAGGCCAGAATCAAGCTCGAAGCATGAGACCAGAACCAAGCACTTGCCTCCACGGCCAGTTTCGAAGATGGCTTCGAAGGTGGAAAAGGGTGATTCAACGTCTGAATCAGTAAATTCACAGGTGCCAGAGTCCTGCATTGGTTTGTAATGAAATACAGACCTAGGGAATTGGCTGACAGGAGAGATGTTGGAGTCACAGGCAGAATGGTCAAGCCTCCTTTGGTGGCCCCAAACAACTGGGTATTGCTGAAGCACCCAAAGACAAAGGAGCCAAGTATGGTTCCGGTTATTTCCAGATCACAAAGGAGGAAAATTCAGTAGCAGTACACCCAAGACCAAGAAAATCAAAGAGAGTGAAGAGTTCTTCACATGTCAAGACAGAAGAAAGAAAGCTTCAAGTCGCACCATGTTCCAAAACCGACGCAAAGTAAAGTGGTTTGTAGCGAGAACAATTGGCCCAAGTTCATTCTCAACTAAAGGCGAGAAAAGTCGATTTGGCGATTGGAGAAGGCTCGATGGAAAGTGATAGTGAAATAGAAGAAGAGATTGGCATGAGCCAAAAGAAGGAAATGGTAGAAGAAGAAATGTTCAAGCCTTCATGGTCGAACAAACGCTTTCGATCGAAAGCTTAGTTGAGAAGGACCCTTCAAGGATCGATCATCAATGAAATACTGACGAATGCAGATGGAGGACGCTGTGAAGATAATCTTGAACAAGGTAGTCAAGAGGGAAGAAGGTACAACCACCATCCAGGTTTGGCTCATTCCCACCAGACGCTTAACATGGTACATATACTACCTCATGAATTTCAGGCTGAGGATCAGGAGGACCAAGACATGGATCCAATTCCTGTTTCTAGTGAGGAATCACAAGTGAGCATGGTTCAGGATGCTCCGGAAATGGCTATTCCTATGGAAGTTGAGTGCGAAAGTGAGGAGGAGGTGAGCATCAACCTCTCATATCCTTTTGAATACCCCTCGAATTCCATGACCCAACATGTCAAGCCTTTGTACATTAAGGCTTTCTTTGATGGTATACAGTTAAACCGAGTCCTAGTAGACAATGGGGCGGCGGTTAATTTATTGCCGAAATCTTCTTTGAAGAAATTAGGGAAGAAGAATCCAAGGTTGATCCCAACCAGTACAACCATTGCTGGCTTTGCTGGAGATAAGCAGATGGCCCAAGGTATTCTGCCTATCAATTTGAGTGTGGGAACCAGGGATTGTATGACAGCATTCTTCGTGATCGACAGCAATGCTAAGTATAATGCCTTACTTGGAAGGGACTGGATTCACACCAACAAGTGTGTACCTTCCTCTTTGCATCAGAAGATCATGATGGCTCTGGGTAATGGAGAGACAGAGGAGATTGATGCAGATCCTCAACCTTTCATAGCCTGTGCAGACTTTGCAGAGGCCAAACTATATATTGAAGGGGTAACTCCACTCAGTATATTGAGGAAAGCTGATGGCTCGGCCGAAGTGACGGCTGATGAGGAAGTTACACATCTGAAGTACTTAGTCCAGGAAAGTGCTGATGAAGAGGTTGCCGTGAAAGAGGACAACGATGCCTGGTTATAGGCAAAGAAGTGAAGAACGAGAAGCCAATTCATTAGCTTTGATTAAATTCTCATCATTGGATGTAAAAGCAATAGTCCAGAAGGTACAGAAACAAGAGAGAGAAGCCATGACAATTGGCTGTAAACAAGAACAACAACAGGTCAGGAGATTGACCTTTGGGAAATATTGTGCGTTGGACATTGAAACAAGAGTCCAGGAAATACAAGAAGAAGACGCCTTATGGACAGATTTTGTCTATGAGGAAGAAGGTAGAGATGTCGAAATAGAGAACCTAGAGGCAGAACAAGGTGAAAAGATTGCTTCGAAGGTTGAAGAAACCAAAGAGAAAGCTTCAATGAATTCTCAGACGCAAGACCCCTTAGAAGAAGTGAATTTAGGGGAAGGTTCTGTGCAACAGCCCACTTATATAAGTACCTGCTTGAATGCTCTGGACAGAGACCAGTTGTTGGTTGTTTTAAAGAAATACAAAGATTGTTTTGCATGGTCCTATAATGAATTACCAGGATTGGATAGATCATTGGTGGAACATAGGCTCCCTTTAAAGCCTAATTTCAAGCCATACAAACAGAAACCAAGAAGGATGAGTCCAGATGTGATTCAGAAGGTCAAGGAAGAAATTCTTAGACTACTTAAGGCAGACTTTATTAGGACAGCCAGGTATGTTGAATGGTTATCTAATATTGTGCCCGTAGTTAAGAAAAATGGCAAAATGAGGGTATGTATCGATTTCAGGAACTTAAACCTAGCAACTCCTAAAGATGAATATCCTATGCCTATAGTGGATCTGTTGGTGGACAGTTCAGCAGGGCATCAAGTTTTGTCGATGATGGATGGCCACTCTGGTTATAATCAAATATGCATTGCAGAGGAAGACATCCACAAGACAGCATTCAGATGTCCTGGTAATATTGGCACCTTCGAATGGGTTAAGATGCCATTTGGTCTGAAGAACGCTGGAGCTACGTATCAGAGGGCTATGAACACCATCTTTCATGACCTTATTGGAGGGTATCTAGAATGTTATATTGATGACATCGTGGTAAAATCCCAGTCCATGGAGAAGCACTTGCTTCATTTAGAAGCAGCTTTTGAAAGAATGAGGAAGTTCAAGTTGAAACTCAACCCTCTTAAATGTGCTTTTGGTGTGTCATCTGAAAATTTCTTGGGTTATGTGGTGCACAAGAAAGGAATACAGATTGATCAGAATAAAGCCAAAGCCATCATTGAAGCTAGGCCTCCATCAAGTAAGAAAGAATTACAAAGGTTCCTTGGGCAGGTTAACTTTCTTCGAAGGTTTATTTCTAACACTGCAGGGAAAACTAAAGTATTCTCTTCCTTGTTAAGGCTGAAAGATGAAGAGGAATTTGTGTGGACAGCAGAGCATCAAACTGCTTTCGAAGGTATCAAAGCCTACTTGGCCAATCCTCCAGTGCTGATGCCACCAAAACGAAATAAGCCCTTGAAGTTATACATAGCAGCAGAAGATTCATTGGGAGCTTTCTTGGCCCAAGACAATGAAGAAGGCAAGGAACAAGCTGTTTATTACCTTAGTAGGTTTTTAAATTCTTGTGAATGTAAATATTCAGCTGTTGAAAAGCTGTGTCTTGCTTTGTATTTTGCTGCAATGAAATTAAGATATTATCTTTTACCTACAACTGTCTTGGTAATTGCAACCACAGATTTGGTTAAATACATGTTATCTAGACCTATGTTGAGGGGAAGAATTGGCAAATGGATATTAGCCTTATCGGAATTTCATTTAGAATATGTCCCTCAAAGGGCAGTAAAAGGGCAAGTATTAGCCAATTTTCTGGCAGATCATCCATCTCAAACAGAGAACCAAGAGGTAATGGAACTTGGTATGGCTAGTGTTGAACCATGGCAAATGTGGTTCGATGGATCGAAAGCCAATGGATTAATTGGAATTGGTATTGTGATTAAGTCTCCACAAGGGGTAGAAACCACACATGGTTTCAGAGTGGATGAAGCTAGCTGTTCCAATAATCAGGCTGAATATGAAGCCTTAATAGTAGGACTAGAAATCCTTATTGGGTTACAAGTACATGCAGTTGACATATTTGGAGACTCTCAATTGGTTGTTAACCAAGTAAAAGGGATTTTCAAATGTCAAAGCACAAGTATCCTACCATATTATGTTGTTGCATTACATCTGCTTTCTCAGTTTCAAATAGCAAATGTAACCTATGTTCCAAGATTCTTGAACAGTAGAGCTAATAATGTGGCTCAAAAAGCTTCGAACTTCAAGAGAAGGGATAATACCCAAAGGGATATAAGCCAAACAACATATCAGAGACTAATACAACCTTTGAATAAAAGGAATGTGATTCTGGAAGTCAATCATAATGACTCACAAGAACAGGATTGGAGGCATCCAATTATGCAGTATTTGGCTGGTCCATCTTCAAAAGCCAGCAGAAAAATCAAATTGCAGTCTATGCAATACATAGTATATGATAATGCTTTATACAAAAGGGGAGGAGATGGCTTATTATTGGAGTGTTTAGGTCCAAAAGAAGCATTAACAGCTATGGCTGAGGTTCACGAAGGCATTTGTGGTGCTCATCAGCCTGGTGTAAAGATGAGGTGGTTGCTTCGAAGACATTCCTATTATTGGCCAACTATTCTTAAAGATTGCATAGAATATGCAAAGGGTTGCCAGGCATGCCAAAAACATGGCACAATAAGACATGTGCCCATAACTGACCTACATGCAGTAGTGAAGCCTTGGCCATTCAGAGGATGGGCCATGGACATGATAGGTAAAATTCATCCACCTTCTTCGAAACATCATTGTTTCATTCTAGTGGCTACTGACTACTTCACTAAATGGGTCGAAGCCAAGCCATATAAGGCTGTAGACCAGACAGAGGTCATGGGGTTCATTAAGGATTTAATCCATAGGTTTGGCATTCCACAAACCATAACAGTTGATAATGGAACTGTGTTTGATGGGAAAATGGTGAAATCCTTTGTAGCAGAGTTTGGGATTAGCCTTATTAATTCCACTCCCTATTATGCACAGGCCAATGGTCAAGCTGAATCATCCAATAAATCCTTGAAAAAAGGAATACAAAACATCGTGGAAGATAATCCTAGGGATTGGCATAACCTGTTGTTGGATGTTTTATGGGCTTACAGAACTTCCCCAAGGTCGAGCACAGGAGTCACCCCTTATGCCTTAGTATACGGGCATGATGCAGTGTTACCTGTGGAAATTAATGTCAAATCCCTGAGGGTAAGATGTCAAGATCAATTAGAATCGGAGCAATATCATCAAAGCATGTGCTTGGAATTGGAAGACATAGATGAAGCAAGAATTTTGGCGTTAAATAGCATTCTTTTTCAAAAGAAGAAAGCAGCCAAGAATTATAACAAGAAAGTCAAGCATATTGGCTTTGATGAAGGTGATTTGGTATGGAAAACAATACTCCCAATAGGGATTAAAAGCCATAAGTTTGGCAAATGGTCACCTAACTGGGAAGGACCATATCAAGTTCACAGAGTTTTGCCTTTTGGGGCGTACCATTTAAGAAATTTGAATGGCTATGTACATCCCAAAAAGATTAATGGGAGATATTTGAAGCCTTATTTTCCAACCATTTGGGAAACACAAGGAATAGAATAAACATCAAATACAAAAACATGAGACTATGCAAAGGATGGACAAAATTTGTTCTTTTATAAAGAATTAAATACATTATGCCATAGATTGGCCCAGAAATCATTACAATGTCTTAATTGTTTTTGTACAACGGATTTCCTATTGTTAAATGATGGGAACAGTTTGATGGCTGTAGCCATGTCCTTTTTACGATCAGCCAATTCTTGGTTAGTAATCTGCAATTTGGTGTCAGATCGATCCAGGGCCCGGTTTATTGCAGCTAATTCCTCCTCCAGTTGGGCCTTTTTCTCTAGCAGTTGGATTCGAAACTTGGAAGCAGAGGAATGTTGTTCCTTGAGTTCTGATACTTCGGTATGTACTTGAGAAACAAAGCTCTGGTCCCTAGTTAGTTTCTCATCCGCAACCTTAGCAGCTTGACAAATGTTGAGGTAAAAATCGATGGTGGCTGCTGAGATAGATGACTTGAAACATTCAAAGCTAGACGCCAAAGAATGTTACAACACTGAAGGAACCCATTTCTGATAGTAGGCCTTTGTAGAGCCTCAAAGGGAATCCTCGAAAAGGAATTTAGCAGTTCTAGACATGTGTCTATGTCTATTGAAGGCACAGAAGGTTTGTTGCTGGAGGAAGAATTCTCAAAAATCTCCAATAAGGAGTCAGCCAAGACTAATGGCTCAGCTTCAGCAATGAATGTTGGAGATGTAGAAGGTACATCAAAAAGACTAGCAAGTCTTCCTTCGAAGATGTCTACTTCGTCCCTAGACATGAAGGGCATAGAAAGTACTGTGGTGAAAGACACAGAGGGCTGCATGGGGATGGGAGAAATGGATGGAGCGTCTTTGGCAGCTTCTATAGTCTTAGCCACCAATGAATCAAGTGAAGAGGGGCTGGAAATAGGCATAGGTAGTGAACCATGAATTGGGGAACTACCAGCACCCTCTGTGGAAGAATCAACTGCCATTAGGATTGGAGTAACAGCTGGAATATCCTTGGAAGAAGGAAGGGTAAGGCTCGAAGAAGGAATGGGCTGAGGTGGATTGAAGGCCAAAAAAGGAAGAAATGGCTCTAAGCCAAGGAAAAGAGATGCAGGGATGTTTGGACTCAAAGAAAATGTGCCGAATATAGGTTTGAAGAGTGAGAGCATGGTTTGGATGGTTTTCCCATGTTATGCCTGGTCAACTTCAATCAAGACAGAGGAGGTCTAGCCGAAAGATGAATGCGAGTCGTTGTCAGAAGAGGAAGGAATATAAAAGACCGTTAGAATTCAAGATAAAAGTTGATAAAAGGAAAACAAGGAAGTGTGAAAGAAATTACTTGTTTGAAGCATCAATCGATAAGAGAGCGGCGGAGGAATAATGTGCGCTTTGTTGCTTTCTCATTGCTTCCCTTTGCAAAGCATCAACAGCAGCAGCTTCTTCTCTTAAAATTTGTTGTTGCCGTCTCTTCTCAGCCCTCTCAAAAACGATTATTGCTTTGGAATGTTCCTGTTCTACTGCCTTGGCAGCGGCTTCATGAATCGGATCTTCCACCAAGTCAGCAGCAGAAACAGTCATCTTCTTTCTCTTCCTCCTTGGCAGTGATATTACTGGTTCTTTTTCAATCTCCCTCTCTTCAATTCGGGTTTCAGGTTTTTCAGAGGTAAATGCTTTCTCCATTACTATAGTGGGTGTCTCGAAAGAAGGATGCTTAATTGTATCAGAAAGGGAGGCATCAGGAAGGGAGGCAATTACTTTTTGTTTCTTTGCTCTCTGCAAAGACACTTCTGGTTCTTGCTCAACCTCTTCTTCTCTCAAGGATTCGGATTCCTCGGGAGGGAGGATTAGTTTCCTTTTTTGTTTTTGTTGTTGTTGTTTCTTTTTGAGAACAGCTAAAGTTTCAATTCTTTTGGGAGATTCCTCGTGTGGGGGTCCTGCACCAAAGAACAAACGTGTAAAGGGAAGGAACAAAAAATTCAAAAGAAAGGAAAAGGAGAAGTCCAAAAATATTTACCCTTCTTCGAAGCGACTCTAGTAACTCTAGCTGGAGGGGATGAAGTTGTAGGATTAGTCGTGGCAGCCACGTGAAGAGGAGGAGTGTCCTTAGATGTCGTTGGTTTAGCCTTCGAAGGCACTCCCAATCCTACCAGCAAGTCATGGGGATGCTCAGATAGGCGCACTTCCATATTGACAGTCCACCAGTTTTGGAATCTTTTCAAGACTGAGCCATATGGAAGAAAAGGGACAAATTGGAACTCATTCGACTCTTTCAGTAGTTTGAGAATTGCCGTCTCTAGTCTGGATTTGGATATTCTCAAATCTCTGGCAGTAAGATGGACATTCGAGAGACTGCAAAGAGGAATTGGTATTCCTTGAGTGAGTCCAAATTGTCTGGCAAATTGAGAAGGGCAGTACACTTCAGATATGCATTTGTAGGCTCGAGGGTGTAAACTACCAATGAACAATTCCCTTGGTAGTAATATAGAGGCCCACATGTCTTTGTGAGGAGAAGTGGAGCATTCTTTATCAGCCAGGAAAGCTTGACCAAAGGTTGGTCCTTTATTGGCTTCAAAAGGATAGAAGAAAGAGGCAGATGGAGAAATGGGGAGTTGATAAAAGAAGGTAAAATAGTAAGCAAAGGAAGCAGGGTAAAGGGCAATCCTAGCATACTTTTCCCCATAAGTAATAGGATCCTGAACAAGAAATTTCAGACATTTGGGGTGTAAGTCAGTGAAATAAGCGAAGAGCCAAAGTTGAAGCACCCAGAAGGGACCTCCTTGGTTAGCATCAAGAGGTTTCTCACAAAATTGGGAAGACTCAGAGACATGACCTAAAAGATAAGGAGCAAGAGCTATGTGTTTTTTCAAGACAAGCGCCTTCGCGAGTGGAACAAACTCAGGCATAATCCTCTGAGATGAGGTGCAAAAGAGGAATTTGCATAACCAATACAAAATAAAAGAAAATAGCTCTCTGTCCCTCACAGGACCTTCCCTTTTATTCTCAGACTTTACAAAGTCACTATAAGAGGAGTTTAAGGAAGGAAGAGAAAACTTAATAGGAAGGTCTGGGTAGTTGGGAGTAAATGGAGAACCATGGGGGGAAAGCCCTAAGAGATGGCAAATATCAAGAACGGTGGGGGCCATCATGCCGCACCGAAATTGGAAGAAATTAAAAGACATATTCCAGAAACATAAGGCAGCAGGTATCAAGAAAGGGTCTTCAGGAATAATGAACCTGGAAAGACGAAGGGCATCGAGAATACAGAGTTCCTGTAGGTCATCTTCTCTCGCAGGAACAACTCTGTCATACCATTCTTCCCATTCGGTCCTTATTGTCGGCCAGCAACGGTGAGGACGATTCACTCTCCAGTTGCCCCAATCAAGCCCTTCTTCGTAAAGAAGGAAATGGTCCTCCAAGCGAGGATATAGGGCTGCGAGTTGAGCAGGAGCTTCCCTAAAAATAGGGCCAAGGACGTATTCCTGTTTGTTGCTATGACGAGGTACGAAAAGACGTCCATCTATGTGGCTTGGCTCACCAGATGAAAGTTTGGTGATTTCTTCATCGATACATCGCTTCAAAGCCATGGTAGGACTGACACGATCGCCAGAAAGCACTTTTAGTGAGGAAGGATCCATTGATGGCGAGTAGTAAGGAAGAGGGGTTTAACAGGAGATCGGTAGGGTTTGTGCGCCAAAAGAGCAAGTGATTTCAGAATACAAAGCAAAGGGGCTTTTAAAAGATTTTTATGTCTGAAAAATATATTGCGTTATGTACTGAAAGTATGAATATGAGGAGACTCTTCCAATAGTGATAGTTTTGGAGGGAAAAACACATTCTAAATGTTGACGTCAGCTTCGAAGAATAATATTTGGCTTCGAAGCCAATTTTGGCTCCAAGAAATTAAGTAAAATGGCTTCGAAATACAGAATCCGGCTTCGAAGTATATTACATGTTTGGAGACGTTCAGATGCTTGAGTATTGGTTTACTTCAAAAGGTTTAAAGACCTGTTTGAGGAACATTATTGAAAGTAATGACCTTTAAAGCAAAGCTTAGAATTCTAACCAAACATTGGTTTTTACAAGGGAAGGTTGTCCATTGAATTAGGGCAGCACTAGCTACTTTTTAAAACAAGAAGTGGTCAACTTAAAATTGGGCATGAAATGCCTCTTCCATCTGTTGCCAAGTTTGAATGGAGCCAGGTGTAAGGTTGATATACCATACAAACGCTCCCCCAGTTAGAGAGTTTGGAAATAATCTCAATTTTATGTAGTCATGATTAGCGAATTCACCACCTTTGACGTGAATCTAGCAATATGCTCTCTTGTTGATTGATTTCGTTCCATAGAATAGGGTGAAATCGTATTCTAAACCCTCTTGGGTATTCATGCACCCTATCAACCCACTCGATATGGTTTTCAGATCTGGAGTCTGGACCCCCCGAGCCATTGGTCCACATAGCTCCCTAACAATATCAACAATTTGGTCCCTAGGGACCATATTTTGGGCTTGCTGAACCACTACTGGAGGAGCAAACACAGGGTTCGGTGGACAAACTTGTGCCTGTGGTCCTCTTGGTCCATACAATGGTACATTTGGGACTGGTTGTCCCTGTGGTACAGGTTGCTGTTGGGGAAATGGATAACCCCTTTGAGCCTGTCCTGCTAAAGGACCTGTGAAAGGTGTTGGAATAGGTATTGTGTCCCTTCCATTTGTAGGCAAACCCTCCAACCCCCCGGGTATAAATTCAAATAAGGGATTATTATAACCCCTGGTGCCAGGTATGGCTTCGAACATGGGATTTGCCACCATTCTTATGCCAGTTTCTTGTACTTGGCCAGATCTACCAACTGGTATGGCTTCACTGTTGAGTACTGTGGTATTTTGGCCTACTACAGGCCTCGAAATGGGTTCATACCAAGACTGAGGTGATGGTCTTTCATAGTTTTGAGTACTAGTCGACCATTAACTGTCCATTAACTTGCATAAATTTGTTTTCTCTAGCCAATCTTTGTTGATGAACATTTAAAATTTCCTCTGTATGTCTTGTATTTGTTGGTTGGTGGTTGTTCATTCGATCCAAAAAGGATGTTGCCCACCTTTCCATTGTGTTCATTAACTGTTGTCCCATAGCATCTACCAAGCCATCCCATGGATTTGTTGGCTGAGAGGATGGAATGGTGGATGGTCCAATTCCTTGGTTTCGTCCAACATTATGAACATATGGTTCTTGTCCAGAAGTACTGGTCTGTTCGACCAAAGGTTCTGATAACATAGGAGTTTCCACAGAGTGTGTTACCACATTCTCCTCTGGATTAGGTATTTCTACCTCTCCTTCTACGCCTTCTTCTAAGCGTTCATTTTCTCCTTGTCGTCTTCGTCTAGCCATTTTTAATTTGTCCCACTGGGCGTGCCAAAAATATATGTTGGCTTTTTGGCTTTTCAAAGGGTAAATTTGTAAATGCGAGCGTGCCAGCAAGGATCAATCAGTCCTTACAGAAATTATAATTGCCAATCAATTATCAGGCGACTATGTTTTAGTTCTTTCAGCCTCAATGAAGAGGACTTTTACTGGTGGCTTGACTTTTAGGAGAAATTAAGAGAAATAACAATTAATATTAAGAGCAATTGAAGTATTTCATTAACATAAACACTTACAATTGTCCAAACTCAGCCTCGAGGAAGTTTACAGCAACGGTTTACGTGAATCTACTTGAAAACTACTCCTATGAATTGAAGTACAGTGCAGGTATTTAAAGAACAAGTATTTAAAGTACAGGAAAGGTAAAACTGGAAAGGAAAAATACGAAGTAAAGCTGGTTTATATGATCTGAGTCTGGGGGCCTTTTCTGGGAACTTCCTTGCTATTTATACTTGTTAGAGATGACCTTCGAACTGTACTTCGAACCGTCGAACTGCTCCTCCATGATCGCTGATCATGTTACCTTAGAAATAGTTCCACTATGCCATCACTTGCAGTTAGACTTCCCTCTTGTGTTGGCTTTTTGGCTTTTCAAAGGGTAAATTTGTAAATGCGTGCGCAAAGAAGGATCAATCGATCCTTCTGAAATTATAATTGCCAATCAATTATCAGGCGACTATGTTTTAGTTCTTTCAGCCTCAATGAAGAGGACTTTTACTGGTGGCTTGACTTTTAGGAGAAATTAAGAGAAATAGCAATTAATATTAAGAGCAATTGAAGTATTTCATTAACATAAACACTTACAATTGTCCAAACTCAGCCTCGAGGAAGTTTACAGCAACGGTTTACGTGAATCTACTTGAAAACTACTCCTATGAATTGAAGTACAGTGCAGGTATTTAAAGAACAAGTATTTAAAGTACAGGAGTGAGACCAAGAATTATGCCATTTACAGTACACTTTTCCTTTAAGTTCATCAAGAGAAGGCAGTTTTACTCCTTTTGGTAACTTAAGGAAATTAGCTGCGAGCAAATGATCGAAAATGTCATCTGCTTTTGTTAAATCGAAAGAATACTTTCTGTGAAAGTCTTTCTTCTTAAACTGTTGGTCGATAGTCGTATCCTTATGAATTAATGCTTCACAGACACGTTCTTTGCCCACAATCTCGCCGCATCAATCTCGTAATTGGGATCTTTATAGTATGTCTTATATGAAGCATTGTTTCGATCTTGTTCTTCCTCTAGTAATGCTTCATATCGTGACACTTTATAGGTTAATTCGACCAAATCCACGAATTGATTGAATCAAACTTCTTTGGCTGAACTCTAAACCGCTTTGAGCCAATCGTACAAATTCTCGGCTCTGGAAGGATGACTCTACATTTATTTCGAGCTTTTAAATCTTGCAATGAATTGAGTAGCCTTTTCTTGTGCCTTTGACTCAATCTTGCCAAATCGCCATGGATACTTCTGGCTCTGATTGGAAAAATTGGGCATGAAATGCCTCTTCCATCTGTTGCCAAGTTTGAATGGAGCCAGGTGTAAGGTTGATATACCATACAAACGCTCCCCCAGTTAGAGAGTTTGGAAATAATCTCAATTTTATGTAGTCATGATTAGCGAATTCACCACACTGAGCAGCGAATCTAGCAATATGCTCTACTGTTGATTGATTTCCAGTTCCATAGAATAGGGTGAAATCTGGTATTCTAAACCCTCTTGGGTATTCATGCACCCTATCAACCCACTCTGGATATGGTTTTCTGTATACAGGAGTCTGGACCCCCCGAGCCATTGGTCCACATAGCTCCCTAACAATATCAACAATTTGGTCCCTAGGGACCATATTTTGGGCTTGCTGAACCACTACTGGAGGAGCAAACACAGGGTTCGGTGGACAAACTTGTGCCTGTGGTCCTCTTGGTCCATACAATGGTACATTTGGGATCGTTGTCCTCGTGGTACAAAGTTCTTTGTTGGGAAATGGATAACCCCTTTGAGCTGTCTGCTAAAGGACACATGAAAGGTGTTGGAATAGGTATTGTGTCCCTTCCATTTGTAGGCAAACCCTCCAACCCCTATAAATTCAAATAAGGGATTATTATAACCCCTCGGTGCGGTATGGCTTTAACATGGGATTTGCCACCATTCTTATGCCGCTTTCTTGTACTTGGCCGGATCTACCAACCGGTATGGCTTCCTTTGTTGAGTCTTGTGGTATTTTGGCCTACTACGTGCCTCGAAATGGGTTCATACCAAGGCGAGGTGATGGTCTTTCATAGTTTTGAGTACTAGTCGACCATTAACTGTCCATTAACTTGCATAGTGTTTTTTCTAGCCAATCTTTGTTGATGAACATTTAAAATTTCCTCTGTATGTCTTGTATTTGTTGGTTGGTGGTTGTTCATTCGATCCAAAAAGGATGTTGCCCACCTTTCCATTGTGTTCATTAACTGTTGTCCCATAGCATCTACCAAGCCATCCCATGGATTTGTTGGCTGAGAGGATGGAATGGTGGATGGTCCAATTCCTTGGTTTCGTCCAACATTATGAACATATGGTTCTTGTCCAGAAGTACTGGTCTGTTCGACCAAAGGTTCTGATAACATAGGAGTTTCCACAGAGTGTGTTACCACATTCTCCTCTGGATTAGGTATTTCTACCTCTCCTTCTACGCCTTCTTCTAAGCGTTCATTTTCTCCTTGTCGTCTTCGTCTAGCCATTTTTAATTTGTCCCACCGGGCGTGCCAAAAATATATGTTGGCTTTTTGGCTTTTCAAAGGGTAAATTTGTAAATGCGAGCGTGCCAGCAAGGATCAATCAGTCCTTACAGAAATTATATTGCCAATCAATTATCAGGCGACTATGTTTTAGTTCTTTCAGCCTCAATGAAGAGGACTTTTACTGGTGGCTTGACTTTTAGGAGAAATTAAGAGAAATAACAATTAATATTAAGAGCAATTGAAGTATTTCATTAACATAAACACTTACAATTGTCCATTAAAAGTATTGGGAGTATTGGTTTACTTCAAAAGGTTTAAAGACCTGTTTGAGGAACATTATTGAAAGTAATGACCTTTAAAGCAAAGCTTAGAATTCTAACCAAACATTGGTTTTTACAAGGGAAGGTTGTCTATTGAATTAGGGCAGCACTAGCTACTTTTTAAAACAAGAAGTGGTCAACTTAAAATTGATTGACTATAGTAGCCATGACCATGCATTGGTTATAATTAGCTTTGAAAAGTAAAGTTGTTAAGTTCGAAGCACTAATTTTAGATAAGATTGACCAAAATTGTCAATTTTTACTCCATAAGTTGAAAAAAGACATATTGGTTTCTTTTAGTGTTTCATTAAAGACAAGTAAGTCCAAATTCAAAGGATGAGATTATTTAATTTAAGGTTATAAGTTGGCTTTTAAAGTAAGAGGAAACAGAGTCAAACAATGTCAAGTACAGAAGACTTTGCTTTTCATTAGAGCCAAGACAATTGCATTAAGTAATCTTATTTTGGTACAAATTCAAGTTCGTAAAAATAAGGAATAGAATAAATTACAAGATCATGAAATTTCGTCCAACAATGATCAATGAATATGTGTTCTTTCTTTATTATGTCTTCCATCTCTTCCAAAGTTGGCTGCATGAGTTGATGTGCTCTCACTTCATAATACAGCTCTTCAGCCTTTGCTTCGAAAGCCTCCTCCCTCAATTTTTGTTCCAACTCATCTATAACTAAATCATCCCAATACGCAGAATCCTTATTCTTGAAGTCTTCAACAACTAACGCTTACAACAAAAGGCCGTACCCGGCTAGTGATAGGCAACGACCAGTGGTGGTTGAGCCTGCAGTTGACAGAATGAATGCTAAAGGCAAAAGGCCCTTGTATGAGTCTAGGCCACTTAACTATTATAAAATGGAGAGTAGACATTCTGAAAGAAGATTAGAGAGGAGTTCAGGTTATGGGACTAAAGCCAGAGATTGGCCCCCCAGATCAACTTCACACGAAGTAAAATGGCCATCTCAAACAAAGGCCAGAATCAAGCTCGAAGCATGAGACCAGAACCAAGCACTTGCCTCCACGGCCAGTTTCGAAGATGGCTTCGAAGGTGGAAAAGGGTGATTCAACGTCTGAATCAGTAAGTTCCTGGGTGCCTACCCTCATCCTGCTACGTGTCGAATTGTAATTGGCTTTTACAAAATATGTAGCCAACAGAAGGGTTAGTGAAGGATAATGAAATTGAGAAAACAGTTTTTTAAATTACCAGTATGAGCGTAATCAGGATCGGGCTTGAAGTAGTTGATGTGCGCTTTTACAGAGAAATGCAATGTTCGAGAGAGAGAGAGAGATGGTATTGTGATAGAGAGAGGGATAAGAGGTCTTCTTGTGCTTAAGGCACAGAAGAATCTTATCCCCCTTGTGGGAGTTTTGTTTGAGTGTTTTTCATTAATCTGAACCGTTCATATTATAGAATTCATCCAAAATATTATTCCTGTAAAAAATCAAGATCATCGGATAATCATAACCTGTGATTAGGTCCTAATTATTTTTAAAAATTTATGAAAATTATGTTAACCATTAATTTTTATAGAAACAAATGTGTTTTGGTTATAGGGTTATAGATATTCAATCAAATTGATTTTTGATATGAATGATCTACTCGACAAATCTTACAATATGAACGGTTCAGATTATCAAAAAAAACTCGGGAAGAACTCCCAAAGGACGGCGATTCTTCGTGCCTTATAAGACAAAGATATCCTTCTCGGAGAGAGACAGTGACTGAGGGAGGGAGAGATAGTGATGGTATTGTAGTGTCGTTGGGGAGTGTCATTTATAGCCGTGGATGTGGATCTGTTAAATCCATGGAATTAAAGGTTGATAATGACGGTAGTGTTACATGCATTAATTAAAAGTGTATCAATATATTTTATAATATTATTATTTATTTCATTTATTATATAAATTATAAATATCTAAAATTTTAAAAATTATGTCACATTATTAATTAGTACATTAATTAATTTACCAATTAGTACATATAGTATTATCCTAATAATAATAATGTTATGATTTGATGTTTTTTTAAAAAGAAATAATATGGCAATGGTTTTTTTAATTAAAATAATTAATAACGATAAAAATAAATTAAAATTGGTAATAAAATAAAATATTATATTCAAATTATGATTTTTTTTTCTTATAATCATCAAATCAATTTTATGAAAAAAAAGTTAACTAACTTTCCAACCATTATTTTTTTAATTACACTAAAATAGTTAAAATTCACAAACGAGCTCGTTGTATACCTTGTATTAAATCCCATTATGCTTTCATTTTTTTAATTTTATTGGCAAATTCTTTGCACTTTTCGTCAAATTAAAATGTGACCCTTTTGTTAGTTTAGCATTAAATTACGGGTAAATTATATTTTGTCCCTTTGACTATTTTTTCATTTTGACCTTTTAAGTTTGTTTTTTTATTTTTATTTTTTCCTTTCATGTTTGAATTTTTTTTCAGTTTATCCTAAAATTAATTTTTTTCAAAATTTTACAAAAAATGTCATGTTTACTATCACTTAATATAAAAAATATATTATTATATTAGAGTTTAGATTTGTGTAAGATTTGTGAGTTATACATCATAAAATATTTTTATGCAACATGACTATCAATATGTCATTTTCTATCAAATTTTGGATACAAGTTAGCTTTTTTTTTTTAAAAAAAAAAAAAACACTTGAAATATGAAGGGCCAAAGTGAAAATAAACAAACTTGAAGGCTCAAAATGAAAAAATGACCAAATATAAAGGGAGCAAGTAGTATAATTTATCTATTAAATTACTTAGGCACTATTTGGCATCCCTTACAAAAGTGCATTTTTTTTTTTTTTTCTTTTTTAGGTCATATCACATCTCTACTTTTTTACATATCCTTTCGTAAAAAGTCAAAAAATACACCATCGCAATGAAAATTGTTACACGACTCTCACATGAGGCATTTTTTAGGACTTTTTTTCTTCTTCTTCTTTTTTTTTTTTTTTCTTCTTTTCCATTTTTGAATTGTATTTTTTTTCTTTACTGTAAAGGAGTGGTGGGTTTAGAAAATACAATATAGAGAGAAAATATTATGAAAAAAATTTAAAAAGAAGTAGAAATTATAAGAAAATTACATTTTGCCTTAGAAAATACCTCTTGTGAGCCGCACATAACAATTTTCATCAAATAATTTAACACCAAATTAATGGAAAGGCCTAATTGTAATTTAATCAAAAGTGATTAATTGTCACAATTAAAAAAATTAAAGTGAGATTTAATGTAAATTAGAAGATACAAAAGTGTAATTGACCCATATAAAATAGAAAAGTAAACAAAAAAATGCACTATGTAATTGAGATTCATCTTAAGTGTGGTGTATAGTCATATTTTAAAATAAATATTATTCCCTTCTTGTATATTTTTTTGTGCGCTAATTCTGTGCATGTAGTATTTTTATTTATTTTTATTATATTTTGTTTATCACATGCAATATTAACAAACATGAGTGGAGAGACTCATTAAACTAATAATAATAATAATAATAATAATAATAAAATAACTTTTAATTTATAAATGTGAGTGACATAATATTTTTATGGGAAAGACTGTGATACACAATTCTCAAGGGATGTGTACTATATATATCTTATAACTATAGAAGAAAATAGTATAACTCTATACTTTCTGAGCCAGAACTTAAAAAAAAAAAAAAAAAAAAAAAAGGTCATAATGATGCAATGGAATACACGGAGACTACATATTGTTCTAGTAGACGAAAGAGGTTTTTGAATCCACGAGAAAAATAGAACCTTGAATATATAAAGAAGAGAAAATTCTAAAAAAACTGAATTATATTGCATAAAAGTTGTCATTCTCATAAGACTTACATAGCTATTTATGATAAATTAAGCCTTGGAGACCAAGTAAACTTGGACACCAAGATATCTAAAATTAAGAAACAATAAACTAAGGAGAATTCTATTATACACACCCCCATAACATATGCATCCTTCATTATGTCTTTTCTTTTTTAGTTATGACTAATTTTTTTCTTTAATTATGATATTATTTTGATATTTTGGTTATGACTTTTTTGTGTTTGGTTATTACATTTTTTTTAGTTATGACTCAGAAAGTATAAAATTTTACTATTTTATTATGTAGCTACGAGGTGCATACCATAGTCTTTTCCATAAACTAATCCTATTCTTGGAAAACAAGATACCTAAGAATTAGGAAAACAAAATCAAAACAAATTACGGAACATAATAATTCTAAAATATTTATATTAAATTATAAGAATTCTAATCAAATAATATATCAAAAATATTAAAACTAAAAATATAAAAATTCCTAAAATCTTGTCCTACATCAGACTCCTCTCCTCGAGTTTATATTAGAGAGCTGCCATCATCCTTGCTAAATAAAAAGGTACTTGGAATACTTTAGTTGTTTGTCCATCTTCCAAAAATTTTATACAAAAAAGTCTAGTTTCTGAAAGTTCAATTGGTTGACAAGATTAATTAGACAAGCATTAAAAATCAAATTAAATTGCTCTACACCAAGAAAATCAACAAAATTTACTTTATGTAGAACCTGCATGTTCTCTTAATTTTGGACCATTCTAGATTCAATTGATCATTCAATTATCAACTTTGGAGCATCAAGTGTAGCATCAACCCATTTCTTTGTTGCACGCAGCGGTTATATTATCTCTTTTCTATTTTCTCTTTGAGCTCAATCGGATCTCATTCTCCTTCAATTTTTTTATAATATGTTTGTAAAACTTTCTTTCCAACATTCAAATTACCAACTGTTGATGCATTATCAACACTCGAGCTAGACTTTGTATTTTCTTCATTAGTTTTACAAACAATCTCACCCCAAATAATATTTGGATGCGAAATCCTTTCTTTTGTAACTACAATTTTATCGCAAATTTTTACAACCTCTATTGAAGAATCTTGATTTGTATATGACAAAATATCTTCATGATCATAAAAGTAAAATTTACTTGCTAAAAACTTTTTCATTACTAATCATGAACAAATTTTGTCTTTATTTTCGCGAACTTGATAATCTTGTAATCCATTCTACGACTTCAATGCAATTTTATCAAGTTTGTACGATGCAATATAACCTTCTTTTCATGATAAATCTTCATGTATTCAAAGAAATTTTCAAGATCAAGTAACCAATCAAGAACATCTTCTTTTTGAAACTTACGTGAACCATTGAAATATGCAATTTCTGCAAAAAAGCATAAGCTAATAGGTTGACTTCAGGTGAATCCTCCAGTGCAATTGTTGTCAACTGTTGGTTGCCTCTAGTTGATGATTAGTCCTAAATCGGCGCGTAGATTACAAATCTCATTGCGAAGTTTGTGCACCTCTAGTCGATGTTTCTCAATCGCATCCTATATGACTTCTACCTTACGATCATCGTCAATAGGGGTTGCGTGTTCTCTATTCATTAAGCCAGGCGAATCCATACTCTGATACCACTTGACGTAACAGAATACACGGAGACTACATATCGTTTTAGTAGACAAAAGATGTTCTTGAATTCACGAAAAAAATAGAACCTTAAATCCACAAAGAAGAGGAAATTCTAAAGAAATAGAATTATATTGCGTAAAAGTTATCATTGCCACAAGACTTACATAGGTATTTATAATAAACGAAGCCTTGGAGACTAAGTAAACTTGGACACCAAGATATCTAAAATTGGGAAACCATAAACTAATCTTATTCTTGGAAATAAGAAACCTAAGAAATTAGGGAGAAAAAATCAAAACAAATTAAGAAACCTAATAATTCTAAAATATTTATATTAGATTACAAGAATCCTAATCAAATAATATATCAAAAATATAAAAACTAAAGATATAAAAATTCTTAAAATCTTTGTTTTTTTTTTGATCGGCAAAAGTTATCACATAACCAAACACAAATGAAACATAACCAAAGATTTCAAAATAATATCATAACCAAAGAAGAAAATTGATCATAATTAAATAAGAAAATGACGTAACTAAGAATACATATGGTAAGAGATGTGTATAATAGAATTCTCCTCTTTTTGTATGTACAAATATATTTTTAACAAAATGATTTTGATAAAACTTTGTTTCACTGTTATATGTATAAGAAATACATCATATAAAACAAAATAAATTTTGCAAATTGTTTCTATTATTTATAATTTTAAAAAAAATATTTATTTTTAGTATAAGGTTTCAATATCAGCTTTGCAGGCAAGATCCACTCCAAAATAAGAAAATGAAAATGTTGGGTTGAGTGTACATGCTTAAATTCACTCATAATGATGTGATAAGAAAATTAAGTGCTTAATCATTAGATATCCAATCAATCAAAAGTTGACACCTATCATGGCATACCATTGTGGATTTCTGTGTGGGAATTTTTGAGAGGTCTCAAATATTTTCCTTATTTTTCTCATTTTTTAATTTTTGGTACAATAGAAAATAAATCAATGAAGATATTTTTGTCGTCAACGGCAAATGCGAACAACTTATAGGGTTTCAAAGGTTTAAGGTTTAGAGTCTTATTTTGATATTTGACCTGACCAAATCTCAAAAAAATTATGTGCAACTCTTCAATAGAATATGAGTTGAATTGGTCGAATTCGCATTCAGATCTTGGCCATAAATTAGCTCCTCTTATTTGAATTTCGCCCTGGATCCATCTCGAGTGCATCCATGCGCTCTTATTCGAATTTCACCACAAATCTCTTATCTATCTGTTATCAAACTGTGCTTTGTGTGGCCTAATGAACTGGACTGCATTTTGTGTGGCCCCAGCCTCTCGAACTCTTAGACCTTTTTGCTTTGGACTCTTCCCAAATCTCTTGTCCATGGGCTCTTCAACTTCACACCAGATTTCATCTTGATACCATATTAGAATAAACTCAAGCTCCATCGCTCAAGTTTGAGGGGAGATATTAAAGAATATTTTGAGAATATTGTGTTTTTTTTTATTTTTTATTTTACCTATTTTTCCTTACTTGAGTTTCTTGTTCACTACTCTGGACTTAAGTTACTTGATTAGTACTCAATTGAGAGCTATAAATTTGTCACTCTTGTAATGTTTAGATATCAATCTGAACACAATATTCTTTTTTTTTTTAGTTATATTTCTATCATAAGGATTTCGAATAACTATACATGCTAAATTATTTCAAATTTATTAATTTAAAACTTTCAATGCATTATTGAAGTCTCAATATAAAATGCTAAGTTGAATTAAATTTTTTGATACAAATCCAACCTTAATATTTAAAATTCTTTTGATTTGTTTAAAGCAGGTTAATATTTGTAAAAGATTGAAATGAAATTCATTTTGATAAATGGCATGTCAATGGATAAGTTTAAGATTTAAAGGACAATAATCATATAAATCATTGTTTACAAATTTATATGGCTAAAGACACTATGATGTAATTGAATATTTATTTAAGGAGACTTGGGCATAAGTTCTGACAGGGATAGGCCCACAAGGACCACGGCCCACCATGGGTAAACCCGAGCCCACTATTTTAGACCTCATTACACAACCCGGTCAAGAAGCCGGCAAATGGAGGCCAACCGAAAGCGTAAAAGGCCAATGATGCTCGGACACGTGGCGGGTGCAGAACAGCCCATGTCAGCAGACAAAGATCTGCAAAGTTATTGCCACAACACATCACCATTAATGCAACCCATCACTGCATTTATTGCGACAACACCCCTCAGCCGGAACGACGCCTCCTCACCCTGAACAAGACGAACCACGGCGCAAGCTTTCGGCAGAAAAGGTCAGAACGACTGAGATAGCAAAATGATTACCAAAGGATATAAGCAAAGCTGGAGGACAAGAAGAAGGTTAAGTTTTTCATCCTCTCTCTCTCTCTCTCTCAACATTTTACCCATCACCTTTACTAATTCACACACCGGAGGGTTCGCCGGGGGACTACCCCGTTCCCCGATCGGACTTGCTTGCAAGTTTTCCAGCGGGCTTGAGGAGCTTGGATTGGTCCAACCCATTCACGAGGACTCACTGTATTATCAGTTGGCGCCGTCTGTGGGAACTTGGTTTTATCCGTGCGCCAGTTGTGTTCATTGCCGCCGGAGACCCTTTTCCAGCAACCTTTTTCATCTCATCCGTCACGTGCATGGTAACGACCAGATCCATGGCTTCCCACTACAATGCTGCCGATCACCAGACCGACCCTCCCAATCCCAACAACCCACCACAGTACTTCATCGACCTCACCAATAGCATCAACCGTATGGCTGAACAAAACCAGGCCTTAATCAACGCTCTGCTCCAACGGAACCTCCCTATTCCTCCACCACCTCCAGATATTCCATCCCATCCAGAACAAGTCCCAGGCCATACTGTCCCACCACCCAATCCTCCCAACTCGGGGGGCTTGCAACCCCCTCACCCACATATACATCCTCCTCCTCCATGGCCCCAGCTCCCGAGGGAGAAGCTAGCAGCGTCCAACATCTATCTCCCTCTGGAGGTGACAACATTCCCCTTTGGGACGCTGAACTCCGGGCCATGAAACTCCAACTCCAAGGGGTCATGCAAAACATCCAACATAAGCCCTCCACTACAGCAAACTCCCCTTTCGTTGCCTCCATCCGAGACAAGCCCCTACCCCCCAAGTTCAAAATGCCTACCATCGACCCCTTTGACGGAACAACCGACCCCGTCGACCACCTGGAAACCTACCGTACACTCATGATCCTCCATGCTTTCCCCGACGAAATCATGTGCCGAGCTTTTCCCGTGACCCTGAAGGGATCGGCTCGGCTATGGTTCAGCCAGTTGCTACCAGATTCGGTCTCTACATTTCAACACCTTAGTGACTCTTTCCTGAGCCACTTCATTGGAGCCCAACGCCAGCGACGTCCGGCGACCCAACTCCTCAACATCCGTCAGACCGAGGGGGAGTCATTACGCAGCTTTGTCACTCGCTTCAACACTGAAGCCTTACAAGTTGCTGAAAATGACGATAAGGTCATCCTCACAGCCTTTATGGCTGGTCTGCGGTCATCCGATTTCCTCTTTTCCCTCTCCAAGAACCCCCGACATCCATGGCGGATTGCTCTCCAAAGCCCAAAGTACATGAACGCAGGGACTCTCTAGCTCGGCAGACTCCACAACTAAATACGACCCCGGAGAAAAAAAGACCAAGAGCCCAGTAACACCCGACCTCATAACCAAACATCCCGCTATGCCGACCGACCTCCTCCAGCCGGCCGGTCGGCACCAGACGACGGTTCGAGCGATACACACCCCTCAATACCCCCATGGAACAAGTCCTTAACCAGATCCAGCGGGATTACCCCCTCAAGTGGCCTCTTCCTCCACGGAACCCCTCCATCCGTAAAGACCAGTCGAAATATTGCCGTTTCTACCAAGATCATGGCCATAACACCGATGACTGCATCAGCCTCAAAGATCAAGTGGAGACCCTCATCCGCTAGGGGCGCCTGAGCCGATTCACCGATACCCGCCCTCAGCAGAGGCAAAGGGCCGAGCCCCACAGAGACAATCACAGACATACCCCTCCACCAACTCCGGACCGAGGGCATGATCTACCCCACCAACAACCTCGGCCTCAAGGTCATCCGCCTCCGATTGGTGAAATCGAGTTATTCGGTGGCCTCGCTTGTGGTGGACCATCTCGCTCGGCTCGAGGCGAGCTCAGAAAGATCTGACAGGGCTCGGACAAGGCGATTGCCACGGTCGCCGACCCCCAAGCAATCCAAGCGATGGGCAGAGCCCATTACCTTCACGGACGCCGACTGCGGGCATCCGTTACCCTCGACGATCCCTCGTCATCTCCTGTCCTCTCCAATTATAAGGTCGACGAGTCCTCATTGACAATGGCGGCTCTTGGACATCATTTTCTTAAACTTGTTCCGTAACGAAGATCGGGGAGAAAGCACATCCCCACTCCAAACTCCTCTGGTTGGTTTCACCGGTGACCGGGTGACCTCTATCGGCTCCATTGATCTCCCTATCATCATTGGAGAGTACCCACGGCAGACCACAAAGCTGCTTACTTTCCTTGTTGTCGACTGCCCCTCAGCTTACAACATCATCCTCGGCCGCACTGCCCTCAATGCCTTCCAAGCCATCACATCCACCTACCACCTTGCCCTCAAGTTCCCTACTGATTTTGGGGTCGGAACGGTGAGAGGAGAACAGACTGTCGCCAGAGAATGTTATGTGGCCTCACTTAAAGAGGTCAAACTGAAGGAGGCAATGATCATCGAAGGACTTGACGTCCGAGATGAGGACGAACTGATCAGAGGCGAACCTGTGGAGGAACTCGTCGAAGTTAACATCGATCCCACCAACCCACTCAAAACTGCTAAAATCGGCAGTCAGCTACCTTCCCAAGCCAAGGCCGACCTCACCGCCCTCCTGACCGAACACAGAGATGTCTTCGCTTGGACCCATGCAGACATGCCAGGCATCGATCCCTCTTTCATAACCCACCGCCTCAGTATCGAGCCTCACTTCCGACCTTACCGACAGAGGCAGCGTATCTTCCATCCAGAGCGCAACAATCTCATAGCTGCAGAGGTTGACAAACTCCTCAAGGCCCAGTTTATCCGAAATGTGGATTACCCTAAGTGGTTGTCCAACGTGGTCCTGGTCCGCAAAAACAATGGCAAGTGGCGTCTCTGCGTCGACTACTCCGACTTGAACCGAGCTTGTCCCAAAGATAGCTACCCTCTCCCCCGCATTGATCTGCTGGTCGACGCCACAGCCGGTCATCAAATGCTCAGCTTCATGGATGCTTTTTCAGGGTACAACCAAATCGTGATGCACTCATCCGACCAGGAACACACATCTTTTATCACCGATCGGGGCACCTACCACTACCGTGTCATGCCGTTCGGACTAAAGAATGCTGGGGCCACCTACCAACGCCTGGTCAACACAGTCTTCCACCATCAGATCGGACGGAACATGGAAGTGTATGTGGATGACATGCTGGTTAAGAGCAAACTCTCCGACCACCTCACCTGCGAGAGACTTTTGCCACTTCGCAAATATCGGATGAAGCTCAACCCGAAGTGCGCCTTTGGCGTGGGATCCGCAAGTTCCTAGGTTTCATGGTCGTCGGTAGCGGCATCGAGGCCAACCACGAGAAGATCAAGGCCTTGATTGAGATCGATCACCCAAAACCGTTAAAGAGGTCAAAGGCTCACCGTAGTGGCGACCCTTAACCGTTTCATCTCCTGTCAGCGGATAAATGCCTACCATTCTTCAAAGTCCTGCGGCGGACTTTTGAATGGACAAGCCGAATCGACGAGGCCTTTCAACGGTTGAAAGCGATTGCATGGCCAACCCTCCCCTTCTCGCAGCAATCACCCGTGAGCCCTCTTCCTACCTAGCATTATCAAGCACGCAATCGGTCTGGCGCTCATCGAGAGAGCAGTTCCGTCCAACGGCGATCTATTACATCAGGGCTCTCGGGGAGCGGAGCGAACTACCCCTATTAGAAAAAGCATCCACGGCCTTGGTCACTTTGCCTCGAACGACTCGCCCCTACTTCCAAGCTCATGCAATAGTAGTTCTCACCGACCAGCCCCTGAAGAAGGTCATGCAGCAACCCGAGCTCTCAGGAAGACTAATGCAGTGGTCAGTAGAACTAAGCCAGTTCGACATCTCCTATCGCCCCCGGACAGCAATCAAGGGGCAGGCCGTAGCCGACTTCATCTTGGAATTTACCAATCCAGCCCCAACCCCTAACCCTCCACCCGCACCAACTCCATCAGAGCCCGAAGACCCTCATTGTTGGACACTCAATGTTGACGGTTCGTCTCGCAGGGAGGGAAGTGGGGCTGGCCTCATCCTCACATCCCCCGAAGGGGGTTATTTCAAATGTGCCCTTCGCCTCTTGTTTGCGGCCAGCAACAATGAGGCCGAGTACGAAGCATTGATAGCAGGACTTCGTCTAGCCAAAGACATTGGTGTTAGCCACATCCACGTGTTCAGTGACTCCCAACTTATCGTCGGCCAGATCACGGATGAATTCGATGCCAAGGATACCACGATGCGGACTTACAGAGACATGGCTCTCACCCTTGTTCGTCTCTTCAACACCTTCCAGATCAGACACATACCTAGGGCGGAAAACTCCAAAGCAGATGAGATGGCTCAGCTTGCCTCCGCCGACCAATCCGACCTCAGCCATGGAGTTCGCCTCGAATACCTGGCTCAGCCAGCCATCTCACCCGACCTGCAAGAGGTGCAATTCCTTCAGACGGAACCCATCCCTTGGGCATCCGACATCTTCCTCTTCTTGACCACGGGAGAACTCCCAGATGACCAACAGCAGGCTACCAAGGTCAGAGCTCGGTCGGCTAACTACATTACATTCGGCGTCCTTTACTGGCGGTTTCTCACGACCGTACTGCGATGTCTCGGCCGCAAGCAACCTATGTAATGCAAGAGATCCATGAAGGAATATGTGGCAATCATTGGTGGCGGATCTCTCAGACAAAAGTACTCCGTCTGAGCTACTTCGCCGACCCTCAACAAAGATGCCTCGATTTACGTCTTTGAAATCGACAAGTGTCGGTAACTTTGCCAACATCCTCATGCTCCTCCATCGGTGATCACCCTCTCAGACCCTTACCCTTTCGCCAAATGGGGTATCGACCGTTGGTCCACTTCCCCGGTCGAGGCGGACCAAGTTCGCAATTGTTGCCATTGATTACTTCACCAAGTGGGTCGGCGAGAACCCCTTGCCACAATCACCGGCGGAACACCACCAAGTTTATCCGTAATCGATTGTCTGTGATTTGGCATCCTCGTGCCATCGTCTCCGACAACGGCAAGCGGTTCGACAACGCTTCATCTGAGGAAATTTTGTGCAGATCTCCAAATTCAACCATGCTTCTCTTCCCGGCCATCCCCAAGCAAATGGTCAAGTTGAGGTCACCAACCAACCGCTCTCTCCGAAGATCATCAAAACTAAGCTTGAGGTGCTAAAGGCCTTTGGGGAGGAACTACCACATGTACTCTGGGCTTACCGAACTCTTGGGACTCCTCTTTGAAACCCTTTTCGCCTAACATATGGCTGAGGCGGTCATTCTCAGAAGTCGGTCTGCCCACCCCAGGTCTTACATCAGATCTCGCCTCAGAAGAACTCCGTCGGCGGACACGGATCTCATTGAGGAGCTTCGGAGGCTAGCTGCTGTCGATTGGCCTCGTGCAATGAAAATGAGAACACACTACAACCGCAGAGTCCGGCGGAGTTCTCCATTGGCGACCTTGTCTTGAGAGAAGCAACTCTTGCCACAAAGAATCCAACCGAGGGCAAATTGGCGGCCAAATGGGAGGGGCCCTCGTGGTGAAGGCCCGCCACCCAGCACTTACCGACTTCAAGATATGGATGGTCGAGACCTTCCCCATCCACGGAATCTTGAACATCTGAGCGTTACTATCAATGAATCCTTTCTTTTGTATTGCCAAAATTGTATTTTCCTTTTCAATACATAATACAAATACCGCCTGAAGTTCCAACTTTCTATACTTCAACTGTCTGAATGTAGCTTCCATGAAACTTTTATTTGCAGCGCCACCTTCAAAAGCCTCGGCCAGACCGAGCACTTTCAAAAGCCTCAGTCCGACCTGAGCACCTTCAAAAGCCTCGGCCAGACCGAGCACTTTCAAAAGCCTCAGTCCGACCTGAGCACTTTCAAAAGCCTCAGTCCGACCTGAGCACCTTCAAAAGCCTCGGCCAGACCAGGCACTTTCAAAAGCCTCGGTCAGGCTGAGCACCTTCAAAGCCTCGGCCAGACCAGCACTTTCAAAGCCTCGGTCCGACTGAGCACCTTCAAAAGCCTCGGCAGACCAGGCACTTTCAAAGCCTCGGTCAGGCTGAGCACTTTCAAAAGCCTCGGTCAGGCTGAGCACCTTTAAAAGCCTCGGCGGACCAGCACTTTCAAAAGCCTCGGCGGGCCGAGCACTTTCAAAGCCTCGGCGGACCGAGCACTTTCAAAAGCCTCGGTCAGGCAGGCACCTTCAAAAGCCTCGGCGGACCGAGCACTTTCAAAGCCTCGGCGGCCAGGCACTTTCAAAGCCTCGGTCCGACCAGGCACTTTCAAAAGCCTCGGTCAGGCTGAGCACCTTCAAAGCCTCGGCGGACCGAGGCACTTTCAAAGCCTCGGTCAGGCTGAGCACTTTCAAAAGCCTCGGCCAAAGCGAGCACTTTCAAAGCCTCGATCCTACTGAGGCCCTTTCAAAAGCCTCGGCCGGGAGACACTTCAAAAGCCTCGGCGGATCGAGCATTCAAAGCCCAGTCGGACTGAGCACTTTTCAAAAGCCTCGGCCAGACCTCGGCCTCGGTCATGTCGGCGCTTAACCACAATTTCAAAATAATTTGACACTCAGTCATATTTTAACGGTGTCCTCCCATGTCTCATTTGCAAATCACATGTTCAACATTACATTTCAGTCTACCTTTTCAAGGTAATTTGACACTTAGTAAATATTTTAAAAAGGTTTGCTCATATTTCATTTGCCAGTCACATCTTCAATTTCATACTTCAGCCTACCTTTTTAGGGTAATTTGACACTTAGTCAGTATTTTAAAGATGTCTGCCCATATTTCATTTGCAAATCACATCTTCAGCTTCACATTCCAGTTTACTTTTTTAAGGTACTTTTGACACTAAGGCATGTTTTTAAGGCACAAGCGTTCGCTGAAAACATCGGTGCATACAATAATCACAAGCAAAACAAACCTAGACCAAACCAACACAAAGAGAGATGTATTGGTATCATCAACTAGAACCATATATGCCATTTTATTCATTTAAAAATGTGCGTACAAATTCCTTACAACCCTTATAAAAAAAAAAAAAAATGTGTATGCAAGGTCGAAACAAAAATTCTTCAAGTACATTATCCTCTTCAGCTCACTCCTCCCCCTCACTAGAGATAAGATCCCCTTCTTCTATCCCCTCGTCCAGGGGGGTCTGGGCCACGTCATCCTCTTCAACCACCACTCTGCTAAAATCGAGCTCTGGGAACAGTTCTTCAGCTTTGCGCTTGAACATTTTCCACCCACTGTCCCAGTACTCCGCCATTTCATGCTTGTAGAAGTCCGACTGCTGGAAGCTTGTAATCACTTCAGACTCAGCCCTCCCAACAGTCGTCTTCGATGGGCCAGCCTCCTCCTCGCTACACTATCGCCACAAGAAGATCAATGGCCATTCAAAATCTGGCGATGCCTTGAATCGCTTAACAAATGCAGCACATATTTGGGTAGGCGCCTCTCGAGGCCGCCTGTGCCGCCCTCGCCCTTTCCTCGCCCAACTCCTTCATCAAGGCCCCTGGCCAGCTGCCTTCTCCTTTCACCTCTAACCCCTCTTTAAGGCCTCTGCCTCGCAATCAACCTCCTCTCGCTTCAAGCTTCGCAGACTCTCCTCTCTGCAACCACCTACTCCGCTCCACCCCCCACTCCTTAAGCAGACTCTCCCTCTGCTCGGCCCCCCTAGCACGCTCGTCTTCCATCTCTTTCTGCAGCGCCTCCAATATAGCATCTGCTTCATCTCTCTGCCTGACAAGATCCTCGTTATTATTCATGGCCTCCTCGTGCCGCTCGACTGCCACATCGCAAGCCCTTTTGGCCTCCTCCAACCTCTGACGCTCGCCAGTAAGTTGAAACTCGAGCGACACGACTTGGCGGCGTGCACCCTCCAGCTCCAACTTGATCATGGTCGGTGTCAAGGGCGGTCTTCTAGTCAGCACTCTCCTTCTGCAAACTGGCCAACTGGGCCTTGGTCTCCTCAGCCTTTAGCTTGGCGGCCCCTGCTTTCCTTAGAAGAGCCCCCACCAAGGTGGTCACCTCCATTTGAGCGGAGTATAACCCTCGGCCGTCGGCCTCATTAAATCCACATGCCGACCGCAGGGCAGCTTCATCCACCATCTTCACTAGCCGGTCTGCCACCGACCTCGCTGGGCCTCCATCTCCTCCGCTTCCCACATCTGACGAGCATGGTAAGTCGTGGCACCCAGACAGCTCCCTTTCTGCGATCTGAGCCCTAGTCTGCTCCCACTTGGCTCAACCCCATCCAACCTAACTTGGCACCACCGAGGTCTTCTCCAACCTCACACTTGGGTCACCCTACCAACCCAAATTTCTATTTGTTCTCAAGGGGTCTTCTCCACCACGCCCACTGGATCAAGCTATCGCCATTTCGGGGGTATCCTTTGTCACAAGGACTTTTCCCCCAGCTGAGACGACCACCCCTTCTGGGATCTGCTCCACCTCCCCACCCTCCACTTGTTTGGCCAGGTTGGCCTCTTCCACCCTTACCTCCTTTCTTCTTTTCTGGGCTGGCTCCTCCCCACCTCGCCTCAACCTCTTCTTTTTCTTCCCCACCCCTAGTGCCTCCATCTCCTTCAACGACCTCTCCTTCAGAGGATCTTTTGGAAGCAGTCGCGGAGCAGACTCGCCCAAGCCCTTCTCTCCCAATGCTTTTGGCCGAGGACGAATCCTCTCCCTCACCACTGGCCGAGGAGGTCGGTCGGCTTGGGCCTCTGTGAACTTCTGAGCCCTCAAGAGCATGGCTCGATCCTCCGCCTCCTGCGCCTTTCTCTTAGCCTCCAACTCCGCCTGGCCGAGGTCTCCCCGACCGTTGTGGGCCCAACCCCGCTCAAACAAGTACAGATGGTCGAACCACTCGTCCCACCTAACTTTTTCCCTCTCCTCCACTCCTTCACCTTCCTTACTCTCCTCCATCGCCGCACTTTGACTCCACAAACTTGGTCGGCACCTTCCACGCTTTATGCGTGCCCACCCTCCAGAGTTGGACACGAAGAACCACCTATGCCTCCAACCTTGATCGAGGTTGGCAACCTCCTTCCGCCACGGCACAGAGGTTACCCAAGTCTCCTGCTCAAGCTTTGTAGCAAGAAAGAATTCATCCATTGTCATGGCTCTCCTCCATTGCCTTTTGGCCAGCGCTTGCACACGACAAAATCTTCCACGAATTGGGCATCAATCGCCTGTGCCATGTCCAAACGATTACATCCACCACGATCTGCGGCGGCAATCGCAACCCACCCTTCAGCGCCTCGTAGAGAGAACTCTCCGGCCCGACGCCGATGGCCGCTCTGTTGACTTTGGCACCACCAACTCTACCTCCGCCGATCTGGTACCTTCGCGGATAGCCTCCAACTCCGCCAGAATAATGGACCTGTCGACCTCGAGTGCCGGTGATCCGTTCCACTGGCCGACCGCTCCGACCGCTTATCATGACGGAACCTTGGGACCGCCGGCTGGCACCTCCACCTCATCGATCTATATTGTCGCTTAGCTCCACAAAGATCGTCCTCTCCCATGGATCCATCCTCACATCCCGGTCCTTCCTGCGCCATTGCTAAGTTGTGTTTGAATAGCTTCACGAGTTCCAGAAAATTGCGAAGTGTTTTAATGGGGTATCGTGAGCAACGGCGAATTGATATCAATATTTTGAGTTTTTGTAAACAAGTAGGTGAATCGTATGATACCAAAAGCCCACGGTCTGTATTCCAAGGATCCAAATTAATGTTTGCCAGTTTGAAAACTTTTCAAATCATCCGCCAAAACTGTATCATCAATGCCCATAATAATGCCCTGACGTTTCACTCCTGATCCAACGCTTGACCTTTCCCCTCCGACATTTTGCCACGTATGGTCCAGATGCATTGACTTCCCTCACCTTGTCTTTTTCCACTTCAAATCACTCGTGACTCGCCGCCTCGAGCCCGTGCTCTCAGCTTCCGCCACCCTCACGATCGGCCTCATCATCCGGCCACCTTCGGGTCGACCTCTCTTGCTCGGCCACCTCACGATCGGCCTCATCCGGGGCCACCTTCGCCGACCTCTCCCGCTCGGTTACCCTCACGGTCGGCCTCATCCGCTCGGCCACCTTCGCAGTCGACCTCTCCCGTCTGATCGCTCTCAAGCTCGACCTCTCCACGGCTACCTCACCTCACCGGCCACCTCCGCCGATCGCCTCACGCCTCACCTCACGGCCTCCTCACGCTCGGCCTCACGGTCGGTCTCTTCCTACAGTCAAACTCATCCCCACTATTATTATTCCCTTCTGGACTAAAGTCGCACTCGAATGGGGACTCTTGACAGGATAGGCCCACAAGGACCACGGCCCACCATGGGTAAACCCGAGCCCACTATTTTAGACCTCATTACACAACCCGGCCAAGAAGCCCCACAACCGAGGCCAACTGAAAGAAAAAGGCCAATGATGCTCGGACACGTGGCGGGTGCAGAACAGCCCATGTCAGCAGACAAAGATCTGCAAAGTTATTGCCACAACACATCACCATTAATGCAACCCATCACCGCATTTATTGCAACAACACCCCTCAGCCGGAACGACGCCTCCTCACCCTGAACAAGACGAACCACGGCGCAAGCTTTCGGCAGAAAAGGTCAGAACGACTGAGACAGCAAAATGATTACCAAAGGATATAAGCAAAGCTGGAGGACAAGAAGAAGGTTAAGTTTTTCATCCTGTCTCTCTCTCTCTCTCTTAACATTTTACCCATCACCTTTACTAATTCACACACCGGAGGGTTCGCCGGGGGACTACCCCGTTCCCCGATCGGACTTGCTTGCAGGTTTTCCAGCGGGCTTGAGGAGCTTGGATTGGTCCAACCCATTCACGAGGACTCACTGTATTATCAAGTTCAATTTCAAATTTCTTGGGGCAATACTCTATTCTTTTGAGGCCAAAATAACAAAATAATTTGAAAAAAAATCATATTTCTCCTACCAATCTATCTACTGTCCATTGTCTAGTTATTTGTCCGTCACCTATTTGTCAACATTTATATGTTCGTGTATCATCTCTTATTTATCCACAAGTCACTTATTCGTTTACCTAATCTATCTATTTGTTTATATCACCACCACCAACAATCATCGTAAACATCTAGCAATAATGGGGTGAAAATGTAAGAAAATTCACTCAAAATAATAATTTATCATTCTCACTAAATAATTTCATTAATCGTGTCATTATCTCTAAAAAAATCAAATGCTTGGATCTAAAACCAAATCAACATAGAAATATCACCAATTAATCCTTTATTAAAATAAAGGCACTTATTCATTAAAATAAAAATAGGCAACCTTCCTTTTCTTTTCATGCAAAAGACAAGATTCTATGGAGCCATAAAAAATAAAATAATAATAATAATAATAAAAAGATTCTGTAGAAAAAAAAGAAAGAAGAAAGACCACAATTAAGACTATGATTATAACCTCTCTTTTTTTTAGTTGTGACTATCGTAGGATTGAATTATGATGCTTGTGATAATCAAAT
This sequence comes from Camellia lanceoleosa, assembly GCA_025200525.1. Lineage (NCBI taxonomy): Eukaryota > Viridiplantae > Streptophyta > Magnoliopsida > Ericales > Theaceae > Camellia > Camellia lanceoleosa. The sequence continues at coordinate 60,513,415 of CM045760.1, forward strand.
TTACAAATGTCATAAGGTGTATATGATACGTACTCTTAAAAAGTGTGTACTATAGTATTACCCTTTATATATACACATATTTAATGGAAAATGTTTAAGACTTACACAAAATCTCTCATAATTTGATCCATAATAATGTGGCATAATAGATGTTAACATTTAATTTGCCATACACTCAATTATATAAAACCTATCTCTTTTACTACATCATTGTAAATAAATTTACGAGTCTAAATTATGAGTCCCTAGGACTCCTCTTTCCAAAGAGTTAGAGCACATTAAGCTAAAGAGAAAATTGCAGCCATCTCAGATGCTCTTGTTCGTGTACAAGCAAATAAGTGTTCTAGTTCATAATGCACTAAATATAAGTATTTTATCTATCTTTCTAAAAAATAATATTTAAAAATATAAATATTTTATTAATAAACCGAGCCAAGTTAAGTTGGGTTTCGTGAGTCCCGCCTTATTTCTTCCTACTAAAAAAAAAGCTAATTTGGGTTGAGCTCGATTAAAATTTTAAATTGTAAGTTTAACTTTAAGTTAAATAGACTTAAAAATTAGCACAATTCAATTTTATTGGCCAAAATATAAATATCAAGTATTAAAAATAAAAAATTGAATTGAGCAGAAGGAGAGGCCAACAAGCAAATCTCCACCTCAAGTTATAAGTGACCCTTTCTCTTATATTTAATTAATTAATTAAAGACTTGAGTTTACCTTCAATTCTCATCTAGACTGGGAGTTGCTAAGGCTCATTACATGTTGCGTCTTCATAATTTGAAGAGGTCAGCCCTAATTAAATTTGTAGATGTATTAATCATAATTTTAAAATTGAAACACGTGAAGTACGTGAAAGCATTTCCCTTGAAAAGGGAATAAAAAACGATGAATAGTTTGATGGTGGCACAACCTTTGTTAGGATTCACTTGTTTCGAGGATGTCCTAATAATGAATGGTGCAGAAATTTCATTGTTTAAAACTTTCTTTTGGAGAAGTTATTTAGTGGTTTGTTCCCTATCATTCAACAATGAACATTTATCCATCCATTTGTCTTTTGAGTCGAGACGCAAAATGATAAGATCTACTATGCCTTTGTTTGACATAAATTAAAATGGGATGTTTTCGCTAAAATAGTCATAAAAAAATAAAATAAATTTTTTAATTTAATAAAATAAAATGTTACATTCAAATTATAATTATTTTATTTTTTTCTCACAAAAATCAAAAAAGCAAAAAGCCTCCCAAATGAGACTTTTTAGTCCTGAGCTAAAATAACTAAAAAACTAACTCACATCCTAAACGAATCATATTTTAATCAATCAAATTTAAGTCTCTTTTGAAAAGAGTAAAAAAAAAGTCAATTTATTAATTTTTTTATTTATTTAAATCATATCTCCTCTATATTTTTTGAATATCTTTTTGTAACAAGTAAAAAAAAGTTAACCTTTTTTTAGTACTTCTCAAAACAACCCTTAAATTGGAGCACCACAAAGATTTACCCCAAGATTTACCCCTAGGGCAAAATATAATTTCTCCTCGAACTGACGCCATGAAGATGACACATGCTAGCTACCAGGCCCCAGCCACTGAATCATCGTTACTTTACAATAAATTACATTGAACTTAAACAATAACAACAACAATAAAAAAAATCATTTTACCTTTTAAATTTTATCTTGATGATCAATTACACCTCCAGACTTTAAATAATTTCAATTTTATCTCTTAAATTTTTGAAATCGTATCAATTTTTCCCTTACCGTCACATTTAAAAGAATTTTTTTTAAAAAAACTACATTTTGGCCCTAAATTTCAAATTATAGATTCAAATTCACCCTCTCTTCCTCTTTCTCATCATTCTCTGAATTACCCAAATCCTTTGCCACCCTTCTCCTCCCTCCTATGTCGTCATAAGATTTCGCCGAAACGGGATTTGATGAGATTCGGGAAGAGTGGGAAGTTGTCTCTGGTATTCATTGGCCCTTTTGAGATTCTGGAGTGAATTAGAGAGGTAGCTAATCATTTGGTCTTGTCACCCTAACTTTTCAAGATTTATGGCGTGTTTCACATTTGTATGCTTCAAAAGTATGAGCCCCATCCTTCACATGTGCTAGATTAAACTGATGTAGACGTAGACGAAGATACCTCATATGAGGAGAGAAATGTTCAAGTGTTAGATACACGAGAGCAAGTCTTGCAAGGCAAGACTATTCCTTTGGTTATGGTGTTGTGGCGACACCTTGGAGTTAAGAAAGCAACTTGGGAGCGTGAAACCAAGGTTCGTGATAAGTATCCGGACTTGTTTTCTGGTTTTTGAACCTTTGTAGTTATTTTCGTGTCATATTGTAATATATGAAGATTGTAAACACTTTGTAAACTTGATGTGCTATTGTGTTGAGTTGGGTTGTTATGCTTTACGTTACTGATGGACCTATGTTATTGTTGCTATTGATGTGATTCAATTTTGGAAAGAATTTTCCTAAGGAGGAAAGGTTATAGTAGCTTTGATTAAGACCCGATCATTTTATACCCCATGGTTTTAAGTTATGTATATATTGATGTTGTTGATATTTGTCCTAGTCTTATGTTATCATTTGAATTGAGTTTGGGATTTGTTAGGTTATGTTTGGAACAAGTTGGGCTGAGTTTTCTTGGGGAGGTTTGAACTATTTGTTCTTAGATTTGCTCGAGTGGTTAGTTAGTCGCTCGAGCGGTCTTTCGTTTCTCCCATATTTTGAGTTTGCCATATGAACTTCTAGGAGCAGGTCATTCTTTGCTTGAGCGGTGTTTTGATCGCTCGAGCGGTTTGTTCTGTAGGGATATTCTTTTAGGAGTTTGGTTTCTTCGCTCGAGCCTAACTTTGGTCACTCAAGCGATGTTCTATGTTTGACGCTTGAGCGGTATTTTGGTCACTCAAGCGGTCTATTTATATAAAGCTATGGAGAAAAGATATTTTTCTCACTTTTCTAACTTTTTTCTCTCTCTCTTTAAAACTTCCAAATCCCTTTTTTCTCATCTCTCTCTAAAATTTTGGTGTAAATCCTTCGATCTCTCTCTCTCTCTATTTGTGAGTTTCTTGGTATACGTGCTTTGGGATAAAAGATAGAGCTCGAGGTGAGGGTTGTTTTGATTGGAAAAAGTTCGAGTTTTGTCTCCATTGCTATGGGTTGTTCTTTCCTTCTTTTGCTTGCTTTGAGGTAGGGATTTCTTTACTGATTTGCATGTTACTTATCCTCGTTATGTGTTAATTGATTGAACAGGACTTTGGGAAATTTTTGGTTTTATTTAGAATTAAATTGATTTTATAAAAGAGGGGTTTTGGGGTGGTTTTCTTTGAAATGTTGTTGGAATGCAATGTTTTCAAAACCGGACCGGTGAGCGAACCGGAAAAGGGACCGGGTGGACGGGTCACGGGTTCAACCGTCGGGTCAAAGTGGTCGAACCGTGACGTCATAATTAATATTATATAATTAAAAAATATAATTATAAATTATAAATAAATAAAAATATATATAAATAATCAAATAAAAATAAAAATTGTTGCATAGTATTTATTAATAATATTTAATAAAATCATAATTGATAAAAAAAAGTCACTTATTTTAAAGAAATTAAATTTTTTAAACATTCCCTCCAAATAAATTGATTGAATGCTAGAATTAATTTTGGAGGGAAATGAAATTTTCAACTCTTCCTCCAATCAATATGTTTCAAATAATTTGATTGAATCCCACATAGAATTTTGTAGGTTCTCTTTGAAAAATCTTTTCCTATAAATAGGAATAGACTTTCATAATCTTCTCAAGTTTTCAATGAGACTCTTCCTTATGAGAGGAGATTCTTGAAATAAGAATTTTTAGTCAAAATTTTGAAATATATATATATATATATATATATAAATATATAAGAAAGAAAGAAAAAAAAAATAAAACCAAAAAAAAAAAAAAGAAGACCGGTTTTCCCCAGTTCGACCACTGGGTCACCGGTTTTGCCGGTTCGACCACTGGGTCACTGATTTTCCCCGATTTTGGCCCCACTCCGGATTTAGGGGGTTGACTGGACCGGAACAAGGCCCGGTTCCCAGTCCGACCGGCCGGTCCGGTCCGAGTTTGAAAACAATGTTGGAATGAGTTTGTCAATGACAAGTATTGAAATTGTGGAAATTGCTTTTAAATAAGGATTGTTGAGAGGAACTGATGTTATTTTGAAATTATGAAAATGCTTGAAAATTGTTGGTTTTGAACAAAAATGGAGAAATTGGTGGAATTATGGAATAATGTTATCATTCTTGTTTGAATTGGAAAGAGGAGATTTAACATGTGACTGTTACTCCTATATTGAAATTTCAGAATTTATATTTGTCCCTTGGAATTTATTTTTTGAATAGAGATATCTGTTTTGGCTATCAGTAGAGGATAACATTACTTCTTGTAGAAATTACATGTAAACTAGGTTAACGGAAACCCATTCACACATGCATTCAATATGAAAATTGGTTTTATACTTATTGCATTGAAAAGTATCATTTTGAGAAAAAATTGGTGAATACAGTGGTGAATTTGGTTAGGGGTGTGGTTGTGGGTATTTATGTTGGCCTTTGTGTCCTTGGTGAAAGTCTAGAAACTCGTGCGGTTAGGTGCCAATTCTTCCGCTTAGTACTGCTAAAGTGACTTTTGGTAGTGCTTGTATAGTCTACTTGCAGACACGTACCTAGAAATTTTCAGTGTGTGTATTTATTGCCCCGTTTTCTGTTTTGGAAGCAACGACTATTTAAATGTGATATAAACATGGCATTGCATTATTTGAAACAGAAAAATACATGTTTTGGTAATGGCATTCGTGTGCATTCACCATATGACTTTGTTAAGTGTCATACATATCATTAAACTCATTGCTACTGGGTTTAGCTCACCCTATGTAAAAACCAACTTTCAAGTGCTAATGAATTGCCTCCGCCAAGGGGTTAGTTTGAGAGGACTATGGAGCTGAAGATTCGTTTTGTTTTTGTTTGTAAATGTATTTTGTACAAGTCTAGGACTTTTTCTGTATTGGGCTTCAATCCACATTTGTTGTAACCAAGTATCGTCTTAGAAACTTGTAACCTTTAATATAAGAACTTGTAATTATTTATTATTGTTTCTATGTATCAGTCACATGCTATAAATTCATTATCTAAGATTGATGAATGTATTAATGTATGTGATGTCTTTGTAATGTTCAAATCATATAAATGAATGAACGATAGTTTCAAAAATGTTAATGGTATTTGAAAGATTAATGTTAGTAAGCTTTCACATACCTGTTAAGAGTCAAGAGGATATATGTTGTCACTATTTTTGAGACGTTACAAAAATTAAACAAAAAAATTAAAAATTTATTTTCACTTTACGTTTTACACGTTTTTTCTTAAAAAGTGAATAAAAAATTTAAATATATTAATTTTTTTATCTTATATTTTTAAAAAAATTACTAAAAAAAAATCACATCCCAACGAGCCCATAATGCTAAGATAAGTACATTTGTGCTTGGTGCAATTTATGGGTTTGGTTTCTCAACAAGGTTTTCCGGTAAACTTCCAACTTGATTTGACATCATTTTTAATTTGTCAAATTATTTTAAAAATATATTTTACATTATTATTTTTCCTTTATTTCATGTTTTTCTTCCCTTTTTTGGATCTATGCTCTCTCACATATAAGTTCATGTGTTAAAACTCAAAATCATAAATGTTGGTTGTGTTTTTCATATTTTGAAAAACAAAACTAATACAAACTACACAAAATTTGTACTTTTTGTATTTTTTTTTTTGTGCTAAAATAGTTTTCAACAACTTCAAATTTTTTTTTGAATATTTCTTAAAAAATAATTTCTTAAAAATGTCAAAAAAAAAAAAATTAGAAAATAAAATTACATCAAAACAAATTGGTATATATATAGGTGTGATATGTAAGTTCGAGTATTAGTTGTTTACTTGATGTAACTTTCATTTCCCCTATTCTCCACCTACTAATTGTACAAGAAAATAAATAAATAAAGGTGAAAAAGATAAGAAAGTTAATACTTTGTACAATGAACCAAAGTTTGTGCAGATAAAGGAGACATCATACTGAGTAATATCATTCTTGATTGTAGGTTTTTGATGAGTAAATTGGGGATATCTAGAATCGATTACAGTTACGGGAAGGTGAACAAGTGTGCCAATCTATGAAGCACATGTACGGGTACAAATATTGATATTGGTACGATATGGGTACGTCGATATGGTAAAATTTAAAAAAAAAAAAAAGGCACAGGTATGGCTTGGTACGCTTGTAAAAAAAAAAAAAAATTTAGATAATACAAAAATTAATTAAATAGTTTAATTTGTTAAGGTCCAACTTACAATTAACACTTAATGTCAAAAGTAATAGTATAAATCAAAATTATATGTCAATATATTAAAAACATACAAAGTATAATTTAATTTTAAAATCATGCTAAGAATAAAACAAAAAATAAAAAAGAAAGTCTAATGAAATGAGTTTTATCTTTATAGTAGAAGAAAATATTGTTTTAACTGAGATACAATAAAGCTTGGGTATATACTAGGTACGTCTGGGTATGCCAAAAATTAAAAAGAAAAAATTTAGATACATGTTTCGTGTACTTAATACATATGTAAAAGTATCATACAAGATAACATACGTCATTAAATACCTAATACAAGTACGGCATATTTTTCAAAATATCCATACTTCATAAATATCAATCTACTAGTCAACCTGAGAAACATAAATGTCAATCTACTAGTCTACCTGAGCAACTGTACGGGAAAGAAATAAATCTTCACGTATAATCCTGTTGATCAAGCAATAACACAGAGAATTTAACATGGTTCGGCAAGTCGCCTACGTCCACGGGCAGTGGATTTACTATATTGTGTGAATGATAAGAATTATAATACTACTCTCCGTAATTCGCTCTCCTCTCTCTCCAAGCTTGTCATCTATTCACCGCCTTGTTCTCCGCCCCCTCTCACCTCTCCTTAGCTTCCTATATATAGAGATTACAGATACAAGAGAGAATCTTAAAAGTGAGCTGGCTGCCAGCTCACTCCTACTTTTAGTAGCTTTCTTCACATGGCCTCATGGCCTCATGGCCAGCTCTTATGGCATCATGGCTTACATACCTTTACAGGTTGGCTAGAATCTATAGTCACTTTACAGTCAGTTTCCACAACCGACCTACCAATATGACCGAAGTGCATGTTAGTTAGGTACTTACTTCTCTTACTTCGGTTTCCCGTGGTAAGATCGAGCTAACCATTGACCCGAACTATCTTCAGAACCAAGTCCTTCCAACGACTTGGCGTACCTCGGTTCTCATACACCTCGACCGAACTTCGCCGCCGAAGACCGAACTTCATTCAACGCATTAGACAACCGAGGTAGAAAATAAGGCTTCGTCCGGTCTGATCATTACGGTCGTATGACCGGTCTAATTCCAAGGTTACTTCTCTAGGCCAGAGTAACTTACACGCCCTTTCTACTCTGGCCCTTTGCACGACAGCCCATAATGGCCCAACATCCAGCTTCGGCCCATTTTGCATATAAATTACCCTCTCAATTGCCCCTTAATTCCATCTGCGTAGCATGATAGGGATTACCTACTTAACAACCGAGCTAAAGTTTTGTAAGCCTTACCAACCGAGCTACAATCCTATAGCTATTCCAGCCGAGCTAAAAACCTTTTAGCTTTTCCAGCCGAGCTAAAAACCTGTAAGCTTCTCCAACCGAGCTTAAATCCATTTAGCTTGTCCAAATGAAGTTAAACTCAAACCGAATCAGGTAACGCTCGTCAAAACGTCTCTTCAAATGCGGCGACTGAAACGCTTCCCTTTCCTGTGACACGTGGCAGCCTCCGACTGGACCTCTAAAGCGGTGCAGCCGCCCTCGTACTTCGCAATTTTTGAACAGTTTCCCGCCATTCTTCCTCCTACACAAAACAATCCCCTCATTTTCGATCTACCTTCTCATTTTTCATTCTCTCTCTCTGCTTCTGCTTTTGCTCTCCCAACTCTTGAGCTCGAGTTCCCCATTGTTGCCGCTGCTCCCATCTCGTTCTTCTCCCTCTTTACCAGGTAAGCATCATAAACCTGTTTCTTTTGTTTTTGCTTTCATTCAATCTGTTTGGTGTTTTTGCAAAATGCTTTTCATACTTAGCCTTGTTTATGGAAAAAACTTCCTTAGAACACATGAACACATGTAGTACCCTGTAGAATATTTGATTTTGATCCATAATCACAAAGCAACCGAACTAAGAAACTGTTTTTGCTATATAAGACCTTAGGTAGACTGGAACCGAACTGAAACTTGCACACATATAAGCCATCAACTGATTCACCCTAGCCAAAATGAAAACACACCGAACTAGAAATATCGGCCCTCGACCGAGCTAAGCCTTGGGGGCTAAGCCAGCTTTCTCAGTTTCTATGCTGAACTTAGCAAGCTGCCCCTTGATGCTTAACCGGAGTAACATAACCACAGATAGAACCGAGATAACCAAACACCTTGCCCAACCGAGATGACATGCACCTTTCAGAAACCGAAGTAGATCATGTAGCATCCTGTAGCCGAAATAGGGCTTCCCTCTTGTTGCTTTATTTTTGTAGCACGGTCCATTGATCTGTGCTTAACCCCTTGTTTTCCACTTTGCAGACTTTAGGTTGCCAGGCACTCCATTGCGCTCAACCGAGCTTCCGCACATATATTTTTTTTGACCGAGATCATCTATTCTTTACTTTATACAGAAAATGGGGAAGTACAGATTTTTGGTAGAAACCCCAGGAGGTCTAGCCGAATTTAGAAAAGATTACAACATTCCTGCCGATGTAAATTTAACCCTAGCCGAACTAGACGTTGACCCATGGGGCAACCCAGGCTTTGTTCCCTTCACCCTCCAATCCATAATAGAGACCGGACTTAGATTCCCAGTCCAACCCTTAATTTGTGAATTCTTAAGGCAAACCAGACTATGCACCACCCAACTGTCCACCAATACTTACCGAATAATAATGGGTATAACCGCACTGAACCATCAAACCGGTCTCAACCTAGGTTTGGCCGAGATACTTCATCAATACTCCATAGGATCAAAAAATCAAGGCTGGTGTTATTATTTGAGAGTACGCCGTGGCCGAGAGAAAATAATTAAGAACACACCGGACAAAGACTTAAACGACGACGATTTCTTCTGGGTCTCTGGGAATTTTGAAGACCTTCAAGCCCAGATTCCTGGCCGAAGAATAAACTGGAAAAAAGGAGAGCCCGGTATACATACTTCGGTTGCATTTCACATTTTTCTTTAATTCGGCTTTCTCCTCTGAACCGAGCTAACACTTCATTTTCTTTTTGCAGACAAAGCACATCTCCTTTCAAATTACGGTCATCCCAACCTCGGTCTCCTGCGTGCCGCACTACGGGTGAAGGAGAGAAGTTGGGCAAAGCTTCTAAACTTTGAACCGACTACATCTGCCGCCGAAAAGCAAGGGTGACCGACTTCCTCCTCGAAGACGCACCAAAACCGGACCCTTCCTTACCCCAGATCAACCTTGTACCACTCACAGCCGAACAAGAAATGGCTAAGAAGAACAAGTTGAAGGCCCTCCTAACCGCAACCACTCCAGCTGAAGTACGGGTAACCGGCCAACCCACCGAGACCATTGTGGCCCTTCCATCCTAGCAGCCATCTTCATCTCGCCGAAACAAGCGTGCCCGGACTAGCCAAACCGAGCCACGTCTTGCAGACGAGGATGAGACCGTTCTTCCACAAAGCTCTTCTCCACGCTCCCAGCAAAGCCTCCAACCGGAGCCATCTGACCGAGCTGCTACTCCTTCAAAATGGGCTCCTGTCCTTTCTTTCGACAACCGAGATATCACCGATTCTGATTCGGTTATCTTGGAGAAGGACCACTTGATGGCTTTCAATTTGGCCAAAAGTGTGTGCCTTCCAAAGGACATGGAGCACCATTACAAGCAGCTGAATACCGAGCTGAAGTCAGTTCGGTCTTCCACTAAGTCCATGATCCTGGTAAATAGCTTTCCACTTTCTAAGTAATATTTTTCAAACTTTGACTCCGGCTAATGTTACTTCTGTTTTGCAGGCCATCCAGAAAAACCAAGTTACACACAGGAGGATCATGGAACTTAGGAGGAATACAAGGGATGCCATGGCCGATGTGGAATCAAAAACGGCCGAACTAGAGGAGGCAAAAAAGCAACTGGCCGAGCTCCGTGCGGAAAATGGCCGGCTGACCGAAGTTGCCAATTCGGTCGAAGCCGAGAAGAAAAAAGTTGCCAACGAGGCAAAAGATAGATATCTGCGCATCTTGTCTGCGATTGAGCAGAAGAAAGACGCCGAAATAAATCAATGGAAGGGGGAGGTAAAAAAGGCGAAGAAGCAGGGTTTTAAGGAGGCCGAAGAAGCGTACACTCTTCGCAGACGCAAAGAAAGGATCTATTTTTCAAATGCGGTGGAGGGTCATGCGGTGAGAAGCTCGGTTGTACGCCTGACACCGAGGTGTACAACGCTCCACCATACTCCATTCCAGCTTCACTTTCACAATACGCCGCCGATCTCCAAAGACAGTTCCTCGAGGGGTCCGGTGATGAAGATGATGAGGAGGATTCCGAGGAAGATGAGCAAACTCCCAACCCGGTCATCAATGAACAACAAAATGATCAGTCAGTTCGGTCGGAGTCAGGCATTGAAGACCGAAGGGACGAGCTTCCACCTATTGAGACCGAGGTTCAAGTTGGGGCCCAAGTTCAAGCTGAGACCGGTCTCCCAGTTCAGACCGTGCTCCCAACCGACACCGGACTCCCATCAAACACCGGTCTCCAGATAAATGCGGACGATGAATTCGACGCTGAGCTAGATGCACTTCTCAGTTGATTTTTTTTTGTATTTGAACTTTTTTTGTAACCGGGCTGCGGCCCCTCAATTGTACTTTTCTGTGTTTCAATGAAAAAAATCTTTCTTCAACTCTTGTTTCGGTTTTGTATACGTATGCTTACACTTGCAATGAATTTTCCATGTGAATTTTCCATGAACTCATTTGCTAAACTGTTATTTCGGTTTAACTAACCAACTTACTAGCCAACCACTCTTCAACCGATATAAACACTTCGGCTGAAGAGTAGCCAATGTTGGTTTAATCCGGCCGTACACTTACTTCGGCTGCAGAGTACAAAGTGTTGGTTTAATCCAGCCAACCACTCTTCAGCCATACCCATACTTCGGCTAAAGAGTACCAAGTGTTGGTTTAATCCAGCCAACCACTCTTCAGCCATACCCATACTTCGGCTGAAGAGTACCAAGTGTTGGTTTAATTCAGCCAACCACTCTTCAGCCATACCCATACTTCGGCTGAAGAGTACCAAGTGTTGGTTTAATCCAGCCAACCACTCTTCAACCATACCCATACTTCGGCTGAAGAGTACCAAGTGTTGGTTTAATCCAGCCAACCACTCTTCAGCCATACCCATACTTCGGCTGAAGAGTACCAAGTGTTGGTTTAATCCAGCCAACCACTCTTCAACCATACCCATACTTCGGCTGAAGAGTTCCAAGTGTTGGTTTAGTCCAGCCAACCTCTAAGTTGATTTTTCCAGTCAACTTAGAATAGAATATTTGGTTATTCCGACCGAATGTCTTGCAGCCTTATCCTGGGCTTAGGATCATAGTTGGTTATTCCGGCCAACTATGTTTATAAAGTTCCTCACTTACTGAAGCGGCTGTCTACTGATAACAGACATGTCAAAGAAGAATCGATTTGTTTTATGGTAAAAATATACACATACTAGAAATAAAACAACTTGAGATTGGCAGTATTCCATGGCCTGGGAATTGCTTTGCCGTCCGTATCTTCCAAGTGGTATGCCCCTTTGCCTGCTAATCCGACCACTTTGTAAGGTCCTTCCCAATTAGGCCCCAACTTGCCATCTCCCGGAATCAAGGTATTTCCCATCACTTTGCGTAATACCCAGTCTCCGATTTTGAATTGCCTTGGATGTACTGTTTTGTTATACTTTCTGGACAACTCTTGTTGGTAGGAGGCGATGTGAACCAATGCTCGGTCTCTTCTTTCTTCCGCAAGGTCCAGTTCCAGTGCTATGGCCTCGCCATTCAAGTCTGGATCAAAGTTTTCGCTCCGGATTGTGGGGAGGCCAACCTCTAATGGGATGACTGCTTCCATGCTGTAAGCTAAGGAGAATGGTGTTTCTCCTGTTGATCGTCGAGGCGTGGTGCGGTACACCCATAAAACATGAGGGAGCTCCTCTGCCCACTTCCCTTTTGCTTTTTCTAACCGTTTCTTCAATCCATCCAGGACTACCTTATTCGACGCCTCTGCCTGACCATTTGCTTGGGGATATGCCGGCGTAGAGTTATAGAATGCTATCTTGTACTCCTCACAAAAGCCTCTGAAAATTCTTCCGTCGAACTGAGTGCCGTTGTCTGAGACTAACGCCTTGGGTATGCCAAATCGAGTGATGATATTCTGCCAGACAAACTTCTTTACATCTTTCTCCTTGATTGATGCCAAGGCTTCTGCTTCCACCCATTTCGTGAAGTAGTCGGTTGCGGCAAGAAAGAACTTCCTGCTGCCTGGTGCCGTTGGAAGTGGCCCCACTATGTCCAAGCCCCACATTGCGAAGGGCCACGGGCTAGTTAAAGGTAGAAGCTCTCTGGCAGGTTGGTGTATTTGGTGTGCAAATTTTTGACATTTTTCACACTTTTTGACATATTTCTCCGAATCTGCTTGCATATATGGCCACCAATATCCTTGTGAAATTGCTCGGTACGCCAATGATCTTCCTCCTTGATGGCTACCACATACACCCTCATGGATTTCGAATAAGAATGCTTCCACTTTGCTGGGGTGAACACACTTTAAGTAAGGTCCTGAGAACGACTTCTTGTACAATGCCAAGGATGGAGAGAGCCAAAATCGTTGCGACTTCGCTCTTATTCTGTTGGCTTCTTTCTTCTCATTGTGCACGGTCATTTTTCAGGAACTGTATGATAGGATCCATCCAAGAAGGGTCTAACTCTACGCAACGTACCTCTTCCGCTTCAGGGTCTTCAATGCTTGGTCTAGGCAGGTAGTCAATCAACAATGGATGGGGGATGGAGATGTCTGCCATTGAGGCAATGCCTGCTAGTTCGTCCGCTCTACCGTTCTCCTCCCTGCCAATCTGCTCTATGCGCACCATTTCGAATTTCTTTATCTCTGCCCTGACCAACTCTTGATACTTAGCCATCCTATCATCTTTTGCTTCGTAGTTGCCAGATATTTGGTTTACCACCAGCTGCGAGTCGCTGTAAACCATTAGCTCGTCGGCTTTCATGTAGAATGCCGACTTGAGACCTGCCAGAAGTGCTTCATACTCCGCTTCGTTGTTTGATGCTGGGAAGCCAAGGTTGATTGCCTGCTCCACTACTAGGCCGTCTGGAGAGATGAGGACTATGTCAAGTCCTGCTCCATGCCGGTTGGATGCTCCATCCACGAAGAGCTTCCACATCTCTCCAACGAACAACTTCCAGCAAGTGGAGGGATCAGATGATGTCTTGGAATCTTCCAAGTCGTTTGTGCCTTCTCCAGGGTCCATGCTCGCTGTCTGCCCCTTACTATCTGATTGTACCAAGTCTGTATTCGTTGGTGGATTCCGACGTGGTGAAGTATGGTTTGCGCCTTCTTCCCTTTCTTTATTCTGGTCTACCTTGGGGCCTAACTGAGTAACCAGTACTAGGGGTTGCGTTATTCCGACGTCAACTTCCATCCCTAGTCAAGTTGTTTCATTAGATCGATTGGCGGAATATGATGACTTCTGGTGTGAATCTGCGACAAAATTCGCCAACGCTTGTGCTTTTATTGCGGTCTGGTCGAACTTGATGTCGATCGTCCCAACTCTACCGCCCACTTCAGAATTCGCCCAGAAAAGTTCGCCCTCTCAAACAAAGCCTTTAATGGGAAGGCTGTGAGAACAACTATTGTGTGAGCGTGAAAGTAGTGCGACAACTTTCTCGAGGCCATCATCAAGGCCAATGCCAGCTTTTCCAAAGGGCAAGTACCTTGTTTCAAGGCCCAAGAATGTCTTGCTGACATAGTAGATGGGAAGATGTTGGATTCCTTCTGCGCGGATCAACACTGCGCTAATTGCATGCTGCGAGACTGCCAGGTATAAGAAGAGTTCCTCTCCAGGGATTGGGGTCACAAGCAGTGGTAGAGAAGACATGTATTCCTTTAGGCTTTCCAGGGCGTGGTCGCATTCTTCGTCCCACTCAAACTTTGCCTTTAGCGCATGGAAGAATGGTCGTAGCCTGTTTGACGACCGGCTTATGAACCGATTGAGCGCAGCCGCCATGCCGGTGATATGCTGCACTTCTTTCACTGAGTTTGGCCTCTCCAGATCCTGTATTGCCTTGATCTGAGAAGGGTCCGCTTCGATACCTCAGTTGGTCACCAGGAAGCCAAGGAATTTGCCAGATCCTACTCCGAACGCACACTTCGACGTGTTGAGGCGTAACTTATGCCTCTTTAGGATCTCGAACATCCCACCCAGGTCCTTGATATGGTCATTCTTATCCTTGCTTTTGACCACCATATCATCGATGTACGCTTCCATCGTTCTGCCTAACAATGGTTCAAACATCTTGGTGACCATTCTCTGGAACGTCGCCCCTGCGTTCTTTAGGCCAAAGGGCATGACTTTGTAGCAGTAGAGTCCCCTTGGAGTGGTGAAGGATGTGACTTCCTGGTCTGGTTCATGCATGGCGATCTGGTGGTAGCCTCTGTATGCATCCAAAAAGCTAAGTCGGTTGTGCCCCACCGTTAAGCCTACCAGTTGATCTATCCTTGGTAGAGGAAAACTATCCTTTGGGCACGCCTTGTTAACCGTTTTGTAGTCGACGCAGACACGCCATTTGCCATTCTTCTTTGGTACTACGACGGTGTTGGAGATCCATCTTGGGTAATGCACCTCTCTGATTGCCCCTGCTTCCAGCAGGTTTCCTACCTCATCCGCTACTATCTCGGCGTGGTGGAGTGCCGATCTGCGGGTGCGCTGAATGATTGGCCTGGCTGATGGGTGGACATTGAGTTGGTGACAAATGAAGTTAGGATCAACGCCTGGCATGTCGTACGGGGTCCAGGCGAACACTTCGATGTTGGAGGTCAGAAATTCCAAGACCTCCAATCTCTCAGTGCTGGACAACGACGATCCGAGCAAAAAGAACTTATCCGGGTTCTTTTCATCTATTCTGACCTCCACTAATTCCTCCACCGCTTTCTAACTAGCCGCTTTGCCAACATCGGCGAACAGCTCATTACTCTCAGGTTCCTCCACTGAATGAACGTATCCTTTGGCGGCGCGGCTGCCATTCACCGCGACAAAGCACTGCTTCAACATGAGTTGATCTCCATAAACTTCTTCTATTACTCCGTTGTCGTTGGGGAACCGCATCACTTGGTGGTAGGAGGACGCCACCGAGCGCATGGCGTGCAGCCATGTCCTGCCCAAGATAATGTTGTAAGTAGAGGGGACTTTCAAAACCCAAAACTCCACTCGTTTGGCCACACTCGCTTTGATCGGGAGGATTATTTTGCCGACGGGCCATTCTGCCATGGAATTGAATCCAATTAGGGGAGAGACGGCAGGTGCCAAGTCTTTATCTTGCAACTTCATTTGTTTGAAGGTTTCATAGTACATGATTTCACATGAACTACCCTGGTCAATCAGAATCCGCTTGACGTCAAAATCTTCGACTCGGAGAGTGACGACGTGGCATCATTGTGGGGGCGATATATTCTTGCCAAGTCTTTATCCGAAAAGACATGACATTTGCGGCTCTGTCTTCCCTTCTTGACGGCCGGTTACACTCAAAGACTTCTCTGAAGTGCTCTGTCTTTTTGATTGATCCTTTGAGCTCGCATACATGTTCAGGTTCAAAGACCCCGTGTATCACGTTGATAATGCCTTGAGGTGGAGCGTCAATCATCATTCTGTTGGGGTTGTGATGGTCTTGGGGGGCTGGTTGCGCCCCTCCTTCGATGTATGTATCCAGGCGGCCCGCCGCTACCAACTCCTCCAGATACTGCCTCAAGGGCGTGCAATCCTCAGTGCGGTGCCCTTTTTCTTTGTGGAAGGTGCACCATGATCTGTTGTCGTAATCCTTCTGAGCCGCGCCTAACCTGGCCGGCCACTTGACGAAAGGCTCGTCTCGGATCTCGCTAAGTATTTGGTAGATCGGTTTTTTGAATACCGTGGTTATGGCAGTGCGGACTCTCAACCATCTCTTGTCTGGGTCCTCCCCGTTCTCTCGCCAGCCTCGTCCGTTTTGGTTCAGGCGACCTACCGCATTGACCTTTGCTGTGGTCTTCTTTTCTGATACCGTGGTTGCGCCAGATTTTGTCTTGGCGTGGGTGCCATCCTCTTCTACCCTAATGTGCTGATGCACTCTCTCCATCAAGGCTTCCATGGTGAGGGGTGGTGTCATGGTGATAGAATCCCTTAGTCTGTTGCCTATTGGAAGGCCTCTTTTGTACTGTGCAATGGCGAGATTGGTAGGGCAATCTCTAATCTGGTTGAAGGTCTCCCAGTAGCAACTGTTGTATGATCTTAGAGTCTCCTTGTCGCCCATGTCGATGGAAAGTAACTGGTCGATCTCCACCGGAGTTTTAGTATTCGTTCGGAACCTTATCACGAACGCCTCCGCCAATTGCGACTAGGAGGCTATGCTGCCCTCTGGGAGCCTCTCAAACCAAGTCAAGCCTAGATCGCCAAGGCTCGAAGGGAATAGGATGCACATCAAGGCCTCGTTCCGCCGGTACACAGCCATGACCTGGCGAAAGTGGCTTAAGTGCGAGTAGGGGTCTGTCTTCCCTTCGTAAGTAGTAAATTTGGGCTGAAGGAAGCCTGATGGCAGGGGTGCGTTCTTTATTGCTGGGACGAACGGTGAGGTCTGCAACCTCGCCAATGCCTTGTCCATTGGTTCGTAAGCTGGGCGCGGTATTGGCATTCCCACCTCGAAGCTTCCATGTGTCCGAGGAGCCAACCTTGTTAAAGCAGAAATTCTGTGTGGATCGCGCGCCCTGGCATCCCCCTCCCATCGCGCCTTCTCTTCAAGCATAGTTCGCAGGTCGGATGATCTGGGCAACTCCGTCTGTCTAGACCTCGTCTGGTGTGTATGCGAGGGCCAATATGTACTTCCCTCGGTGAATGACCTCTCAGATTTCGTCCTCTCCGTCCTGGAGTGGCGAGTTCTGGAAGACCTGGAATGTGTATCGCCTGTCCTGAGACTTCTGTTCTCTGCTTGGGAGGGTGTAGAATTCTTACTACGACCCTCTGAGTGGTGAGGGGGTGTCTTGTTGTTGCGTCTCCCTCCTGCCGCCACTTCTTTTCCTTTCACCTGGCGTTTGAGAGATTCCATGTCCGCCGCCATCCGCCGTATCAACTCGTCTTGTTCCCTGACACGATCCTCCAGAGTTTGAGGATCAATCCTGCGCCTTTGTCTTTCTGAGCTACGCGAACGAGAGTGATGGGGGCTGTTATACCGCCTTCGTCCCCTTGCATCCCTCCTGAAACTCAGTCTCTGTGGTTCCAGATTCCCCATGGGAGCGACCAAAGGTAGGCTTTCGCGCCTTGCGCCTCCTTCTAGAGTTAATCCGTCGACTGCGGACTGTGGTAACTCTTCGTTGTTTGCCATTGATGTTTGAGAGAAAAAGCTTGATCAAGAGGTTGTTCTTGTCTGCTCTTCCCACAGACGGCGCCAATTGTACGGGAAAGAAATAAATCTTCACGTATAATCCTGTTGATCAAGCAATAACACAGAGAATTTAACGTGGTTCGGCAAGTCGCCTACGTCCACGGGCAGTGGATTTACTATATTGTGTGAATGATAAGAATTACAATACTACTCTCCGTAATTCGCTCTCCTCTCTCTCCAAGCTTGTCATCTATTCACCGCCTT
Organism: Camellia lanceoleosa; assembly: GCA_025200525.1. Taxonomy (NCBI): domain Eukaryota; kingdom Viridiplantae; phylum Streptophyta; class Magnoliopsida; order Ericales; family Theaceae; genus Camellia; species Camellia lanceoleosa. Next base: position 60,531,424 of record CM045760.1, read on the forward strand.
GTTCTCCGCCCCCTCTCACCTCTCCTTAGCTTCCTATATATAGAGATTACAGATACAAGAGAGAATCTTAAGAGTGAGCTGGCTGCCAGCTCACTCCTACTTTTAGTAGCTTTCTTCACATGGCCTCATGGCCTCATGGCCAGCTCTTATGGCATCATGGCTTATATACCTTTATAGGTTGGCTAGAATCTATAGTCACTTTACAGTCAGTTTCCACAACCGACCTACCAATATGACCGAAGTACATGTTAGTTAGGTACTTACTTCTCTTACTTCGGTTTCCCGTGGTAAGATCGAGCTAACCATTGACCCGAACTATCTTCAGAACCAAGTCCTTCCAACGACTTGGCGTACCTCGGTTCTCATACACCTCGACCGAACTTCGCCGCCGAAGACCGAACTTCATTCAACGCGTTAGACAACCGAGGTAGAAAATAAAGCTTCGCCCGGTCTGATCATTACGGTCGTATGACCGGTCTAATTCCAAGGTTACTTCTCTAGGCCGGAGTAACTTACATGCCCTTTCTACTCTGGCCCTTTGCACGACGGCCCATAATGGCCCAACATCCAGCTTCGGCCCATTTTGCATATAAATTACCCTCTCAGCAACAATATGGCTATTGATTTTCTTTATTTTGGAAGTCAATGACAGTAATTGGGAGGTGAACAATTGTGCCAATCTACTAGACAACATGTGCAACAATATGGCTGTTGATTTTCTTTATTTAAATTGAGTACCTATTTGTATTGCTAATCAACTTGCCCTTGGCGCCAAAGGATCTTCTTGTATGGACCTATTTAGTTTTTAGAGTGAATTACCAATAAATCTTAAATAGTGAATTTATGAATTGTTTTATTTTATTTATTTATTTATTTTTTATGAATTTAAAGATTTTATTATAGTGTGAATTATATGAAGGGCCAAACATAAACGCGTAACTTCTTAGTGTATTTTTTCCAAACGTAATATTCCAATGTAATACTCAAAAAACGTAATACTCCAATGTAACATACTAAAAAATACTTTAGTATATTTTTCTCAAATGTAACAACGTAACATTTCAAAAAAAACTTCTTAGTGTACTTTTTTCCAAACGTAACATTCTAATGTAATACACTAAAAAACTCCTTAATATATTTTTCTTAAATGCAACAACGTAACATTTCAAAAACACTCCGTAATGTACTTTTTTCAAACGTAACACTCCAATCAATGTAACACACAAAAACTCCTTAATATACTTTCTGCAAACGTAACAACTTAACATTCCAAAAAACTCCTTAGTGTATTTTTTTTCAAACGTAACGCTCTAATCAATGTAACACACAAACACTCCTTAGTATACTTTTTTCCAAACGTAACACTCTAATATAACACTCTAATATAACATTAGAAAATCACACTAACAAAAATATAGATTTCCATGCTTGACAACCAACATTTCAGTCACCAATCCCTCCAAAAAGAATCTTCCACACCATATATTTCCATTCCTATCCCAAAAATGAATCTAAAAATTAAAAAAATGAATTATAAAAGGGTATTCACTTAAACTCAAATGACACCGAATCAAATAAGGGTGAAGCACCAATAAATCCCAAATAGTGAGCTTATGTACTATTTAGTCCTCCATTTTTTTTATGGACCCAAAAATCTCATTCTAGTGTGAACTACCTAAAGGGCTAAGCATAAATGCGCATGTATTATGTGTTGAAGAACAAATGTGGATTCTCTCATAATGTGGAAATTACTAAACATAACATTTCAAAACAATATATATATATATATTTTCCAAACGTAACACTCTGTTAAGTTTTTGTAATTGGTAATCCCGTTTGGCAAAACTCCTTTCAGTTATAATTTTATTCGATTTTTTATTTCAGTGAGCATATGAGTATTTAGATGCGAATCCAACCCGAATTGTGCCTATGCAAAGGAGTTTGTGATCTTAATCTTTTCATGTTTGCTACTTCACTGACTAAGTACAGGGATTGAGCTACCCGGGCAAAAAGCAAAAAGGCAGTCGAAGTTGTTTGACTGCTCGAGCGAAGAAAATGATCATCCATTATTTTTGTAAAGTGCCTGAACTTTTGGGAAGCAAATTTTACCGCTTGAGCAGTCAGCCTATATGTTTCACACCGCCTTTAGTCACATTGCTCGAGCGGTAAAATGTGCGCTCGAGCGGTTTGTGTGATCCAGTTTACTATTTTTAGGGTTTATGTCGTCTAGATTTTTAGAGAGGAACAAGATACAAAGTGTTTTGTATTGGAGAGTGCTTTATGAATGTTTCCTTGATGATTTGAGAGTAATCAATGGATCCATGAACTTCATATCAACATCATCAATGGTTTGTTTATTTTTTTTTATTCACCAATGAGAGAGTTGTTCTTCGGTGGATTCTGGAGAACTTGCATTTGAAGTTTTGGTGGATTCTAGAGTGGCTCATCATCGTGGATTCGACATCAGCGTTATGAATTTAACGTTGAACAAAACAATTCCGATGTGAAGACGGTGGTGGAAGAGGCACATAGGGGTCGATTCAATTCGAGCGTGGATTCGCTAGGTAATTGAGGGTACACTTGTGTAATTCCTTTTTGTCTTCTTAGTGGATTTTTTTGTGGCTTTGGCTTGTGATTTTTTTTTTTATTACAATTGGTGGCGCTCCAATTGTAATTTTTTCACGTTAAATCATTGTGTCGATTTGTCTTTGATTGTTTGATTGGGATTGGTATTCACTATTTAAAATTGAAGCATAATCACAAATCAATATCATGGGAATTTTTAGATTTTTCAATTGGTATCAAAGCAGGTCGCTCTATTTTTATTTTTTTAAAACTATTGGAACGAGATCTTGTTTGATTTGTGATAATGGATTCAATTCGTGAGGATAATTCTATGGTTCAGCCATCCCTATTTGACGGATCTAATTATTCTTTTTGAAAAGATCAGAGCATTTTTAAAATCTATTAATGAAAAAGTTTGGCAATCTGTCGTATGGGTGGACCGAACCAACGATTACCATTGATGGAGTAACTTTCTCCAAACCAATTGATAAATGGGACACAACTGATTACCAAAATAGTAGCTGGATTGGTAAAGCTATCAATTCTTTATTTTGCGCCGTCACACCAGAAGAGTTTAGCCCTATTTGCAATTGTGAAGTCGCAAAAGAGGCATGGAATATCTTACAAACTATTCATGAGGGCACTCCTTCAGTTAAACGCTCAAAACTTCAAAGACTCACGTCTAGTTTCAAAAACCTTTCAATGAAAAATAGTGAGGTCTTTGATGAATTTTATGCGAAGTTGAGTGACATTATAAATTTCAGCTTCAATTTAGGTGAAAAAAATACTAGAATCCAAGATTGTGGGAAAAATTTTAAGGTCCTTGGCCGATCGGTTCCAACTAAAAGTTACGGCTATTAAGGAGGCTCAAGATGCTAACAACCTCAAGCTGGATCATTTGGTTGGAAATCTCCAAACCTATGAGGCACATATGAATTTCAAAAAGAAACAAAAAGATGATATTGCTTTTAGTAGTGTTCATAGAGTTGGAAAGGATCCTGATGAGGATTGTGAGATTAATTCCAAGATTACGGATGCTTTTGTAAAGTAATTTGAAAATTCTTTTCTAAAAAAGAAGCTTGATCTTTTGGAATCAACTCATAAATCTAAAGGTAAAGATAAACTCAAAATTGATTCTACAACTAAGAAGAAGAAAGGAAAAATACAAGAGAACTCTCAAAGAGTCCAATGCTATAAATGCCAACATTTTTCTCAAAAATGCGCCCTAGTTGATTAAGGAAGAAGACGGTTTTCGCTATCACCTGGGATGATGAATCAGAATCTGATAAGGATGAAAGTGACAATGAGACTCATGGCGAAGAGGGGCATGAACAATTTCTTGCTTTCATGGCAACTTCCGGAACTGAAAGACGAATGGAGTATCCGAAGAGGCCAGTTGAGAATGTCACTGATGATGAATCCTCTGGAAGTGATGATAAAGAGCTTCAGCAAGTTTATGAAAAGTTATATAAGAAATCTTTTAACTTATCTAAATTGAATAACAAACTCACTATCAAACTCAAAGCCAATGAAAGTGAGAATGCCAAATTACAGTAGGTCATTTCCGAGGCTAGGAATGATGCCATCAAGATTTCTAGTGATTGATAAGCTCTTTGTGCAAAACTCTTGACTTATGAAACAGAGAGGAATGAGCTATAACAAATCTATGCAACTAATGAAGAAAAGATTAAAACTCTCGAAATGTCTCAAGTTGCCTTGGAAGAGCTAATCATCAAGAAAGAGGAAAAATTCAAGTGTACTATCGCTACCATTGGTCTTTGAAACAAAGGATCAAAGCCTTTGGACAATATCATTGGGTCTCAACAAATGTGTTGTGATAAGAGTGGCATTGGCTTTCGGAGCGACAAAGAACAAAAATGGAGTGCATCTTTATCTCATGATACAAGAACTAAGGAAAGGGGGAGAAAAAAATTCAACATGAGGATGGACTTCTCAATCTTCCTAGAGTTGGTAAGGCCAGAGAAAAGTAGGTACACCCTATTTTTATTTGTCATCATTGTGGTATGCATGGTCATATTCGCCCTTATTGTTATGAGTTGCGTAGGAGAGTGTCTCATAGAGATGGAAAAAATCCCAACATCTCGTGGGGTAGGAGACACTTCATTGGTCGTAATGAGGTTAAGGGTCATATTAGACCTCATTGTTTTGATTTGCTTGAGACCAAACGTGAAGAGAAGTTGTGTTTGCCTAGACCTAGGAATAGGAAGTTGGAAACCAAGTCAAAACGGGTTCCCATTGAAGGCGAAGGGAACCACAATGTCAAGACACCACCTAAGAACTGCAATTCTCACAACTTTGTTCATATTAAAGCGGTTTGGGTAAGAAAACTTTATTTGTGTTAATTTGTTTAATAGTTTTGGTTTTTTTTTTCTCTCTCTTTTTGTTTTTGGGTTTCGGTTTGTTTTTGTTTTGGGTCGTTTAGTGTGTGCTTGTTCGTTTTCTGTTTTGCTTTGCTTAAAAATAATAATAATAATAATAAAATCCAAAAAGATTTTCTTAGTATAGTTTTGCAAGCTTGAAATTTTTGAGAAATTCTTGGTGCATATCGAAATTGATGAGAATATCCATTACATGTTAATATGTGTGTGATTTCTGTGATCATACTCATTTCGGAGTATGTGTACTTTGATTAGTATGTCTCATTCTGTACACACTCTTAGATTAGCAAATATCAGACTCTTCTGCATAAGTAATCAAATTTCTCAATGGACTTCTAGCATTGTGTCTTTTGCATTTCTAGAGAAATTGACATATACTAGCACATCATGGGTGATGTTGAGTCTGTTAACCACCTTCCATTTTTTGCATCTCCACAACTTTCCCCTCAGTTCTTTGTAGTCAAGGCATGAGGAAAAGGCTACTTCAAAGGCACTAACTAGGCTATCCTTATTCTATCCATGCTTCTCTGGTTTGGTTTCCATACTCTTGAGCGTAAAAGCTGCTGATGAGTGCGCAAAATAAAGAAAGAAAATTAAAAATTAAAAAAATTTTTTGATTCATTGGTTGAGGGGGAGCCTTCGCATTTACTCAACAAATACCCATTGATTCCTAATAGTTGGACTTTCCTACGTTGTGTTTAGATCCTCTTGCCGGAGGTCCAGCTATCAGATCACTACTAGGATTTGAATCTAGTGTTTGTCGAACTCCAAGAGCCACACACACACTTTTATCATGGGATCTATGCTTTTCACAAGTTGCATCACATTTTTTCATGAGGAATCTTCTAGAGGCTGTGCACATTGTATTTTTAAGTAATTGTGTTTCTTGGATATTCTTGTGTGTTTTAAGGTACAAATCTGAAATTTCTTGCTTGCTCCACCATATTGTTTTTTATCTTTTCTTTTTTGTTCGTTGTTTTTGGTGCTTGTGGTTGGTTTTAGTGAGAGGGAGTTTGGTTAATCATTGCAAGGTTTTTTTAAGCATGAACTTACATTGATTGGTTTGGTTAGGGAGATTGGCGTTAATTGGTTTACATATTGCTATGCACTGCTTATTTATTGCTTACTTCTCACATGCTATTAATTTTTACATCATCGTGTCCTTCCTTGTGTGGTTTATGCTCTTACTTTAGTTGATTGAGCTTCCTTTGACAATTCATGACAAAAAAGGGAAAGAATTTTGAGGCGAAATTTTGAGTGTTTTTTCATATTTCTTAAAAATTTTATCTATTCATGTTGCATATTCTTATAATCTCCAATTTTCTATTCATATTTCCATCTATTCATGCTTCTTTCATATACTTTTATGGCACTAATAGTTATGTCTATTGCTTTCATATACCCCTGTGATAGTGATAATTGTTTTCCAGATCATGATCCTTGAGAAAGAAGTTAGGTTTTGTTGGTTGTAATGGGTTGGGGTAATTATGATTTTATTTGTTAGATGTGTTTTCTCATAGAATTGCCAAAAGGGGAGATTGTTAGGTTTTTGTAATTGGCAATCTCATATGACAAAACTCTTTTCAATTGTAATTTTATTCATTTTTTTATTTCAGTGAGGCTATGAGTATTTAGATGCGAATTCAACCCCAATTGTGCCTATGCAGAGGAGTTTGCGATCTTAATTAGGATTTTATTTGTTAGGTGTGTTTTGTCATGTAATTTTCAAAAGGAGAGATTGTTAGGTTTTTTTAATTGGCAATCCCCTTTGACAAAACTCATTTCAGTTGTAATTTTATTCGATTTTTTATTTCAGTGAGGCTATGAGTATTTAGATGCGAATCCAACCCGAATTATACCTATGCAGAAGAGTTTGTAATCTTAATCCTTCCATGTTTGCCACTTCGCTGACTAAGTACGGGGATCGAGTTGCCTAGGCAAAAAGAAAAAAAGACGGTCAAAATTGTTTGACCTTTTGAGCGGTCATTTGTACGCTCGAGTGAAGAAAATGATCATTTAATATTTTTGCAGTGCGCCTAAACTTTTGGGAAGAAAATTTTACCGCTCGAGCGGTGAAAGTTACGCTTGAGTAGTCAACTTATATGTTTCGCACTGCCTTTAGTCACACCGCTCGAGCGGTGAAATGTCCGCTCGAGCGGTTTGCACTATCCAGTTTACTATAAGGTGCGTAGTTTGCTGTTTCTAGAGTTTGTGTGGTCCAGATTTTTAGAGAGGAACAAGATACAAAGTGTTTTATATTGGAGAGTGCTTTATGAGTGTTTCTTTGATGATTTAAGAGTGATCAATGGATCCGTGAACTTCATATCAACATTTTCAAGGGTTTGTTTATTTTCTTCATTCATAATAGAGAGAGTTATTCTTCGGTGGATTATGGAGAACTTGGGCATGAAGCTTTAGTAGATTCCGGAGTGGCTCATCGTCGTGGATTCGACATCAATGTTATGGATTTAATGTTGGACAAAACAATTTCGAGGTGAAGACGGTGGTGGAAGAGGCACATAGGGGTCGATTCAATTCGAGCGTGGATTCGCTAGGTAATTGAGGGTACACTTGTGTAATTCTTTTTTATCTTTTTAGTGGATTTTTGGAGACTTTGGCCTATGCTTCTTGTTCTTTTTCTTTCTTTCTTTCTTTATTTATTTTATTTTAATTTTTTTTATTTTTTCTTATCACAATTGGAGGCGCTCTAATTGTGATTTTTTCACATTAAATCATTGTGTTAATTTGTTTTTGATTGTTTGATTGGGATTGGTATTCACTATTTAAAATTGATACATAATCACAAATCAATATCTTGAGAATTTTTAGATTTTTTATACTCCAATGTAATATACTAAAAAACTACTTAGTGTACTTTTCTCAAACATAACAACATAACATTTCAAAAAAAAAAAATCCTCAGTTTATTTTTTCAATCGTAATGCTTCAATCAATGTAACACATAAAAGTTACTTAATATACTTTTTTCAAACTTAACACTCCAATGCAACACTAAAAAATCACATTAACAGAAATGTAGATTTTCACGCTCGACAACTAATACTTCAACCATCAATCCCCCTAAAAAAAATCTTCCACACATCACCTCACCTTTCTATTCCCATCCCAAAAACAAATAAGCAAATTGAAAAAATAAATCACAAAAGGACATTCACTTAAATTCAAATGGCACCAAATCAAATAAATACAACTTTTCAAAACAAAAAGGACTAATTGGTTCATAAGAAAACTCTTAGAATTAAATGGATTAACATTCCTCCATATGAGATTTATGGGTAAATTTTTCTAGTTTATATGCAATAGTTTTTTATCACAAAAAAAACTTATTACTAAGAGAAATTACTAGGAGGGAAAAATCCAGGGTTTACTCTGGTAACAAAATAGATATCAAAATTTTAATTTTATTAATTTAAATCCTAATTTTTTAATTTATTTTCAATCTAAATTATTTGTTTATTTTCGTTAAGTAAAATTGACGTTTTTTTTTTTTTTTTGTCAATTTTACTTAACAAAAATTGGCATATAATTTAGATTGAAAACAAACAAAAAAAAAAATAAGATTTAAATTGACAAAATAAAAAATCAAGATTTATTTTGTTACAAATGTTAAACTCTTGGGTTTCTTTCATATTTTTTTCTTAAAAACTAAAGTAATTATTGGGGACTTTTCATGTAAAAAATTATGTCCAAATTGATTAAATAGAAATAGGGAGGAAGAATAGAGGGATAATTCTATTTCCACACACCAATTTCTTTCGGTTTACACCCTTAATGAAATTTTCCCTTAATATAATTTTTCCCTAAAATAAAAATGTCATAATACCCTTATCATCTTCCACCCAAACCTTAATTTCAAAACATCACAACCATCCTCCATCGCTAGCACCATCTCTCTCATCTGCTATCTCCTATTGTCGCCTCTTTTCTTTCTCTCTCAGCTTGTGGACCTTTCACCATGAACCATATACTCCCACAAGCCCTTTGCCGCAAACCACCCACTTTTGATGTTGAATGTGGAGGTCTAGGATGAAAGGGAATGAGTTGGGAGTGGTGGTGGCGGCGGCACTGATAAGGACTAAGAGTGGCGGCAACGGCACCGAGGGAGTGGTGGGTGAATGGAACAAAATTAGGCTCTATTTGGTTTGGTTTTAAAACATGTTTTTAGATTTTTTTTTAATAAAACTAAAAACTAATTTAATAAAAATAATATATAAAAAAACACTCATTACTTTCATATGATCTTATCTTTTTAGGGGGGAGAATTTAAAATTTAAAAAATATTTTTTTGGTACTTATTTTTATCAAATTAGTTTATATATATTTTTTAAATAAAAAAAATTATTGAGAAATTTAAGCGGAACATAGTTTTAAGGTTTTTAAAATTGAAAATGATGCTATTATTTTAATAAAGAGATATATATTGAGAATTTTTAATTTTTTTATATATGTACTGAAAATATAGTTATTAAATGTATATACTGAGAACTAGGGTGTGATGATAAAGAGATTTTAACAACTTTCACTCCGGAGCCATCATTGGAAAAGATAAAGGGTAAATTACAAACATATTTTTTCAGGTTTATTTAAATTATAAATTATCTCTGTGATTTTCTCAAGTTTATATTATGTCTTATAAAGTTTTTAATTTCATAATAAATAGATCTTTTTATTAATAAATCATCAAATTAATTAATAATTTTTAATAATGTTAAAATTTTATTTCAATTAATAATTTAGATAATTTTATTTTTTCAATTAATTCTGTTAAATAAAAAATTCTGACAATAAAATATTTATAATTTTTTAAATTATAAAAAATAATTTGTATTTTAAATAAATTTTAAAAATTGTATTTATAATTTACTAAAGATTAAAAAAAAGCAGAAACTGAGAGCACAAAAAGCAGAAACTGAGAGCACGTTTCATTATCTGATGTGTGGTAGTGCACAACCCTATCATAAAGAACAAAAATGCTTTAGAGCTCTAATATAGAAACTCTAATAACTCTAATGGAAATGTGGGACTCACTCTGATGTGATATTTGTATCTTACTTTATTTTTTTATTTTTTACTTAAACACATCACTAGAGCTCAAATTAAAGCTCTAGATTTAGAACCTTCTAGCATTTCCTCACAAATAAAGACGAAGACCAAGACCACAATCCACTCTCATATCCTTCCCTCACTGTTGGATGACTGAGAGATTGGGACGTCATCACCATCATCAACAACACTCATTATTATTAGGTAGGGAAAGATTATGGGGGTGTGGGAAGAGTTTTTTTTAGGATTAGTTGGACATAAATTAAATAATATAAAAAGTTAAAAAGTTATTATTTTATTTAAGTCACATCATCTTATTTAAATCACATCACGTCTTTAACACATTACATCAAACTCAATCCAAACTCAACCCATATAAGTTAATAAGTCAAAAAGTATATTTTTTTAAAACATCCCAAACCTTAGACTAAAATAGTACTAAACGATAAAATAGATTAAAATAATTAATAAGATAAAATGTCACATTATAAATGTAAATCATATGTAATTTATAATTAAAAAATAAAATAATATAATTTTATAATATCTAATTCATAATTATAAAAAATATATATATAATCAAATGAGATATATATATCTTATGATTTATTACTGAAATATTGTCATTATTAAAAAAAAAATTGATCATAAATAAAAAAAAAAATGACATAATTATGGGTACATATGGTATATCTCTTTTAAGGAGTGTATATACTAGAATTTCCCTATTAGGTAATGATATCGGTCCGTTAACTCGCCCAGTCCAGTCTTATTTTTCTAGGGCTTGAGAAGGTTGTTTTAACCCATAGGGTTGGGTTAGACCAACATTTTCAGCCCAAAATATTAATGGGTTGGGTTTGGGATTTATACTTTCAACCCGACCTGGTCCACTATTAAATTAATTAATTAATTAATTATTTATTTATAATATATTAAAAAATATATTTTTTTGTTGGGATTTAAATTTTATGTTTGTTTTTTTTTTATATTGAAAATCACATTTGTGGTGATATATGATTGAATTTATTTTAAAAAAATCCTTCAATTTATACACAAAATCTTTCAATTTATAATGATATCAATATACTTGTTTAATAAATATAATGTGTGATTGAATTTAATTATAGAATGATTTTTTTTTTTTAAACATATAACCGATAGGTGGGTTTGGGATTTATAATTATTTCTTGGACCGTACTTGGACAGATATAGAGGTCTGATGTTAGGGCTAGATCGGGCTTGGGTAGACACAAAATCCTTTATTATGTAGTGTTAACCCGGTCCGAACACGATCCCACCCAATATTTGTCCACCCCTAGGTAATACCCACTTTATTATTATTCTTTTCTTTTTCTTTATTTCTTTTTTTTTTTTTTTTTATGTTCACACTTCTTTGTCATTAAAAATTAAAAAATATTTTTTTAGTACTTATTTCTATCAAATTAATTTATATATATTTTTAAAAATAATAAAATAATTGAGAAATTTAAACCAAGCATAACCTTAGAGTTTTAAAATTGAAGATGATATTATTTTAATAAATAGATATGTACTTAGAATTTGTAATTTTTTATATGTATATTAAGGTTTGTTTTGGAAAGTAAAAAAAAAAAAAAACTAATTTATTAACTTCTTTTTTTTTTAAAAATGTGTAAAAATATAGAAAAACAATATAATTTCTTTTTAACTAAAAAAAATGTGCAAAAATAATATAACTTCTTTTTAATAAACTGATTTTTTTTCATATTCTCAAACGAAGCTAAGAATAAAATTATCCAGGATAGGGAGATTTTAACAACTTTCACTCCATGATTGGAGCCATGCATGATTGGAATAGATAAAATAGCAGAAACTGACAACATGTTTCATCATCTGATGTGTGATAGTGCACAACACTCTTACGACTTCGATAAAAAGAATCATAAAGAAAGACCAAGACCATAACTGTGGACCTCTCGTCATCATCCACTCTTTCACGTCTTTATCAATTTTACCCTAGATATTTTTTTTTTGATACAACGAAAATATTTTACCCTAGATTTTCAATAATATTAATTTGCTCCTCAAATTTTTGAAATCTTGATCGGAGTTCTTGCCATCATATTTTGTTTGTAATCAAACGGAACTTGCTGATGTAATATCAAATTTTATTTGAAATTTTATTTTACTTCTAAATTAAACCTTAAAAATTAATTAGCCTCCTAAATATAAAAAATTTAAATTTAAATATTTAAAAATATAAAAAATTTCATTTAGAATTATCTTGAAACTATGAAATATAGATACTTTGACAAACATGTCGTATCTCTCCTGAGTACTTACCGATGTATGGTATTTCTACATATGTACTGGGTACACAAAACACGTACACAAATTTTTTTTTCTTAATTTTTGACATACTCAGACATACATAGTATATGCCTAAGCTGTGTCGTACCTCAATCGAAACAAAATTTTCTTCTACTACAAAGATAAAATTCCTTTTACTAGAGTTCTTTATCAATTTTAGTTTTATACTGTAGACGTCTCCGAACGCATCCCGGGAAAGGTGCGACTCCCCCCCGTTCTGGTTCGATATTGGGTCACTACAGTTCGAAGGACTCAAATGTCACGGTTCTTAATCTTGAACCAAAGAGTTCAAATCTGGCAAATCGATTTGAGAAAACAGATTTTTGAAAGAAGTGCCAAACATGGACTGCTTTGCGGATCTGAGTCGCCACCTAAATATTTTTTAATGGGAAATTTAGGAAACCCTGACTCGGTGCCAAAGGCCACGTGTCCGTCATCACCAAAGTTACCTCGGCTCGGGAACTTGGGTACGATAGGGGAAGGTCACTTCGTGAGCACCTTCGCCGCCGATCAAAGATAAACGGGCTACTAACCATGATATCTGATTTTGAAAACATTGTGCGTTCTTATTCTGGTTATTAGCCTAGGTTACTATGTGATGCGCACAGCATACAAGTATAGACTGAGTCGCCTGAATTGGAACAACACATTTTATGTTTGTTTTTGAAAGATGGTTTGCTACCCGCAGGTAGGCTTAAGATGCAGATTTTGCCACCCTCGGGTGGGCTGAGAAAATGATGATTTTGCCACTATCTAGTGGGCTTAAAACAGGCATTTGATGCATTGTCCCAATTCAAGTAACTCAACCTCCACCCACAGGCATTCAAGGCAGTTATGTCACATAAGCAATTAGCCTCATGGTAAGCATGCTATCATGGCAACACGCACACGCATGCAAGGATGCTAAAGCATAAAAACTCACAGAGTACTCCAAGCCAAAACAGAAACTACATTAGAAATCATGCATGATCCTAAATATGCTGAAATGCCTAATGCAACACATGCAAGATGCAACTAAGATAGCAGGCTCGGCTATTCTAATCATGGCATATGAAATGCTACAGCTAACACGTATTCAACTTGAAATTGAAATACAAATGCAATTTGTATAATGCGCCGAGCCCGGTGCGTGCAAAACAGATGAATGATGCAAACATGCTGTCATACTGTATGCTAATTGAAATATGCCCTAATCTAACCATCATAAGCTGGTAAATAAAAGGGAAGAAAGACGTGGGGTTGGAAGACATACATCACACTCACCCACACTTATTACAACATTGCCCTCGCACAGAGGGTCTGAATAAATGTACAGTCCCAAATGAAAGAATAATACAGTCCGAAATATTACAGTCCGAATAATGTGCAAATTCCTAATTAATTATCAAATTAACTAAGAAAGCTGTAAAACTGGTATGCAAGCCAGGGACTGCCTTACTTCTGATGGATGATGTATGTTTGGGTTGCCTGGCGCAGAAATCCACTGGGATGCCCCAATTAGCCTCTGTTTACGCCTTTTCTTGAAATGCGTGACAAATTCTGAAAAGTTGCTGATTCTTCATTTTGCTGCAACAGAGAGCAGGAAAGGGGCATAGCAATGTATTTTCACAAATATATGCATGCCTCGATCCTCGTGCCACCAATCACGCATCTCGATGCATGCATATGATGGCCGAGGAGCCGAATTGCACAACTCAATATGGAATGAATGCAAATGAAAGCACAGCAAAACCTAACTCCATCATGGATGATCCGGAGTGTCGGTGACTAGGGAATTGAGACACATTCCGTCACTCGGAGTACGGAACGCACCTCGTTTCTCGTGCCCGGGCTAACTCCTATCCCGAACACGATGCAATATGCATGATATGCAACTAATATGCAATCCTAACATACACAATGTCATGGAATGGCATACACGCTGCACGAGGTAAGATGGCATACACAATGCGCTAAAATGCAACCTAGCATACACAATGCTATGGAATGAAATGGCATGCGCGATGCAATAATGGGCTTACACCAACATGAGAGAGCCTCAGCCACGCTCACATAAGAGGCCATCAGATGAAAACAAGACAACTCGAAATGCGTGCCCGCGGGCACGCAAACCGATGACGGACCCTCAGGCACCGAAATGCCACTCTAATGAGACAAGGCAAAGACGTGGAATATGATATGCAAACATGCAAAAATCAGTAGCAAAATGAGGGGTAAAACAGCCCCGAAACCCGATAAAACGAAACCCAACGCATGAAATGATCCCGAAATGCGAAATTAGGCACCCGAAATGACTTGTAGCTATACAATACATGCATAATTTGAACATGACATGAAAGTACAAAAGCAAGGCAGCCCCGAGAAAAGCATTTTTAAAGTACAAAGCATGGTCAAACAGCAAGCATAGATAGGGCTAAAATGACATACGAAAATGACTCCGCAAGGGAGGCTATGAGGCAAGTAGTACATGCAATTCCCAAACAGGAAAATACCCTTCTACAACACTGAAGAGGGACCAAAAATATAAACATTTACAGTAGATGACAAGTCTCAAATCAGTATGAAAACATGCTCAAAATGCAATGCAAGAAATAGGCCAACAAGAGGCTATAACATGAGGTATACAAAGAATTCACCAAACAGCCAAAGATCCTTAATGAGATATGCCAAGAAGATCAAAATATGGCCATTTTCAGTTCTGATGATGGCCTAAAAACAAAAGCAAGACAATTCAATAAAGCATGCAAAAATGGGGGCCAAAGAGGGGTATAATGGTAAGTTCCATATGGAGGCCCCCAACAGTGTTGAGCCCTTCTACAATGTTGTAGAAGGGCTCAAAATAAGCTAACTCACAGTTTATATCATGCTCAAAAACAGATCACACATAGGCTAGAAATACCATGCAAAATAATGGCATACAAGGGGGTATTGAAGCAAGTACCAAATGGGGGGATCAAACAGGGTTGAGCCCTTAAACAAACATGAAGAATGACTCAAAATAATGCCCCTTTAAGTTAGGGTCGGAGCCCAAAACAGCAAGCAAATAGGCTAGAAGAATGGTGCAAAAAAGTGCTACAAAAGAGGGAAAGATGAACTTACCCTTGAAGACCAAACTTTTGCTACCTCTTGGACCAAGGAATGTTGCTTCCTAGCTGCTGGAAAGCTCCCCAAGTTGCTGGAAATGGAATGGTGGTAGTGGTGCTTGGTGGTAGTGAAGAAATGGAGCCAAAACTTGAGAAAATGAGAGAAAAATTGAGAGATATGTATGTGTATCCTCAAAGCAAGTTTTCCAACCCTTGAGATAGAGAGGGAGCTGCTGTATGTATGCAAGGATGGAGGAGAAAAGGGAGAGAAAAGTGTGTAGTGTTATGGGCTTAAGTTCCCTTGCCTACAAAAGTCCCCCGAAATCAGATATTTTGGGGGAAACAGCTATACAGCTGTAAAGCACACATCCCAAGGAACATGGCCGGCCACCTATTTTTGTTGCAGGTAGTCGGCCGGCCACCCCCTATGGCCGCCGGCCGGCCAAGGGTCAAAAGGCTCAAGAAGATTTTCTGGCCGGCCACCAGAGAAAGGTGTCCTCCCAGGTCTCCTCATCACAACCCTGTGGTTCACAATTGGAAACTCTAAAACAGGAGAGAGAATAGGCCACTTTTAGGAGGGGTTCAAAAAGTTCAATCTGAATTACTGGCCGGCCATAGACTTTTAGGGTCCTCCCATGTGTGTACAACACAAATATGTGGTTTGGGGTTGAAGAAAATGGCCCTAGGGTGGTCAACATTGGTTCGGAAGTGAGAAAAAGCAGGCGTCGGGCGGGAGGAATATAACTGGTTCTTTGAGACAATTGTTGGCCTCCCACCCTTCAAAGGACCTTCTGGTGATAAAAGCAGAGGTACACCAAAAATGAACGCAAACCGATGCAAAAGCGAATGCTCGGGGCCAAAACACGATTCGGGGTCTTGAAAATAGGTCATTAAGCACCAAAAGTGGCATTCGGCCCACGAAGTGGGTTCTCAGACCTCGGTGTCCCTCAAAAGGAGTAAATAGGATGCATGCAAAAACCGAGAAATCGGAGGCAGTTAGGCGGTCCAATCGAGGCAAGGCCTACCGACGGCGGCCCTGAAAATCGGGAACCGGACTCCGAAATGGGAAAAATGGCCTACGGCCACGAAATGTAGCCCACGGCCACTGAGAGATGGTCTACTGGACCTCTCTCTCCCCTCAGGAAGAAAAATAGAGAAAATTGAGCCTGGCTCGCAAACCGAGGCAAAGCCTAGAAGAGGGTTCGGAAGTCCGGAGACAGGGCTCACAGCCGCGACTCTGAGACTTCTGAACGAGCTCAATATGCAACATCACCGAGCGCTCAATCGGTGACGTCTGAGTCTTAAGGTCGGTTAAAAATGGGGTGTCTACATATACTTAACATGATTTTAAAATTAAATTATGGTTTATAAGTTATTTAATATAATGACATTTAATTTTGATTTATCTTATGCCTATACTTTTGATATTAAGGGGCAATTTGGAAACTTGGCTAAAAGTCAATTTTTGGCTTTTAACCTATTTTGGGTCACATCACCTCTCTAATTTTTTTTATAAATTTTTTTAAAAAAAGTTAAAGAGTCAACATTTAACCAGCTTTCCAAAACAACCCTAAATGTCAATTGTATGTTGAATCTTAACAAATTAAACCATTTAATATTACTCCAAATTAAAAATAAATCTTTTTTATAAACGTATCAAACTATACCCTTATCCTATTTTCTTTTAATTTTAGCCTTTTTACGTACCCGTATCGTACTCGTACCAGTACCAGTACTTATACACGTACCTGTGCTTCATATGTCTCAAATTATCTTGAGTCGATCTTAGAAAAACTTATTGAGTTGAAATTTCTTGATTACTCTATATATGTGCGCATGCGTAATTGTAACTAATTTATTCCTCAAATTAATTTTAATAGAATTGATCGACTAATAGTAATTTCAAAATTAAGTGAGAAAAAAATTAAAATTACTGTTTAAAGAATACTCAACATGAATAATATTCAATTTTTTTATTTAAAATTTAAAATTTTCATTTTTGAGATAAATTTTCTTAATTAAATATTTAAATTAATTTTTTTTTATTATTATTTATATTTGAGGGACTAATTGATTTTTAAGATATAATTTGGAGGCTAAAATAAAATTTTAAATGAAATTTGGTACTACGTCAATAACTTCCATTTTATTGTAGACGAAATGCAATAATAGAGGCTAAATTAATCAAAATTTTAAAAAATTAAGAGACAAATTAATGTTATACGAAATCTAAGGATTAAGGAGTTTTCTTAGGTGTGCAACCCACAAAAGGTGTAAGTGGGTTGCACACCATGTGCCACTAACACAAAAGGTGTAAGTGTAAGGTGTAAGTGTAAGTGGAAGGTATAAATGAAATGTATAAGTTGCACACCATGTGCCACTTACACAAAAGGTGTAAGTACAAGATAAAAAAGGTATAAGTGTAAGGTGTAAGTGAACACAAAAAGGTGTAAGGTGTAAGTTGCACACTATATCATTACCCAAGGATTAAATTGAAAAACCCAAGAAAATTTGAAGGACGGAAGGATGTTTCCTCTAAAACGAATCATAGAAAGACCATAATCGTGGACTTTTGGTCGTCGGTATCGTCGTGTAGTATTTTAATGATATTTTGATTGATAAATGGGATAAAACTCATAAATTTATATTAAATAAATAAAGAATATAAGAAAACATAAAAAATTATAATTAATTGATTGATAAATGGGATAAAACTCATAAATTTATATTAAATAAATAAAGAATATAAGAAAATATAAAAATTTATAATTAATGAAAAATACCACCACATAACGTTCTAGTAGTACCAAATAATTTTTCTCCACTCTCATATCCTTCCCTTACTGTTGGATGAGTGAGACTGGGATGTCGTCGTCGTCATGTCGTCATCATCATCAACAATGCTCATCTTTATTAGGTAGGGAAAGATTATGTACACCCTTTAAAGAGTGTGAAGCATATGTAACTTATAATTAAAAAGGAAAATAAAATAATTTAATATCATTTGGATTATAATTAGAAAAAGGTCATAATTAAATATTATATAAGTTATAATTAAAGATTTTATCAGTTATAATTAAAATATTATTATAATTAAAGAAAAAAATTAATCATAATTAAAAAAAAATGACATAATTGAAGGTGTATATGATATACCCCTTTTAAAGAGTGTGTATAGTAAAATTTTCCTATTAGGTAATAACATCGGCCCATTGGCCCGCCCGACCCAGCCTTATGTTTCAAGGATTTGGAAAGGTTGTTTTAGCTCATAGGGCTGGGCTGGACTAACATTTTTAACCTGAAATATTAACGGGTTGGGTTTAGAATTTATACTTTCAACATAGAGCCCTGGCCTAGCTTGTTATTAAATTAATTAATTAAAATTTTTATTTATAATACATTAAAATATATATTTTTGTTTCGATTTAAACTTTATCTCTATTTATTTTATCGGTAAATTACATTTACCTCCTATGAGGTTTCTAACAATTACAAAAACCTCTTATATGGTTTCAATAATTATACTAACTTCCCTTACTTTTAAAATTATTATCAAGATTCTCTCACTGTTAGGTTATTTAATAGAAATTGTTGATGTCATACTGATGTCTCAGGTTATATTAAAAATAACGAAATTGCCCATTAGTTACCTCATCTATTTAAATAAGAAATTTCACTCACCTCCACTGAGATTTTGCATATATATTATCAAAAACCCACACAGATTTTAGCATTATTTAATAAAAATTTTAAATTTCATGCAATACTAAATAAAGCTCTTAAATTGTTAAGACATTATTAAATTATTTAATGGAAAAAAATTAATTTTCATTGATAAAATTCTTAAAAATAAACAATCTCTTTAAAATTAATGTTAGATGACATCCTAATAATATAAAATAAGACTTATTCCATACTACATAAACAACATAAAATTTATCATTTTAAGTAATGCATTTATTATTTAAATTATTTTTAAAGTTGAAATAAATTGATTAATTTTTTTTCCCGACAATTTGCATTACTTATTTATTCATATGTAAAAAAATTATTATTTTATCTTTTCTTAATCATATATATTATTCTAAAATTTTAATTTTTATCTTTGAGTCATTAAACTTCTAGTTGATGCATATTTAAAAAAATGAAGGTTAATATTTCTTACGTGATTAAAAAAAAATTAAAATAAATATTGAAGTGAAAAAAATCTAATTGCCTCACAATAAATTTAAATTAGTTGATAGGGAATGAAGGATTAAGAAATCATTTGAAAGTAATAAACAATTCAAACAATTTATCATTTCTTACACCTAAAATTAAAATTAATCTTTACTTGAATGGAGAAATTATTTGAGAATAATAAAATACTCAATTAATTTGTTATGTATGATACTTAAAATCTATTTCTCCATCTTTATTTATCTCATTTAAAGTATTTTTATTAAATCAAATCTTAAAATTAATATATAACCTTCATTAATGGTTGAATTTTTATTTTATTTTTTGTTTATAAAAGAACAAAAACTTATTGTGGAAAAAAATAGAGTCAAGAAATTACATTTATATTTTGAAAAAGTTATGAAAAATAAATAATAATTTCATATATATTTAATTGGATAAATTAAATTTAGTGCATTTAAGGTTAAGATTAATGTTGATAATGAATGGATTTGATTTAGTCAAAAATTTCAGTAGAGGTAAGATTTTTTTTACTTCTATATTTATTTATTATTTATTTTTTAATCATGTAAGAATCATTAACCTGTGTTTTTTTTAATATGTATCGATTAGAAATTTAATGACTCAAAAATAAAAATTAAATTTTGAGAATAATATATGATTGAGAAAAGATCAAATAATAATTTTTTTTATATATGAATAAATAAGTAATGCAAATTGTAGGGAAAAAAATCCATTTATTTTAATTTTAAAAAATCAAATAATAAATGCTTACTTAAAATGATAAATTTTATGTTGTTTATATAGTATGGAATAAGTCTCATATTAAATTATTAGGATGTTATCTAACATTAATTTTAGAGAGATTGCTTATTTTTAAGTATTTTATCAATGAATTTTTTTTTTCCATTAAATGTTTAGAGTTTTATTTTATATTGCATGAAATTTAAGAATTTTATTAAATAATGCTAAATTATTTATGGGTCTTCCATAATATATATGCAAAACCTTAAGGGAGATAAGTGTAATTTACCTATGTTGATAATGACTGTGTTGATTTATGGGTATTTTTGTCTTTTCACATGAAAATCAAAGGATAATATGGTTATTTTCACACCCAACTAATACCGTTTGTATGAATTGTAACAGATTTGGAGAATCTTAATAATATTTTCAAAAGTAAGGGAGGTTAGTGTAATTACTGAAACTACAAGGGAGGTCCCAGTAATTATCAGAAATCTCAGGAGAGAGAAGTGTAATTTACCCTTATTTTATTGAGACTCACATTTGTGGTAATGTGTGATTGAATTAATTTAAAAAATCTTTCAATTTATAATAATGTCAATATACTTATTTAGGAAGTATAATATGTGATTGAATTTAATTATGGAATGAATTATTTTTTTTTAACTTATAGCCCGATGAATGAGTTTGGGATTTATAATTATTTTCTGAATTGGACCTGAGCAGAAACAGAGACCCGATGTTAGGGTCGGGCCGAACTTGGACAGATACAAAATCTCTTATTATGTAGTGTTGACCCAACCCCAACCCAACGTTTGTTTGCCCGTAGGTAATACCCACTTTATTATTATTCTTTTCTCTTCTCTATCTTTTTTGTTTTTATGTTCACACTTATTTGTCATAAAATTGAATTTTTCTTTGTTTTTGGAAGTAGAATCTTTATATCAAATGAAAAAAATAATAATTCTTAATATATAGTAAAATAAACTCACTATTTACAAATTTAAAATAATATATATTTTGCCATAATGTTACTAAGTCTTAATATATAATAGATAAACTCATTATTTATTTACGAATTTAAAATTTTAAGTGCTCAAGAATTTCAAATAATATAGCCATAATGTTGCGAATGTGCACTCGCAAGTTAATTCTGATGAATAGGACTACATAGTTTCGTATTTGTGAGCTCTTCGAATTTTCCAACCTTATTTGTTGTAACTACAAGTTCAAATTAAAACACATGAAATAGTTGAAATCAATCCAATGAACTTAAAACCAAAGTGGAAACGTTTATGCTGTATTTGATTAGAGAATTTGAGAAAAAATTTGAAAAGAGAAAGGAAAATAGAAAAGATAGGTAAATTATAAATAAAATATACTTATATTTTACCTAATTTCATATACTTTTTCCTTTTTCTCATTTCCTTTCCAAATCTCTTCCTAAATTCTCAAACCAAACACAACGTTAAAAAATGAAAACAAAGGGCTTGAATATTTGAACAATGGCCCCGTTTGGTAGAGCTGTGGGAAAGTGATTATAGATCATGACTTAACATATTATAAATTATAACTTTAAACATAAGTTGTTAATCTATTTGGTGTAACTGTGGGATTATGTATTTAATCAGCAGAGTAGAGTTTGGTTGAATAAGCTATAAAGTAACTTTTTGCGATGTAATGTCCTTTTTTCCCTTGTAAGATATAAAATTTGTTATTTTATTTATAATAAATTTTTTTCTTTTCTTTTCCCTTTTTCTCCTTATTTTTTTTTTCCTTCTCTTCTTTCTTTGTTAATTTTGTTTAATTTATTAATTCATTAAAATTAATATTCATGTTCTAATTTATATTAATGTTATGATTTCATTACATATTATTTTTTTGTATATTTATTTTAATTGTTTATATCTGTATTTCTTTTCTTTATTATTATTATTAATTGTGATTTTTGTTCATCAATTAGTCTCAAAATTGTCAATTTGTTCATCAATTATTATTATTATTATTCATAATATTATTCTTCTTCTTTATTATTATTCATTTTAATTATTTTTGTTCATTACATATATTCATTAAAACTATTAATATCAATTAGTAGTAATTATTTTATATATATATTTTTATTGATGTTGGGTATAGGCCGGAGATGGATCAAGAACTAGGGCTCCTCTTGGTGTAGTGAGGGTTGAAGGATCATCCATCTAAACTAGGGTTTCTCTTCTCCATCTTCTCAAAGACCTTGAGGTAGGAATTTTCTTGATTTTCTTTAATGCTTCATCTATAGATAGACATGTGGTATGTTCATATTGCATAAAAACCTTGTTGTTTTGGTGTTCTTTTGGAAATCATGAATGGGGGTTCAAGATGGGTTGTGTGAGGTTGTAAATTGGGAGTTTATTGTTGTTGGATTAATTTTAAGTAGTAGTTTAGCTTGTTTATGTAAAGAGGGAAGTGAAGCCCTAATTGTTAATTAATTTGCTCATTTGTAAAAAAAAAAGGGGGTTTTTATTGTGGGTTAAGCATGTTATGAAACTAGAAATTTAAATAATGAAATTATCATGTTATGGATGACGGGTTTGATTATTGACTTGGCAATAACTTGTGAGTAAATCGGGTTTCTCATAAATTTTAGTATCTAACTTGTGTTGAGTTGATTTTAGTTAAGTCTAACAAACTGATAAGTTGTTGATTGCTAAAAAGGAATTAAATCGTGAGATTTGAATGTTGTGGTGTTAAATTACCGTTAGGTGGAAATTGAGTAAATATTAACCTTGTTGGTTACGATTGAAATGATTTATCTAAAATGAAAGAATGTGAGTTGGTCATACTCCCTTGTAAAAAGAAACTAAATGAATTGAGGCAGAAGATTAATGTAGAAGAAAAAGGCAATTGATTTTGCAAAATAGAAGGATGAAATACTAGCATCGTGAGAGTTTTGGAAATTGACTAGGGGTTGAACCACGGATATTTAAATTCATCATTGTTTTAATTAGATCTAAAGTCCCATGTGAATTATTGTTGTTAATATGAAAGTTGAATACTTGTTACTTAGAGGTTTTGTCCTTGGTCATCGGTGGAGGATGACATTGTTGTGTTGATTACTTGTGTGTATGTGTTACACTTGTTGGATGTACTTTATCATGTTGTGATGGGTGATATGAGTGTATGGCTGCGCTGATAATAAGAGGTACCACTCCTTTCCAGCTAGTGCCTGGTAAATTGGCTGCGCCGATAATTAGAGGTACCACTCCCTTCCAGCTAGCGCCTGGTAAATTGGCTGTGTATGTTGCGTTGAGAATCAGAGGTACCAGGCCCTTCCAGCTAGCGCCAGGTAAATTGGCAGAGGTACCATTCCCTTCTAGCTGGTGACTGGTAAATTGGCATGTTTTATGGAGAGATGTATCATTGGCTTACTATGCTTCTGGCAAGTAAAGCGGAGATTGTTTATCAAGGTTGTCTTAATTGATTTTACATGTTATATGTATGATGGTCATGATTTGGTAAGGTTAAATTGTCTTATGTGTTGGGTAAAAGTGTTCTTGTAATTTTGGACGTGTTAGAGAGTGGTTTAGGGGGGCTTCCACCATCAGTTATCTTATTGAAAGTAATTCTTTAGATTTTGAATCAAAATTTGAGAATGTGATGAACTCGTTGAGACGGACTATAATTATATTTGTGTCATGAATAATGTCAAGAAATCAGATTTGATGAGAGTGTTTTCAAGATAAAACGGATCCTAAGTAGTAATTGTAATCGCAATTGGAAAATATGGTTATCGTGTAATAATTGTTTTGATGGAAAAAGGGGTAGTAAAAGTGAACCTTGGTATTGGTGAACAAATTGAATGTTTTTGAGAGAAGTACTTATGTAAGTATACTTTGGTTATAAAATGTCATATTATTTATATGGTATGAGATTAACATTTCATGATCATAGCTATTTGTAAGTTGTTATTGTTGAGGATCATGTTGAGATCCCTACTGGACTTTATGTTCATCCCACGTTGTTGAATCTTTTTCAGGTGATTATCCAGATGTGTTACAAGATTTCGGATTTTCCTTATTTGTTGGCCACGGGGCCTCTTTATGTGTAGGCGGAGTGCTATTGATGTAAAGGGTTAAACCCTTCCTCTTGGGTTAAATGATGTAAGCCTACGGACAAATAATTTAATAGTGCCTATATGTTGCATTCATTTTTATCCGAATGAGAGAATTATTACTGATGCATTCCTTGAAAACATCATGAGCTTCTGTATGCTATCTTTGAAATTGAATATTTAATAATGGTTTTGGTAATGGAATTCAAGTAATAAAAAGTGGGGCGTGACAAGCGCCGTCGCCGGAGATGACCTATTGTAGACACCCTATTTTTGACCGACCTTAAGACTTAGACGTCATCGATTGAGCGCTCGGTAATGGTGCATGTTATGCTCGTTCTGAGGTTTCGGAGTTTTGGCTGAGAGCCTTGCCTCCGGGCCTCGGAACTCTTTGTGCTTTGGCTCGGTTTGTGGACCAAGTCTTGTTTTCCTTTCCCGGAGGGAGGGAGTGGTCTTGTAGACCATCTCTCTGTGGTCGTAGGCTATTTTTCCCGTTTGGAGACTAGTTTTCAGTTTTTGGAGCCTTTGGCTGCGCGCCTTGTCTCGGGACCGCTTAACATTCTCCGTTTGGCGTGGTTTTTAAACCACACCTTGTTGCCTCTGCCTAGAGGAGCACTGTGGTTCGGGAGACCACTTTTGTGGTTGCATACCACTCTTGATGCTCGTCAGTTAGTTTTCAGGGCTTTTGGCCGCACGTTTCGCCTCTCGATTTCTCGTCTTGCATCCGCTTTGGTTTGTTTTTGGTACAAACCTTGCTTTCCTTGTTTGGAAGGTGGCACAAGGGTAGGAGACCAGTATTTCTTCTGGCTGACCACTTTTTCTTTTGCCAGCCAGTTTTTTTGTCAGACAACTGGCTTTCTTGGTCATTGGACCATCTTTTCTGGTCGACCACCACACCACCACCTTGCATTTAGTGTGTTGACCTCTCCCACCTATGGCCGACCAGTTTCTACTCTGGTTGACCACCTAAAGTGGTCGGCCGACCACTTTTACTAGCAGGCCGACCACTTCAAGTGTTTGGCTGCTTTTTGACACCTTGTTGGAGATATTTTCCTCTAGCTGGCACAACTGGAGGATATTAGGGCCATCCTCACATTGAGGCTTAGCTTCTCCAAGAAGCTTTGCCTTTCCTTTTCTATAAGAGGGAAGCTCCTCCTCCCTCCTTGAGGTTCAAAAAATTTGCCATTAGAGAGTTAGATATAACTTTGTCTTTATATCACTCTTGTTCTTCATTTTTGTGCATAAAAGGGTTATTTTGTCCTGGTTTAACACACAAACACACACTCAAACACCATCCTTTTGCTACTGAGGTACTTAGGGGCTGATTTTAGTGTTCTTGGGTTGCCTTGAGCTTGAAAAACTTGCTGGAGTTGCAGCTTTAAGGAAGGCCTTCAAGGGTGAGTTTCTAAGCCTTAAATCCCCCTTTCTTGCTTAAGATTTTATCCCTTCTTGCATCTGTTTTTAAGCTTAACTCTTAACTAGAAAAAGTTCCATTTTTAAGTGCTTAAAATAGTTGTTTTAGGTCACTTTTTCGTTTGGGGTGTTTTACCCCCTCTTAGGCCTTGTTAGGCCTCATTTTGAGCCACACCTTTAGGCTCTTGTTGAACCCTTTGCATGACCTTTCTACCACTGAAATCCAAAGAATTTTCAGTGGTGGAAAGGTGGTCTTGGTGTCCTAAATAGGAGAGGGTCATCCCCTCTCCTTTGTGTCTTGTTTACTAGCTTTGAAAGCCTCATGTTTGAGCACCTTTGTTAAGTGTATGTTGGCTTGTTCTTAGCATTTATTTGTGGTTATTTTGCTGTGTCATACCACTATTTTTGCTTAGTTTGGTCACTCCATGCATGGTTAATACACTTGTAGTGTAAATCACACAATCTAGTCTTGTATGCCTCATGTTTGAGCATGTGTTTCTAGCTTGTTTTGAGGCCATCTCAGTAGGTTTTTGATGTTATTTTAACATGCCTTAGATCTTTTTTGGGTTGGTTTGGTTGGCTCTTGCATGCCTTATACACTTGTAGTGTAAATCACACACACTAGCTTTGTATGCTTCATGAAGTAGCATCTCATTCTAGCCTATGTTGTGTCCATTTCAGCATGTTTTTGGGCTTGTTTTACTATGTCATACCTCTGTTTAGGTTTGGTTTGGTTAGCCTTTGCATGCTCCTTGCACATGTAGTGTAATCCCATGAAATAGCCTAACATGCATCATGTTGTGACATGTCATTTTAGATTGCTTTTGGCCTAGATTCATGAAGACTTTGTTCATGTTTTAGCATGTTTAAGGTCTGATTTTGGTTGTATTGGTCATCCATGACTTGCTTTGTATAACTATAGTTCAATCTAGCTTGGTAGCTTTGTATATTGAATCCTTTAGCATGCATTACTTGGCTTATTTCAATGATTTGGCATCATTAGTTATGTGATTTCAGCCCATGTTTCATGGCCATACATCCACATTTGTCACACATTCAATGCGTTGGAGGGTTTGCCCCTTTATGCCTTAACATGAACCATTGCGTATACCTTCATGCCATAGCTTGCGAGCCATTATTTTAGTGCTTTTTTGGAGTTATTATGCCATGATATAACTCTGATTTTTATTGCTTAAGTCATATCATGCTTGGTCTTAATAGGTGTAGTGTAATCCACCCTATATGCCTTGCATTCATCATGCTTCATGCCCTTTATGCTAGCACATTTTGGCTTCCTTTCATGCATGTTTTAGACACATTTTAGCATGTACTAGGACTTTTTTAGGTTGCCTCAATCACATGCTTCATGTTTTGTATGCTTGTAGTACAAATGCTCTTGCTTGCCTCAAGCTTTGAGCACCATTGCATGCCTCATTTGTGTCGTGTACACGATTTGGCATTACCTAACATGACATTTCAGAGCATATAGACTTGCCATCTTCCCACTTCAATCATGCTTTAAGTGCCTTTGAGTATCGTGCATGTTTGCCTAGCTTATGCCTTAGCTCGTATGCTTGCATGCCTAGGCATTTGGGCCTTCATCTCAGCATGTTTTGGTCCTTATTTGGACCTACTTGAGCTCTATCCATGCTTAGTTCATGCATTTGTGCCATGTATAGCATGCCTCATTTGTGTTGCTCTTTGCTAGCTTTCATGCCTTAGGACCCTAGCATGCTTTACTTATGTTGTTTGAATGATTTGACATCATTTCTTGCTTCATTTCAGTGCACTTAGTGTTGTTACACTTCCACTTTTGTCACTCATTGAGCACTCTTGAGAGTTGTGCTCTTTGGCCTCTTTGATGGCCAATGCGTTGTGCATGCATGCCTTGCTTTATGTGCCTTCATTTCATCACCAATGGCCACTAATTTGGGCATGACTGAGGTCTACTCTTTTTGGTTTAAGTCCATTGAGTATACCATGTATATTGCATTGAGCATGCCAAGTTGCCCTTGTTGCATTGCATTGTGCATGCATGCATGACCTTGTGTTGAGAGCCTCATTGATTGCCTTGCATTGAGTATGCCATCTAGTTCTTAGCATTTAGCATTGTGTATGCCATGTTATTCCTTGCATTGTGTATGCTAGGTTGCTAGTTGCATTGTGTATGCCATGTAAATCATCGCATTGTGCATGCCATATTCATCGCATTGTGTATGCCTTATACCTTGCATTGTGTATGTTTAGGTTACATCATTTCATTGTGCATGCTAATTGATATTTGCATTGTGTATGCTAGTTGTTACATGCTTTAGCATTGTGCATGCCAGTAGCCTTGTTAGGTTGTTCATATTGCATTACATGTTTGCATGCTTAAGTTATATTGCATACTTGCATGCTTGAGTTGCATTGTGTATGCCATGCTTGTTTGCATTGTGTTTGGAATAGGTGTTAGTCCAAACATGGGAAACGAGGGACGTTTCATACTTAAAGTGATGAAACGTGCCTTAATTCCCGGTTGTCGACGCTCTTGATCATCCATGATAGAGTTTTAGGCTTTATGTGTTTACTTGTACATTCATTTTCATATTGAATTGTGCAACTTCGTCTCTCGGCCATCATGCATTGAAATGCGCGATTGGTGGCCCGAGGGTCGAGAACCTACACTTCCTTGAGTTCATGACATGATAGGGAGGGTGGTTGTGCACACATATCTTGCAAATACATTGCCATGCCCTTTCTTGCTCTCTGTTGCAACAAATTGCAGCTCAGCAGAAACAACTGGTTGGCCAGCCAGAAAAAGTAACTGGCCGACCACTTTCCTGGTTTTTCAACAACCAAAAGTGGTCGGCAGGTGTCTAGAGAGACCAAAAGTGGTCAGCCACCCTCCCATAGGATTCCCAAGGTGGATTTTCAGCTTTCTGGAGCTTGGTACAAGTTTCTGAGAAACAAATGAAAATAGAGGCAAATCGGGGCATCGCATTGGATTTCCGAACGAGGCGACCGGACATGCATGCATTCCTCTACCTCTGAGGCTCCTGATTTACTACTTTCCCTAGCTACCATGCTTAGATAGCTAGGTTTTGCTTTGGTTTGTACCTTAATAGTTAATGCGTTTAGCTATTTCAATTCGTTTTTTAATAGTTAGTTAACTAGGATTAGTTAATTAATTTGTTTTGTCATAATTAGTTTAATTAGCTTAGATTAGCTAGTTAACTTCTTATTTGGTCCCTCCTCCAAGAGGGCGTATTGTTGTAATAAGCGTGCGTGTGTGTGATGCATGTCTTCCAATCCCCATTTCTTTCTCCCTTTTACTTAACCGCTTACGATGGTTAGTTTTAGGGCATGTTTCATTTAGCATACCTTATGCTTGCATGCGTGCATCCATTCATCTGTTTTGCATGCACCGGGCTCGGCGCATCATACTAACTGCATTGTATTTTCAATACCTATTTGAATACATGTACCAAGTTACACTTTCATATGCCATCTTAGAATAGCCGAGCCTATTTTAGTTGCATTTTCGCATGTGTTGCATTAGCCATCTTAACATGAACTAGGATCATGCATGACTTCTAAGTAGTTCTTTGTTTTGGCACGGAGTACACTGTGAGTGTTTACGCTTTAGCATACTGCATGTGTGTTAATGTTGCCATGAAAGCATGCTTGCCATGAGGCTATTTGCTTACGTGATTAACTGCCTGAATGCCTGTGGGTGAAGGTTGGATTATTTGAATTGGGACAATTCATCAAAATCCGCATTTTAGCCTACTTGAGAGTAGCAAACTTCAAAACTATTTTCCTATACTTGTGTGTTGTGCGCATCACATAGTAATTCTAGCTAATTAATCGGAATAAGAGCATATGTGTTTTCAAAAATCCGATATCATGCTTTGTATAGGCCGATCTTTGATCGGGCGAGCGGGGGTGCTCATAGATGACCTTTCCCAATCATACCCAAGTTCCTGAGCCAATGCAACTTTGGTGATGACGGACACGTGGCCTTAGGCACGAGTCAGGGTTTCCTAAATTCCCCGAAAATAAAATATTTAGGTGGCGACTCTGTATCTGGCAAAGCAGTCCATGTTTGGCACTTCTTTCTTAAAAATCAGTTTTCCAAAACGATTTGTCGGATTTGGACTCTTTGGTGATTAATCAATCTCACATCGCACATTGCGAGATCAAATTAAGAACCGTGACATTTGAGTCCGAACTATAGCATGAGGCCCAAGTGACGCGTCGAAAGTTTCTGGCGACTCTGCTGGGGATTTAGAGAACTTGACTCGAACTCATGATATCGTGTTTTGTTCACACTTATGTGTTTCTTTGCATTGCATTTGCATTGGTGCGTCTAGGACACCGTGTTTGCCGTATGTTATTCCTGAACGGTTTGCCGGAGGCTTGCTTTGAGAAGCGTGCCATAAGGCTGACCGGTTGCGGGTTTTGCCACGACGGGAATACAAACCCCGGTTTTACCGGGGCACCCTTTTTGACCATTCGACCTAGTGCATATTCGGAATCCATGGTGATTATTCCAAACTAGGACAGGTTGCTTACCCAATTTTAGGTTGTTTGAAACTGCTGTATGCGTAGTGTAACGCTAGCTCCTGACAAAATAGGACAAGGAAACCCTACCCCAACATAGGAGTGTTTTGGCTCTCATTTGCTTGTTATGTGCTGTTAGAGTGTGCCTCTCTACAGTTAAATGTCGGTTGCAAGTCTGCATCGTGCCCGAGGGCATCAGTATTTGAGAATCAGTTATATTTGTGGGTATCAGATTCAGTTTTGGTGCAGCTATTTGGGCAACAGCGATCAGTGTTTGAAAACAGTGTGCTTCAGCTCACAAATATCAGCTGTGTGTTGTGTTTATTTAAAGCTGTTATGCTGTCCGTTTTTCTGGTTGCTTATTTATTTATTATGCTTTATTTATCTTTTTGCAAGGTAGTTTAGCACAATTGCATCCCACCAGGCAGATATTCCTCAAGCACTTTGGGTTAGAGGCCATAGACTTCATCGATCCGAGGATTTGATAGACGGACAACCATTGTACCACTCATTACCTCCGGTTACTAGACGCAGGGTAGTTAGGCAGAGGGTATCAGTTCAGCAGTCAGTTCAGAGGGCTTTGTCTACCCCACCTGAGTATAATAGAAATAAGAGTTCTGGTTTTCCCACAAAGAGGGAATATATACTTGTTATTCGGATAGATCAGTATAATATGGCAGGAATTGAAGAGATGATGCGTCACCTTCAAGAGAGTATGCAAACCCTGCAGCAAGACGCAGCCCGTTAAGTAGAATTTGCCAAGCAACAGGCCGAGGTCATGGCCCAACAGGCAAAGTTAATTGCCAGGCTACAGTAGCAAACTAGAGCATTTGCTTCACACACACCTCCTCCCCCACCCAGAGTTCTAATACTCGGGGAGACGCCAAATGTCTAGGAAAATATGGACATTCCAACAGGACCGGCTCCGCCCCCAATCTTACCCCAGCTATCCAAAGCACTTACCAACCTACCGGATTCTCCCTTTGAGTTCGAAGTGGACCCCACAGCACTAAAAGTGAGCAAGCTTGAAAAGCTGTTCAAGAAATCCTAGGGTGTGAAGTCCATCCCGGATATTGAGGACGGGTACACCGACTCGGCTGTGACGTTGTCGGACCGGTTTAAAATGCCACATATTGACCGCTTCGATGGGTCCAGGGATCCTATGGTACACCTGCGGCTATTTTCAGACATCTTGAGGCCGATGGGCCTCTCCAAATTACAGAAGTTTTCCCTATTTGGCCGGACCTTGTCAGGTGTAGCGACTATTTGGTATGCCAAACTAGAACACTCCATTAAAAGAAGTTGGGAGGAGATGGCTGAGGCCTTCATAGCTCAATACTCTTATAATACACAGATCGAGGTCACAACTCGTGATCTCGAGACCACCTGCCAACAACCAAAGGAGAGCTTCTCCGACTTCATAACCCGTTGAAGGGCCAAGGCCTCGATGATGACCGTCAGGCCCATGGACAAGGATCAAATTTGGATAGTTGTGCGCAACCTCCAACCCAAGCTCATGCAAAAAATGATAGTTCTCTCCCTCCCTACCTTTGCAGACCTACATGAGATTGGGGTGCAAATAGAGGACGCCATGAAGCAAGGCCTCATTGATAATGAGAGAGAGCAGCCTAAGAGGGCGTTCAATCGTGGCACAAATGCAGACACAAGTAGTGCTGCAGCTGGTAGGACTTCAGATATCGGAATGGTCACTACCACCCTTCCCAAAACTCTCACAGCTACCCTATTCACTGGTGCATCCGGTAGTAGCTCACAACCAGCTAGATATGCGCCCAGAGGCCAAAGAACCTTCACCCCACTATGCATGCCCCTGTCCAAAGCTTTGGGGGTTTTGATCAAGAAAGGGCACTTGAAGCCCCTAGAGCCGAGGCACTTGCTAGAAAAACTTCCTCCTTTTCATAACCCAGCTAAGTACTGTGCCTATCACCAACAACATGGTCATGACACCGACCAGTGCTTTAGACTGTGTCACGACATCCAAGATCTCGTTGATAATAAAGTGATCGCACCTCCGGAAAAACCAAATGTCACAACCAACCCACTCCCACCACATAACCAAGCTCCACCTCTCAAACGCATCAACTTCATCCAAATCGGGGTTATGTCATATGACCCTAGCATATATATCACTCATTCTCACCTACTTAAGCCAAAGGTATTCATTCCAGAAAGCATGGATTTGTGCATACTGGACATCTCCCAAACCCAACCTGAGCCGGTGGTGGTGATTATCAAAGATAGAACCGAGATGATTGTGGAAGCAGAGGAAATGATTATTCAGAGCCTGAGGGGTCTGTAAGATTTGTGTACGACCCGAGCGGTTACATTACACCAACAGGGCAGATTAAGCCAAGGATAGGACTACCAGCCAGAGCAAAGATCTGTGTCGTTCGAGAAGATGGACCTGATCAGGGGCTAGATGACCTGGCGGAGTTGGAAGAGGACATAGCCAGCCTTCAATTCTTCAATGAACAGGATCCGGGGGACGTGACTGTCAACTGGTTTGATTTAGATAGGTCAGCGAAAGCTACTGGGTGGCTCAGTGACGAGCCGGATGCTATTGAACAACTTTAGCCAGACCAGGGGCAATCAAGGGCTGGAACATCATCGGCAATGGCCGGAGTGGCCGGAGATCAGAATGAATCACCGGGGAGCACCGGTGTTAAGAATTTTGCTCAAGATCAGAACAGTTTGAGTACAGAGGATGCTAAGCAACAGGCTGCACTGAAACGGTTTAAGTAAGAGAAGATCGAAGATTTGGAGAGGGCTAGAAAGGCCAAAGCCCTTGTAGAGATAGAACGTGCTGTGGGCATAGGAACAGTTGTAATAAAACCAGATAGCTGCTCGTCGATGGCTGATGGCATGTGTTGGGGGGCCAACGACCTATGTCTCGCCCCACACAGACGAGGATTGGGGGAACAACCAACCAGATGATACCTGGTATATTGGAAAAGTTGACCACATGACTAGAAGTGGGCGGTTTTTCAAGCCCCCACACCTAGATCAACTAGAAGCATCCGGAAAGGACAGGAAGGCGGAGAAGCAGAAAGAAAAGCTACTCGAAGAGGAGGCTATGTTGAAACAGCTGAAGAAGATACAAGCAGACATCTCTATCTGGGGACTGCTTATGGCATCAAGAGTACACAGACAAGTTGTCCTCTCTGCGATGGACAGGGCTAAACTTTCGATTGATGCCACGCTTGAGCAGCTGGTAGGATTGGTTTTTCCGGGAGGAGTTTCCCCGACGTTAACCTTCACTAACAAGGAGTTTCCGCCTGAGGAGGCAAATCATAACAAATCACTCTACATCTTTGTGGAGTGTAGAGACAAATGGATACCAGTAGTTCTTGTCAATACAGGATCCGCCATCAACGTATGTCCGTCAAGGACAGCATATGCAATTGGATTGAAGCCCGCGGACTTCGTACCCACTGCCCAAGTGGTTTGGGCATATGACAATATGAGCAGAGAAGTGATGGGGACTATGCAGATTTAGACTAAGGTTGGTCCAGGACAGCATGATATTGACTTTCATGTTTTGGAGGTTGGTCCAGGACAGCATGATATTGACTTTCATGTTTTGGAGGTTGGTCCAGGACAGCATGATATTGACTTTCATGTCTTGGATGTTCCCGTAACCTTCAATCTACTCCTGGGGCGATCGTGGCTGCATCAGGTGAATGCGGTCTCTTCTACCCTGCATCAAATGTTGAATTACCCCCACGGAAAGGAGGTGGCCATAGTTTTTGGGAATTCATCAATCCATCCGCCGCCAGAGGTGTCTACGCCGGTTCTGGAGATCGAACATGGCGCAGAGGATGTGTTCTTGTTAGGGTTTAGCCTAGCTGAGGCTCGGGTGGTACAGAACTTACTAGCTATCGACGAGGGGTTATATGTCAGTGCACAGTCTGTGTACCTCATGAACAAACTCCAGCACATCCCCAGGATGGGATTAGGAAAAAGTGGCCAGAAAGGCGTTGCAGCATCAGCCGAAGTGCCGCATAACCCGCATATCTTTGGTTTAGGTTACCTGCCTACCAAGGAGGATTGGATTAGGAAAGGGAAAGAAATGGAAGGAAGAGCCAGAGCAAAGCAAGCGGGGAAGCATTTTGAGTTGATGCACCAATCGATTTAGGGTACCCTGGACGGACGCTTTGTCCGGAAGGGAGAGGACTTCCCGTTCTGCGGCTTCCAGAGCCATGGTTGAATACAGAGAGGAGACGCTTGCCGGGGTTTGAAATCTTCTTTGACTTGCAATTGTCTGAGGATGATGTTTCCGAGGAGCAAACAGACCCAATAGCTGAGGCTAAGCAGTGTAAAGAGAAGATTTCCAAGGAAGCAGAGTTTGAAACGGGGGTAGCACTAGCTTGTCTACTCTCAGATTCTCCGATCGTACATGAGTGCTTGGGGAATGACCTCTCAGTGTTCATGATTGGGAATGAAACGGCTGTGAGCCCATCTTCAAACATTTTGGATGCATGCATTGCATTTTCCCTTGTCTGGCAATACGAGGAAGGCTTCTTATCGAGCAACACTAGGTCAGGTAGTGAGCCAGAATCTGATTCTACTGGAGTCCGTAGGGTGGGAATCAGGTTCCAGCTCGTCTGAGTCTGAGTCCGATATTCCTGCGAGTGATAACCCAGATGCCACAGTCCTGTCTAGGTCGTCTTTTTCTTTTTCCTTTGAGTCTGTTGTAACAGAGGAATCATGCGACTTGGAAGTGCTTAATGAGAATTGTGCGGCTGTGACCTTCGATTATTTTTCTGTGCCTTTAATTTATTGCATTAATCAGGATTTTCAAAATTTTGATGAAAACGACGAGGAAGAAATTCCTCCAGTTTTGCAATATTTGCTTGATCAAGAGCAGGAGAGGTTTGTTAAACCTTTGGTTGATGAAATCACCCAAATTAACGTTGGTACTGAGAAGGACCCGCGGCTGGTCCAGATTGGGTCCACGTTGTCTTCGGAGGAGCGCGTGCGTTTAGTCGCTTTATTAAAAGATTTCAAAGATGTTTTCGAGTGGTCCTACGAAGACATGCTTGGAATCGATCCTGAGATTGTACAGCACCGGATCCCTCTTGACGCAGAGGCCCGACCTGTTAAGCAGAAGCTCAGAAGGATCCGCCCAGACTGGGCTCTCAAGATCAAAGAAGAGGTCACCAAGCAAATTAACGCAGGGTTCCTGCTGGTATCTGAATACCCAACTTGGTTGGCCAATATCGTTCCGGTGCCGAAGAAGGACGACAGAATTCAGGTATGTGTGGATTTCAGGGATTTGAATAATGCTAGTCCAAAGGACGACTTTCCTCTGCCACATATTGATGAGTTAGTGGACTTCACTGTAGGGCATGCGTTGCTTTCGTTCATGGATGGGTTTCCTGGCTACAATAAGATATTGATGGCACTCGAAGACCGGGAGAAGACTGCTTTTACCACCCCGTGGGGGACTTATTGTTATAGGGTAATGCCGTTTGGGCTGAAGAATGCTGGAGCTACGTATCAACGAGCTGCGACCACAATATTGCATGACATGATCCACAAGGAGGTTGAGGTGTATGTGGATGACATGATTGTCAACTCCAAAGAAAGAGAGGGCCACTACACTGCCTTGCAAAAGTTCTTTGAATGGATTAGAGAGTATAGGCTGCGACTGAATCCTCAGAAGTGTATATTCGGTGTTACGGCAGGGAAAATGCTGGGGTTCTTGATTACATAGAGGGGTATCGAGGTCGACCCTTCCAAAATCAAGGCCGTCTCAGAAATGCCACCACTAAGGACTGAAAAGGAGGTGCGAGGCTTTCTGGGTAAAGTGCAATTCATAAGACGGTTTATTTCTAAATTAACCTTGACTTGTGAACCACTCTTTGGTCTCCTGAAGAAAGAAACGAAATTCCAATGGGACGGCCGATGCCAAGTAGCTTTCGAGCAGATCAAACAATATTTATAGAACCCACTTGTGTTGTCACCGCTTGAGCCAGGGAAACCGTTGATTCTGTATCTTTCAGTGATTGAAACTACAATGAGCTGTATGTTCGCGCAAGAGACTGAGGACAAAGTGGAGAGGGCTATCTACTATCTGAGCAAGAAAATGCTAGATTACGAGACCCGCTACGCTCCGCTGGAGAAGGCTTATCTGGCCTTGGTATGGGCTACCAGGAAGCTGCGGTACTACTTATTAGCTCACTCCGTGATACTGGTTTCAAGATTAGATCCCATCAAATATCTCTTCAAGAAACCAGCACTTACGGGTAGGCTAGCCCATTGGTTGCTTCTGCTTTTTGAATTCGATTTGAAGTATGTGACGCGCAAGTCAGTAAAAGAAAGAGCGGTAGCAGAGTTTCTAGCCGATCACCCAGTTGAAGGGGATGAAGCAGTTGAGTACCTATTCCCAGATGAGGCCATTCTGCATATCGAAGATGAAACTCGGATGATGTACTTTAAAGGAGCGTCAAACCAATACGGGTATGGGATAGGGGTGTTGCTGATAGCACCCGACAATTCCCCATATCCCTCTAGCATTCAAACTTTGTTTCAAAGTCTCGAACAATGAGGCAGAGTATGAGGCATGTATCGTCAGTTTAGAAGCTGCCCTAGAACTAGGGGCAAAACGGTTGGACGTCATTGGGGACTCGAACCTTATTGTATTTCAAGCTAAAGGAGATTGGAAAGTCAAAGAAAAAAAGATGAGAATTTACCACCAGACCTTGGACTTACTGATTCCTTGGTTTGAGAAGTTGAATTTTGCTCATCTGTCAAGAGAAAAAAACAGGTTCGTAGATTCATTAGCAACTCTATCTTCCATGATAGACATCCCTTTTGGAGTCCGGATGCGTCCGGTCATCATTGACCAGAAATTTGTGCCGGCCTACGAGCTGATTGCCGCCATAGAAGAGGTACCAGATGAGAATCCTTGGTATTATGATGTTTGGAACTTCTTGGAAAAAGAGGCGTATCCACCAGGGGCAAATGCCAAAGATAAGAGGGCAATTCGAAGAATGATTTGCCGATTCATTATCTGGAGAAAACTATACAAGAGGTCATCTCGGGATGCATAAATGTGTGTTGGTAGAAGAATCAAAGCGCCTGATGGAGGCCATCCATGGAGGAGAGTGCGGAGCGCACATGAACGGGGTAATGCTAGCTCGGAAGATCCTTAGACAGGGTTATTGCTGGTCCACCATGGATGAGGATTGTATTGGCTTTGTTCGGTGATGCCACAAATGTCAAATCCATGCAAACCGCATGAACATTCTGCCGTCAAAGTTGTACAACATGACTTCGCCATGGCCATTTTCAGTCTGGGGGATCGATGTGATCGGAGTTGTCACCTCGAAGGGGTCTAACGGGCATGAGTTCATTCTGGTCGCGATAGACTACTTTACAAAGTGGGTTGAGGCCCAGTCATATGCGGTGTTGAAAGCTTCACATATCGCCAAGTTCATCAGGAACAACATCATCTGTTGCTACGGGGTCTCGAATGAGATCATTTCAGATAATGGCTCTCACTTCAAGAAGGAGGTGATTGACTTGTTGGATAAGTATAACGTGGCTTTTCATAAGTCATCCACGTATCGGCCACAGACCAACGGCGCAGCTGAGGCCGCCAACAAGAACATAAAACACATTTTGCAGAAGATGGTGGAGACCTACCGGGACTGGCTAGATAAGTTGCCATTTGCTCTGTGGAACTACCGGACGTCAATTCGAACTTTTACTGGAGCGACTCCGTATTCCTTGGTTTATGGGATGGAGGCTGTTCTCCTTATCGAAGTCGAGGTTCCGTCATTACGAGTACTAGCTGAGTGTCGGATAATGAGGCAGATTAGCGTGAGCGAGTTCGAAGAACTCATCTTTGTTTGATGAGAAGAAAGCACTGTACCATGTTCAGGATTATCAACGAAGAATTGCCAGGGCTTTCAACAAGAAAGTTAAGCCCAGAAATTTGAAGAAAGGAGATTTGGTGCTCAAGCTCCCATTTACGACCCTAGGGGCAAGTTTAGATCCAATTGGACTGGTCCTTACATCATCAAGTCTATCTAGTCAGGTGGAGCCGTCGTTCTGATGGACCTAGATGGCCTAGAATTCTCCCAATTGATCAACATGGACAAGTTGAAGAAATATTTTCCCTGAGAGGCTCGCTAGGCCGAAAACCCGAAAGGGCGACCTAGGCAAAAGTTAGAGCATAGAAAATTTGAAATTATAAAAACTGAGCTCGCAAGATTGAAAACCCGCAAAGGGCGGCCTTGACAAAAGTTAGAGCATAAAAGGAGAGTGCTAATACACAAGTGAACCCAGGCTGAACTACGTAAGGCTTGATTCCCATGTTTGGGATACGTAGGCAACTTCATTCTGAAGTCTAGCCATAAACACTTCCCCGATCAACTTTATCCATGTGATTATGGTTGGTCATCTTTGTCTATTCAACGTTCAAGAGCTCGGTTATGATCTTCGGTGCAGTGCTATTCAGACTAGGGGCAACTTTCCAGTTATTGGAATCCGGGGTTGTGCATCTTAGTGACAGATCTTAGGCATGTCCAGTTCTGATCCATTTCGAAAATGGTTTTGAAAAGTTTTAATAAAAGTTGATTTTGTTCAAATTAATCTTTTTACAACTTAGACCATTTTTGGACCCAACGAAAAATTTTCAGTACCCGCAACCTTCAATTTCATTGATTTCAATACAGAGTTCTCTTGATCTTGAATACAAAATTGAAGTTGCTTTTCATTACATTCATAAAGAAAACTTGAAAGTTCTGATTAAAGCAAATAACTTCGGGGCATAGTCAGGTGTTCCTACGTCCCCTTCCAGAGCTGGTTGAAGCCTCTGAGGCCAAGCTGGGCCCTACCTGTGCCTCTTCATTGAGCCAATCTATGCACTCATCAGAGAGGGTGCAGCTGAAAGTGGGAGTGGGGGCCAGAAGCTCTCTAGTCCTCCATGCCGTGGCATACCGAGCCAGCTGTACGCCTCGGATCGGAAATGTAGTAGGATACTTTATCCCCTTCTCCGGACAAGTTTGATCGTGTCCAAACTGGTGTCGGATCCGGAACGAAAAGTAAAACACACAGTGTGTCAAGCCAATTAACTGAATCCCAAGCTGGCGAGTCATACTGTAGCTCATTGCTGGCAGGTGGAGCCAAGAACAATGCTAAGCAATGCAGTCTGCGGACAAACTGCACATCCAGTCAAACCACCATCCCTCATCGGGGGCATCGACTAGACGTCGTCGAAAGAAATAGCTGCAAGCTGAGTATGTGGGGCAGGAGTCCACAATTCTCAATTTTTTCATCAACCATATCCAGGGAGGGATTAAAAATGAGAGATTATAGAATAGAGAGGTGTTCGTTGAGAGAAAATGTGAGAAAAAGGGTTTTGAGAAAAAAAAAAAACCAAGCTTGAGGGCCGAGTGATGTGAGTAATATACGAGTGAGATAGAGTAGGAAATATTACCTGCAATAGTAGTGGACTCCCCGTGAATCTAACCGTCTCCCGGCGATGAAAAGTGTCCAATCCCATCAACGTCTTAGCTAAGGTCATGGTGATGCAGCTCTTGCCTTCTTTTAGGTCCTCGACGACCTCAATCAAATGAGTGCTAAAACCTTCGGAACTTGGGGTAAGCAAGAAATGGGATAGCATGCACAAATAAAGTGCATGTCGCCGATAACCCTACCAGTCATGATCGCCCTGGTCACCAGTATCAGAAAATTGACAAACCAAGCTCGGAATGTCTAGCTCTCCGTCGTGAATCAATGA
This sequence comes from Camellia lanceoleosa, assembly GCA_025200525.1. Taxonomy (NCBI): domain Eukaryota; kingdom Viridiplantae; phylum Streptophyta; class Magnoliopsida; order Ericales; family Theaceae; genus Camellia; species Camellia lanceoleosa. Next base: position 60,571,630 of record CM045760.1, read on the forward strand.
CCGAGCGTCATGCAAAGTAAGGCCGCACATCCTTCCTAAGGCTTGGATGTGGCCGAACTGCAGTTGAGGCAAAATTTCTTCCTCACGCTCGAATTCCATTAAAGCGTGGAAGTCTTCAAATGTGGGATATATCTCTTGTCTGCCAAAGCTAAAGACGTGTGTTACTGGGTTCCAAAACCTTGCCGCGGCATGAAGAAACGGAAAATGCAGCGGGGTGCGGCTCAACATGAATAGTGCATTTATGCCAAACCCCCGAAAATTCACATTTTCCGAGCCATCCAAGGAAGCGATCCAACTTGTGAGATTTTGGATGAGGAACTCCTCCAGTTTGGTTTAAAACTGAGTTGGAATGAGGGAACCACGAAGCTGGAACCTTTATAAAGGATAAGGCACTGTTTGGAGGACAAGTGTCACAAAACTAGAGGTTCCCAAGATAAGTGGTTGGCTGACCACTTTTTCTGGTCGGCCAGCTACTTTTTTGGGCTGCAAACAGAAAAACTGGTCGGCAGGCTCTAAAAGTGGTCGGCCATGTGCAAAAAGCTGGTTTCCAGCTGTTCCTTGTCTCTAGGAATGAGTCTCTAGCTTTCCTATGTGCTGTGAGTACCGAAGGTCCAAGTTTATCTCTGTTTCGGATGCATTTTGTCGATTTGTTTGTCTCAAAATGCATTCGCTTATCTAGTTGTTTTGCTTATCGAGTTGTTAAGTTTTTACTTATCGAGTTGTTGCTCTTTGTTTATCGAGTTGTTGCTTGTTGCTTATCGAGTTGTAAACTTGCTAAGGTATTGTTTCTTAGTGAGTTAGGTCGTTTAGTTTGTTGCGTCGGTTCACTACCTGACTTGGCAATATACGTTGTTCTATTTTCATTCAAATTCATTTTTGTGCAAAATGGTGCAATATGATGCGATGCTAAGAATACTAGTACAACACTTCTTTTTTTTTTTTTTCGAACAAAAGGTCGTTTTCAGTCCATCATGGCTTCTTTTTTACAACATTTTGCAAAAGGGTACAAGTTTTGAAGAAAAATAAAAATGCGTAAGCTGTAGAATGTGCTACAACTGCATGTAAAAAGGAAAATAAAGCAGGAACATCTGCATCGGCGCCATCAAGCTCAAGACCGAGAGGCCCTCTTCATCCTCTTCGGCTGAGCAACCTTCGCGCCACCGGCACTGGCACCATCATTTGAATCGGAGTAACCGTCCATGGAATCTTCCTCGGCGTCACCTCCACCCTCAGCACTAGAACCAGAGTCGTCATCCCTGCCTGCAGATGTCTCCGATTGTGCATGTGCCGATTCCTCCTCCTTGCTGGACTCCTTTTGATATCTGGCAGGTGCCCTATGTCCCCTCCGGCCGCATGCTGAGACTCATTTCCTAGCCGCTCAAGAAGGCCTGGATAGCCCAATCCGCAGAGGAGGGACCTGAAAAGGATAGTTTGAATGCGTTAGCCAGTATGTATATCAGATGCAGATGCGAGAATTACATAGAGCGGGTGCATGTAGATATGGTGTATGAATACGATGTGTCGGATGTGTTCTATACATATAATGAATCAATACAGTGAAATGTTCAGTTGCCATATGTCATCAGAAGCATGATAAATGTGAGGAAATTGAGAAGTACCTGAACGCTGGAGGCACAAAGCATCGTTTCCCTCCGCAGAACCATGCTCTCGAGTGAAGCTACCACTCCGAGTAACCCCTCAGTATACTCCCTGGGAGGCTGCACACACAAGTTCAAGTCATTAGTGAATGAATGAATGCCTAAATATCTGAATGATAAATGAAAACTGTGAAGCATACCGGTGGTGAGTCAGGGTCATTGACGTATCGGTGATCCGGCCGCGGAGGTTCTAGCGGGATCTGGTATGGTGTCCCATACTCCCAACCTGTCAGCCGGGTCGGAAGATTTGGCCATCCAGCATACTGGCAAGTAGAGGGCATCCATCCAGCCCCACCCCTCAATGTGCTGGCTTCGCTGGTCGAAGAAATGCCTCCAGCTCAGGCGCGACTCGAGGAAGGCATGTCAGCAGCTCTCCTCCTGGGGATACGGACATCTGACAGTGGAGGCATCAAGTATGTACGACAATATGTCGCGTAATCCCCCTCCTCCAGAAAAAGGACTACATCAATACCCAGCATGAGGTCCTCCGTCTTTCGGGGTGTGAGATCCCCTACAGACCGCATCTCTAGTGGAGGCAGTGAGGGGACGTCCTGATCAGAGTTCCCCATCGTCTGGCGCATGAAGTGCTCTCCAAGGAACCATGCTCTGCCAACCGGTCCCTCAAGTAGAACCCTGTATCGCAAAGTGCCCCATGCCCCAGCGAACAGAAATCGAGGATTCCCTAGCATGGCTATCCAAGGCTGCCAGTTAACCTGCGGGTAACAAGTGCGTGAGCTAATTAGATGTCATGAATATGTGAGATGAATCAAAACTAAAAGCTTGAAGAACTGAGAGTTCTGGATTACCTCCATCGTCCGTACAGTATCGAAGAACTGCCGGAGGAAGGGTAAAGTCTGCCGGGGCCTCGGCCGGCACCGACCCTCAAATTTGCGCAAGTAGGGGATCTCAAGGGGTGCCTTAACCTCGAGCTCAAGAGCCAGCGTCGGGAAGTATGCATAAACCCACAGCTGTAAAAGGCAAGACAGTGGCCGTAAGAACACAGAATGTTGAGTGCAAAATGCTTTGTAGTATCTGAGAATGTCAGAGAATCTGAGAATCTTGAGTCGCGAGAATGTTGTGTGCGATTATCTGAGAATGTCTGAGAGAATCTGAGAATGCTAAGTCTTACGAATCTTTGTCACGATATCTGAGTGTCTGAGAGAATCTGAGAATCTTTGAGTGTAGAATCTTGTGTGCGATTATCTGAGAATGTCTGAGAGAATCTGAGAATCTTTGAGTCAGAATCAGTACAAAGAAAATACAGAATGGTAAATGTAGAAATTTGGAGTCTGAGAATGCTAAGTGCAGAATGTAGAATACAGAATGTAATGTGTGCCGTGTGCAGTGTATAGATAATCAAAAGCAGAACTGTAAATCAAGAGGGTAGGATGTACCTCCTAGGTTCGCCAGTAGCCCCCAACTATGGTCCCCCGCTCGCGGGAGGTTGCACTCATGTAGCAGTAAAGGGTAGCGAGGGCAGCGCCACCCCAATCAAAGTGCCGGACCTGTGATAGGTCCACTAGAGCACACAGCAGATAAAGCCCAACTGTGTTCTCCCTATCGGAGAACAGTATGGTCTTGAAGAGGAACATCAAAAATCCCCGGGCATACTGATGTATGGCCTCAATGGTTTGGGGCATAGTCCTCTGGTACTGCTCTGAGAACCAGGTGTACTTGACTCTGCCTGATGATCTGTCGATCGGCGGATAGTCTCCAAGCACATAAATCCACGCAGCCTCCCACTCACCCATATCTGTGTTGTATGGAATCAGCCGGCTTCCCACGTCAAGGCCCGTCAGTATGGAGAAATCAAATGGGGTCATTGTCATGTCCCCCGTGGCCGAAAAATGGAAGGAGTTGGTGGTGTCCCACCATCTCTCTACAAGTGCGCTTAGGAGGGTCCTGCTCGCTGGATGACGTGATAATCCCGCGCAGAATAGGCCAAACCCTGCCTCGTCCACAATGTGTCCGATAGCATCCGGGAGCTCCATGTACCACTCCCTCGCCAGGATCGATCCATAACCCCGTGTGAAACGGGAAGATACCTGCATTCAGAATTGAAATGTATAAGCTGCGTGCAAATTGAAGTTTATGAGCTGCGTGCAGATAAAATATATGAGCTGCGTGCAAATTAAAGTTTATGAGCTGCGTGCAGATAAAATGTATGAGCTGCGTGCAAAGTGAAATGAATGAGCTGTGTGTTCAGAATCAACAATATGAGCTGCGTGTTCATAATTTCAAATTCGTGGGCTGCGTGTTCACTTCAAAAGTTTGAGCTGCGTGTTCAAAACTTCAATATAATATGAGCTGCGTGTTCATAATTTCAAATTCGTGGGCTGTGTGTTCACTTCAAAAGTTTATGAGCTGCGTGTTCAAAATTTTAAAAAAAAAATAATATGAGCTGCGTGTTCATAATTTCAAATTCGTGGGCTGCGTGTTCACTTCAAAAGTTTGAGCTGCGTGTTCAAAACTTCAAAAAAAATATATATATATATGAGCTGCGTGTTCATAATTTCAAATTCGTGGGCTACGTCTTCACTTCAAAAGTTTGAGCTGCGTGTTCAAAATCTCAAAAAAATATGAGCTGCGTGTTCATAATTTCAAATTCGTGGGCTGCGTGTTCAGTTCAAATTTTTGAGCTGCGTGTTCGAAATTTCAAATTTCAAAAGATGTGAGCTGCGTGTTCACCATAAAAATTCAAATTTCAACAAAATTTTTGAGCTGTGTGTTCGAAATTTCAAAATTTCAAAAGATGTGAGTTGCGTGTTCACCACAAAAATTTTTGAGCTGCGTGTTCAAAATTTCAAAAGATGTGAGCTGCGTGTTCACCACAAAAATTTTTGAGCTGCGTGTTCATAATTTCAAAATTATGGGCTGCGTGTTCACCAACAAAATATGGGCTGCGTGTTCATATTTGAAAATCGTGGGCTGCGTGTTCACCACAAAGTTTGAGCTATGTGTTCAGATTTTATTGAAAAAATATGGGCTGCGTGTTCATATTTAAAAAAAAAAAAAAGTGGGCTGCGTGTTCACAATCAAAATTTGAGCTGCGTGTTCAGATTTCAAAAAGTGAGCTGCGTGTTCACAATCAAAATTTGAGCCGTGTGTTCACATTGCAAAGTTTGAGTTGTGTGCCAACAAAACAGAATGCTGTGTTATGGGCTGTGTGTTCAGATTGAGCAGTGTCATGAGTTGTGTGCCAACAAAACAGAATGCTGTGTTATGGGCTGTGTGTTCAGATTGAGCAGTGTTATGAGTTGTGAGCCAAAACAAATCAGAATGTTGTGTTATGGGTTGTGTGTTCAGACTGAGCAGTATTTTGAGCTGTGTGCCAACCTAATTAGAATGCTGTGTTATGGAGTGAGTGTTCAGATTGAGCAGTATTATGAGCTGTGTGCCCAAATGAGCTGTGTGTAATTAATGTGAGCATTGTGTAGCGAAATGGAGAGTCAATGATTGCTTTGTACTTAACAGTTCAAAATTATTGAAGTGTTGTATATGTGAATATGTTCATGACGAGTAGACATAATACATAGCGAAAGTATGGAATGTGCAGTAAATGAAAAAATGAAGTACATACCTCATGCGCGTGATGAGAGAGATGGGACTATGGCTCTCGAAGCAGCAGGTCTGTAGGTGCTCGCCGCGTGAAGTCCGTGAAGTGGTAAAACGTGCAAGGAGGTAAGATGTGCTCCTCTGGGTTGTACTCCTCTGGGACAAACGGCCGTATCCTCGGAGGCAACGGTATGATATCGGGCTCGTCGTCTGCATATGGAAAGCCTCCGCCATACGGAATATTGTCAACCATTTGAAGTAATCTGCAAAAGATGCAAAAACGAGCGAAATGAGCCAAAATCACAAAAAGTCAACAAAAGTCAACTCTCGGGAAGAGAAAAAAGTCAACAAAAGTCAACGCCTGAGAAAAGGTGCCAATCGAAGAAAATTGAAAGTTTTCGCGGAACAACTTTGCGTGGGGTGTTGGAAAACGCGTATAAAGTGCATATCTGAGAGAGAAAAGGGTTTAGGGAGCAAGGAGAATGTATTTCGGCCTTGGAGGTGTGATACAAAATGATTTGGAGTTGTATACTTAAAGAACCGAAGCTTAAAAGACCAAACTGCTCCAAAATTCTGTAAACTGGTTGGCCAACCAGTTTTTCTGGTCGGCTGACCACTTTAGTGGGCAACAACTGGTGTTCCAACCTTATAACTAGTCGGCCAGCTTCCTGGATGATCTTCAGAGCTCCATTGTTCTCCTTGTGTGTTTTGGTGGTGATTGAAGTCCCCGGTTCTCAAGAAAGTGCAAGAAAAGTACACTTTTCGGCTCAAGAATGTCCCCGCGAAATTTCGATTCAAGTTTTCGATGTGTAGTTCATTGTTCACTCATCCAAAGAGCGAGGTGTATCCCTTTACGTATGTTATGACCCTTCCGAGAGGTAAATCGGAAGTTACAGTTGGATTACGCTTGTTAAGGTTTATGTTTCCTTTTTCGGCATTTCCTTTCAAACATACATCTGAAGTTGCGCATTTCTTTCGCATTGTCTTTCACTTTCCACACGCGTTGTCGCGCGTGTTTCACCTGCATTGTTATACACACCACTTGTGGCTTTGTTATACACTCATTACTTGTGTTGGCACGCTCGTTTTGGCTGCATTGTTTTGCATCCATATCGCATTGTTATGCGTCACACTTGGGTTGCATTGTCATGCACCCCACCACCTGCATTGTCACGCATTTTTCACTTGCATTACTATGCATGTTTCTAACAATATTGTACCTGTTGAGTTTCTCTCCTTTCCAGGCATGATATTGTATGTACGGTTCATTTGAAGCTGGCGCGACCGGACGAACCAGACAGGTATTGTATGTACTCCGCGTGAGACGTAGCGAGAATTGGATAATTCTCTTACATCCTTTCTGCATGTAATGTAGTCTGTTTTGTATTCACCTGCTTAAAACTGTTGCATTTATTTTTGCATAATTGTCTCGTTACAGCTTTCTTTGCATGATCATAAGTTATTTTCGGCTTCTTGCATGTCACTTGTATTTTGCCCCTGCCTGCAGGCACATTTCTTTGTTATCTTGCCTGTGTGTCTAAGTCTTCGGCCTTGTCAAAAATGGGTCGTCTCTGGGCTTTGACACTCACTCCCGTCACTTATGACTTTCAAGTTCTATCAAAGAAGGGCAACTGTAGACACCCCATTTTTGACCGACCTTAAGACTCAAACGTCATCGATTGAGCGCTCGGTGATGGTGTATGTTGTGCTCATTCTGAGGTTTCGGAGTTTTGGCTGAGAGCCTTGCCTCCGGGCCTCGGAACTCTTTGTGCTTTGGCTCGGTTTATGGACCAAGTCTTGGTTTCCCTTCCTAGAGGGAGGGAGTGGTCTTGTAGACTATCTCTCTGTGGTCACAGACTACTTTTCGTGGTCGTAGGCCACTTTTTTCGTTTGGAGACTAGTTTCCGATTTTTGGAGCCTTTGGCCGCGCGCCTTGTCTCGGGACCACTTAACATTCTCCGTTTGGCGTGGTTTTTGAACTACACCTTGTTGCCTCTGCCTAGAGGAACACTGTGGTTTGGGAGACCACTTTTGTGGTTGCATACCACTCTTGATGCTCGTCAGCTAGTTTTCAAGGCTTTCGGCCGCGTGTTTCGCCTCCCGATTTCTCGTCTTGTATCCGCTTTGGTTTGTTTTTGGTATAAACCTTGCTTTCCTTGTTTGGAAGGTGGCACAATGGTGGGAGACCAACATTTCTTCTGGTCGACCGCTTTTCCTTCTGTCAGCCAGTTTTCTTGTCAGACAACTGGCTTTCTTGGTCTTTGGACCATCTTTTCTGGTCAACCACCACACTACCACCTTGCATTTAGTGTGTTGACCTCTCCCACCTATGGCCGCCCAGTTTCTACTCTGGTTGACCACCCAAAGTGGTCGGCGGACCACTTTTACTAGTAGGCCGACCACTTCAAGTGGTTGGCTGCTATTTGACACCTTTTTGGAGATATTTTCCTCCAACTGTGCCAGCTGGAGGACATTAGGGCCATCCTCCATACACATTACATTGAGGCTTAGCTTTTCCAAGAAGCTTTGCCTTTCCTCTTCTATAAGAGGGAGGCTCCTCCACCCTCCTTGAGGTTCAGAAAATTTGCCATTAGAGAGTTAGATATAGCTTTGTCACTATATCACTCTTGTTCTTCATTTTTGTGCATAAAAGTGTTATTTTGTCCTAGTTTAACACAAACACACACTCAAACACCATCCTTTTGCTACTGAGGTGCTTAGGGGCTGATTTTGGTGTTCTTGGGTTGCCTTGAGCTTGAAAAACTTGCTGGAGTTGCAGCTTTAAGGAAGGTCTTCAAGGGTGAGTTTCTAAGCCTTAAATCCCCCTTTCTTGCTTAAGCTTTTAGCCCTTCGTGCATTTTTTTTAAGCTTAACTCTTAACTAGAAAAAGTTCCATTTTTAAGTGCTTAAAATAGTTGTTTTAGGTCACTTTTTCGTTTGGGGTGTTTTGCCCCCTCTTAGACCTTGTTAGGCCTCATTTTGAGCCACACCTTTAGGCTCTTGTTGAACCCTTTGCATGACCTTTCTACCACTGAAATCCAAAGGATTTTCAGTGATGGAAAGGTGGTCTTGGTGTCCTAAATAGGAGAGGGTCATCCCCTTTCCTTTGTGTCTTGTTTACTAGCTTTGAAAGCCTCATGTTTGAGCACCTTTGTTAAGTGTATGTTGGCTTGTTCTTAGCATTTATTTGTGGTTATTTTGCTATGTCATACCACTGTTTTTGCTTAGTTTGGTCACTCCATGCATGGTTAATACACTTGTAGTGTAAATCACACAATCTAGTCTTGTATGCCTCATGTTTGAGCATGTGTTTCTAGCTTGTTTTGAGGCCATCTTAGTAGGTTTTTGGAGTTATTTTAACATGCCTTAGATCTGTTTTGGGTTGGTTTGGTTGGCTCTTGCACGCCTTATACACTTGTAGTGTAAATCACACACACAATCTTTTTATGCTTCATGAAGTAGCATCTCATTCTAGCCTATGTTGTGTCCATTTCAGCATGTTTTTGGGCTTGTTTTACCATGTCATACCTCTGTTTAGGTTTGGTTTGGTTAGCCTTTGCATGCTCTTTGCACATGTAGTGTAATCCTATGAAATAGCCTAACATGCATAATGTTGTGACATGTCATTTTAGCTTGCTTTTGGCCTAGATTTATGAAGACTTTGTTCATGTTTCAGCATGTTTAAGGTCTGATTTTGGTTGTATTGGTCATCCATGCGTTGCTTTGTATAGCTATAGTTCAATCTAGCTTGTTAGCTTTGTGTATTGAATCCTCTAGCATGCATTACTTGGCTTATTTCAATGATTTGGCATCATTAGTTATGTGATTTCAGTCCATGTTTCATGGCCATACATTCACATTTGTCACACATTCAATGCGTTGGAGGGTTTGCCCTTTATGCCTTAACATGAACCATTGCGTATGCCTTCATGCCATAGCTTGCGAGCCATTATTTCAGTGCTTTTTTGGGATTATTATGCCATGATATAACTCTGATTTTAATTGCTTAAGTCATACCATGCTTGGTCTTAATAGGTGTAGTGTAATCCATCCTATTTGCCTTGCATTCACCATGCTTCATGCCCTTTATGCTAGCACATTTTGGGTTCCTTTCATGCATGTTTTAGACACATTTTAGCATGTACCAGACTGTTTTAGGTTGCCTCAATCACATGTTTCATGTTTTGTATACTTGTAGTACAAATGCTCTTGCTTGCCTCAAGCTTTGAGCACCATTGCATGCCTCATTTGTGTCATGTACATGATTTGGCATTACCTAATATGACATTTCAGAGCATATAGACTTGCCATCTTCCCACTTCAATCATGCTTTAAGTGCCTTCGAGTATTGTGCATGTTTGCCTAGCTTATGCCTTAGCTCGTATGCTTGCATGCCTAGGCATTTAGGCCCTCATCTCAGCATGTTTTGGTCCTTATTTGGACCTACTTGAGCTCTGTCCATGCTTAGTTCATGCATTTGTGCCATGTATAGCATGCCTCCTTTGTGTTGCTCTTTGCTAGCTTTCATGCCTTAGGACCCTAGCATGCTTTACTTAGGTTGGTTGAATGATTTGGCATCATTTCTTGCTTCATTTCAGTGCACTTAGTGTTGTTACACTTCCACTTTTGTCACTCATTGAGCACTCTTGAGAGTTGTGCTCTTTGGCCTCTTTGATGGCCAATGCGTTGTGCATGCATGCCTTGCTTTATGTGCCTTCATTTCATCACCAATGGCCACTAATTTGGGCATGACTGAGGTCTACTCTTTTTGGTTTAAGTCCATTGAGTATACCATATATATTGCATTGAGCATGCCAAGTTGCCCTTGTTGCATTGCATTGTGCATGCATGCATTACATTGTGTTGAGAACCTCATTGATTGCCTTGCATTGAGTATGCCATCTAGTTCTTAGCATTTAGCGTTGTGTATGCCATGTTATTCCTTGCATTGTGTATGCTAGGTTGCTAGTCGCATTGTGCATGCCATGTAAATCATCGCATTGTGCATGCCATATTCATCGCATTGTGTATGCCTTATACCTTGCATTGTGTATGTTTAGGTTACATCATGGCATTGTGCATGCTAATTGATATTTGCATTGTATATGCTAGTTGTTACATGCTTTAGCATTGTGCATGCCATTAGCCTTGTTAGGTTGTTCATATTGCATTACATGTTTGCATGCTTAAGTCATATTGCATACTTGCATGCTTGAGTCGCATTGTATATGCCATGCTTGCTTGCATTGTGTTCGGAATAGGTGTTAGTCCAAACACGGGAAACGAGGGACGTTTCATACTTAAAGTGATGAAACATGCCTTAATTCCCGTTTGCCGACACTCTTGATCATCCATGATAGAGTTTTAGGCTTTATGTGTTTACTTGTGCATTCATTTTCATATTAAATTGTGCAACTTCGCCTTTCGGCCATCATGCATTGAAATGCGCGATTGGTGGCCTGAGGGTCGAGAACCTACACTCCCTTGAGTTCATGACATGATAGGGAGGGTGGTTGTGTACATATATCTTGCAAATACATTGCCATGCCCTTTCTTGCTCTCTGTTGCAGCAAATTGCAATTAAGACAACAAGCTGCCGCTTGAGAAAAAAGTAGGCCGACCACTTTCCTGGTTTTTCAACAACCAAAAGTGGTCGGCAGGTGTCTAGAGAGACCAAAAGTGGTCGGCCACTCTCCCACAGGATTCCCAAGGTGGATTTTCAGCTTTCTGGAGGTTGGTGCAAGTTTATGAGAAACAAATGAAACCAGAGGCAAATCGGGGCATCGCATTGGATTTCCGAACGAGGCGACCAGACATGCATGCATTCCTCTGCCTCTGAGGCTCCTGATTTACTGCTTTCCTTAGCTTCCATTCTTAGATAGCTAGATTTTTTTTTGGTTTGTACCTTAATAGTTAATGCGTTTAGCTATTTCAATTCGTTTTGTAATAGTTAGTTAACTAGGATTAGTTAATTAATTTATTTTGTAATAATTAGTTTAATTAGCTTAGATTAGCTAGTTAGCTTCTTATTTGGTCCCTCCCCCGAGAGGGCATATTGTTGTAATAAGCATGCGTGTGTGTGATGCATGTCTTCCAATCCCCACTTCTCTCTCCCTTTTACTTAACCGCTTACGATGGTTAGTTTTAGGGCATGTTTCATTTAGCATACCTTATGCTTGCACGCGTGCATCCATTCATCTGTTTTGCATGCACCGGGCTCGGCGCATCATACTAACTGCATTGTATTTTCAATACCTATTTGAATACATGTACCAAGTTACACTTTCACATGCCATCTTAGAATAGCCAAGCCTATTTTAATTGCATTTTCGCATGTGTTGCATTAGCCATCTTAACATGAACTAGGATCATGCATGACTTCTGGCTAGTTTTTTGTTTTGGCTCGGAGTACACTGTGAGTGTTTACGCTTTAGCATACTGCATGTGTGTTAATGTTGCCATGAAAGCATGCTTGCCATGAGGCTATTTGCTTACGTGATTAACTGCCTGAATGCCTGTGGATGAAGGTTGGATTACTTGAATTGGGACAATTCATCGAAATCCGCATTTTACCTACTTGAGAGTAGCAAACTTCAAAACTATTTTCCTATACTTGTGTGTTGTGCGCATCACATAGTAATTCTAGCTAATTAATCGGAATAAGAGTACATGTGTTTTCAAAAATCCGATATCATGCTTAGTATAGGCCAATCTTTGATTGGGCGAGCGGGGGTGCTCATAGATGACCTTCCCCAATTGTACCCAAGTTCCCGAGTCGAGGCGACTTTGGTGATGACGGACACGTGGCCTTAGGCACGAGTCAGGGTTTCCTAAATTCCCCCAAAATAAAATATTTAGGTGGCGACTCTGTATCTGGCAAAGCAGTCCATGTTTGGCACTTCAGTTTTCCAAAACAATTTGTCGGATTTGGACTCTGTGGTGATTTATCAATCTCACATCGCATATTGTGAGATCAGATTAAGAACCATGACATTTGAGTCCGAACTGTAGCATGAGGCCCAAGGGGCGCGTCTACACCTTCCCACCGTCAAAACAACATCGGAGATGCATGAACTGAAATCCATCGCCGTCGATGACCTAGCCCCATTCTCCATTCCCTGAAACCCTAGACCTTACAGTCTACCAAAATCCTAGCTTGGTTCTTCGACTAGATCTCGAAGAGAGAGAGAGAGAGAGAGAGAGAGAGAGAGAGCTTTGGTTCGTTGATGTGATGGCGGTGGTTCTCCGATCGCGACGTTAGGGTTTCTAATTGTGATGTTAAGGGTTTAGATCGCGACGTTAGGGAAACGAAGAGAGAGAAAAGAGATAACGAAGAGACAGAGTGAAGGACTCGAGAAAAAAGAGAGAAGAGAGAGAGAGAGAGAGAGAGAGAGAGAGAGAGAGAGAGAGAGAACCAGAAATCCCCCGTCGTTGCTAGAAATCGCCTCTCTGGTTCGTGTGAGAGGCATTTAAGTCATTTTACCCCTCAAATGGCAACTGCCCTTCTTCTCTCCCACTCAAAGAAAAAGCTGATTTTGGATTTATAAAAAGCTATAATCTGTATTATTAAGTTGAATCAAACACACCAAAATAGCTTAAATTAGCTGAAATAACCTGAAAATAAGTTCTACCAAATAGGGCCAATATCAAAGACTAAAAATTTCAATCTTAATGCTAATTCTCAAGAAGATAATAAATCTTTTTTTTTTTTTTTTTGCATGCGCAAATAGTTATATAAAGGGTAAATTATAGTAATTAAATTTCCTTAAATTATGACTCATCTACACTTTGCTCTCTTGGAGTTCAAAACTCAACAATTAATCACTTCAAAATATTATGTTGTTACAACTAATCTCTCCTGTGGGGACATAATTTTTGAATGACAACACGTGGCCGAGGTGGCACCGAAGTGTTAGCTGAGGTGCCACGTGTCTTGGATATGTTACCGAGGTAATCTTGACCAGGCCGAGGTTAGCTCCGAAGATACCAGAATCCGGGATAAGCGGATAAAGGACAAGAGTCCTAGAATGAGAGAAGACTTCAGTTTGGATAAAGATAAGACTCTAAGAGAGTTTATCCCAATCCTACTGGGAGTCCAAGATTAGTAGTAATCCAGAGTCCATTGAAGTTAGGCTTTTATTGGGATTAGGTTTGTGTTGGCTATAAAAGGGAGGTACCCTCATGGGTCTAAAGTACGCTTTTTATATTCTGAATAGTGAGTTAAGCACTTTTTGCTATCTTTGAGAGATAACTGACTTGATCATCGGAGTGCCCCTCGGTGGACGAACCACCGCCGGAATCTCTTCTTTCTATGACAGGTCATTCAGGCTTAATCTATTCTGCCAGTGCTCTCCTGCTAAGTACTAGTTTGGCAGTGTGGTCAGAAATTGACTCACACAATTTGGCGCCGTCTGTGGGAAAGAAAGGAGAATAAATGGCCAATAACGGATAGAAAGAGAAGGTTGGGGACGACACTCCTACTGGGAGTGGAAACCTATTGATCTCGACGTCGAGGAAGACAATTGCAACAAAGAGACTCGTGATAAGAATCACGGAGAGAAGGACGTCGGCCAGGAGGGTGACGTAACAAAGAAATCAAATCGAGGCGGGTATTATAACGAGGACGACCTCCAGGTGTGGAAAGAGAGATGCCTGCGGAGGGACGACGAGATAAAGGGAATGACAAACAAATTGGCAGATCTACAAACGGTCATCAACTTCATAATGCAGAACAATGTCATGCAACCACCGTTCTCGTTACAAGATATGCCGATTCCAACGGCCAAGAAAGATGCCCGAAAAGATGGACAGAAAACAGTCCCTACAGTCCCCCAGCACACCAGGACCGAAAAACACTCTCACCGGCCTTCAAGGGAGGCCGGGTGAGGAGAGTCAAGAAAGGAAGAATCTAAGAGGATGCATCACACCAAGGAAGCTGACCCCAAAGAACATCGACATGTTCAAGGGCAGGAGCTGTGCTTCGACGCAACTAATGAAGAAAGGTCTAAGAGGACTCATAATGAAACTGGGAGTAGTGCATCGAAAAGGCTGAAGTTATGAGATAGTTGAGCTCCTGGACGTACCAATGAGGATCTAAGGGATTATCTATAGAGAAAGCAACAAGATGTCGAGGTAACCTCCCCAGTCAAGCCGAGAACGCCATTCTCGGTAGAATTGGACAAATTCAAAGCCCCAAAGATGTTTAGCATGTCGAGATTCCAGATCTACGACGGTAAGTCTGACCCCAACTTTCACGTCGGTTTGTACCTGAACTCGATGGCGTTGTACACCGAGAACGAGCCGTTGCTTTGCAAGGTGTTCCCCTCATCCTTTGGAGAAATTGCATCGGATTGGTTTCACAAGTTGCCGAAAGGAACTGTGAAAACTTGGGAAGGCCTGGCTGAGATTTTTGTGGCCAGGTTCGTGACAAACAAGTTACAACCATTGAGGGTGGACGCTCTGATGGCCTTGAAAATCAGCGAGGCCGAAAGCCTTAGGGCTTATGCCAAAAGGTATTATGAGGTATTCAACCGAATACCAGGATGCAACCAAGAGGTGGCGGTTGTGTCATTTAAGAATGGCTTGAAAGATGATTGCCTGATTCAAAAATCACTGGCAAAGACATTGCCGAAAAGCATGGAGGAGCTCATGGTCAGGATAGAGAAGTATGCCAGGGCCGAGGAGGACACGCAGGGCACAAAGGCATCAAAACAAGAGAAGAAAACCGGCTCGCTGAAGCGAGGTCGAGGTGATGGTGGCTACAACAAACCAGAGACAGGATTAAGGGCTGCACAGGCAGTCACATCTATATTCCAAATCCCTGTCTACAAAGTCTTTGAAAAAATCCGAAATCAACTCTACTATAGAGCACCAACAAGGGTACCAGGCGAATTTATGGGAAAAAGCCTTGGCAAGCGTTGTGCTTACCACAATGAGGTTGGACATTTGACTTAGGGGTGTAGAGCCTTGAAGACACATCTGGAAGACCTGGTAAGACAGGGCCATTTAAGGGACCTGGTAGACGAGGCCAGGACAAGGGAAGAGTAGGCAAGAATGCCCTAGGCACCAACAACACCACCCCCACCAGCACCACAACCGCAGGCAGACGGACCTCGAGTGATCAATGTGGTTCATTTGAAGGTGAATGAGAATGAGATAAGGGGGGAAACCCAGAAGGTAAAAGACCTACAACACGTATATCAGGTCAAGAAGAAGAGACCTAGGGTAGATGAGAGCCAAGGACCAGTGGTGTCCTTTACTAAGGAAGACCTGGAGATGGTGCAGCATCCTCACAATGATGCCTTGGTAATATCCCTCCAGATTGGAGAGTGCCAAGTGAAGCGCATCTTAGTTGACCAAGGTAGCTCTTGTGACATCATGTATGTTAGGTGTTACAAGGAGCTTGGCCTTCACCAGGATGATTTGGAGCAGTCCAATGGCCCAATGGTTGGGTTCAATGGAACGCCGATATGGCCTTTGGGAGTAGCGAGTTTAGAGGTATGGGCTATCACCAAGAAGATAAAAACAAAGTTCACCATAATCGACACCCCTCCCCTTACAATGTTATCATGGGAAGGCCATGGCTATATGCAATGGGGCTGTTCCCTCTACATTGCATCAGCTATTGCGGTTCCCAACAAAGCATGGAATAGAGGAGGTTAAATGGGATCAGTTGCAGGAAAAGAATTGCTCCATGGCAGCAATGAAATCTACCTGCAACGTACAAGAAGTAGAAACAGCAGAGATCAGGACGAGAATGTGGAAATCCTGGATGACGTCGGCAAAGAGCCAGCCAAGAAGAGTGAAGAAGCCCTGAAGAAAATCCTTGCCCAGCAAGGGGACGAAGAATGCTTCTTCCTTCTCGGTTCGGGCTTAGCTGAGGAAGAGGAAAAAGAGTTAGAGGCCTCTCTGAGAGCAAACCTTGAGGTGTTTGCATGGACACCATACGAGATGCTTGGCATTGACCCCGAGGTCACTTGCCACAGACTGAATGTAGACAGGCTGGTCAAACTTGTCATCCAGCGAGCAAGGAGGCCGACACTAATGCATGTTGAGGCAGTAGAAGAGGAAGTTGATAGATTTCTAGAGGCCAGAGCCATTCAAGAGGTAAATTACCCGACATGGCTATCAAACACAGTGGTTGTGAAGAAAAAGAATGTTAAGTGGAGGGTCTGCGTGGACTTCATCAGCTTGAACAAGGCTTGTCCCAAAGACAGTTTCCCATTACCCAAGATTGACCAATTAGTGGATGCCACTTCAGGGCATGGAAGGATGAGCTTCCTAGATGCCTACAGGGGGTACCATCAGATAGCTATGTACCCCCCAGATGAGGAAAATACTGCATTTACCACCCCGAAAGGGCTATATTGTTGCAAAGTAATGCCTTTTGGGTTGAAAAATGCAGGAGTAACTTACCAGAGATTGGTAACCAAGATGTTCAGACATCTAATTGGCAGAACAGTAGAGGTATACATAGATAACATGGTCGTGAAGACCAAAGAACCTAAGGATCATCTGGAAGACATAGATGACATGGTCGTGAAGGCCAAAGAACCTAAGGATCATCTGGAAGACTTAAAGGCAGTTTTTGACATCCTTAAAACATATCGGCTCTGACTCAATGCATCGAAGTGTGCATTTGGAGTTGGGTCTGGTAAGTTCTTGGGATACTTGGTAACTAGATGGGGCATTGAGGCAAGCCTAGATCAGATCAAGGCCATCTTAGAACTGAAGAGCCTAACATCGGCAAAACAAGTGCAGATGTTGACTGGAAGGGCTGCAGCCCTGAACAGATTCATAAGCAAAAGCTCTGATAAATGTAAGCCTTTCTTTAGCTTAGTAAAGAAAGCCACAGACTTCTTATGTATCGAAGAGTGCGAAGCTGCCTTGGCTGACTTGAAGAAATATTTGACCACAACTCCAGTTCTCTCAAATTCAGTACCTGGAGAGGAGCTGTTCTTATACTTGACAGTTTCAGAGCATGCAGTGAGTGTAGTGGTAGTCATAGAAGAAAAGGGAGAGCAAATGGCAGTTTACTACGTGAGTAAAACCCTGGCAGATGCAGAGACCAGTTACTTACCCTTGGAGAAGTTAACATTGGCTTTAGTAATGGCTTCCAAAAAGCTGAATAAATACTTTTAAGCCCACAAAATTATGGTGTTAACTGAACATCCTTTAAGGTCCCTATTGCAGCAAGGAGATTTAACAGGTAGAATAGCTAGATGGGCAATGGCCGTGGGTCAATATGACTTGGAATTTAGAACCAGGACAGCAATCAAAGGCCAAGTCTGAGCTGACTTCATGGCCAAATTCACACCAGACGCTGACGTACATCGGGCTCTGTTGAGCAGAGGTATACAACGTCCAAGTGAGCAAGGAAAAACCCAGCGGGGAGCGGCATAACAAAGGAAATAAGAGAAACTC
Organism: Camellia lanceoleosa; assembly: GCA_025200525.1. Lineage (NCBI taxonomy): Eukaryota > Viridiplantae > Streptophyta > Magnoliopsida > Ericales > Theaceae > Camellia > Camellia lanceoleosa. The sequence goes on from CM045760.1 coordinate 60,589,266, forward strand.
AGGCCCTGCAGCATTTACATTGCGACTCCTTCCGGTTGTTTGTTGATGGGAGTTCAAACCGACAAGGAACGGGGGCAGGAGTAGTGCTAATATCTCCAGATGGGAAGATACTAGAACAATCCATTCGTTTAGGGTTTAAGGCCTCAAACAATGAAGTAGAGTATGAAGCACTAATCGCAGGATTAAAACTGGCAGTAGCAATGGAAACCGATGAGGTAATAGTCTTCTGTGACTCCCAACTTATAGTCAACCAGGCAATAGATGAATATGCAACCCGAGATGAAAGGATGTCAGCCTATGCAAAGGAAGTGGGCAGACTGGTAGCCTTATTCCAGAATTGCCGACTACAGCAAGTCAGCTGAGATGACAACAACCATGTAGATGCTCTGGCTAACCTGGCTAGTGCAATGAAACCTGGAGAGGCAAGAATGATAATGGTTGGCTACTTGTCAGGTCCAAACATAGAACCACTGAGGAAAGAGCGTGAATCAATGTGTGTGAAGATGGGACCAAGTTAGATGGATGTAATAATAGTATTCCTTAGAGATGAAAAACTGCTAGATGATCGTAAAGAAGCGCACAAGATCAGACTGAAGTCGATAAGATTTAGTTTGACAGCAAAAGGACATTTCTACAGAAGATCTTTTACTGGACCCCTTCTGAGGTGCGTGCATCTTGCACAGGTTAAAGATTTTCTATACGAGATACATGAAGGAGTATGTGGAAGCCACGTTGGGGGCAGGTCACTTGCTCATAGGGCCATTACTCAGGGGTACTGGTGGCCCTACATGCAAAAAGATACTGAAGCTTATGTCAAAAAGTGTGAGAAGTGCCAAAGGTTTGCACCTTTGATACATCAACCAGCAGCGGACTTGAACCTAGTGTCTAGCCCTTGGCCATTCGCCTAATGACGCATGGATCTTATTGGAAAACTACCTCAAGCAACTGGACAAAGGAAGTACCTGCTGGTGGCAACAGATTACTTCACCAAATAGGTAGAAGCTGAACCCCTTGCCAAGATTCGGGACGTTGATGTGAAGAACTTCATATGGAAGAACATCATCACCAGGTTTGGCATCTCAAGAGCAATAATAGCTGACAATGGTACATAGTTTGACAGTAAGCTAATCAAGAGCTTCTTTGCAAAGTTCAAAATTGAGAACTATTTTTCCACCCCAAGTTTTTCTCAAAGCAATGGACAAGCACAAGCATCCAACAAAGTTATCTTGGATGAGATTAAGAAGAGGCTGCAAACAGCAAAGGGAAAGTGGGTGGATGAGTTGCCCAGTGTACTCTGGGCATATCAGACTATGCCGAGAAGATCAACTCGGGAATCCCCGTTTGCTATGACTTATGGTACAGAAGTAGTCATTCCACTAGAGGTCGGCATTCCAAGGATCAAAACCCAGGGAGTGGAGAATGGGACCAATGAGGCATTCTTGGCCTGAGATCTAAATCTTCTAGAAGAAAGAAGAGAGAAAGCAGTAATTTAGCTGGGGGCATACCAGCAGCAGCTTGCCAGGGCTTATAATAAGAAGGTCAACCCACAAGAGTTCCAAGTTGGTAACCTCGTCCTGAGAAAGGTCGTCGGCAACAAGAAGGATCCAAGAGAGGGCAAGCTTGGCCCAAATTGGGAGGGACCCTATAGAATCACCTCGGTCTTGGGCAATGGGGCATATCAGCTTAAAGACAGCGAATGCAAAGAGTTGTCAAGACCCCGAAATACTTGCAATTTGAAGTTTTTTTTATTATTAAGAGTTTCTTGTTTTTTAAAGATTTTTTTTGTTATTAGCCGAAGTAATAATAAAGTTTTAGCTTGATTTTTTAACTTGTGTAGCATGATTGATCAGTCACTTGACAATGTTTCTGATTGAAACATGACGAATAACTTAGACTTATTATATGGCAGAGTAGAACTATACTTGCATATAATGGAGTTGAACTAAGTCGGTGATGTTTCTAAGCAAAACATGACGAATAACTTAGACTTATTATATTGCAGAGTAGAACTATACTTGCATATAATAGAGTTGAACTAAGTTAGTAATGTTTCTAAGTGAAACATGACGAATAACTTAGACTTATTACATGGCAGAGTAGAACTATACTTGCATATAATAGAGTTAAACTAAGTTGGCGATGTTTCTAAGCGAAACATGACGAATAACTTAGATTTATTATATGGCATAGTAGAATTATACTTGTATATAATAGAGTTAAACTAAGTTGGGTTAACCTGGACTTCTCATATCGGCAGAGTCAGACTCAGATTGGAACTAAGTACATGTCAGTCAGATTAACAAAGAGACCAAGGTTGGTAACCTCGGCTAGTCTTTGTTTGAATCTGACCTCGGCGACAAGGTCAAAACCACATGCTTAATGAGAACCCAAGTGGAACTTAAGTTCACATTAGACGGCAGAGAGCTGGAGAATGATGCTTGGGAGTCGGTATAACACTTGTTGAAATTTTAAGAAAAATTTACAAGTTGAAGTTAAGCCGAGGTTATGTTAGAGGGAGTTGGTTTACCACTTGTTGAAATTTTTAAGAAAAGTTTACAAGTTGAAGTTAACCCAAGGATATGTTGCAATAACAGAAGACAGAGGTCTTGAGTGAAGTGGCAAGTTGTAAATAACACTTGTGAAAATATTTTCAAGTGTTAGGTCAAAACCGAAATAAACTCTTAGTGGGAATAGCCGAAGTATTCCACACCGAGAAGATTATATAGTTAAGGTGTATGTTAAAGACATGAAAATTATTCTAAGCATAAAGAGTCATATAAGAGTAAAAGAGGACAAACATGCAAGCATTCAAAAGAAGAAGTTGTATTTACATTTAAAGAAAGGGCACCTCGGCCTACAAAAGTGGCACGTCGGCCAAATTAAAGCTTACATTGTTTCAAAAAAAAAAGGAAAAAGTACAAGGTACAGAAAAAAGAGAAAAAAACGTCAAACTAGACTATTCGGCGTCTTTAGCTGGTTGGGTCTGGAGTTCAGAAGACAGTTGGGAAGACATCTCGGCGGCCTTCTCAGCCCCGAGCTCAGCATCGATCTCTTGAAGAGTCTGATCGATACTTTTCTCGGCGATAGGTGCGTCTGATGTTGTCTTCTCAAGAGTGGCATCTTGGGAGACCTCACCCTCCTCATCCTAAGACAAGTCCACGATTTGCTCATTCAGAGTAAGGGACTGGGCCCCAACAACTTCCTTCTTCTTCCTCACCAAAGCTTCCTCCTCGGACTCAGAATCGTTTTCAGATTGGCTTGGAGTAAGGGGGAATGGCAGGGGGAGGTCAGCAGCATTCTTGAGGGGGGAGTCATCGGGGACATCAAGCTTTTTGAGGGAAGCCATCCAACCAAGGGTGAAACCCTTATTGCATGCTTGCTTCACTTGTTTTTTGTAGTCCTCCTTGACGTCGGCCGCCCCCTTAGCATACGCCTTCTCATCGGCGGCCTTGATCTCGGCCTCTTTTGTGGCCAGGGCATCTTGAAGCTGTTTTTGGGCCTCAACCATCTTTGCCTTGACCTTTTTCTTTTAGGCCGTAAAGACCTTGGCAATAGCCTCGACAGCGTCAGCTTTTTCCTCGGCCTCGTCTTGAGCCTTCTTGGCTGTGTCGGCCTGATCTGCCAAGGTCTTCATCTTTTCCTTCGCCTTGTTGATGATCTTCTGCAAGCCAGCAGCCTCTTTGGCCTTATTTGCCAACTCCTTCTTAAGGACAAAGGCCTGCATCGCAAAGGAGTGGCCATGCTGGATCGCCTAGAAGGAATGGACAAGACAAAAAGTTAGTAAAACTCTCTAAGTATGACATAGCAAAAAGAAAATGAAAAAATTACAGAGTGTTAAGGGCTTACTTGGACGGAGCGTCGCAACACCCAAGCAATGTTCTCATACTCGCCTGTTAGGATTCTATTTGGAATTTACATAAAATCACATAAGAAACACTTTTTGAATTTTTATGACAATAGTCTTATATGGTGATCCTGTTTGTACTTTATCACTAAGATATAAAAGGCAAAGTTCAAATAGAATCACCTGGTAAGGATATTATTGTTCATAAAAATCAATAAGTATGTCATATGATTCATATATGACTTGATTCTGTTTAAATCCCTAACAAATCCTAACGAAAAAAGTTTGGTATAATAAAAAAATATTTCGATGTGATTACTCTTGAGTTCTGAAATTTAGAAATAGAAAATGTAAATGAGTCATAATTTAAAGAAATTTAGTGTAATTTACCCTTACATAAATAGGGGGGGAAAAGTATGGAGTTTTATATGTTTTTCATACTTATTCGAACAATGCCAAACGTCTTTTTTAGGTAGCCTTCGTTTGGGATGTGGGTTGGGTTTTTTGCTTTTTTGCTTTTTAACTATTTTAGCCTGGGGTTAAAAAACCTCGTTTGTGATAGGTTTTTTGGCTTTTTGATTTTTTGTGAGAGAAAAAATAAAATGATTATGTTTGGATGTGATATTTTATCTTATTAGGATAAAAAGCTTATTTTATTTTTTTGTAACTAAAATAACCCCAACCTAACCCAAACCTTCATGCCAAACATAGAGTGTGACTTGATGAAAAAATTTAAAACCATGGAGTGTGACTTGGTGAAATACAGCTTTGGTTAGGAAAATGAGAAAAAATAAAATTAACAAAAAAATAATAATCTAATATTATATAAGGAAAAAGAAGTTAACCCACAAGTCTTGTGGGAGTTTCAAGTTTCAAATCTAAATTTTATAATTTTTTGATTTTAAAAAATTAAAAAAATCTTCTATTGGCAAGCTCTTATTCAAGCAAAAATAAATAAATAAATAAAAATTAATATCCCTTGATTATTGCCTTTTAAATGGAAAGTATATCAAATCTCAAAAAAAAAAAAAAAAGAGTATATTAATCCATTCCAAAATTCAAATTTAAAGGTCATTAAATATGAAAAATAATCTATTAATTTAAATTTAAAATTGGCACACTATAAATTTAAAATTATAATGATCTATCCCATGATTTATAAGTTTTAAATACAAATTTAAAATTATCATAATTAGCTCATAATTTTTACATTTAGGAGTAATAAGAGTGACGTTGAAATTATTTATATATTTTACAAAAGAATGGCTTTAAGAAGAGATATTATGAGAGTTTCATTCTCATAGAAAATCTATATACTATTATAACTTAAAAACGTTGTCATCCTATTAAACCTTAAAGTCACAATTCTTTTTTTATTTTATTTTATTATTTTGTTTAATTTTTGTAACATGTGTCACAATATGATTGGTTTATAAATTATTTTTATATTCTTAAAATAAAATTTTAAATTTAGATTCTTCCTTAAATTATGTTACCAGAATAAGATCAATATTCATTCCTTTAATTTATGCATCTTTTATTAAATTATAAAATAAATTTTAAATTTAAATTATGTTACTACAATTAGAATGAGATCAATATTCACATGTGTCATAATATTATTGGTCAAATTTTATAAAAAACATTTATGTCCTTCTAAATTACAAGGACTTAAACAATAAATTGTTTTAATAGAAATATGTTTTTAGCAAAATACAAAAATATTAAGAAAATGAATGATTTTTTTAACAATTACTAAACATAATGGATTCTATTTTTTTTTTTTAATCTCAATTGTCAATTAAACAAATTAAAATAAAAAAATAAATTTTTTTTGGCTTAAATAGTTAAGAAGTGACTTTTGCTAAATTCAAATAGAAATAAATTTTTTTTTTTCTATTAAAAGTGATAGTTGGTGAAACTTTTTCTTTTTATATATAATAAAAAAAGAAAATGGGAGTTACATGTGATAATTTATTATTTCAACAATACTACAAACCCACACTTTCACCCATAATGATGTGACAAGGGAGTTGGGCCCTATGTCATTAAGTGTGTAGCAAATCAAGAATTGACACATATGATACCCACATTATTGTGGATACAATTGTGGGTATTTTTTTTTGTGGGTTTCAAATATTTTCCTTATTTTTCATCTAGACTTTTTTAGCACTTGAGAAATATGAAGGATCCTGTTAATTATTATTATTTTTTTTTAATCTCAGTTGCCAATTAAACAAACTAAAATAAAAAATGAAAAAAATTTGGCTCAAATTGCTAAAAAATGAGTTTTGCTAAAACAAATAGAAATAAATGTTATTTTTCTAATAAAAGTAATGGTTTATGAAATATCTTTTTTTTTATTAAAAAAAATGAGGGTTATAGGTGATAATTTATTGGTCAGTTATAATTATTTTCAGATCAAATGAGAATACCATTCTAAATTTTCTTCTTACCTTTTTCTTTTATATAGATACTTTTATTTTGTAGAAATTTAATTTTATTATATTTAAATATTTTATTGTAATTTTAAAATTAAAAATAATTTTTGAAAAATCATACTATTTAAATTATTTTATGCCATTATAAAATATAATTTTTTTAATATCAACTTATTCAATGATCCATTTTTAAAAGGTGTATTTTCTTTTGTTCATTAATAGTAAATTTTTAATTAATCTTATTTATTATTAAAACAATAAATTAGCAAATAATTTTATATATTTATATATGCAATTTTGTTTTAATTGTTCATGTTATTTGGTGTCTCTGTCCAAGTCTATTCAAGTTTATTCGAATTTTTGAATTTTACATAGGTTTTCATTGAATTAAAAATTATGTTGTACAATATTTAAAAATTTATAGGCTTGACTCAAGTTACTTGGGTTCAACGAGCGCAAATTTACAACTTTAGCAAAGGGGTTGGAAGTTACATTATTGAAGTTGTGACAAATTAAAAATGGATACATAAATTGTGATAAAATTGTAAAAACTTAAATTGTAAGTTTCAATATATATATATATATATTTTATTTTCATAATTTACATGCAAAAATCTAACTATTTATATTATTTTATATAAATATATCTTATTAATTTTTTCACATCCCGTGCCTAGTACGGATTTTCACTAGTAGATATATAGCGATCCCGGTTTTACCCCGACCTTTATTGTATTCTAGACTCGAGTTCTGTAATTGTTTTTTGTTGTCTATGTCTCATTTCCTCCCTTTAATTCTTTAAATTTGAGTTTTGGGACTTTTTGGGCGAGTTTGGAACAGGTTGGTTGTTTATTGGTGCAAATGGTTGCTGCCAGGTTTTGGCTTCTTCGCTCGAGCGAGGCTTTTTGCGCTCGAGCGAGCCTTGGGTATTTGCTTCTTCGCTCGAGCGAGGGTTCTTGTACTCGAGCACGGATTGAGAGTCCTCAAGTATCTTTCTTAGACGCAGCTTTCGCTCGAGCGAGAACTTTTGCGCTCAAGCGAGACACGTGCTATTTGTTTCTTTGCTCGAGCGAGAACTCTTGCGCTCGAGCGTGCGTCTGTGTTGGTGGTAGACTTGAAGCTTTGCATTGTGCGCTCGAGCGACGCTTCTTGCGCTCGAGCGAGGCCACTTGTTGAGTTTGGTCGCTCGAGTGACAGCTCCTTCTCTCGGGCGAGCCTCGCATATATCAGTTCGCAGCAGCGTGATTTTATATCACTTTTTGGTCCCTTCTTCACTCAAAACCCTAATCGGCTACCTCTCTCTCTAAAATACCCACTCTCTCTACAAATACTCCTTGATCTAAAGTCCTTCTACCCTACTTCCTTTGTAAAAAGGGTGGAGTATCGTGTGGGCTTCTTTTGATCCGAAAAAGTTCAAGTTTGGAGCATCTTCAAGTTTCTCCTTCTTCCTCTTTGAGTTTCTCCATTTAAGGTAGGGATAATCTACTCTTTAATATGAGTTTTGACCTAGACATTTGTCATTTTTGCGTAAATGGTGGAGTTGGGAAGTTTATGTGAGGTTAGGATTGGGTTTTGATTTGTGAAAGAAGGGTTTTCTATTTTGAACTCCATATGTGTTTGTGTGGTCTTGAAAATGGGGTTATTTGTGTATAATGGGTGAAATTTAGCCTTAGGTGAAAAATTTGGAAAAGAGGGAGAAATGCCCTAGTTTGAATTAAATAAACTATTTTGTATAAATAGTGAAATCAATGTGGAAATATGAAATTGGTTTGGAAATTATAAAATTGGGGAGGAATGTGATTAAATGGTGTAGTTGGATTAGTAAATCACTCACTTATGGAAAATTTGATAAATTATCTATTGATAGATTTATTTATCTGTTTAGAAATATCTGTTTTGGACTATCGGTGGAGGATAGCTATGATTGTCGTAGAAAATGCATGAGGATTAGGAAAATTGAAACTAATTAATTGAATTATGTCATTGAATATGATGGTTTGAGTAAACCATTGAATATGTGAATTGATGAGCCATTGTATATGACAATGTGTTTAAATACATTGTATATGTATCATTGAATGAGAGGAGATAGGGGATGGACTCCATTGATAATTAAGTTGGCCAGAGTGTCCAGGGTGAAAGTCTCGAAATCTTATTCATTTATGGGTGCTGGTTTCCTCAGATGTGATTCTATAAAATGGCAAGAAATAGAAGTGTTGGATTGATGAATGCATTGAATTGTGAACCATTGAGTTGAAATCTCATTTTGGTTGTTTTGATAACTATGAATTTGACAAATAGATTTACTCGAAATGGATGTTTGGAAATGAATTGAGATACGGTTATGTATATTGAATGGTCACGAAAATAATATGTGTCGGTTAAGAAATATCCCACATTTATCTGATGCTTATGTCTTAGTTATTTCTCATATATTGTGTAGCATATCTCTATTAGGCTTTGGCTCACCTTGCTTGGGACACAATTTTCAAGTACAGGTGACATGCCGCCTCCAAGGGCTTAACTCAAGAGGTTTAGGGCCTGAAGGCTTCATTTTGCTATTTCATTTTGTGTTGAATGTTTTTCTATAAGCCGAGGGCTTTACTTGTATAGAGACTAGACTCTTCTTTTGTTGTAACCAAGTGACAACTTGGAAAGGTGTAAGCCTGTAGGACACTTATTCTGTTGTTAACATTTAGAAACTACATGTAATACCTCTTGTAATACAGATTCTGATAAATGAAAATGTAACATTTCTATTATGTTTATGATTCTTATGAATGGTAAATTTATATAATATTTGAGGGCGTGACAAGACAGGAAAAGAAAAAGACATTCACACCAGAGGTAAATTTCTAAAACTATTGGGCCAATAAATCCAAGTTAAATTTTTTTTAGGCTAAAAAGATAAGGTTAATTACACTAATAGTCCCTATAGTTTGAAACTTGTGTCACTTTGGTCCCTGATTTTTCAATTGTGACACATTTGATCCTGAATTTTGAATCTTGTTCCAAATAAGGACAATTGAAAATATTATTAGATTTTTCAAGGGTAAAATCGTCAATTTGATAAAATATAAACTAATTTGACAAAAATAAATGTCAAAAAAATATTTTTAATTTTTTTAAAATTATTTTTATCCACCAATGATAAAATTATGTAAAATTAATAAAAATTACATGATTAATTTTTTTAAATTAATTTTACATGATCATCATCCAAACATATAATAAAAATTAATTTGGTAAAAAAAATAAATAAATGTCTAAAAGATTTATCAATTTTACATAATTTTATTTTTAGTAGATAGAAATAATTTTTAAAAATTCAAAAATATTTATTTGACATTTATTTTTGTCAAATTGACAATTTTACCCTTGAAAAATCTAATTATATATTCAATTGTCCTTATTTGAAACAAGATTCAAAATTCAGGGTCAAATGTGTCGCAATTGAAAAGTCAGAGATCAAAGTGACACAAACCCCAAACTATATGGACTATTTGTGTAATTTGCTCAAAAAGATATTATTTGTCTAAAAGGATATATTATTTATTCAAAAGCTTAACTATCTGTCTATATGTTCAATTGACATGTATTTATTCAAATGTACCTATCTGTACACATGTTATCTTTTTGTTCAAATGTGTACATTTGTCACTTATGTATGTAACTATCTTTCAAATGTCCAACCATCTGTTCAAATTTCTCACCATCTGTACATGTGTCACCTATCTATTCAAATATCTATTCATTATCATCTATCTGTTTAACTCACTACTAGCAGTAGCCACTGTCGTCGGTGATTGTCCATTGATCGCCAGCAACTTTTCAGCCAATTTTCTAACGACTTTTCAATACGTATCTTGTTCACCAAATAAGCTTAATTCTTGGACCTAATACATAATGCACCCCTCAACTTGGATGTATCGGTAATTTTTTCCAAAAGCAATTAAGATGAACGATACTATAGCATTTTTTTTCCTGATTATCTATAACATTAGAGAAAATAGAAAGAGAAGTGTCAAAATGGAATTTTGTGAATTGTGGAATATTTATTACGAATAAACTTTATTAAATTTCTCATTAAAATGATGACATTTGATTAGGGATGGAACTAGGAGAAAACTATAGGGGCTATGGCTCTCCTATTTTTATGAAAAATTATGTTTACTGTAGCACTTTTAAAAAATATATATATCTCATTCTTTTACTAGCTTATGTTATTTTTTTTATTTTCTACTAAAAAAATTTCCTTTATTCTAATAGAGATTACTTATATGGTATTTGAATTTTTTTAACGTTTATATATATAGTTTATATATCATATTATATATACATGTGTGTTTGTATATATGATGAAAAAAATTTATTTGTCATTGGCCCACTCTGGTAATGAAATCTTGGTTTCATCCTTCTTCCGATCATGTATACATTAAAACTAAAACAGATTTAGATAATTTTCATTACATGGTAGATTGGAGATCTTTATTTTAATAAATAAAGTTGTAACACATATTTTTATTTTTATTATTTTGATTGGAAAAAAAGAAAATTTTATTAACTTGAGCAAAAGATACATCTAGATAATTAAAAGGGTAATTACACTAAGCTTCCTTAGGTTTAATAAAATTGCATAAACTTCTCCTGAGGTTTCTAAATTGAAAAAAAAAAAAAAAAAAAAATCTCTCTTGAAGTTTGGTTTTGTATGGTACTGACCTTCCTAAAGTTTAATCAAATTGCAGAAACCTCTCCTAAGGTTTAGTTTTTTTATTATAGATTATCCCTTTTGTTACTTTATTATAATAAATAAATAAATAAATAAATAAATAAAACAAAAATTATTGATATCATCAAATAATTTAATTACGTTTTCAATTTTACCTTTTAAAATTGTTTACAATTACAAAGAAATAAAAAATATACAATTCTTATTTTCCCTCTTCATCATTTTTACAATTATTGTTTATTGCACATGCATCATTTATCCAAAATCCACTTGTTGCCAAGTATGTGGTAAATTGACTTTAAGAGATTTTATACAATCCACCACCATAAACCCTATTTTATGACACCATCCTATGTTACCGTAGAACTTTGAATTGCAACAACAACAATAACTTCATGTTGGGTGTTTTGGAAGCAAATGTGTGTTTAAACTACAAAGGAATCAATCTAAAACACACAAAATCTGATCTGATTTTTTCTGTAGAAAATAGAGGAGAAGAAGAGCCAAAACATGAGAGAAGACGGGTCTAAACTGAACAACATCTTTTGCAGATTTTTCTATTAACTTTTTAGCTTCCCTTACAAGTTTTATATATGAAATTATATCAACCCAAGGACCAATAAAACATCTGGACCAATTTCCTTCACATACATTAACTCTAATTAGCAAAACCCAACCTAAAACATAGCTAGAATTAAATAAGCATAAGTTATTGTTTGGATACAAAATTAAACAAGCACATTATTTCAACATTGCTCCCCCCCCTAATGTGCTGCTCCATAACTCCAAGTAACTCTCTGAAATGCTGGAACTTTTCTTTGGGAAGAGCCGTAGTAAATATATCTGCAATTTGTTCATCTGACTTGAAAAATTTGAGCTGCACTTCACCTTCTTCAATTGCTTCCCGAATAAAATGATGTTTAATTGCAATATGACGAGTGCGACTGTGAAAAACAGGATTCTTAGCCATGGCAATGGCTGATTTGTTGTCACAAAAAATTTCTGTACCAAGTTCTTGCTTTTCGCAAACATCTTCAAGTATTTTCCTCAACCAAATTGCTTGGGAAGTTGCCAAACCCACTGAAACATATTTAGCTTCTATAGATGATTGCGCCACACTCTGTTGCTTCTTTGATGCCTAAGAAAATACTCTAGAACCCAAGGAAAATGCATACCTGGAGGTGCTTTTCATATCATCAGTGCAGCCACCCCAATAACTATCACAAAAACCAAACAATTTCACAGTAGAATCTTTGCAATACTTGATACCATAGCTGGTTGTGCCTCGAATATATCTGAAAACTTGTTTTGCAGCACCAAGATGATTTTGGCTAGGATTATTCATAAATCTAGAAAGCAAAATTGCAGCATACATTATATCCGACCTTGCAATTGTAAGATATAACAAATTTCCAACCAAACTTCTATACAACGAACCATCGTGTCTTTTTTCTCCATCTTCCTTTGTAAGTTTTTCATTCATAACTAGTGGTGTGGCCATGGGCATACAACCACTCATGCCAAATTTCATTAAAATATTTTTAGCATATTTCTTTTGAGAAATAAATACTCTATCTTCAACTTGATAGATTTCAATTCCAAGAAAATGATTCAACAAACCCCTGTCACTCATTTCATATCTTCTCATCATGTCATTTCTAAATTCTTCAATCATTATCTCATTATTATCGAAAAATAACAAATCATCAACATACAAGGCAACAATAAGAATTGACATACCTTGATTTTTCACATAAAAGGTTGGTTCACTCTTGCTCTTCTTGAAACCCTTGTTGATGAAATAGAAATCAATTTGGCTATACAATGCTCTTGGAGCTTGTTTTAGCCCATACAATGCTTTCTTCAATTTATACACCTTGTCTTCATCTCCTTTCATTAAAATCCCTTGGGGTTGTTCAACATATACTTCCTCTTTCAATTCTCCATTTTAAAACGCAAATTTAACATCAATTTGATACAATGACCAACCTTTTTGGGCTGCTAAAGCAATAAGAGCTCGAATGGTGTCGAGTCATGCAACCGGTCCAAATGTTTCTTGAAAATCGATTCCAGGCTGGTGTGTGTACCCTTTTGCGACCAGTCTTGCCTTGTTTCTTTGGAATGAACCATTCGAATTCAACTTTACTTTATAAATCCACTTCGCCCCAATGATTTTCTTGCCTTGTGGTCTTTCAACCAATTCCCATGTGTTGTTCTTCTCAATGACTTCAATTTCTTCTTCCATTGCTTTCTTCCAAGCTTCCTCTTCATTTGCTTCTTCAAAACTTCCAGGTTCCACTACACAAAAATTGCATCTAGTATACACATCACTCAAACGCCTCAACTTTTTTGGAGTTGAGCTAGGTGAGGATGAATTAGAATTTGAGCTTGAACTTGGAGAAGAGCTGGAAAATGTTGATGAACCTGTCCTTGGTGAGGATTGGTGTGAATCTTTATCATTTTCATCTTCATGTGTTGAATTTTCTTGCTCCTCATCACATAGGACAGATTGCTTCTCAATTTTACCTTCTTCCCAATTCCATGAAGCATTTTCGTCAAATAACACATCCCAGCTGATTATTATATGATTTTTCTTCAAGCTATACAATCGATAACCCTTGGATTTGCTGTTATGTCCCACAAAGATACATTTCTCACTTGTTTCATCTAATTTGCTTCTTCTTTCTTTTGGAATTTGAGCATAGCAAACACATCCAAATACTTTGAGATGTTTTACTGATCGCTTTCTCCCACTCCAAGCTTCTATGGGAGTTTCATTCCAAACAACTTTGGTAGGACACCTATTTATTAAGTACACTGCTGTGTAAACAGCTTCAGCCGAAAAACTCTTTGGTAGCCCCTTTTCACGCACCATAGATTTGTCCATTTCCATTACCGTTTGATTCTCTCTTTCGGATACTCCATTTTGTTGTGGAGTATAACCCACTGTTAGTTGCCTTTCTAAACCTTCATTTTCACAAAATTTGTCAAACTCCTTAGAGTTGTATTCTTTGCCATTATCACTTCTCAAAGTCTTTATGTAGTGCCCACTTTGCTTTTCTACCATGCTCTTGAATCTCTTGAAAACAGTGAACATTTCGGATCTTTCCCTCATGAAATACACCCATGTCTTCCTTGTATAGTCATCAATAAAGAGAATAAAGTGCTTGTTTTGGGCATGGGAGGGAGTTCTCATAGACCCACAAACATCCGTATGAACTAACTCTAACATTTCTTTGGCTCTCCATGCAACTCCTTTAGGAAAAGGTTGCCGATGATGCTTCCCAAGTGCACACCTCTCACAAACATCATGTATTTCCTCAATACTTGGAAGTCCTTGGACCATATTCTTTTGGTGAAGCACTTTGAGACTATGAAAATTCAAATGCCCAAGTCTTCTATGCCACATCCATGACTCATCATTCGTATGAGCTTTCAAAGAAACATTTCTAGCATAGTTGAATGTGAGTGGGAAGCTTCGATTTTTTTCCATTTGAATTTTTGCCACCACTTGCTTTGCATTTCTGTCATGAATGGTGCAGTTGTTAGCTTCAAAATAGACTGCATATCCATGTTCCACAAGTTCTCCAACACTTAGCAAATTTTGCTCCAAGTCTGGAACAACCAACACATCATGAATAAACTTAGTCCCCTTTTTTGTTTCAACTCTTATGGTTCATTTTCCCTTTGTATTTAGTAACACTCCATTTCCCATTTTAACTTGAGAGCAAATTGAAGTGTCCATGTCCAAGAAAATAGACTTATTACTTGTCATATGATTGCTACACCCACTATCAAGGTACTAAACATCATTTTTGTGTTCTGAAGCTGCTTAACAAGCATAAAATAAGTTTTCTTCTGAAGCTGCTTAACAAGCATAAAATAAGTTTCCTTCTCCATCTTTCTCCTCTGAAAAATTAGCTTGTTGATTGCTCTTGACTTTGCAATCCTTTTGGAGGTGGCCAAAATTCTTGCATTTATAACATTGTGGTTTCCTTCGGAACCAACAATCCTTCTCTAGATGATTTCCCTTTTCCCAAATTCTGTACTTTCTTGTATTTTCTTCCACACTTGAACTTCTATGAATGTTGCTTCTACCTCTTTCCCTTGATGAATTTCTTCCTCCTCTACCTCTTTCTCTTCCTTGTCTACCACCTCTTGATGATTCCCCTCTTGTTTGTCCATTACTTGATGATTCTCCATGACTTTTAAAATTCAAATTAGCTTTTGATTGGAATGCACTCTCCAAAAGCTTCTCTGATTGTTTTAATAACCTTTGTTTATGAGTTTTCAAAGAATCCATCAATTCTTGGACACTCATTTTAGAGATATCCTTTGTCTCTTCAATTATTCTTACCATTGTGTTATATTTTTTTGGTAAACTAACCAGATTTTTCTCAACAATTCTCTTTTGTTCAACTCTTTTACCATATGATTTCATTTGATTAACAATCTCCATTAGTTAAGAGAAATAATCAGTTAAAGTTTCAGATTCTTTCATCTTCAAATATTCTAACTCCCTTCTAAGAGTTTGGAGTTTGATGATTCTTACCTTTTTGTCTCCTGAAATTCTTATTATAAAATGTCCCATGCTTCCTTTGATTTCTTAGCTTCAATGATTCTTGGAAACAACTCATCAGAGAGTGCTTGTTGGATGAAGAAGAGTGCTTAAGCATCCTTTTTCCTGGTTTCCTCTAGTTGCTGCTCTTGTGCTCAGGTTAATGTAGTTGTTGAATTGAGTTCATCATACCCATTTTGTATCAAGTTCCATAAACCTTGGGACTGAAATAAGGTCTTCATCCTCACACACCAATAATCATAATTTTCTCCAGCAAAAATGGGCATAGATGGTTGCTGGATACCTATACTTTGATTGCTTGAGTTAGCCATGGAGATTTTCTGCAAAACCCACTTTTCTTCTTCATGCACCTTCTATTTCAGCCATCTTTTTCGAATCCAAGCTTCCACTTCGAACTAGACTTTGATATCACTTCGTGTTGGGTGTTTTGGAAGCAAATGTGTGTTTAAACTACAAAGGAATCAACCTAGAACACATAAAATCTGATCTGATTTTTTCTGTAGAAAATGGAGGAGAAGAAGAGCCAAAATAGGGGAGAAGAGGGGTCTAAACTGAACAACACCTTTTGCATATTTTTCTATTAACTTTTTAGCTTCCCTTACAAGTTTTATATGTGAAATTATATCAACCAAAGTACTAATAAAACATCTGGACTAATTTCCTCCACATACATTAACTCCAATTAACAAAACCCAACCCAAAACATAACTAGAATTAAATAAGCATAAGTGATTGTTTGGATACAAAATTAAACAAGCACATTATTTCAACAATGTTCATGATCCCACTGCATTCCCTCATTCAGCCAACAACAGTGCAACCACCACCCTTTCCCTTCTCTAGCCTATCACAGTCCATCATCTGTCTAGCCACCACGTAAAATGGGAGGTTACATGGAATGGGCTTCTTGGTGGCTGGGCAAAGGATAGGTTGTGATTGGCTGAAAAAAAGGGTTGTGGTTGGGTAATGTCTAGGTTATAGTTGCTCGAAAAAGGGGTGCAGTAGGAGACATCACCGGCATGAAGTTATTGTTTCTTCATAATTCTATTTTTGTTTTATTCTTTTTTATCTTTCTATTTTTTTGGTGAATGATAATTCTTGGAATGGGCATTTTTTGTTTTAACTAAATCAAACATGATTACATGGGAATATGTGATCATTTTTGTTGAATCAATTGTTAAAGTTATTTAATTATTAAATTATTATTGTCCGAATGTAATTATTTTTTCGTATTAACTAGCTAGAATCGAACTCTAAGATTCTAGGGCACTTCTACCTAGAATTCTACCATCCTAGTTGGATTAGGATCACTCTCTCACTAGAATCCTAAATCATCTAGTTCAGGATGTCTTGAACTTGGAGTCAAGTCCTCTGAAAGTCTCGAATCTGGTATGATAGCATCATACCTCAGCCAATTTCAATTATCCATGAGACACCTCATCTAACGACCAAGCCATGTGAACAATTCTAAAATTATGTTCCCACAACAAATAATTTCTAACCAATTCACAAACCAGGCCATCCCTTTATATCCTTATATGATTTGTTGTATAATAATTCAGGCACTAGATTCGTAGAGATACCATTCAATGCCAGCCACTCAACTCTCATAGCTATCTGTGTTATTTTGTTGTTTTGAAAGGAAAGCTGCAAACTATTCCAAGTCGTTGGTTGTGATTGAAAAGAAGTGGGAATCTTGCTTTTAAAAGGGGGAGCATTGAATCAGTGACTGGTCCATTAATTGACTCTTTCTTTCTTCAGAGAGAAATTTGGGATCACTGTTGTGCCGTTTGTTTTGGGTTTAATTTTAATTATCTTAATCGTTTATTTTTAAAAAATATTGAATAGAATGTGTTTATAAAAAATTAAATTAATTGAATATTAATAAATCTTTCATCAATTCCTATTTATAAATAAAAAAATAAATAGTAAATATAACTTTAAATATAAGACCGAATACAAATATAATTAGATGAAAGCGCGATCGATATCTAATTAATTTAATTTTTTATAGATATATTATGCTCGATATTTCTTTAAAAGTATATAATTTAGATCATCAAAATATGATTCGAAATGAGCCCCACAAAGTGCATAACAGTCACTCATATGGTATTGTACAAACACTGAATCCAACTCTTTCAAGGAGGGAGTTGTATTTATTTTTTTGGACTAAGGGTTGTTTTGGATATGACTTATAAATTAATTTATTTATTATAAAAAGACGTATAAAAAAAATAAAGAGGTGGTATGATCTAAATAAACCAATAATTCAATAAACTAACATTTTTGACCTAAATGAAGTCCTTAAAAAGTAGATTTTTTTCCATTTAAATTCTTAATTTGAAACTTTTTTTTGGGTACTTATTAATTTGAAATTTCATTTAATTAAGTGAGTTCAATTTATTCTATTACATACGGTCATTATAAAGGTACCATTTGGTGAAACTTATTATAAGCTAAAATTTAATAATTTAAAAGCAGATGATAAAAGTATCTTTCATTTAGCTTTCTAAATTAATTTTTTTCAATTTATTTAAAATATTTTTGTCTAATAAGTTAATTGAAGAAATTATACTAAACAATTTAACCCAAACTCCCAAAATAAAAAAATAATAAATAGCTCAAATAAACTACACTAAACAATACTAAAATAATTTTGTAAAAATAAATTTTTAATCAATTTTAAAGTGGATTTCACATGTTTGTTGTGACAGTCTACAGTGCAGCATTCACCTCAATTTGTTGTGACATTATCACTCGGTAGGGACCACAATATTACTAGTTAGTTGGAGAGAAAAGTTGTCTATTTAATTCATTTACGTTCTTTTGTTGGTCAGTAACATCATGTAATAGTGTTTCTATTACACTCAATATTTTTCTTTTGTATTGTATGGATGAACATAGAAATTTAGTTTGTTTAAAATCAATAAATTGTATTTGATCATAAATTCGAGTAAAGATTTAAAAAGAAAAAAAGAAAAGAAAATATAATTAGATTTTATTCTCATTTTCTTCTTATATTTCTATCTAAATTCATTATTCAAACAAAAACTTAAAGAGTGAAAGAAAAATAAATTTCAAAAAGCACCACTTGAACAGAAGAGATTGAAGAATGATAACTAATTTTAAAAAGTTCTCTGACAGATTATTGATTTTCTATGAAACTTTATTGGGTTTGTCTAGCCCAACTTTGAATTTGGGGTTGAGCTTTATCTAGCCCAAGTTTTTGGATTCCATTCTTTTACCAAATTTCATAACCAGAAACACTATTTTCCAACACCATCCACATTTGATATTTAAAGAAATTGGAGTCCCTCCAATCGCTATTTGGGCCCGAGGGGTTCACTAGGAGTTTGGTTTTAACGATTTGAATGGTTCATTTCATTAGGCACTTTATATATTTTATTTACATAAAAAATTAAATTGATCCAATAATCGTAACCTATTTAATTAATCAAAAAAATAGACGACAATTGTGTTTTTGAAAATATACTTATTTTTTTTGCTAACAAAAGCGATGAATTGAATAGATTACGATTATTAGATCGACCTAATTTTGTGTGAATGAAATACATGAAATGCCTGACAAAATGAACATTAGGATCATCGAAACGGGACTCGTAGGGAACCCCACGGACCCGAACATCACCCTCCAATTCGAATTAAGGATTGGAGGGGATTCACTTCCATAATTAAGGACCTGGAGCCTCTCCAATCCTTCATCTAGATTGGAGAGGGTGCTGTTTAGGCCTGAGGGGCTCATTACGAGTTCCGTTTTGACAATCTAAACCATTTATTTTGTCAGGTACTTTGTATATTTTCTTCACACAAAAAATTAAGTTGATCTGATAATCGTAACTTATTTAATTTATCGAGTTTATTACCAGAAAACAAATACGACAATTGTGTTTTTAAAAATATACCATTTATTTTTTTGGTGACAAACTATGAATTGAATATGTTATGATCATCAGATCAATCTAATTGAAGGATAAATTTGTAAATTTAATCTTAAAATCAAATTTTTGAGCATAAAAGAAAGAGTAATTTTACTTACACTACTAGTTTACCTCGTTACATCTTGGGTGATTCTACTTACACTATTACTTTACCTCTTTACACCCTCCATCTCATTACATCACTAAAAAAAATATAACTCTCATTACACTCCCATTATATTACCAATACTAACCCTAAATTAACCCTCCCATCTCTTTACACCACCTAAGTCTTGGAGGGAAAAGAGAGAAGTAGCAGCAAGGAAGACGAGGGGTTCGGACGGCAGTAGGGGTTCGAATGGTGTTGTGGTCTGTGCTACCGGCATGGACGATTGAACTCATTCTTTTCATTCTCCAAAGGTAAGTGAAAAACTCTTCTCTCTCTCTCTCTCTCTCTCTATACTGACAGAGACATATATATATATATATATGTATCTCTATCATCTGTATCATATTTTTTTTTGAATAAACAAAAAATAACACATTCCCAACACAGTTTTGGTGGTTTTGATCTTCTAATTTAATTGGGTTTGTAATTTTAGGTGCTTTGTAATTTTTGGTGCTAATTTAGAATGTTGAAGTTCAAATTTTGGTCCTCTGTTTTGTCAGATTTTTTTTCTCTGTTTTGATCTTCTAATTTTGAATTTTGAATGTTGAAGTTCAAATTTTGGTCCTCTACTTTGATCTTATATGTTTTGGTTTTTAGTTTTGTTTATTTTGCTACATAGTCTGTATATGGATACACAATTTTATGTTTATGTTTGTGTTTGTAAATTTGTATTTTCTTTTTGGCATCTCATTTGGATATGATGTTTGGTTTGGATAGAATTATTGATGGCTTAGGATACTTCTATTTTAGAGGTGCTTGGATTGAGTGATTTGATGAGAAATAGTAAGAAATTAAGTGAAAGAGAACTCCTTTCTAGAAGTTTCTTGAATTATGAAGTAATGCATGATGGAACTCAAGACTGTTAAATTAGGTAGCATAGCATGAACAAAATTAATGGAAAGGGGGAAAGCAAACTAATTTCTTTGTGATTTAGCAACTTCAATTAGTTCTTCCTGTTTGAATAAAGTATTTCTACTCTTTCTAAGAATCTGTGGCTAAGAAACTATTATGTATGGTTGCTTATGTGGAGTTCTGTTTTTTGAACCTGCATCACTTGTTTTTGAGAGTTGTGAAATATAAAATATAAAATAGTCTACTCGTATTTGTTTTGAAGTTGGGTTGGATGCATTAATGCTTGAACTCAAATTGTAGAATAAGGTTACTATAGGACAAAGAATCCAGAATTAGAATACTTACTTACTAGTGTAAAGTTCCTTCATCATGTATATTTTCTGAAACAAGATCAATAAACAAGAAGCCAAAAAACCATTGGGAAAACCCCTCGTGAAGACAGAAAGAGGATCCATTGTACTTGAGCTTGTGACTTTAGTGGAGTACTTGTCATTCTGATTTGCTGTCATCTGCTTTCTCTGTTAAATTGTGAAGGAAGAAACATGAATGAAACACCTCTTATCTCATTTGAATGACCTCTTCCTTATTTCCTAGAATGGTGTAACTTTTATGCTGATACAATTTTCTTGGACAAAAAAGTTTCAAATGGTGCCAAGTTTCCCATCCACTTATCATTTAAAATTTTTTCCCCCCCTAAAACATCATGTATTAATAAATCATGTATTTTTCTCTTCTATAATTAGAGTTTTTTCCCTTTTATACATTTGCACATTCCATTTTTTTTATTTACTTTAAAATTGAATGTTATCTATGAAATTATGGTTTCTTTGCTGATATTGTTAACATAAGTCATTTAATATATTCAAGTTTTTGCTGATATTGGATTTAATGTTTTTTTTTTACACAAAAATGGTTAGTGGTGTCTCATGTAAGAGACCAATGGCATCCAACAGAAGACGTGTTAGGCAAACAGAATCTGAAGCATTGGAAGTGAATGTCCCTGTGGAGGAGGATTGTAGTACTTATGCCTTTTAAAGCTTTTGGTAAATGTATTTGGACCCTTTATTCTATTGTGGGAACCTTTGGTGTTGTTGTACTTTAGTTTTGGAGGAGTACAAATTGATTTAAACTTGTTGGGTTTGGTTGTTCGCACTTATTCTTGTCAAAAGTTCCTTGGAGACTTAGAAATTCCATTCTAGGGTTGACACCAGCCTTCCTAAGGTCGACCCTTACCTGTTGATGAAGTTCTGGAGGTATTGCTGGAAAATAGGGTAGACACCAGACTGGGAGAGGGTCGACCCTCTTTTGTCTGTGTGTTGGTTGCTGGAACATCGGGTAGACACCAGACTAGGAGAGGGTCGACCCTCTTCTGTCTGTTTGTTAGTTGCTGGAACATCGGGTAGACACCAGACTGGGAGAGGGTCGACCCTTTTCTGTCTGTGTTGGTTGCTGGAACATAGGGTAGACACCAGACTGGGGTAGACACCAGCAGTGCAGTCAAGCTTGGTTTTCCCAGATTTTCGTCTTTGGTGTCGACACCACTGTTGCAAGGGTCGACCCCTGCAGATATTTTTTCAAATTTTAGTCTGACTTTTGGCCCTACTTTTTAGGGGTTTTGACTTGATATTTTGGGTTGACTTTGGGGCTTATTTCTAATTTTACCTAGTGCTATAAATAGGCTTTCACTTGACCCTTTTCTTTATTTTCTTCTTCTCTTTTCTCCCTCTAAACCGTATCACTCTCTCTCTTCCTCTCCAAAATCACTTTTTGCTCAAAGATCTCTAGATCTACTCGTCTAGAGTGATATTTTCACCATGGTCCTTTGAGATGGATTGTAGATCTCGTCAAGGGCTTCCATTTGGTCTGAATGGTTCGTGGTTTCAGCTCCGGTGATTTTTGGGTGGTTTTCTCTCCTAAGCTTGAGGTAGGGATTTCTTTGATCTTTTTCGATACTACTTTTATAGATAGACATGTGGTAGTTTTATTGCATAAAAACCATATTCACTATGGGTTTTTCTTGAAAAACATGAAAGGAGATCTAGGGTTTGATAATCATGATTGGTATTGTTAAGTTGTTTGTTATTGAGTTATTTTGGAAATGATTTACTATGTTTATGAAGAAATGGAGGAAAGCCCTAGTTTGTTATTATTGATATAATGGATTTAAAAAGGGGAGAGAGTTGAATAATCTTTATATCTTGCTAATATGGGTTGGTTAATTGTGTTCATATCAAAAGAAAACAAAAGAGAAGTAACCACGGTGTTGGTATTGTTTCAGACTAATCATGCGATGTTGAGTTGAGTTATGGTTTTGGTACTATGGAATTGATTTTGTAAAGTAAAGGTGATGGATTTGGTTTTGGTTTTGTAAAATGATGAGAATGAATTTTTAGAAAATGGTTGAGGTTGTGTGGTTCGAAAAATAACGAAAAGTGGTCTTTTGAAGGAAAATGAAATCATCACCCTTTGTAAATCGATAATGAACTTGAGGTTGGATTTTGGAATTTCTTCACATATTATTTTTACTATTGGACTAAAAGTCTAGTGAGAATTGGGTTTGTTTTCATTTCGTGTGAAATGTAGATATGGATGGATATGAATTTAAATGGTGGGGTTGGATATTTGAAATCTCTCACCTATGAAAGTATGGATAGTTTATCTATTTGGAAATTAAATATATATATATATATATATATGTTTAGAAATATATGTTTTGGGCTATTGGTGGAGGATAGTCATGATTGTTGTAGGAACTGCATGATGATTAGGTGAATTGAAACTAATCATTTGGAATATGTCATTGAACATGATAGTGGGAAGAACACATTGAATATGTGCCTTTATTGATCATAGTACAAGATAAAGAGTTTAATACATTGTATATTTATCTTGTTTGGAAGAAGATAGGGGATATACTCCGTATATGATTATGTGCTTTAATACATTGTATATGTATATTGTTTGGGAAGAGATAGGGATGTACTCTATATGTGCATATTTGCCTTAATACATTGTATATGTACCTTTGTTTGGGAGGAGATAGGGGATGTACTCCATATGTGTGATTATATGCTTTAATACATTGTATATGTATATTGTTTGGGAGGAGATATGGGATGTACTCCATATGTGCATATTTGCCTTAATACATTGTATATATACCTTTGTTTGGGAGGAGATAGGGGATGGACTCCACTAATACAGCAAATCTGTGTATCACTTGAAATATGGAAGCGTTGAAGTATGGAAGTGTTTTAATATGAGTTATATTCTCATATGAATTGTGAAGTATGGAAGTGTTTTAATATGTGTTATAGTCTCATTGAATTGTTTGGCCAGGTTCTGAGCCATAGTTATGAATCGAAACTGTATAAGTGAAGGAAACTGAAATGAAAAATGGATGTACTTGATGTTGAATTGAAAAGTGTTGTAAGTTGGTTTACAAGTGTTAACCTTTTGTCGAATGTTGATGTTGTAGTTATTTCTCATAACGAGTAACATGAAGAAAGAAAAGTAAATTGCTAATGTTGTTGAATGAAAAGAATGTTTTTGAGAAAAGTTCCTATATAAGTATATTTTGGTATAAACCGCCACATTATGTATATGATATGACTTGATGCATTCATGATCATAGCTATTTGTAAGTTGCTATTGTTTAGGATCATGTTGAGATCCCTACTGGACTTTATGTTCATCCCACGTTGCTAATCATTTTTCAGGCGAACGTCGAGAGGTGTTTTAAGATTGAGGATCTTCTTTATGTATTGGCCACGGGGCCTTTTATTTGTAGGCAGAATGCCATTGATGTAAAATGGTTAAACCTTTTCTTTTACTGTTAAAGATGTAAGCCTGCGGGCAATTATTTAGATATGTACATGTTGCATTTACGAATGAGAGAATCTTTATCTATTCTTACAAATGATGTAAAGAGTTTCCGCATGTTATCTCTGAAATTGAATATGTTTAATGAATTTGATAATGGATTCCGAGTAATAAAATGTAGGGCGTGACAAGGATGACCATGTTTATGTGAATAATGATTATGTTGACGACGATGTTAGTGTGGAGGATGACGATATCGATAATGATATTGGTTTAGAGGCTGATCTCATGGAGGACGATGTTGGTGTGGATGATTACAACATAGATTCAGTTCCGGATGCTCTAGAGGATCCTTCATTGCTAATTAGCTTTCGTAACCATGTTGTTGCCGTTGTTTGGAAGAAAAAGGTATTTTTTGAATTTCTCAACAATAAACTAACCATATGTACTATATGCTTCAAATTATTTACATGTTTTATGTAAAATGCAGGAACGTGGACCTCTTAAATGTTTGAATTGTTCTCGAAAGCTTGCCAAGTGGCCATGGGTGTCACCAACAGTCAAAAATGCTAGGTGGAGACATTTGGTTGAGTAGTCTGGTCTTAGTGTCCTTATTGATCACACATATCGACATGGCAATAGAGTGGCAATATGTGCCTTCGTCAAAAGGTGGCATCCAGAGACAAATACATTTCACATGCTAGATGGTGAGATGACTGTCACGTTGGTGTAGATACCCCATTTTTGACCGCCCTTAAGACTTGGGCGCCACTGATTGTTTACTTGGTGATGAAAGTTGTGCAGTGTAAAGGTTTGATTTCTTCAGCAAGGAGAGTGTCAAATCCCAAACTTACACCCCATTTTTGGACTAAAATGATTTAGACCAAAATGATTTTAGACTTTAAAACTTTCTCTTTCAAAATATTTTTGAAACAAAGTTCCTACGATGTTCTGAGGCTTGCATTTCGTTAAATGTTGCGCTTTTCGGTAAACCGAGCAAGGAAAAAGTAGAAATGAATGAAAGAGAGGTGAAAGCTTTGGAAAAACTCTTTAAAACATCTTTTTTAGAGGTTTGAAGTTGAATAAAATTGGAGGAGAAGGAAGAAACCAAGTTAAGGAAGAAGATGAGCATAAATCGTTAAGAGAGAGTCGAGCAGCCCTCGCTAAATCAGGCCTATCCATTTGTACACTTAGATTTCAGCTATGAGGCCACCACCATTGGAAAGAATACATCCGGGGCTTCATTTTTCACTCAAGAATCTCCTAAAGCCGAGCCCGGATGAGGGAGATATAGTTGGTTGAAGTTGGGCATTAATCCGGTTGGGTCGAAACTGAGCAGTCTTCACTAAAGTGAGCATAACTTTTTGAACACTTGGAATTTTGATGTGAGGCTGCCACCATTGGAAATATTACTTTCGGGGCTTCAATTCAGACACAAGAATGGCCTAAAAAGGAGTCCAGACGAAGGAGATATGCCCATTTGAAGTTGGGCCTGGAAGCAGATTTTTGGTGGCCAGCCGGCCACCATCAGTGGCCGACCGACCACCACAAGTGGACGACTAGCCACTACTTCTAGCCGTCGGCCACTTGTGAAAAAAGCTCAAATTTTCCAAATATTATCCTCCAGCTGTCTCCCACACTGCTCTAGATATTTCTGAATTGATATTTTTGACTTGAGCTCTTGTATTGCTATATATGGAGGCCATATCTCTCATTTTGCAAGGTTAGCAAGTTTAGGAGCCTCTCTCTCTAAAATCCCTCTCTCTCTACAAAATTTCGTGAGCAAAATTTCTGCCTCTCTCTCTAGAATGCTCTCTCTCTTCCTATTTTGTGCTTGAAAGTGAGAATTTTCTGCACATTTGCATTAAGACCCTTAGGCAAACACCTTCATCTTGGAGCTGAGGTTCTTGGAGGTCTTGTTTGAGCTCTCAAAGCTGGTTTTAGCTGAGAAAAGTAGCTGTTTGTTGCTGTGTTTCAAAGATATAAAGCTTACCCCTTTTAAGCTTGTTTTTGCACCTTTGCATGCTGTTTTTAGCCTAGTTTTCAACTACAAAAACCTCTATTTTTAAGGCTTAAAAATGGTGGTTTAAGGCCTTTTTGGAGTTAGGGGTAGTCCACCCTCTTTTGTAGCTTGTTTGCTAAGTGTTGTGCCATCTTTTAAAGCTTTTAAAACAACCCTTTTCTTGGCCTTTTTACCACTAAATTTCAGAAGAATTTCAGTAGTAAAAAGTTGGTTTTGAGGACCAAAATAGGAGGGGGTGGCCTCCTTTCCTTGTGTCTTGTTTGCAAGAGTAGATGGCCTAACATGTGAGCATGTTTTTCGACCTTTTTGTGGCTCAATCTCCAATACATTTTTGCTAGTGTTTTGACATGCTTTAACTCTGTTTTGAGTGGTCTTGGTCATATGAGCCATGTTTTGTATAGGTATAGTGTAAATGCCTTCACTAGCTTAGTGTTTTAAGGCCTTTAGCATGTCTTGCATGAGATGGTTGCATGTCATAGCATCATTTTACATGTGATTTCAATATATATATATATCTCTGTTACACTCTCACTTATTTCACTCTTTCATTGCTTTTAAGAGTTGTGCTTTGAGCCTTGCTTGCGAGCCAACAAATGAGCATGTTTTTCTTGCCATTTATGTGTCAATTCCAGCATGATTTAGCCACTGTTTTAGCATGTTTAAGCTCTGTTTTGAGCTGGTTTGGCTTTTGAACATGTTGCGCATATGTTGATTGCATGATTTAGTGTCTTGAGCATGCCATTTCAGTACTAAAAAGTCTGCAACCTCCCTCATTTCTTCATTCTTCCATTTGTTTTGAGGGTTGGTTAACCTTATGATTGTGTTTAAGCTTAAGATAGAGCTTGTGCTCAATGGCTTTAACTCTCTTTTGAGGGTTCCTCCTAGCCAAACGCTTAAGCTCTCTTGTGTCTTAAACCATCCTTTGATTGACCCCTCTCCAATTAGAGGACTTTCACATTGGACATAATTGGTTAAAGAATTAATCGGTAATGTAAAATGTGTAAACAAAATGAACCAAGTAAAACTTGAGCAAGATAAGCATTTGTGTTGCATTGCATGTGTTTGGATCGGATGTTAATCCAAACACAAGAAATATGGCATTTTCATACTCAAAGTGATGAAACGTGTCACATTTCTTGTCCGCCGTCACCCTTGATCATGCATGATAGGGTGGTGGCCATTTGAGTCTTATGTGTGCATTCATGAAGCTTGTACAAGCTTGGTCCTTTGGCCATCATGCATTGAGATGCTTGATTGGTGGCTTGAGAGCCAAGCGCTACACTCCTTTGAGCTTGAGAAATGATGAAGAGAGTGGCAGTACATACATTTCCTGCAAAATGCCTTGCTTTGCCTTTGTTGTTCTCTGTTGCAATAAAAACAGCATTTTGGGAAAGCAGGTGGCTGATCGGCCACCTAAACTAGCCGTTTGGCCAGTTAGGGTGGCCGACAGCCACCTTTTGTGGCCGACAGGCCACCAGTTCATTTTTATGCAAGAGGGTTCCTGTTTTGAAGCAAAGGCAGTCTAGAGATTGGAACAATTTTAAAAAATCAAGGCGAGTGCAAACAGAGGCAGCCGAAAGCAAGGCAATGGATTTTCGAGATGACGCCAAACGAGCATGCATGTCTCCCTTACCTGCGAGGCCATTTCATTGCTTATGATTAGTTTGTGTAACTAGTTAATCAATTCGTTTTGTAATATTTCAATTAGCTTAGCATAGCTAGTTATTCAATTGTGTTGCAATTAATTAGCTAGAATAGTTAATTAGTTTCATTTTG
The DNA here is from genome assembly GCA_025200525.1 of Camellia lanceoleosa. NCBI lineage: Eukaryota > Viridiplantae > Streptophyta > Magnoliopsida > Ericales > Theaceae > Camellia > Camellia lanceoleosa. The sequence goes on from CM045760.1 coordinate 60,617,442, forward strand.
TAATAATTAGCCCAGCTTAGTGTAGCTTAGCTTATTCGTTTGGACCTTCCTTCGCGAGGGCACAATGTTGTAATAAGGGTGCGTGTGTGTGTGCATGTCTTCCAACCCCACGTCTTTCTCCCTTTTATTTAACCACTTTCGATGGTCAGATTAGGGCATGTTTTGATTAGCATACCTTATGCTCACATGCATACATCATTCATTTGTCTTGCATGCACCGGGCTCGGCGCATCATTCAAACCGCATTGTATTTCAATACTTGTTTGAATACGTGTTTTACAGCATGTTATCAAATTGTATCAAATACCATGATTAGGTAGCCGAGCCTATTTAGTTGCATTTTGCATGTGTTGCATTAGATATCTTAACATAGTTAGGACCATGCATATTTCTAACTAGCTTTTGTTTTGGCTCGGAGTACACTATAAATCTTTATGCTTTAGCATGCTTGCATGTGTGTGAGTGATACCCTGTTTCGCATGCTTTCCATGAGGCTATTCATTTAAGTGATTAACTGCATGAATGCATGTGGATGAAGGCTTCATTGCTTGAATTGGAACAATTCGATAAATGTGAGTTTTAAGCCCACTTTGCGAAGTGGCAAAATCATGTTTCAAGCCCATCATGTTTGATGGCAAATCCGCGTTTTAGCCCACTTGAGGGTGGTACTTTTAAACCATTTTTGAAAAACAAACATGAGTTGTTTTGTTCCAATTCTTGCGACTTTAGTCTATACTCGTATGCTGTGCACATCACATAGTAAGTTAGCTAATAACCGGAATAAGAACACGTGTTTATAAAACAACATATCATGCTTAGTAGATGCCGATCTTTGATCGGGCGAGCGGGGGTGCTCATTTCAAGACCTTCTCCTCTCGTACCCAAGTTCCCCGAGCCGAGACAACTTTGGTGATGACGGACACATGGCCTTTGGCACGAGTCAGGGTTTCCTAAATTTTCCAAAATAAAATATTTAGGTGGCGACTCTATAATCTGGCACAGCAGTCCAGTTTGGCATTATTTGATTTAAAAATCTGATTTTCCAAAATGATTTGCCGGATTGGACTCTTTGGTGTTTATTAGTCTCACATTGCACTTTGTGAGATTAGATTCAGAACTGTGATAGGAGTCCGAACTGTAGGACCAATTCGAGCTCTCCGAAAGGGGGCGCAAAAAAAGTCGAGTCCACAGTTTCTGGCGACTCTGCTAGGGATTTAGAGAACTTGCCTCGAATTCATGATATGTTATTTTATCTATTTTTATGTGTTTCTTTGCATTGCATTTGCATAGGTGCACCTAAGTCACTGTGTTTGCCATCTATTATTCCTAAACGGTTTGCCGGAGGCTTGCTTGGAAAAACATGCCATAAGGCTAACCGGTTGCGGGCTCTGCCACGATGGGAACACAAACCTTGGATCTGGACTACCGCTGTACCGTTTGATCCTCCTTTCACTTCTCGGTGTTAGGAGTGAGAGGTATATTAGGTGGTCTTGCTGAGGCACCCCTTTTGACCAATTGACCTAGTTGCATATCGGAAGCCATAGAGACTGTTCCAAACTAGGACAGGTTGCTCACCCGAATGCAGGGTTATTTGAAACCGCATGCGTGCATAGTGAATCCCTAGTTCCTGACGAAACTAGGACATGGTAATCTTATCCCCTCATAGGGGTGTTTTGGCTCTCACTTAACTGGTATGTGCTTTATAGTGAAACTGTATAGGGATGTGCATATCAGTTGCCAAGTTGGTATCTGTTTTGGGGCAGAATTCAATATAGAGTACAGTCATTCAGCTGTGATCTCATTCCAGTGAAATTGGGCTGAGATGCTGTTTATTTTCTCTTTTGCAAGGTAGTCCTGGAACCATAACTTTAGAAGGCTCCAATATCCCTTGGGTACTCTGGACTTGTATTGATAGACATTGTCAGGTCAGAATTGCTTCAGAAGCAACCTGTGTTTACCTCACCCCCACTGGTTACAAGACGAAGGAGGTTCAGGCAGAATTCACTAGTGCAACTTCTCTGATCACCCTCGGTTCACGGGTCTAGTCTGCAGTGCAGGAATAGTTGTATTATTTCGGCATGAGATCAATCACCCATTTCCATGGCTCAGTATCGCCCAGCCAGTGTGGAAGAACTGATACAGCACCTGCAACAGACAGTCAAAGCACTGCAGCAGGACGCAGTTCATCAGGCTGAAGTCATGGCTCATTAGGCCGAAGTGATAACCTGGCTACAACAACAACAGCCACAGTCGGCTACGGCTTCTATATCTCATGCACCTTCCATGGGTAACCCGACACCTAGAGCCACTGCCCATACTGTTAATGTCCAAGAGACTCAAGGCAATCCGGCGGAGCCAATCCCAGAACAGGCCTCGAAAGCTCCTGTCTATCAAACCGAAGCTCTGTTTGAATTTGAGGTTGACCCAACTGCACTTAAGGTCAATAAACTGGAGAAGTCATTCAAACGAGCACAAGGAATGAACTCCATCCTGGATTTAGATCCTTACCGGAGCGGTTCAAGATGCCGCATATCGACTGCTTCAATGGCTCTGGAGACCCAATGGTGTATCTCCGCCTGTTTTTTGATATCCTAAGGCTAATGGGTTTGACCCCAGCCCAGAAGTTGTCTCTCTTCGGCCGAACCATGTCTGGGATAGCCGTAATTTGGTATGCAAAATTGGAGAACTCTGTGAAACAGAACTAGGAAGAGATTGCTGAGGCCTTTATTGTTCAATACTCCTACAACACACAGATCGAGGTCACAACTCGTGATCTTGAAGTCACCCGCCAAGAGCCAAAGGAGGGTTTCTTAGAGTTTGTGACGAGATGGAGAGCAAAGGCCTCGATGGTGACTACAAGGCCTTCCGACAAAGAAAAGATCGGATCAGGATGATTATTCGGAATTTGCATGGCAAGTTACTGCAGAGGATAATCATTCTACCTCTGTTTACTTTTCCAGACCTTCATGAAATGGGGGTTCAAATCGAGGATGCCATCAGACAAGGGATCTTTGTGGAAGATAATGAGCCTTTGTAGAAGAATGTTGTTCGCAGTTCCAATGCTACTACTGATGGTAGCATAGTTGCGAAATGCTCAGAAGTAGACACTATCACCACTTCCCTCAATGGCCAAAAACTAACTAATTCAACTCGGCCCCAAGCACGAAATTTCTATCCTCTTTACATGAGTCTCTCTTAAGCTTTGAAAATACTGCGAGAAGTAGGGTACCTAGAGCTCCTAGAACCTCAACCCCTTCCAAATCCTCTTCTACCTAGATATGAACCAGCTAAATACTATGCCTATCATCAACAACATGGTTATGATATGACCCGTTGCATTCGCCTCCATTATAAGATTCAGGATCTTATTGATGAAGAGACCATAGCTCCACCAAAAGGACCTTGGGCTAGTACTAACCCGTCACCTCTACATCTCAATCTAATCCATATACTGCCATCCACCTATGACCCCAGTATATACATCACCTCAGCCCATTTACCTAAGCCTGAGGTGTTCATTCCAGAAAGCATGGACTTATGCATGATGAATGCACTCGAACTGCAATCATCTCAAACCATTGAACCCACTACTTCTAAGCTGATGAGAATGATTGAAGATCTTCAGAGAACTATGGAAGATCTGGCATTTGGGATATTGGTTACCGTCATCGACCACATTGTATGCTGGAAATTTCATGCCAAAAGGCTCCTTGATCTTGGGGCAAGCAGCAATTGAGAAGGGCCAACCTGAAGCCATCTCAGATTTGGATGGTGGCATGTTGACAACAACTGGGTTCCGCTCTGATATAGCGACCCATTCCCTTGGCAAAGTGGAGGCAAATGGTAAGAACAAGGTAGGGGCATGCACTGGTCCCTATGAACATCTTTAGCGGGCTGTTGAGGTTTTGAAGGCTGAAGGACTTAACAAACAGCAGGTGCTTGCAGTTGTTGCAAAGATTGTGGATGACACTTTTGTGGCTCAGGATGAGAGGATTCTGAATTAGGGGGCAAACAACAGAAAGGGATGCTTTACTAGAAATACCCATTCTAATTCCGGTTCCAAGCCTATGGATACTCAACCAACACCCGTTACTCCATTTGCCGATGTTTCTAAACCTAGTGCTTTCTCTTCCCCCAAACGAACCTTTACCCAACTCCATATGAGCCTAACCTGTGCATTGAAGGTACTAATAGAGAAAGGGTATCTTAAACAGCTCAAACCTCAGCCTCTCCCGAATCCCCTTCCAGCTAAGCATGATGCTGCCAAGTACTGTGCCTTCTATCAACAAACCGATCATGACACTAACATGTGTTTTCATCTTCACCAAGAAATACAAGATCTGATTAACAAAGAGGTCATCGTCACGCCAGGTCCCGTAAAGTCTATCAGTATCGAATTGATGAACTTGGGGGATAATGTGATTAAGTGATCGAGGGATGAACCACATGCTGATGGCGCCCATTTTACTCTAGATATGGGGATGACACACACTATTTTCAGCATTTTGCAAGTGCTGTTTACTTTACTTTCTGACTTGGGTATTGAGTCAGTTCTGTTATGTTGTATTGAGGCAGTTCTGTTGTGTTATTTTGAGTTAGTCTTGTTGTATCGAGTCTGTCTTGTTGTGTCGGATTCAGGTGATTTCAGGGGTGTTACCTCGGACATCACTTACTTGTTTTGTGTTTGTCTTTTAGACTCTTTCTTTTGAGTCTGTTTCTGCCATGAAGCCAGTTGTGCCAGCAAATTTGAATGAAACGGCAATGCTTTTCACCTACTTTTCTGTGCCTTCAAACCATTGCATTGACCTAAGTTTTTCAAAACTTTTTGAACGCTGTGATGAAAACAAAGAGGAAGGAATTCCTCGAGATTTGCAAAATTTGATCAACTGAGAGAAAGAGAGGCATGCTAAGCCCTTAATGAATGAGATCACGTTTGTCAATGTGAGTATTGAGAAGGATCCTAGCTTGATCTAGAGTGGTTCTACATTGTCTTTGACCTGAGCGACTAGTCGCTTTCTTAAAAGATTTCAAAAAATGTTTTGCGTGGTCCTACGAAGACATGCACGAAATTGATCTTGAGATTGTGTAGCATAGGATCGCTCTCATGCCTCAAGACTCAACCCTTTTTGCTTTCAAACCTTGAATTTGGATTCAGAATGTTCAACGGTCAACCACAATGTTAGGCTTGCATGGCCAGATTTGAAGCAGCCTATGAACTAGGGGCAATAAGGTCGTATGACATCAAAGGAGGCTCGCCAGGCCAGATTTGAAGCAACCTTTAGACTAGGGGCAAAAAGGTCAGATCAAGAAGGTCAGATGTCATCAAAGGAAGTTTGCAAACCTAGATCAGAAGTAGCCCTCGAACTAGGGGCAAAAATGTCAGATGTTCTTGAAGATTCAAAAGATGGGTCATTCCGCAAACCAATGAAGATTGGCAAGAAAGCCAAATTCGAGCAGCTAAAAGAAGAAAGTTTATTGCTGAAGGACAACTGAGTTCCTATCCACAACACTAGGGGCAAATTCAAACCTGATTGGATGGGCTCCTACATCATCAGTGAACAACAACCATTCTCTTGGATTCAGATGGATTCGAGACCTCAAAACCGATCAACATGGTCAAGTTCTCACTGGGCCGAAAACCCAGAAGGGTGACCCAGGAAAAAGTTAGAGTAGAGAAAAAAAAAGAAAAGAACAAAAATAAAAAAGAAGAAGAAAGAACAAAAGAGAAAAGAAAAAAGAAAAAAAATTAAAGAAAAGAAAAATAGAGCTCGCAAGGTTGAAAACCTGAATGGGCGGCTTTGGCAAAAGTTAGAGCATAAAAGGAGAGTGTTAACACCCGAGTGTACCTCAACCTCGGAACTACGTCAGGCCTGATTCCTGTCTTTGAGATTCGTAGGCAACTTCATCTTGAAGTCCAGCCCCAATCATTTTCAACCTGCTGGTTTCATCCATGTTGATTGGTTTATCCTTGTTCAACTCGGCTATCTTATCCTTGTGCAAATTGGCTCGTCTTCGTGCTCATCTTTGTTCAAAATTAGACTGTCCTATTCCGTTACAAGATTCAGTTGCAAGACATTTCAAGTTCAGATTTGAGGTTGTGCATCTCAAGAGTAAATGCTATGTTGGTCGAGCAGTGGCCATTTGCAAAAACAGTTTTGAGGATTTTTAATGAAGTTGACTAATTCTCTTGAAAATTATTCCATTTTTCCAAAACTGGACCATTTCTTGGACCCAAAAAGGAAAATTTTCAGTGCTCACAATCTGACTCGCATGATTTCAACTCAAAAAATCGAACAAGTATGTTAATCTAACTCTCATGTTGGTCAAAATTGTTTTAGCAGAAACCAAAAACAGAAAATGGTGAAAATGATGAATTTAGTGCACAGTTGAGTCAGGTTTTCTGTCTTTTTCCCATTGTCTTGGTGCACAGTTGAGTCAGGTTTTCTGCCTTTTTCCCATTGTCACCATACTTGCCGGGAAGGGCATCGTACTTGCCAAAAAGGGCACAATTGAAGCTAACAACAGAGGCCAAAAGCTTTTTCATCCTCCAGGCAGCGAGGTATCAAGCCAAATATGAAGCATGAGCTGGAATGGAGCAGGATATTCCACTCCCTCATCTGGACAGGTCTGATTACATCCAAACTGGCCAAGGGCATCAACAATAGATGGCAGTTGCAAATCTGTTGTGCATCTGGTCGCACCACAACCCCTCTATGGGAGAAACTCACTAGTTATGAGCGAAAGAAGAAGAATCTGGTAGAATACCTGGGGAAAGACCCACAACTCCTTGTTTATCCATCAACCACCCAGGGTAGGGATAAAAAATAAGAGAGATTGAAGAATAGAGAGATGTGCGCTGAGAGAAAAGTGAGAAAATGGCTTTTAAGAGAAAAAGAGATTGAGTGCCATAGTGATGTGAGGATCACAAATGAGAAAGGGTGAGAAACAATACCCAAAGAAACAGGCTCCTCGTAAGCTGAGAGGTCTCCCACTGGTGGTACACATCTGAGTGTTGTGTGTGTGCTTTTGGTTGTCTTGATTCTTGTTTTGAATCGTTTCGAGTGTCAATGGATGTGTTTAGGTTGTTTACCTTTTGTTTTCCTTTGTTGAGTTGTGGTGCGCTGTGTTCAGTTGTATGCTTAATACCTAGTTAAGAACTCGTTTCTCAATTTCAATTTCAAAAATAAATCGTTTTGTGCTCAGAGTGTTGTGCCATTCTCCACATTTGTACAAAACATAATTCTTTCTTTCATAAACTGTAGGGTTCAACCCAGGTCATGTGAGAACAACAGAACCAGGACCTATTTGAAGCTACATAGATTCCGGACTGCGAAGCAGAAGAAAAGAGGGAAAACCTGGAGCATCTTAGTGTGGTTCAACTTCAGTAATTTCTGAGATTGCATTCCAAATGTACCTCTTCAGGCCTTGTCAATGCTTCGAAGTATGAATGTGCCTCTACTTCAAGCTCAAGCTCAAGCCTGCTTCCATTTAGAATGGCGATCAGAAGTGCTCTCCTTAAGTACCATTCCCTGCCAGAGACATCTTGGCTGTGTTTGTAATGAGTTCCTAGAAGACCAACTGCGACGGTGGAAACTAGAGTTCGAATGGCGATGCCTAGAACACAAAGGTTTGGAATTTTCAAGACTAAAGTCTAGTTTAAATACCCAGGGGTGTATCCCCAGCTTGAAATCTGTATGGTAGCCCCATAGATTGAGATAGCATGTGTGCGCCTCAATTTTGGATACTGAATCAACCTAGTCTGTCACCCCGTTGGAGAATAGGGAAAGTTGTGAATACGATTAGGAAGAAAAGCAGCATCCGTGGCTTCTAGATGCAGAGGTTACCCTTTGTCAACACTTCAGGGCCTTTGAACTATGAGTTGAAGTAAGAGTTCGAAGAACACAAGGGGAGATCCCCGTCAGAGTAGAGCGGTTCATCGCCACTCACCCCATGAGGTGCTTGTTAAAGCGACGCTTTGTTTGTTTATTGCATTTCCCTAAGCTTCATGCATTGCATTGCTTGTAACATGTATCATATCATCGTACTTATTGGATTTATTTGCATCTTGTGCTATCTTGTATTATTTATCCTTTTATGCTGAGCAGTGTTTAGGATCGTTGTCCCCCGGGACTTATCTCAGGTTGCGTGGAACGCACTCCTGATTGGTTGTTTTCGGACCTCTTCTCATGATTTCAGCGTGGTTAGAGTGTTCTTTTCCTCACACGATTTTAGCGTATTTGGAGTTTATCTCAGGTTACGTGGAACGCACTCCTAATTGCTTTTCTTCGAATCTCTTCTGACGATTTCAGCGTTGTTAGAGTGTTCTTTTCCTCACACGATTTCAGCATGTTTGGAATTTATCGCAGGTTGCATGGAACGTACCTGAGTGGTTGTTTTTAGACCTCTTCTCATGATTTCAGCGTGGTTAGAGTGTTCTTTTCCTCACACGATTTCAGCGTGTTTGGAATTTATCTCAGGATGCGTGGAACGCACTCCTGATTACTTTTCTTCGAACTTCTTCTCACGATTTCAGCGTGGTTAGAGTGCTCCTTTCCTCACACGATTTCAGCGTGTTTGGAATTTATCTCAAGTTGCATGGAACGCACCTGAGTGGTTGTCTTCAGACCTCTTCTCACGATTTCAGCGTGGTTAGAGTGTTCCTTTCCTCACACGATTTCAGCGTGTTTGGAATTTATCTTAGGTTGCGTGGAACGCACCTGAGTGGTTGTTTTCAGACATTTTCTCATGATTTCAGTGTGGTTAGAGTATTCCTTTCCTCACACGATTTCAGTGTGTTTAGAATTTATCTCAGGTTACGTGGAACGCACCTGAGTGGTTGTCTTCAGACCTCTTCTCACGATTTCAGCGTGGTTAGAGTGTTCTTTTCCTCACACGATTTCAGCGTGTTTGGAATTTATCTCAGGTTGCGTGGAATGCACATGAGTAGTTGTTTTTAGACCTCTTCTCACGATTTCAGCGTGGTTAGAGTGTTTTTTTCCTCACACGATTTCAGCATGTTTGGAATTTATCTCAAGAGGTGTGAAGTGCGCCCCTAGATGGTTTTCTTAGGACCTCTTCTTACGATTTCAGTGTGGTTTAAGTGTCCCCTTCCTCACACGATTTCGGCGTGTTTGGGATTTGTTCTTCCTCCTCTCACGATTCCAGCATGGTTGGAGTATGTCACCCTTTTGCATCTACCACACTATCTGTTACGTCCATTACATCATGCCATGTTATCGCCTACATCCTTTCCATGTTAAGCTTAGTTTAGCATGTGCTCATACATTTCCTTTGTTGAAGCATAACTCTACATGTGTACGCGCCTATAAGAGAATTGTGGTCTGAGTGTTTCGGCACCTTGTCTGTGTTAGACGTGGTCTGTTTTGTATCCATACCTTTTCTAGGTAAAATGTGGTTTGGCCGCGTGCCTTATTTACTTCATTCATTGCATCCATTACATTGTACTTTGTTTTGTTGCATTCAGCATGTAGGATCAGAATCTTTCCTCAGCAGATCATCCCTCACTTATATCATGCCACCCAATTACTTGTATTCTTTCTGTGAAACACATAGTTCTGCTTGTGCACACGCCTAATCCACTAAAGAGAATTGTGGTTTGAGGGCTCCGACACCTTTTCTGTGTTAAACATAGTTTGATTTTGTATCTCCATCCCTTTATGGTATTTGTGTGGTTTTGCACTGCTTGTGGTTTGATTATTTCATCGCACTGGATTTCATTTACATTGTTTTGTTTTGTTGTGTATCATTTTGCATCCTGTCCCTGGACTACGCTGGTTTGATTCCTTGCAAAGGGATACGTAGGCAACCCTCAGGTTTAACCAACTGCATCTGCATTTCGTTTATTTGTCCAAGTCTTTGGCCTTGTCAAAAATGGATCGTCTCTGGGCTTTGACATTCATTCACGTCATTTCATGACTCTGAGCTCTGTCAAAGAGGGGCAACTGTAGACACCCCATTTTTTACCGCCCTTAAGACTTGGGTGCCACTGATTGTTTACTTGGTGATGAAAGTTGTGCAGTGCAAATGTTCGATTTCTTCGGCAAGGAGAGTGTCGAATCCCATCCTTACACCCCATTTTTGGACTAAAATGATTTTGACCAAAATGATTTTAGACCTTAAAATCCTCTCTTTCAAAATATTTTTGAAACAAAGTTTCTACGATGTTCCGAGGCTTGTATTTTGTTAAATGTTGCACTTTTCGGTAAACTGAGCAAGGACAAAGTAGAAATGAATGAAAGAGAGGTGAACTCTTTGGAAAAACTCTTTAAAACATTCTTTTTAGAGGTTTGAAGTTGAAGAAAAGTGGAGAAGAAGGAAGAAACCAAGTTGGGGAAGAAGATGAGCATGAATCGTTAAGAGAGAGTCGAGCAGCCCTCGGTAAATCGGGCCTATCTATTTGTATACTTTGATTTTAGCTATGAGGCCACCACCATTGGAAAGAAGACTTTCGGGGCTTCATTTTTCACTGAAGAATCTCCTAAAGTCAAGTCCGGATGAGGGAGATGTAGTTGGTTGAAGTTGGGCATCAATCCGGTTGGACAGAAATTGAGCAGTTTTCACTAAAAAGAGCATAAATTTTTGCACACTTGGAATTTTGATGTAAGGCTTCACCATTGGAAAGCTTACTTCTGGAGCTTCAATTTAGACACAAGAATGACTTAAAAAATGAGTCCAGACGAAGGAGATATGCTCGTTTGAAGTCGGGCCTGGAAACAGATTTTTGGTGGCCAGCCGGCCACCATCAGTGGCCGACCGACCACCACAAGTGGACGATCGGCCACTACTTGTGGCTGTCGGCCACTTGTGAAAAAAGCTCAAATTTTCCAGATATTATCCTCCAGCTGTCTCCCACACTGCTCTAGATATTTCTGAATTGATATTTTTGACTTGAGCTCTTGTATTGCTATATATGGAGGCCATATCTCTCATTTTGCAAGGTTAGCAAGTTTCGGAGCCTCTCTCTCTAAAATCCCTCTCTCTCTACAAAATTTTGTGAGCAAAATTTCTGCCTCTCTCTCTAGAATTCTCTCTCTCTCTTCCTATTTTGTGCTTGAAAGTGAGAATTCTCTACACATTTGCACTAAGACCCTTAGCCAAATACCTTCATCTTGGAGCTGATTTAAAAATCTGATTTTCCAAAATGATTTGCCGGATTGGACTCTTTGGTGTTTATCAGTCTCACATTGCACTTTGTGAGATTAGATTCAGAACTATGACAAACGTCTGAATAGTAGGACTGATTCGAGCTCTCCGAAAGGGGGCGCGAAGAAAGTCGAGTCCACAGTTGGATGATGTGGAGACCATACTTGGCATTCCAGTCACTTGTAGGGTGTAGACACCCCATTTTTGACTGCTCTTAAGGCTTGGGCACTTTATTCCGAACACCAGATGATGAAAGTTACACTGTGCAATCTTTTGAATTCTCAGCGAAAAAATTTAGATTCAAGCTCTAGTCCCAACCTTACACCCCATTTTGACCAATACTATTTAGACCTTAAAACCCTCTTTTACAAAATATTTTTCCAAATGTTTCTACGATGTTCCAAGGCTCGCATTTCGTTTAAAATATTGCATTTTTCGATAAACCAAGTAAGGACAAGGTGGAAATAAATGGAAGGGAGGTGAACTCTTTGAAAAATATTTAAAACATCTTATTTATAGGTTTGGAGTTGAAGGAAATAGGAGGGGAGGGAAGAAAACTAGTTTAGGAAAATGTTGGGCATCAATCTGTTAAGAAAAAATAAGAAGCCTTTACTAAATTAGGCATATCTCTCTGACCACTTAAAATTTAGATGTAAGGCCAGCACCATTGAAAATTAGACTTCTGAGGCTTCAATTTAGACTCAAGAATCACCTAAAATCGAGTCCGAATGAGAGAGATATGCCTATTTGAAGTCGGGCCTGAAATGCATATTTTTGGACCCGGCCGGGTCCATTTAGACCTGTCCGTGGCTCATTTAGACCCAGCCGGGTCTCAATGAGAACTTTTCCAGAGTTTCTTTTTAGGCCTAGCCAGGTCTCAATGGCGAGAAACATGATAGTTGGCGAGAATTCGCCAGCTATTGTTTTTTGAAGATATTTTTGACCAAATTGGCTCAAATTCTATAAATAGACCCCCTGCATTTAGAATTAAAGGTTAAAAGATTTTCCTAAGGGCTTTGAGGGAGATTGAGAGCTAAAACCATTCTCATTTGTTTCTTTGATCTTCAAACATTCTTGAACAATACATACACCATTAGAGCTTGTTCTTGAAGTTTTTTGCTAGAGTTTCAAACCATATTTCACAAACTTGAGGGTGTTTGGAATCAAGTTTGATCAACAACCAAAGCTTATTCTTTTCAAGAGGTATAAGCTTGTCACATTTTCCCTTGTTTTCATTTCATTCTTTTGTTTTCATTTCATTCTTTTTTTTTTTAATCTTTTTTCTTGTGTTTTCCTACTGTTTTAGATCCATTCCAAGTGTTGAAACTTGAGGTTGAAGAGCTACCAAAGGTAAAGAGGCTTAACACCCTTTCTTGCACCTTATCCCATAGCTCATACCCTTTGTTTTTGCACTCATTTCTTTAGTTTTTACACTGATTTTCAGAGTTTAAAAAGGTTGAAAAACATGGTTTAAAAGTCTCAAAAGTTGTGGGGTTAGCCACCTTTCATTGATTTTGCTTACTAGCTTTATATCTCTTGTTTTTGTCTATCTTTTTGTGCTCTTTAAACACAATTTTAGCCACTGTTTTGGGACTGTTCTTGGATTGTTTTGGGGCTCAAATATGTGATTTAAAATTACAAAAAGTGGAGGGGTTAGCCACCTCCCCTTAGACTTTGTTCCATAGCTTTTCTCTACTCTTTTTATTTATTTTCTCTTGCTTTTAACTACTGTTTTTTTTTTTCTTTTCTTTTCTTTTCTTTTTTTTTATATATATATATACATTTTAGGGGTTGTTATAGGCTGTTTAATTCATTTAAATAGTTTATGCTTTAAATATCATACTTGTTGTGTTGTAAGTCCTCATGGCTTCGGTTGTTTAGGCTTTAGACACCGTATCATTTGAGTTGAAAGCTTTATTTACTTAGTTTTCATGCAAGGAGTTTCATTTTAAATAATCAACTTTGCATAATCATTTCTGCGCCCTCCTCCCTTTCTTGTTTTTCTTTGTTTGAGAGTTGTTTGAAGCGATTGATTGTTATTCGAGGCAAGAGAAAGAGATCCTATGCTCAATGGCTTAATCTTTTTGGAGGTTTATCGTCAAGGCATAACTGCTCTTTCATGTTAAGGATCACTTCTCGTTTGGCATTTCTTCTCATTTAGTGGACTTAACTATCACTTTGGACAAAATGATTAAGTAATGGAAAGGTAAGTCAAAAAAGGATTAATAAAATTGGTTTAAAAGCAACTCAACCAACATAAAGAAAATAAGTAAGATTGCCTGGATTCGGCTGGACGTTATGCCGAGTCCATAGTGTCAAGTGTCGTCACGTACCAATTCATGATATTTTGATGAAACTCAAGGCATGTCTATCTCCCTCTTTGAGCCTCGATGATGAGAGAGAGGGGTGGTCGTCTTCATTGCATTTATTAATTGTTTTGTCCAAATTGTATTCGAAATCGTCAAGCCATCAACTTGTGTCTATTGATGGTTTCAAACTCAAATTCACTATTCTCTTGAGTTTCATGATAGACGGGAGCAGAAGGGACAAACAGGGTCTAGAGTTGCTCTATTTGTACTGTTTTCAGCCCAGAGCACAAAAACAGATTTTTGCAAGAAACAAGGGCACGGTCAGTCTCATTTGGACCCGACCAGGCTCCAATGTTTGGTAAAATAGTGAATTTTGGCAAAAACATGGGGGCAATGGCTGAGGGTGAAACAGAACTATGGCACAGAAAGCAGATAGAGCAGCTTCTGAAAACTGTCTTCATTGACTCGTGTAGCCTAATTTTCCGCGCTTCTTTCGGAAGGCGAATAACCCTACAATTTGGACTCCACTTGGGGTTCCGAATCTAATTTCACAAGTGCAATGTGAAATAGTGAAAACACAAAAAAAGTCTAAATCCGACAATTCTTTTTGGAAAATTGTTGTTTGAATCAAATGCCAAAAATGGACTGCTTTGCCAGATTTAAGAGTCACCACCTAAATATTTTTGGGAAATTTAGGAAACCCAAGACTCGTGCCAAGGGCCATTAGTCCGTCATCACCAAAGTGTCTCGGCTTAGGAATTTAGGTACGAGAGGGGAATGTCATGAATTGAGCACCCCACTCGCCTGATCAAAGATCGGCTTCTACTAATCATGATGTGATTTTTATCTACATTATATGCTTTTGTTCTGATTTATTACCTATTTTTACTATGTGATGCGCACACAAGGTATAGACTAGTTTGTAAGAATTGGAACACTTGATCTCATGTTTTGTTTTGAAATTGTTTTGTGAATTTGCCACTTGAAAAAAAGTGGGCTAAAATGGACATTTAATCAAACCATCCTAATTCAAGCAACTAGCCTTCATCCACAGGTATTCAAACAATTATATCATTTACGCAATTAGCCTCATGGAAGTATGCTAGACATGGCAACACAAGCATTCAATGCAAGATACTAAAGCTCAAAATAGCTCTCCTAGTTCTCCGAGCCAAAACAAAGCAAAATAATTAGAAAAATATGCATGTTTCTAATTAATGCAACATCACTAATGCAACGCATATATTATGTATTTTATAGGCTCGGCTATGAGCATGGCATATGATTCCATTCAAGACATGCGATAAAGCATGTATTCAAATAATGACTTTGAACATTTGATATCAGGTTAGTGTGATGAGCCGAACCTTGGATGCATGTAATACAATGGACGCAAAGCATAAGAATGCTAATGAAAATGTGATGTTTCTAAACTAACCATCATAAGCAAATAAGTAAAAGGGAGAAACACGTGGGGTTAGAAGACATACAACTTATTACAACATTGCCCTCCTGCAAGAGGGTGCAAACTAAAGTCCAAAGTCCGAATTAAACTAATTATTATAAAACCGAATGAATAAATTAAAGCATTAACTAGCTAACTAGACTATTACAACAAGGGTAACCATAATAAGTAAACTAGCTATTTATGCTAATTAACTACAACAATTACAAATAAACAAGGTTTAATTATAATAACAAAAATTAAGTACAACAATGATAATTAATTAATAATTTAATCATCAAACAAGGATGCATAAGGATGCACGATATTCGCATTAGCGGCGTCCAAGAACAACACTGTCTGCCCAGACCATTCTGTTTCACCTTCAGCCACTGCTTTCTGTTTACTGCAAAAATATAGTGCTGACCAAACATTGAGGACTGGCCGGGCCTAAAGAAGGCTGGTTGTGCCTCAATTTCATGCCAAATTCTATTTTGTGCTCTGAAGTGAAAACAGTGCAGATAGAGTGTTTTGGACTCTTTTTGTCCATCTCACACTTCTCTGTCATGGGAAAGCCTCGAGAGAAGGTTAGAATTGTTTTCAAAACCATCAATAAGCACATTGATTGCTTGATGATTTCGATGTACAATTTGGACAAAAATCAATAAATCAAATGAACTACAACCACCCTTCCCTCCTATCATAGAGTGAACTCCAAGAGAGAGGTAAAGACGCTTCAAGGTTTATCCAAAACATCATGAATTGATGTAAGACAACCCTTGATACAACGGATTCGGCATAACGTCCAGCTGAACCCCAAGCAATATAACTCATTTTCTTTATGTGGGTTGGTTTATTTTAAGCCAAATTCATTAGCTAAATTCATCCTTTAATCCATTAAGTCCAAGATGATTGTTACGTCCACTAACGATTACGTCCACCAAGTGAGAAATATGTCAAACGGGAGGTGATTCTTAATATGAAAAAGAGACTACATCGTTGGCAATGAACCTCCGTAGAGATTAAGCCATTAAGCATAAATCGCTAGTTTACGCTTTGAATAGCCGTCAACTGATGGAAACAATTCTCAAATGAAAGAGATAAATGGCAAGTTAATTATTAAAATGAAGTTCTTAAACATGGAAATGAGTTGAAGAAAAGCTTAGAACAATACACAACAAGCTATGTAGGCTAACTTATGAGACAACAACTAAACTAATCAAAGCATGAACTATTTAAATAACTTAGAACAACCCTAAAACAGCCCTAAACAAATGAAAAATAGTGGCCTAGAATGCATAAAAAGGGCCTAAAAAGCTAAACAACAAAGAAAAGAAACAAGACTAGTAAGCAAGAACAAGGAGGAGTGGCTAACTCCTTCATTTTCGAAACCTCAAAGCATGATTTTTAGCCATTTTTTAACTCTAAAAATCAGTGTAGAGAACAAAGACAAAGAGTGTAAAAGTAAGGGTTTGAGTTATAGGTAAATGTGTAGAAAAAGCAAACTCTCTCTAACCTTTTGGTAGCTCTTCAAACCCAAACTTAGGCACTTGAAATAGGATCAAAACAACACATAATAATAAGAACTAGGTAGCAAATGAAAGAAATGAAAGCAAGAGAGAAGATAACAAGCTTATACCTCTCAAGGGAGTAAGCTTTTTATTTGTGATCAAACTAAGCTCCAATACACTCTTAGGCGTGAATTATGGTGTTCAAGGTTCAACCAAGGTTCCTAGACCAAAGTATGAAGGTGTGTATGGTGTATGAATATAGGTTCAAAGTGGTAGGTTAACTCAAAGTAAAGAGAAGAAGGAGCTCTCAAGGTGGTATAATGGCTTTCTTGAAATTCTTCAACTCTTAAAACAAAGGTATATAGTCGTTTTTATAGAATTTGAGCCAGAAATATCATAAATATCTTCAAAAATGGACAGCTGGTGGCCTCCCGCCCAGAATAGTGTTTCTCGTTACCAAGGCCCAGTTGGCTTTCAATAGCCACGGTCGGCCTTCACTGAGGTACGGCCGAGCCTTAATGTATTCCCCTATTTTTCTGTTTTAACCTCAGCACAGGATGACACAAGGTGTAAAAATGGATTTCTTGGGTATAATCAGTGGAAATATGGTAGGTATGGGATTGTTTTGGAGCTTAAAACATGGCCCTTTCTTTGAAACCTCAAACTACATACAACACCACTTTCACCATCGAGTGTACCGGACAAAATGCTCGAGCCTTGCTGTAACATGCTCGGGGGGTACCCGAGCGCGTTAAACAGCTCGGTCTCTCGAGATCTCTTTGATCTAGTCTCACGCGTGTAATGTGAAACGTAGATGAGAGTCCAGATTTAACAACTTTTATTGAAAATCCATTTTATTGTAATTTTGTCAAAAATAGACTGCGTCATCAGATTTCAGAGTCGTCACCTAATATTTTGGGTAATTAGGAAACCCATGACTCGTGCCAAGGCCACTGTTCGTCGTAACCAAGGATGCTTGGCTCGGAACCTTAGGTATGAGAGGGGAAGGCCAATAATGAGCACCCCCGCTCACCCAATCAAGGATCGGCCTCTACTAAACCATGATATGAATTTTATTTTCTTTATATGCTCATGTTATGATTATTTAATAAATCCTAACATTTATTATGTGAAGCATACAAGTATAGACTAATTTGCTCAAATTGAAACAATTCAACTTCATGTTTGTTTTCGAAAGGAGTTTGAATAAAGTGGGCTTAAAGTTTTTGAATTTTCCACTACAAAGTGGGCTTAAAACGTACATTCGTTGAATCATTCCAATTCAAGCAACAAGCCTTCATCTACAGACATTCAAACAGTTTATCAGGTAAGTAGCCTCATGATAGGATGCTAAACATGATAAGAAAAACACACACAAATGGGATGCTAAAGTATAAAAACTCACATATTGACCGACGTCCCTCGAAGAGCAGCTACAAAACAAAGTTAGTAAAATATGCATGACCTTATATACAGAATCCTAATGCAATTCACTCAATAATGCTTCTAAAGATCTGGCTTCTAAAATATGACATATGAATCATTGCAAAACATGCAATAGCGCACAAAAGCATATAATAATCAATTAAAACACAAAGATGTAAATTTAGCCGGATCTAGGCATGAATCATGGATGCAAAGCATGGATATGCATGGCATGTCAGTGAGGGAAAGCGATAAAAGAATGGGATAGAAAGAAGCGGGGTGAGAGATTATTACAATCATTTTAAATATTACAGATCTGAGGGAGATGAATAAAATAAAATCCTCACTAACATTCAAAATAAAAATAAAATAAAAAATTTCATCACTGGCACATTCTACTTCTTTTCTCCATAGAGCGTTTTAAATCCTGACCATTCACAAAGCCAACAACTAGCAAAACAAACCATTCGTCTTGAATCCAATCCCACAGGCCTCAACCCGTGCAAACTTATCTTCACTGGAGGCCCCACCTAAGTTCCTCATTTATTTCATTTAGCTTTCTTGTTGTGCTCCTATATTCTTTTTCAAGAAGTGGAATCATCAATGGAACACTATTCATGTCCAGGACCAACTTTTCCCAAAGGCACAGATGCGATAAAGGGTGTCTCCTAACATGAATGAAACCATCAAGTGTACTTGCAGGTGGTGAAAGAAAAACTTCCACATCCGAAGCACGTGCAAACAGAGGTATTTTTGTATCAAGCTTTGTTGAGACTATCACAGTCCTTGACAGCTCAGGATCGATTTGCATTACCGCCCTCCGTGTTGTTGCATTTTAGCTCGTACTAGAGAATCCACAGCTCGAGCTTGGCACTTATGTTTTCAGCTTCAATGTATGCCTAGATTTCCTGGAGGGACTTTTGTTGGGGGAGAAAGGGTTCGGACTCGGAGAGGAGGTGACAGAGAGAGGAGTAAGAGTTCGTGCGAAGGATGGTGGAGGTGAGGATCACGAGGTTGCTGCTATCAGACAATGGTTTTCTCTTTGACGACCACAATGCTCTACGTCTCTCTGTCTCAGCTTCTATTGCTTTCAATGTCAGGACACCCTTCCTCTACAGAGAGAGAGAGAGAGAGAGAGAGAGCTATGTCGTGTGTCCCTCCGTGTATTAGTGTGTGTGTGATGGTGTGTGAAAATCTATCAATGTGTATGCATGTGTGTGAATGTGTATTGACTGTGTGTGTGTGTGCCTCGTGTGTATGCATCTGCTGGGTGTCTCTCTTGGGTGTGTGAATGTGTATCAATATGTATGCCTGTGTGTGTTCCGTGTGTGTATGTATCTGTTGGGTTGTGTTTATGCTGTGTGTGTGTGCCCAGCTTTTTTTTCTCCCTCTCAAAATGCAACCCGAGAGAGAGATGTTGGTAATCAAGATAGCTGTATGCTTGTTCATCCTCATGGCCTCATGGCCTCATGTTTTGCTTTCATAATTAGGTTTAGTATAATAATTAGTATGCTTTAATAATTATGTTTTTCTCTTTTGGCTTGTAAGCTTATAACTTCTCCTATATAAGGAGCCCCTCACCATTTGTTATAACATTCAATATCAATAAACATACAATTCTCTTTCTGTATTTCTCTATACATTAATTATTTTTACATGGTATCAGAGTGGGTTTAGCACCTATTATTTTCGTTTCACCGGCGGGCGGCAATCTCGCCTTGGCCGCCTATCGGACCTCAAGCCTCTCCACAGGCACTGTCTTCCTAGCAGAATCCTGGCGATTTGGGTCTTCGTACATTAGAACCTGACTGACGTAAGGCCATATCCTGGTCTCAATTTATGAGTTATCCTCAGTGGCAACATACTGCTGCAACATAAGTGCTTCTTCTTCTGCCTGCAACATCCGAGCAAATTCTTCTTCAGATTTGGCCAATTCAACATTTTGATCCACTGATTTTCCTTCTTCGTCGCTGACAGATAACAATCGAAGTCTATCGGAAATCGAGAGGAGATCAGAGTCGTCCGACACGAGCCGATCATCATCACCTCCGAATATTTTTTGTTCATCGGGAGGAATTGAAGTGAGAGAGAAGAGCTGGAATTTCAAAAAAGTCGGACACCACCCTTACCTTCGCTGTCCGATGCATCTTCCACAATCAGATCATCCCAAGATATGTCACAACCCAAGAGTTCTTGAAGATTGAGTGTGAGATTTCGATTCTGAGAACTCAAGTTGCAGAGCTTAGTCACAGATTGCAGTTTTTGAATGAGATTATCTGTTGCTGGAATTTTGGGAATGATTGTTTTGGTTCTGAAGATGGTTTCACTAAGCACATCTTCGAGGGCCGCTACTGTGCATCGGCGATTTGCTGAGTGATGGCGGAGAAGACGATTCTGGGGACCACCACAACCACATCAAGGTCGACTTCCCGCTCTCTCCTTCATCCTCATTATCATCATCAAAACAACACCCTCTTTCTCCTCTCTGCTTTCCACCTCAAATCTCAATCTTCAACCTTCTCATCTCTCCAATCTATTCCAAGAAAACCCAATCTCACAGAGGGAAGAAGATCATTGGGGCAAACCCCTCAGAAGATCATCACCACCACCACCATTCAAACCCACCAAAAAGCCTCTCATCGCCGTCGTCATCTCTCTCATCATCCTTTTAACGGTGATCATCGGGGCAATGATCAGACTTCTGATCATCCACGAGTCCACCACCAAGTCACCCGAGTCATCATCATCTCTCTCCAACAACAACGTCGTCGAATCAATCAGAGCCGTCTGTTCCGTTGGTACAGGTGTTCCATTTTTTCGGAATGAAGCTCGTCACGATGATCTACCATCACGGTCACTGCCTCCAATAGCAGTCCGTCCACTCTGCTGCAGCACCGTCATTTCCAGCGGCTCCCATTTTTCAAATTTGGGTCCACATTTGTAGCTCCTTCAAATTCAGTTCCAACTGCTTCAACCACATCTAATGTAGGAACTACAGATTTGAAGGCCAAAACTGAGAAGGAACCAATAACAACCAAATTGAACTACTCTCACAAGCTTCTACTCCAAAAATGGCGTCTTCTTCTTCCTCCCATCGGGACATGCGTACGAAATTCCATGGGCGAGTAGCCCAAATCATAGAGCTGCTTTAAAGCAGCACAAGCAACCAAATCGGGCTTCAACTGATTCACACCCAAATCAGATAATCTATCCAAGACCCTCAAAGATTCACCCGAATTTGAGAACGCCGATCTCCTTCTCCGAAAGGCCATCGAGAGAGGCACAGACGTCTTCCTCGTTCTTGCTCATCTTGGCTAGGGCTCGGCTCACATCCTTGCCGGCTAGAATCAATGAAGACTATTATAATATATTATGCCCAAACATACCAGTCCACAGATTCAGAAACTACCACTGGTTTTTTCAAAAATTCGCCATTTTTTTTCAAACCGAAGTGTATAGGCAGCTGTCTGATCCCACAGCCCATCAAAGACTTACACAACCCATCATTACATTCTTTATTGCATTATGCTGTCTCCACTACTTTTGGTATTGCTGAGATCCATCCTCTACTCCACTATTTTTGAATTTTCAGTGGTAATCATCTACTCCACTCACCTTTGAATTTTCATTCTCACGACATGCACGTGGGCCTGTCCGGCATGCACCCTCGACCTTTATTTTGCAACATCCATCTTCCCCACATCATTTCCTTTGTCTTTCCACATCATTTCCTTTTGCTGGGCATTTCCTTTTGCTAGGCATTTTCCTTTGTCTTTCCACATCATTTCCTATATAATTATGTTTTACTTTATGTTGACACATAGTTTTTCCATTAAAAAAAAAAAAAAGCCACATTCACCATTCCCAAACAAACTGCCTTTATTCATCTCAGGGATCAAACCCGATCACCATTTTACAAAAAAAAAAAAAAACACACACTCACACAAAACAATCTCCAACCACAATCCACAACCACCACAAAAACCGGCCTTACTTTTTTGCCTCTTCTGCCGGTCTCTTCTTCTTGCCTCGGTCTTGGGCGTCCTTTGCCGGCACTGCTTCTGTGTTTCCCACGCCGCCGAGCACGTTCACTTCCCGTTGCTCTTCAAATGTCACATATGGCGGACCTCCGAATCTGAGCATAACGGTGGCCTTCCGCTTCAGCTCCTTGTTTTCCACCCTCAACACACTTATCTCTGCTCGAGCATCCTTATACATGCCCTGGAGCAGAGCCAGTTGGGCATTTAACTGCTGCACCTCATTTGTCCTACTCTGAAGCCGGTGCGACAAGTTTGTGACCGTAGTCATGGTCTCAACACATGACTTTAATGGATAATAATTGGCCTCAATATCAGATTGTGCAGCCATTATTTGCTGCACAGACAGCATCGGAAAGTTCAACGGAGCAAAACCAAGGGCACTTGGTTGAGGTTCAAGGGCAACCGCACCGGTTATCTCTCTCGTGGACTCATTGAGGTCTGGAAAGAGAGTGAGCGTACCACGGGAAGAAGAGGCCATGTTCTGGGTTGCTGAACGGGAAGAAGAGGCCATATCCGATATGCAGCACAAGCAGGGTTGCAGAGTGTTTCAGAGAAGCAGAGATTTCAGACTGGTAATGTCAGAAAGGGTCAGCTGCAGAAGAAGGGTTGCTGAGTGTTTCAGATGTAACAGAGTGTTACAGAGTATCTCTCTCAGAGAACGAAGAGGTTTTCAGCAGGTGTTTTGTTTTGCCTCAGCCTCAGCCTCAGTCTTGGTTTAAATAGCCAAGACAGACACGCGCATCGCGCGCCTCTCGACGCCAGACGACAAACCGGACGCACAGGCACGTGCATCGCCGCGTGTCCGGCGCGCCTTTTGATGGCTCGCCGCTCGAAGATTTCTGTCGGTCACGCCTTTTGATGGCACGCCTTTTGATAAATTGGGCACAACTTTTAAGGGCTCGATATATATATACATGTATATCTTTTGGGCAGCATATATACACAATCATACAGTGTATTTTCTACAAGGGTCCGGCAAGACTCTGTAAACTGTCCCGACATTGATTCCGGTTAGCTTCTTCATGGGTCCGACAAGACTCTGTAAACTGTCCCGACATTGATTCCGGTTAGCTTCTACATGGGTCCGACAAGACTCTGTAAATTGTCTCGAAATTGATTCCGGTTAGCTTCTTCATGGGTCCGACAAGACTCTGTAAACTGTCCCGACATTGACTCCGGTTAGCTTCTACATGGGTCCGACAAGACTCCGTAAACTGTCCCGACATTGATTCCGGTTAGCTTCTACATGGGTCCGGCAAGACTCCGTAAACTGTCCCAACATTGATTCCGGTTAGCTGCTACAACGGTCTGACACGACCATCCAGTGTCTCCTATCCATTTTTATTTTATTTGTCAGTTTATTTTTACGTTTTGTTACTCTCTCCAAACTCAAGTTGGTTGATTCCTATCCACCTTGAGTTTGAGGGGGGCTGTTAGAATATAATATGTAAAGTGTTGCTTTAATAATTGGGAATGATTAACATCTACAACGTAGCTTGAGGGGGAGTGTTGGTAATCAAGCTAGCTGTATGCTTGTTCACCCTCATGGCCTCATGGCCTCATGTTTTGCTTTCATAATTAGGTTTAGTATAATAATTAGTATGCTTTAATAATTATGTTTTTCTCTTTTGGCTTGTAAGCTTGTAACTTCTCCTATATAAGGAGCCCCTCACCATTTGTTATAACATTCAATATCAATAAATATACAATTCTCTTTCTGTATTTCTCTATACATTAATTATTTTTACAAGAGAGATAAGAGACCAAGAGAGAGAGAGAGAGAGAGAGAAGGTGCCATGCATGTGTGGTGTGTGTTCCATGCGAGAGAAAGAGAGAGCTCCATGTGTTTTTGTGTGTATGTGTGCTGTGCCGTATGTGTGTGTTCCATGCGAGAGAAAGAGTGAGGTCCAACTTGTCTGTGTGTGTCTTCAACCCATATCCATGTATGCTGGGTGTGTGTATCAGTGGCGTGCCTGTGTGTAATGAGTGTGTGGCTCTGTGATGGGTGGTGTGTGTGTGTTGGCTCTGTGCTGGGTTATCTTTGGTGATGTGCCTGTGTGAATCGTGTATGGTGTGTGTATGCCGTGAGTGTGTGGTGTATGGTGTGTGTAAATGGTGTATGGTTTGTGTCAATGGTGTGTGTGTCTGGAGTGAGTGTGTGTTAGAGATAGATAAACAGAGAGAGGGAGAATGCCCCGTGTTTGCTGTGTATGCATGGTCTGCATGTGTTGTTTTTATTAAACAAACACATCACCCCATGCCTTGAAGACCCCCAAGAGAGAGAACAAGTGTATGTGTATATGTATTTCTAAAATGTTGATGATGGTCTGATTTAGCCTCCACTCCTCCTACATGTTCACTTTCTTTTAGAGTTGCCTTCTGTCTGTCACCCACCAAAACATCATCATATCATATATTCCATCTCCCCATCCAAAAAAAAAAAAACAAATCAGCATAATGATTTCACCTACCAAATATGCTCTATCTTTTCTTTTCTTTTTTATTATTTTCTTCTCTGTTTTATTTTTGTATTTTCTATTTTTTTTATTCTTTTCTTTTGTTTATAAAATATTTATCAATTTATATAAAACACATCTAAACATATGTACACACACATAATATATATATATATATATATAATTATAAAATGCTACAAATTAATAAAATATTAGTGATATAAAATACTTTGGCCAAAATAGTTGAGGTTTGGAATTAAAGTTTCAATTTGATTTTTCTGTTGAGATATCTATAAAATGGAATATTTCAATTTTCATCATGAGGTGTTCAAAAGAAAGTGCCCAAGTCTTAGAGCCGGTCAAAATGGGATGTCTACACTTGCGGGTGGTCAAAAATGGAGTGTCCATAGCGCATGCGATCCTTGTGCCTCATAGTTCATATTATTGTTGTAATTATGGTTGTCATATTATTAATGTTGTAATCATAGTTCATATTATTGTTGTAAATTATGGCTGTCATATTATTATTGTTGTAGTTACTTTTCATATTATTGTTGTAATCCTTGTTGTAATATTATTGTTGTAATAAGTTAGATAGCTAGTTATTCATTTCTTATTCATTATTCATTCGAATTTGTAATAAGTAGTTAGTTTAGCTAATTCATTCATTTGGTGTTGTAATAGCTAGCTTAAATTCGTACATTTATTCGGACCCTCATGTACGAGGGTAAAATATGTAATAATTATGTATGTCTTCCAACCCTCATTTCTTTCTCCCTTTTATTTATCCGTTTATGATGGTAGCATAGAGCACCATGTTTCCTTAGCATTTTTTTTTATGACTTGCATCCACTAGTGTTGTATACATAAGAGTTCGGCTCATTATTCTAACCAATGTCAATATCAAAATCTTTGCTTGAATACATGCTTTATCCCATGTCTTGGATTGGATCATATGCCATGCTCATAGCCGAGTCTATAAAAATTGCATATATGTGTACATTGCATTAGTCACATTGCATCGTTTAGGAACATGCATATTTTCTAATCATTTTTCTTTATTTGGCTTGCCTTGGAGTACTAGGTGAGCACTTATTGGTTTAGCATCCCGCATGTGTGTGATTGTTGCCATGTCATCAAAGCATGATTCCATGAGGCTAAGTGCTTAAGTGATATATCTATTTGAATGCCGGTGGATGAAGGCTAATTGCTTTAATTGGAGTAAATTGATTAGTGTACATACAAACTCACATTTTCAAGTGGTACATATTCAAAACAATTTTCAAACATGAAATCAAAGTGTTCCAATTTTTTACAAATTAGTCTATACTTACGTACATCACCTAGTAAAGTTAGTCTAATAATCTAAACAAGAGCATATAATGTAACTAAAAATCACATCATGATTAGTAGAGGTCGATCTTTGATCAGGCGAGTGGGGTGCTCAATTCATGACCTTCCTCTCTCGTACCTAATTTCTCGAGTTGAGACACTTTGGTGATAACGGATAAGTGGCCTTTGACACGAGTCTAGTGTCACGACCCAAACCCGCTCCTATAGGTTTAGCGTCGTAACCGGTCAGTAATCCGTAGATTACCTATGGCCTCAAAGACAAAATTTCAAAATATTTAATTTTATCGGGGCCTGAAGCGGAAGCAAAACAAAAATGATGATGTCCATTGAGTTGTGCGTACATGATCAACTGTAGTAATAAAAATATTCTTAACACACTTTTATATATACATGTACGAAGACATTTTATATCTCACACACTACATGAAGGACTTGTAACAAAATACAAAGATTAACCCAAGCTTGACAAAATAAAACAAAGCCTCTACACAGAGGCACTTCTTGGGTGGCTTGACAAGGAGGTGGACTCCGAGGCAAAGTCTAATGTTGATCCTCTAATTGCTCACCTACACATATATATAAAGAGTGAGCTAACGCTCAGTGAATAACACTAAAGTAAAGAGGTTATACGAATGAGATTCTTAATTAAGTAATTCATATTTATACTTAATACATGTAAATCCAACTTAGAACGATTTTAAGTCCAATCTATCATGCTCAAGGCGTATCAGAGGGGCAAACGACCTCAGGTCCAAAGTACTCATTTAGACAGAACGACCTCGTGTCCAAAATACTCATTCATACAGAACGACCACGGGTCCAAAATACTCATTCATACAGAATGACTTCAGGTCTAAAATACTCATTCATACAGAACGACCACGGGTCCAAATTACTCATTCATACAGAATGACTTCAGGTTTAAAATACTCATTCATACAGAATGACCTCGGGTCCAAAATACTTATTCATACAGAACGACATCGGGTCCAAAATACTCATTCATACAGAACGACATCGGGTCCAAAATACTCATTCATACAGAATGACCTCGGATCCATCATTTCCATATTTATATCTATGCGCATATTCATATTCTTGATCATGATCACATTCGTAATCAACGGCCTTAAGCCTATTTCGTGTCCTTGACACGCATATCAGCTGGCCCTGGGCCCATTTCATATACATACAGAATGACCTTTGGTCCATATATTCAAATATACAGAACGGTCTTTAGGCCCATTTCATATTCATTTAGAACGACCTTTGGTCAATTCAGATGATTTCAAACTTGTTAATTTCATTATAGTCTTGCACAATCAGACAAATAGAATGCTCATTCATAATTCGAATTCACAAGTACAAAACACTTGCACATGAGTAGTATTTAAAAATAGCATATATGAACATATCTTTACTAAAATATTACTCACAGTGTTCAGATGTCTGGCTCACCCTCGTAGTTGACCCTACACAATTCATAACATACATAGAACTTGGGTCATAATACAATTTATTTCGTTCTTAACTTGTTTAATTCTCTTAGGCTTCTTTCTTACCCTTTTAATTCATTTATAATGCTCAATGTGTGCCTAAGAGTGCTTAAAAATAAAAGGGAATGGAAATCGGAATATGAAACAGCTTTTCAAAATTTTCTGAAATAGGGTTCTTCGCTTGAGCGCAACATTGGCCGCTCGAGCGAACCCCTTGGTCTGCAAAAATACTGGTTGCTTGCATTCTACGCTCAAGTGGCAACTTCTCTGCTCGAGCGATGAAGTCGATTTATGGATTTTCTAAAATGTTGTTTGTGCTTCAAAACATAACTTTAAATGATACAACTTGCATGTTTTGTCCTATATATCAACCATACAACTTCTAACATGATATAATGCCAATTCTACAAGATTTAAAGCTCAAATCTCCAAGGATTCATGTAGAGACCCTAATTTTTGTAATTACCGTTAAATCCCTAACCTTGAGTTTGTTTCAATAAAGCCCTTGAATTTTTGCTTAATTGCGTTTTAAACCCTCGAATCGGGAAACATCATGGATTAATTCGAGTAAACCCTAATCGATCCCGTAGATTAATAATTTCCTTTAAAACCATATTATTAATTATTAGACTCTATCATTATACATTAATCACTCTAAAATCTTAATTCCCAGTAATGCTGTTTTTGCTCGGTTTCTCGCCTTTTTTTGCGCTTTAATTTAACGGGACCCGAATTTATTATTTTAACTATTTTCTAATGTTAGTATATTAATAGTAAATATCAAGGTTTCATAAATTTAGACTTGGTCCCTATATACTTTTATTTTATTTCATTTCAACCCTTAATTGTAATATTTTATTAATTAATGTACTTGTGCCTTTATATTATGTTTATAAATACAAATATCTCATATATATATATATATTTCTTGGAGCCCAAGTAGCTAATCATGTGAGGGTTGAAATGGCCTTGATGGCATTGATGGACAACCTTGACCAATTGCACCTATGGAACTTGGCCCCTAAGAAACCTTCCAATCCTTTTTCTATATATGCACACTTCTCCCCCTCATTTTACACATTTTTAGCCATGCACTAGAGGAGTGAGAGAGAGTAATCTTGGAAAAAAAAAGAAAGAGAGAGAGAGAGAGAAGAGAAGAGAAGAGAAGAGAAGAAGAAAAGGAAGAATTTTGTTAAATATTGTACAATAAAGGTAAACCTACATCACCTCTTCTCTCAAGTTCTTTTACCACTTGTTTTTTCCCTCCTAATGCATGCTCTTTGTATATATATATATATTGTAGTCTAGGCCTACACTCTTGTATAAATGTGTATTAATCAATAAATGGTACGCTTCTCTTTCTTTCTTAAATTTTCAGCAGCAAATCTTTTCCCTCTCTTGAATTTATTTTCCTATCAGAACTCCATAAAATCAAAATTTGTTTTTATGGTGTAATATTTGGTATGTCTAGAGTATGTGATAATTTTGGTAGGATCTAAGGATGTATTTTATAACCTAAACAATTTTTCTGAGTTTGCTACTCACAGAACCAGAAAAACAGTCAACTTTCTCTATTTTTATAAAATTCCGGAAAAATAATATTGAGTCCAATTTTATGTAAAAATCTTAAAATTGGTGTTATATTTTAACTAAAATATTTTTGAACTCAAGATAGTGAGGGGTTTGAGAGAAAAACCGATTTGCGTAACGGTCAACGAATCTGGACAGATCTTGGTAATTCTGAATTATCTTAAAATCTAAAATACCTATGCTACTTTTGTAAATTGAGTTTGAAACTAGACTTGTTTATCTACAAACTCACATGAGGCCAGGTACTTAGGGCCAATAAAAGTATTTTTTCATAATTATTTTCAAACTAGTTCAAATCTAGAAATCTGGAAATTTGTGTTAATATGTTCTTATGTGGTTTACAACTCTTATATTCTATGTTTCTTGAATATTTTAGTCTCGATATGTAATCTATGATAAATTGTGAATTTGCTTTACCATGAATAAATTACTTGTTGTTTAGTTTGGATTTGTAATTACACTGACCATGCTTTGCTATAACTAAGAACATAATGCACTTAATAAAGTGGAAATCAAATGGGATGGTAATGGGCTGCGATCATCGTATTAAATTTTATGAGATAATGAATGATGGATTCAAGAGTATGATATAGTGGAATGTGTTTCATTTTTGTGAAGTCTTGTGCAAGTGTGCTTTCGAACCCTAACATGGCACGGGAGGTATTCTGGCTACTTAACGGAAATGAGAGGCACAAGGGTGGCAGTGAGGGTCTCACACAGGGAGAGTATCCCTGGAAGCCCATTCCCTTGGGGAAGACTGTGATGTCACCACTCGAGTATGTGACCTAGGTGCGTGGGCATCATTGGTAATTGTGCAGTAAGCGACGCATTGGTATTGTATTAACCAATAGGGAGTCAGAATTACCCGTGGCCAGAGTTAGTGGTTGGGTAGAAACAGCATTCCGCGGGGAGTTGCCTAGAACTAACTAAAATTGACTATTATTCATGAGAACTGAAATTTAATTATAAGCTCTACTTAATTATTGCTTTCATTGTATGCTATGATCGTGCCGTTATGTGTGTGTTTACTGGGCATTCCAAGCTCATGGAGTTTTATGCCAGGTGAAGGCGAGTTTTACACTGAGAACGAAATCCCTAAAAGCTTTGCGGAACCATGGCTACCATAGAGATTAGATTTTATATTTTCTGTATTTTGGATAATCTTTTTATATCAAGGAACTGATTTGTATTTAAAGACTTAAAGAATTTTATCTGTAACTATTATTAATATTTTATTTTAGTATAATTATTTGTATTTTGTGCTTAAAAATTATGTGTATCCGTTAGTTAAATCCTGGTGTATCGTTGTATTATATTATCAAAATTTGGGGCGTCACAATTCATCATACAAGCCCAAATTATTTCAAATTCATTTCCATAACTTCATAACTCATGCACATAAATTCTATATTTTCATGGATTGTGCATGCATGTGAAATGTAGACTCTAATTTCATCTCAAATGGTAGAAATGACACTCAAATTCATGAGATTCAACAAAATTATGTATGCATGTGTGATTTGGTGCCAAATTCTCCATGTTTCAAAAATCATCTTTCTTTATTTTGTGAAACATAAATTGAAGCTATAAAGCCCTTTCAAAAATATTTGCATATATGAAATTTAATTCAAAATCAAACTAATTTTTTATTCTCAAATATAAATTATAATTTATTTCCATATTTGTCCAAATTTAAATTTAATTCATGTTCTTCATATCAAGCCCAATTCCAAACTCACAAATTCTAAAACATGAATTAAACTTTCAAAATATAATCTCAAAACTTGGGTTTATACATGGCTTGTCTAAAAACACACAAACTCTTAATTAATCAAGAAAATATGATCAATTTTAAATCATTTACATCAAAACTCCTTTAATTTAAAAATTGAACTCATTTGTTCATAAACTTATAATTTGCCAAAGCTTAGTTCTTATTTCATTAAAACATGAAATCAATTCCAAGAAATCTATGATGTATGTACAATTACAGTATCAAAATTGAAGAATATGTTCATGCATGTAGAGATTAGACTCAAACTCATGTAAGACTACAAAAATGAAACTCAACATAATTAATTCCCAATTTTACTTCCATAAATTTGAACCTAACTCCATTTCTTCATCTTCTTGCTCATTTTCTTTTTATTTACATGGAATTGAACACAATTATTTCTTAATTTAAGCTTTTAGTTAAATTATTTATAAAATCTAAGTTTCAATTTCTTACCTTAAGTCTTCAATGGTTGAATTTCTTGAGTCTCTTCTCTTTTCTTCATTTTCCCTTGCTTTTCCTTAGCTCTACTTCTACATATCTAGCAAATAGGTGCTGACTTGAACCATCTCTCTCTCTCTCTCTATATATATATATATATCTCTTTCTCACTCTCGGTGCTTTCTCTCTTTTTCTCGATTCTCTCTCTCTCTTGGATGTTTTAGTGAGCTTCCAGCACAAAGTTTTATTACATTACATTCCCTTCTCATACACAAAAGCTAGAACCGATAAGGCTCTCTAACTTTCTAAGGCATACACTAGTATTTTAATAAATTTTGAGTAGAAGAACTAATTACATATTAACTTAATTGATCACTTTTAAAGCCTAAGTAATTATGATTATCACTCAATTCTTCTAGTTAATCTCAAATTAAATCTTGATTAATACATAATTAAATTAATCATAACTAATCATAAATCCCACATAATTTAATTTATCTAATTGACTTCCTTTAGAACCTAATTAATTATATTTAAATTTATCACTCTGAATCAGATTTTTAATCAAACTCCCAAAAGGCCCCAAATATTAAATTAAACTTATTTCCATCTTCAATTTTGGTTTCGTAAATCATTAAGGCCTTCAATTTCATATTAAACTTCAAAATCTTTGCCAATAAATTACATACTCAATTGAATACTTCATAAATAAATTAATTCATAATAACCTTAATTCCCAATTCTCATAACTTAATTAACTTCAATTTGGACCCAATTAATCAAATCTCAATTTTACAAATCTGAATCGAATATTTAATTAAACTCCCATATGGTCCAATACTCGAAATTAAAATAATTCAATTTACCAATTATACTCTCTTGAGCCATTTAGGCTTTCAATTTCGTATTCCAAAATAAATTCTTATTAAAATCAAATACAAATCAGACTCCAAAATTCTCATAAATCCCAAATTACCTTAGAGTAACAACCAATTAGAATCCAAATCTCCTTAATCAATTAAACATAAAATCTTGTACATGATGTGGTTG
Organism: Camellia lanceoleosa; assembly: GCA_025200525.1. Taxonomy (NCBI): domain Eukaryota; kingdom Viridiplantae; phylum Streptophyta; class Magnoliopsida; order Ericales; family Theaceae; genus Camellia; species Camellia lanceoleosa. The sequence goes on from CM045760.1 coordinate 60,649,494, forward strand.
GCTTAATCTAAGGCTTATGCTAATTAAATTAATTCGTTACAAATCAAAATTTTACCAAATTTCACTGCAAGCTCTAAAAATCATGCTAAACACAAATGTAAGGTCGGTTTTGGTTTCTGGTGCCTCTAAGGCTATAAATTTTCAATTCAAGGTTCCAATTGCGACAGATTTTTCTACACCCAACATATATATAAATTCATAATCACATAAGAACTCACATAATTTAACATAAAAATTCATATCAAATACATAATCACATGCATAATTAAGTTTATTACAGGTTGGGTTATCACATCTCGGGTTTCCTAAATTTCCCAAAAATATTTAGATGACGACTCTATATCTGGCAAAGCAGTCAATTTTTGGCATTTGATTCAAACCTCGATTTTCCAAAAGATTTGCCGAATTTGGACTCATTTGTGTTTATCTATTTCACATTGCACTTGTGAAATCAAATTCAAAACAACGGAAGTCCGAACTGTCGGGCTAGTCGTATCCGAAAGGAGCATGAAAAGCCAGCTACAGTTTCTAGCGACTCTACTGGGGATTTAGAAAACTTGACTTAAAATTTATGATGTGAAATTTTATCTACCTATATATGTTCTTTGCATTGCATTTGCATTGTTATTTTAAGTCACTGTGTTTTCTATTTGCCATTTCTAGACGGTATGCTGGAGGCTTACCCAAAAGATTGCCAAAAGGCTGGCCGGTCATGGGTTCTGCCATGTTGGAAACACAACCCTTGGATATGGATTACCGTTGTACTGCTTGATCCTCCTTTCACTTCTCGGTGTTAGATGTGAGAGGTATATTAAGTGATCTTGTCGAGGTATCTCTTTTGACCAATTGGCCTAATGCATATGGTCAAACTTAGTGACTTTTTAAACATAGGACAGGATGCTCTCCTATTTACTAGGCTATTGTGATACCGTTTGTTTGAATAGTACAACTGTAAATCATTCCAAAACTAAGACAGGGAAACCCTAACCTCTCATAGGGGTGTTTTGAATTCTTTTGCGCAAAATGTGAAATCTTTGGAAATGTGTGATATAATCCTGAGAGAATCTTAATCTTGAGGCGATTCCTTTCAAACTTGAGGGTCATATTAAAATCAGAACTTGGGTCAAAATCTAGGGGTTTGTGTTTGATATGGGTGAATTGTCAACAAGACCAGAACCAGGGCACAAAATTGTATCTTGTTTTGTTTTGACTAGCATACTCAGTATCCCGATCTGATGGGGCATTTGTTTTTAATGCTAGGTTTGTCTGAGCCAAAGAAAGAGCTGCATCCAACTCAACAAAGGCCCAGTCCATCCAATCCCAGAAAAACCCACTCAGCAAAGGTCCAGTCCATCTAATCCCCAAAGGTCAGCTCAAAAAAGATCAATCCAATGCTAAAAGACCAATTCTAAAAAACCCAATCTAGTCACACCCATCTAGACCAATCCAGTTCAGATACATCAAGTATAATCGGGTCGAAATCCTTGTTAATCAGCTCTTAAGTTACACCCATCTATTTCCCCGATTGCCAACTCAGCAGATCCGTGATGGCACAGAGTCCAGAAGAAGTTGTGGCCATGATAGCAGCCCTAAACCAGGGAATGGCCATGTATTATGAGACCAGTACTGAAATGCAACGCCTATCTAGGGCATCTACCACACATCCAATCCCGGGCCCCCAGCCAAACTTTGACCTACCTCCACTAGCTGAAGATTTGCAAGGTCCAAATCCTCGAGAAGGGTTGGCTTAGGCTCAGGTTTTCGGACCCTTGGTGCAGCCTAATGAGGGCCTTTTTCCCCTTGATATTAATGATCTCGACTCGACTTTGTTAAAAATTGCTAATCTTAAGAAGCAATTCAAAAAGGCACAGGGAATTAGCTCCATACCCAACATTGAAGATGGGTACACCGAGGTTGCCGTACAGCTCCCAAACAGATTCAAAATTCTACCCATTGACCATTTCGATGGATTTGGAGATCTTATGGTACATAGCTGGCTTTTTCTGGATGTTCTGAAACCGATGGGTCTGACTAAGCCTCAAAAACTCTCTCTGTATGGAAGAACCCTGTCGAGTATAGCAGCCATTTGGTATGACAAGTTGGAGGATAATGTGAAGTAGAATTGGAAAGATTTGGCTGAGGTATTTGTCAATCAGTATTCTTACAATACCTAAATTGAAATGACCACCCAAGAGCTTGAAGCAACCCACTAGAATCATGAAGAACCTTCTGTGGAATTTGTTGCAAGGTGGAGAGCAAAGGCATCACAAATGACAGATCGACCTTCTGAGAGGGACCAAGTGCAAATAGTGGTGCATAACCTTGAGCTAGATATGTTACAAAAGTTAATAGTCGCTCCACTGTTCACTTTCAAAATTTTGCATGAGTTGGGGGTTCAGATTGAGAGCGCATTTAATAAAGGGATTATTCCTAGAACAAGCGAGCCAACAATAAGGGTATTTTCTAGGAGTACTAATGCTAGTAGCAACACTATTCCCAAACCCACTGAAATCAATATTGTTGCCACTCTTAAAGCTATCGACCCTTTCGCCAATACCAACCCATAAACGGCTAGCCGAACCGAAGCATAAGGCAGAACTTTCACCCGCTGTATATGAGCTTAACTAGCGCACTAAAAGTCCAGATAGAAAGAGGGTATCTCAAACCCCTTTATCCCCAACCTCTTCCTGACCCACTCTGTGCTAGACATAACCCCACCAAATACTATGTGTATCATCAACAGCGCAGTCATGGCATCGATCATTGCTACCGCCTTTGTCATGAGGTTCAGAATCTCATCAACAACCAGATGATAACTCTACTTCAAGACCCCAATGTTAGCACCAACCCACTTGCCATCCATGACCAAGTATCTCCAATCTACCTTAACCTCATCTATACACTACTTCCTACCTTCAACCCTAGCATATACATCACCCCGGCCCATTTACCCAAGCCTGAGGTGTTCATTCCAGAAAGCACTGATTTGTGCATGATGGATACACCCACTCTAGTTTGGACACATCAAGAGCGCCAAATGGCCGAACCCACTACTGTTGAGATGTTGAGAATGATTGAAGACCTTCAAAGAATGGTGGCAGATTTAACCTTTGGGGTTTCAACCCCATCAAAGGATTCTTCAATCTTGGGACAAGCTAAAGGTGGAATGGGCTAATCAAAAGCGAACATGGTCGAAGCAAGTAGCAAGAATGAGTCTGGGGGCAAGTATTGATCCCTATTCACATCTTCGGTGGGCTATTGCAACTTTAAAGGTCAAAAGGTTAAACAAGCAGCAAGTGTTTGCAGTTGTTGCAAAGATTGTGGATGACACTTTTATCACTCAGGTTAAGAGCATTTTGAATCAGAGGGCAAACCATGAAAAGGGATGCTTTACCAGAAACACCCTCCTGATTCCAGTCCTAAGCCCATGAATACCCAACCAACACCCATCAATCCCTTTGCCAATGTCTCTAAACCTGATGCTTCCTCCTCCCAAGAATAGGCCTTCACCCATCTCCATATGAGCCTAACCCTCGCCTTGAAGGTACTGTAGAGAAAGGGTATCTCTAACCGCTCAATCCTTGACCTCTCCCTAATTCTCTCCCACCTAGACATAACCCCATACAATATTGCACATTCCATCAAAAGTATGGACACCATACTGACCGTTGCTTTCGCCTTCGCCATGAAATTCAAGACTTGATTGATAATAAGGTCATCACCCCACCTTCAAATCCCAAAGTTGTCAATAAACCTATCCCTGACTGTAATAGATTGCCATCCCATAGCATAAATCCCATCCATGGTTTGCTAACAACCAACCTTAACCCTAGCCAGCACATTATACCCAACAATGCCAGCAATGATGGTTGGAATGATCAACCTCAGTCTCAGCTAGGGGAATTGTCCAAAGCATGTGAAAAAAAGACCTCCTGAACTAGGGGCATGGTCTGAAAAAGAATTTGTTTTGGTTAAAGAGATGTGTGGGGACAATCAGGATAATTGTGAGACTCAATCTGTAAGACTCAGTTTCAAAATCTGAAATCAATCCTGCTGAATGAAAGGCTGGTTTGAACCCTCTCGTAGGCTACTTGAAGTTGTTTTTGAATTCTGCAAATGGACTTAGAGAGTAAGAACCCCTTTTGTCTCCAGGATGCTGATTTGCTTTGAGTTGTTTCCTATAAATAGTTGAGTTGTACATTTTATTCTCTTTGTCTTTTCTTGCGTTGTTGCGTCAGTTGAGTCTTTTCCTTTGAGTCGCTCTCGCGTAACCCTCAGGTCTTCGTTGTTTTCAATAAGAAAGTATGAGTCAAGTTTTTGATCATTTTGTTGTGCCATTTTGGTGTCCCTACAGTAATGCATGTGTGACCTTTTAAAAATAGAAAAGATTTGAATTTTTTTTTTTGAATGAGATTCTATTAATAAGCTCGAGTGTTGAGAAGGATCCCCTAAATGGTTTGAGTGGATTCTGAATTATGGAATTTCTTCCCTTGGTGTTTTCATTATTTCAGAAAGAAATGGATAGGCGAAGCCAAAAAAGAAGAAAAAGAAAAAGAGAAAAGAAGGAAAAAAGAAAAACCAAGAAAAAGAAAGAAGGAAAAGAAAAAAAAAAAAGAGAAAAAGAAAAGGGAAACGAAATCAACCATCAAGACAGGGGTATTAATTGGAATGTAATTCAAGCAACTGTAAGGAGATGAACTTTTATCTGAATTCAGGGAGGCCAATGCGAGGAAGTACCATGAGAAGAACCAAATCTAAAAATGGAGCAAAAAAAAAAAAGAAGAAGACATGCATAAGAGAATGAAGAACCAAACTCAAATAAATGTGAAGCCAATTATCATGTTAGGGCAAGGATGACTATTGATCAAATTCATTTCAAATGTTATACCGCTATCCTTGAGAGGCTCGCTCGGCTGAAAACCTGAAAGGGGGACCTAGGTAAAAGTTAAAGCATGAAAAATGAGAAATCAAACAAATAGAGCTCGAAGGTTGAAAACCCTAAAGGGGTAACTTTGGCAAAAGTTAGAGCGCAAAAGGAGAGTGTTAAAACCTAAGTGAACCTTAGCCATGAACTACGTTGACCTGATTCCCATTCTTGGGATACGTAGGCAACTCCATCCTGAAGTTTGGTATCAACCATATCCATCTTGTTCGTCTCGACCCAATCATCTTGCCCAATTCGTGTCGTTAGCTTCGCATCCATCCATGAGCTATACCGACTACTACACATACTTCTGTTGGGTAAGAAAGAACTAGCTTGAATCAACAAGTGGAGCAATTTTCAATACTTGAACTTATCAATAGAATCTCTAACTTAAGCAACAAAAAGGAATTGAAACTTGGGTTTTGTGAAATTGAGCTTTAAAGGGAACATATGTAATACTAGGGGCACTATAAATGATCAATCACTATAGACACCCCATTTTTGACTGCCCCTAAGACTTGGGCGCCTTAGGTTGATCACTCGATGATGAAAATTACGCTGTACAAACGTTCGATTTCTTCAGCAAGAAGAGTTTCTAAATCCTAACCTTATACCCTATTTTGACCAAAACTATTTTAGACCTTAAAACCCTCTCTTTCAAAACATTTTTGAAAATGTTTCTATGATGTTCCGACGCTCACATTTCGTTAAAAATTACACTTTTCGGTAAATCGAGTAAGGACAAAGTGGAAATAAATGGAAGAGAGGTGAAATCTTTGAAAAATCTTTTAAAACATCTTATTTAGAGGTTTGGAGTTGGAGAAAATGGGAGGGGAGGGAAGAAAACTAGTTGGGGAAATGGTTGAGCTTGAAACCATTAAGAGAGAACTGAGCAGCCATCACTAAATCAGACATATCTCTTTTTACAGTTAGACTTTAGTTGTGAGGCCACCACCATTGGAAAGTAGACTTCTGGGGCTTCAATTTAGACTCAAGAATCTCCTAAATCCGAGTTCGGATGAGGGAGATATGGCTATTTGAAGTTAGGCACCAATCCGGTTAAGATAGAAATGAGCAACCTTCACTAATATAGGCATATCTCTTTACACACTTAGAACTTAGATGTGAGGTTACTTCCATTGGAAAGTAGACTTACAGGGCTTTAATTTAGACTCAAGAATGACCTAAAATCGAGTCGGATGAAGGAGATATACCCATTTGAAGTCGGGCATGGAAACAAATTTTTGTGGCCGGCCGTCCACTAATAGTGGCCTATCGGCCACTTGTGTAAAATGCAGATATTTGTTGCTAGCTGTCCCTCAAAAGCTCCAGCTATTCCTATATAGATATTTTCGATCCCCCAAAAGCTCTAGCTGTTCCTATATAGATATTTTCGACCTGAAAGGCTATTTTTCTATATCTACCAAGCCAGCGCTCTTGTTTTTAGGTTACAAAAAATTCCAAAAGGCCAAATTCTTGAAATTCTCTCTCTGACTTTATCTTGCAACACACACACACCTTACCCAAACACTTCCTAAACCAATATTGGAGCTATCCTTGCTGAGATTATTGAGTCCAAATCTCAGCCCTTGAGAGTGTAAGCTTTGTGGTTTGTGAACAAAAGAGTTATCGTGCTTCAAGAGGTATAATTTTGAGCATCTCTACACTACTTCTCTCTTATCTTTTCTTACTATTTTTGGGCTGTTTTTACACTTTTTATGGGCTGAAACTTGTGGTTTAAAGCTACCAAAGGTGGATGGGTTAATCACCCTTCTGTGAACATTGCTCTCTAAGCTTTTGCCCTTGTGTTTCCCATTCTTTTCTCAACTTTTTTTGAGCTTTTTACCACTGAATTTCAGATATTTTCAGAGGCTAAAAATGTAATTGTGAATTCCCAAACATAGACGGGTTATCCTCCCCTCCTTTGGCTTGTTTTCTAGCTAAAATTCTCCATTATTTTAGCTTACTCTTTTTGCTTCTTTTACTTCAATTCCAGCACTATTTTTGCTTTATTTAGGACCATTTTTTATGTGTTTGTTTCATTTATGCTTTATATTGCATGCTTGTGGTGTAATGGTCCTCATAGGTTTGGTGTTTTAGGCATTAGACACCAACTTATTTGAGTTGATAGCATTTATTTAATACTTTTCATACTTGTGTTTATCTCTAATCATCTCTGCAATCTCCCTCATTTCTTAGCTTTTTCTCTTTGTTTTGAGAGTTGCTTCAAAAGGAGTGTTGTTTAAGCTTGAGGGGTGACATTGTGCTTAATGGTTTAATCCCTTTGGGGGTTCATTACCAACGGCATGATCTCTCTCTCATGCCGAAAACAACATTTGGTTTGGTACTTCCCTTCTTTAGTGGACTTGAAATTCATTATTAGACTTAATAGACTAATGAATGGAAGCTAATTAAAATGAAGTAATAAAATTGGGGTTAAAATGGACCAAGATAATAAAATAATTTGGTGTTCAATCGAACATTAATTGAACACATGGAGACTTGAGTCATTTCATACTTGTTAGTGATGAAATGGTTCAAGTTTCCAAGGTCAACCACTTCCCTTGATCAATCCATGACAGAGAGGAGGTTTTATTGATCTTTCCTTACCATTTATTGAAATTGTATCCCTTAATTCATAAGTCATCACGCAATGAAATTGTGTCGATTGATGGCTTGCGAATCAAGCCTACCCCTCATTTGACTTGTTTGATGATAAGGAGAGGTAGGGTGGACAGATATCCCCTGTGAATACTCTGTTTGTGCTCTATTTATTCTCTGTTGCTGCAGGAAAAAACCAACATTAGTGGTTGGCAGGCCACTTTTACTGGGCGGCAAGCCATTATTTGTGGCCGGCTGGCCACTACTACTGGGTTGCCAGCCACTTTTTTCAACCAAGCAGCACCACTTCCTTCACAGAGCAGAGCAGAGGCTGAGGTGTAAAAAATAGTGCAGAGGTATTCTCGAGGAACAAGTTCATGTGCATGCATAAGCCATTTCCTTGCTCCTCGAGACCCGTGCAATTTATTTTTGTTAATAGTAGTATGTTTGCTAGTGAACTTGTAATTAATTACTTAGTTATTTAATTTCATAGTGTAACTAATTAGTTAGTTTAATTAGTTAGAGTAGCTAGTTAATTTTGTGATGTAATTATTTAATTAGCTAGAATAGTTAGTTAAATGTGGCGTTGTAATAATTAGTTAAAGTAGCTTAGCTAGTTCATTCATTCGAACCCTCTTGTGCGAGGGCCAAATATGTAATAATGTGTATGTCTTCCAACCCCATGTCTTTCTCTATTTTATTTATCCTCTTATGATGGATAGAATAGAACATCATGTTTCATTTAGCATATTCCATGTTTACATCCACTTAGCTTGCATGCATCGAGGCTCTGTTCATCATTCTAACAAGCATTGTTGTTTATCACTTTGTCGAATATGTGTTTAAACTGCATGCTTTCAAATTGATTCACATGTCATAATTACTTGTTGAGCCTATTACTTGCATCATTGCATGTGTTACATTAGTTAGGGGCATGCATGTTTTCTAACCCTTTTCTTTTGGCTTGCCTTGGAGTACTAAGTGAGCACTTTATTGCTTTAGCATATTGCAAAAGTGTGATTGTTGCCATATCAAGCATGTTTTTCATGAGGCTAAGTGCATACTTGATATACCTGTTTGAATGCTGATAGATGAAGGCTAATTGCCAAATTTGGGATAAATTGATTAATGTACATACGAGCCAACTTTTCCAAATGATACATATTCAAACACTTTTCAAAACAAACATGAAATCAAAGTGTTCCAATTTTTACAAATTAGTCTATACTTGTGTGCGTCACATAGTAATGCTAGCCTAAATAATCGGAATAAGAGCATATAATGTCAAAGAATCACATCATGGTTAGTAGAGGCCGATCTTTGATTGGGTGAGTGAGGTGCTCAATTCATAACCTTCCCCTCTCGTACCTAAGTTCCCGAGCTGAGACACTTTGGTGATGACGGATAAGTGGCCTTTGGCACGAGTCTCGGGTTTCCTAAATTTCTCAAAAATATTTAGATGGCGACTCTATATCTGGAAAAACAGTCCATTTTTGACATTTTGATTCAAAATTGATTTTCCAAAAGATTTGCCGGATTTGGATTCTTTTGTGTTTATCTATTTCACATTGCACTTGTGGAATTAGATTCAGAACTACGGGAGTCCGAACTATAGGGCTAGTCATATCTGAAAGAAGCGTGAAAAGTCGAGCTATAATTTTTGGTGACTCCGCTGGGGATTTAGAGAACTTGACTTGAAATTCATGATGTGAAATTTTATCTACACTTATATGTTCTTTGCATTGCATTTGCATTGGTTCTTTAAGTCACTGTGTTTGCCATCTACTATTCTTGGACGGTTTGCCGAAGGCTTGCCCAAAAGCTTGCCAAAAGGTTGGCAGGTCATGGGCTCTGCCATGTTGGAAACACAACCCTTGGATCTAGACTACCGCTATACCATTTGATCCTTCTTTCACTTCGCGGTGTTAGGTGTGAGAGGTATATTAGGTAGTCTTGCTGAGGTACCCCCTTTGACCATTTGGCCTAGCTGCATATAGTAAAGCCATAGAGACTATTCCAAACTAGGATAGGATGCTCTCCCATATGCAGGATGATGTGATACCACTTGTTTGAATAGTAAAGTTGTAGATCACTCCAAATCTAGGACAGGGAAACCCTAACCTCTCCTAAGGGTGTTTTGAATGCTTTTGTGCAAAATGTGAAATCTTTGGAAATGTGTGATGCAATCTTGGGAGAGTTTTAATCTTGAGGCGATTCCTTTCAAAACTTGCGGGTCATATCAGAATCAGATTTGGGTCGAAATCTAGGGCTTTGTGTTTAATATGGGTGAATTTTTAGCAAGACAAAACCAAGACCAAAAATTATATCTTGCTTTGTTTTGACAAACATACCCGGTATCCCGATCTGATAGGGCATTTGTTTTTAATGCTAGGTTTGTTTGAGCTAAAGGAGGAGAAATACCCCACTCGCTCAAAGGCCCAGTCCATCTAATCCCCAAAGGCCAACTCAGAAAAGATCTAGCCAATGCCAAAAGACCTACTCTAAAAAAGCCCAATTCAGTCGAGCTCGTCTAGACTAATCCAGTTCAGATACATCAAGTATAACTGGGTTGAAATCCTTGTTAGTCAGTTCTCAGCATACACCCATCCATATCCCCAATTACCAAGTTAGCAGACCCGTGATGGCTCAAAGTCCAGAAGAAGTTGTGGCCATGATATCGGCCCTAAACCAGGGAATTGTCATATAGGATAAGACCAATACTGAAAAGCAATGCCCACCTAGGGCATTTACTACACATCCAATCCTGGGCCCCCAGTCGAACTTTGACCCACCTTCGCTAGCTAAAGATTTGCAGGGCCTAGATCCTCGAGAAGGGTTAGCTCAAGCTCGAGTTTTCAAATCCCTGGTGCAGCCTAATGAGGAGCTTTATCCCCTTGATATTAATGAGCTCGACCCAACCTTGTTAAAAATTGCTAACCTTGAGAAGCAATTCAAAAAGGCTTAGGGAATTAGCTCCATTCCCAACATCGAGAATGGGTACATGGAGGCTGTCGTAAGGCTCCCAAATAGATTCAAAATGCGACATATTGACCATTTTAATGGGGTTTGGAGATCCTATAGTACATATCGGGCTTTTCTTGGACGTCTTGAAACTGATGGGTTTGACTAAGCCTCATAAACTCTCTCTATATGGAAGAACCCTATCAGGTATAGCAGCCACTTGGTACGCCAAGTTGGAGGATACAGTGAAGGAGAACTGGGAAGAGTTGGCTGATGTGTTTGTCAATCAGTATTCTTACAATACCCAAATTGAAATGATCACTCAAGAGCTTGAAGCAACCCACCGGAATCTAACAGAACCTTTTATGGAATTTGTTGCAAGGTGGAGAGCAAAGACAGCACAGATGACAGATCAACCTTCTGAGAGGGACCAAGTGCGAATAGTGGTGTAGAACCTTGAGCCTGATATGTTGAAAAAGTTAATAGTCACTCCACTATTCACTTTCAAAAATCTACATGAATTGGGGGTTCAGATTGAGAGTGCATTCAATAAAAGGATTATTCCCAGAAAAAGCGAACCAACAAGGAGGGTATTTTCCAGGAGTACCAATGCTAGCAGTAGCATTATTCCCAAACCCACTGAAATCAATACCGTTGCCGCCACTCCCAAAACTGCTGACCCTTTTGCTAATGCCAACCCATAAACAGCCGGCCTAACCAGAGCTCAAGGCAGAACTTTTACCCCCCTCCATACGAGCCTAACCAATGCACTAAAAATCCTGAAGGAAAGAGGGTATCTCAAAGCCCTTGATCCCTAACTACTTCCTGACCTACTCCCTGCTAAACATAACCCCACCAAATACTGTGTACACCATCAGCAGTGCAGTCATGGTACCGATTGTTGCTATTATCTTTGTCAGGAGGTTCAGAATCTCATTGACAACCAGATGATAGCCCAAGAACCCAATGTTACTACCAACCCACTTCCCATCCATGACCAAGTATCTCTTGCCCACCTTAACCTCATCTATATACTCTTATCTACCTTCAACCCCAGCATATACAACACCCCAGCCCATTTATCCAAGACTGAGGTGTTCATTCCAGAAAGCACTAACTTATGTATAATGGACGCACCCAATCTAGTTTGGGTATGCCAAGGGTGCCAAATGGCCGAATCCACTACTACTGAGATGTTGGAAATAATTGAAGACCTTCAAGGCACAGTGGCAGACTTAACATTTGGGGTTTTGATCCCGTCAAAAAGCTCTCTAATCTTGAGACAAGCCACAGTTGAAAAGGGTCAACCCCGAAGCTATCTCAAGTCTGGGTGATAACAGATCAACAACAAATGGGCCTCGCTTCGATATAGCCACCCAATCCCTTGACCAAGCAGAAGCAAATTGCAAGAACAAAGCCGGGACAAGTATTGATCCCTATGCACAACTTCAGTGGGCTATTAAGACTTTGAAGGTCAAAGGGTTGAACAAGCAGCAAGTGCTTGTAGTTGTTGCAAAGACTGTGGATAATACTTTTGTCGCTCAAGATTTGAATCAGGGGGCAAACAATGGAAAGGGATGCTTTACCAGAAACACCCATCCTGATTCCAGTTCCAAACTCATGAATACCTGACCAACACCCGCCAACCCATTTTCCAATGTTTCCAAACCTAATGCTTCCTCCTCCCAAAAACGAACCTTCCCCTAACTCCATATGAGCCTAACATGTGCATTAAAGGTACTGATGGAGAAAGGGTATCTCAAGTCGCTCAATCCTCGACCTCTCCCTAATCCTCTCCCACCTAAACACGACCCTACCTAATATTGCACATTTCATCAACAGCATGGTCATCATACTGATCGTTGCTTCCGCTTTCGCCATAAAATTCAAGGCTTGATTGACAATAAGGTCATCACCCCTCCTGAAAATCCCAAAGCTGTCAATAAACCTCTCCCTGACCACAATAGATTGCCTCTCCATAACATAAAAACCACCCATAACTTGCCAACAACCAACCATTACTCTAGCCAACACAGCATACCTGCTAATGAGCCCAAACCCACTGTGTTCATTCCTGAATCTTCTAATTCTGATCTGAGCAAAAGGAACAAAATCTTTGAAGAGATGGAAAGTTTACTCAATCTTGATGAGTTCAAGCTTGATGAAGCAGTGGACTCTCTATAGATGCCAGCACTAGTGGTTGGAATGATGAACCTCAGTCTCAGCTAGGGGAATTGTTGAAAGCATTTGGAAAGGACCTTCTGAACTAGGGGCATGGTGTGAAAAAGGAATTGTTTCAGTCAAAAAGATGTGTGGAGACTACATAAATGTGAGGCTTAGTCTGTGAGACTCAGTTTAAAAGTCTGAAATCAATCCTGCTGGGTGTGGATGTTAGTATTGCTAAATTGAAGGTAGGTCTGGACATTCCCGTTGGCTACTTGAAGTTGTTTTTGAAATTCTGCAGATGGACTTGGAGAAGGAAAACCCCTTTTGTCTCAGAGATGCTTATTTTGTTTTGAGTTGTGTCCTATAAATAGTTATGTTGTGAGTTTTATTTTGTTTACGTCACTGCGTCAATTGAGTCTTTTCTTTTGAGTCGCTCTCGTGTACCTATAGGTCTTCGTTTTGTTGTTTTAATAATAAAAAAGTGAGAGTCAAGTTCTGATCATTTTGTTGTGCCTACAAGAATGCATGTGTGCCCTTTTAAAAAAATAGAAAAAGCTTTGAATTTGTTTTTTGAATGAGATTATGTTAATAAGCTCGAGTGTTGTGAAGGATCCCCCCAATGGTTTGAGTGAATTCTGACATATTGGCACAAAGTCCTTCATTATTTTAGAATTTTAAGCTATTTCTTTTGCAGACTTGCTAAGATAGGTTTAGAATTGTGCACCGTATTTTACATTGTCCTAGGGATTCTTTTCGCCGTTAGGCAATCATTGTGACAAGCACAAGGTGGCTTTCAGACTTGCAAGCACAAAATAACTTTCAGACCTTACAATCATAGAATTTATCCCCCTGGTGTTTTCATTATTTCGAAAAGAAATGGATAAAAGAAACCAAAAGAGGAAAAAAGAAAAAGAGAAAAAAGAAAAAGAAAAAGAAAGAAACCAAGAAAAAAAGGAAAAAAAAGAAGAAGAAAAGAAAAGAGGAAAAAGAAAAAGGAGCCAACCATCAAGGTAAGGGTATCCATTGGAATGAAATTCAATCAACCATGAGGAAAAGAACTTTCGTCTGAATTCGGGGAAGCCAATGCAAGAAGGTACCACATTACGGGAACAACCAACTTTCAGAATAAAGTGAAAAGAAACGAAGCAGGCATGCATAAAAGAATGGAGACCCAAGCTCAAATAAAGGTGAAGCCAGTTCCAGTGTTAGGGCAAGGATGACTATTGATCAAATCTGAAATGGCGACCTAGGCAAAAGTTAGAGCATGAAAAATGAGAAATCAAAAAAAAAATTAAAAAAAATAGAGCTCGCAAGGTTGAAAACCCCGAAGGGGTGACTTTGGCAAAAGTTAGAGTGCAAAAAGAGAGTGCCAATACCCAAGTGAATCTCAGCCATGAACTACATTGACCTGATTCCCATTTTTGGGATACATAGGCAACTTCATCCTGAAGTTAGGTCTCAACCATATCTATCTCATCTATCTCGACCCAATCATCTTACCTAATTCACGTCGTCAGCTTTGCATCAATCCATGAGCTACACCGATTACTACACATATCACATACTTGCATTGGGTAAGAAAAAACTAACTTGAATCAACAAGTGGAAAAAATTTTAATATTTGAACTTATGAGTAGAATCTCTATCTTGAGCTAAAAACAATCAAAACTCGGGTTTTGCGAAATTGAGTTTTAAAGGGAACATAAGTAATACTAGGGGCACTATGAGTGATCAGTTACCTTGAGTCTTTTTCTGCTTTTGGGTCAGTTATGAGTTCTGTTGTGTTATGCCTAGTGTTTGTCTCAGTCTGCGCTCTATATCGAGTCACCATAGTGTGTCGCTATTCATCGAATCACCATAGCATGTATGTAGCTCAAAAGCGCTCTTCATCGAGTCACCATAGCATATCTGTTGCTTAAAGTTCAATAGAGTGGCATGGTTAAAATTCTATACACGAGTTTTCACTTCGAACTAAAAAAAAAGTCCATGTGTGGAATTCATAAACAAACTGAGAGTGCCCATACAAGGGGCATCACATTGATAATCATTGCAAAGTGTATATAAGGAATCCATCACTGCTTTGGAGGGGACTGGAGTAAGGTCTCAACATGTCAAGAAAGAAAAGAAACATGAGTTTGATTTGTTGGCAACTAGCCCAAGATCTGATGATCCCCATTACACGTGCTTGCATAATGTTGAAAAAGGTGGCTAATGATTGGACATTAGGGGCAATTTTCAATACATCTGATTGGGCCATCCATTGAACAAAGGGCATAAACCCAACTGGTGGCCAATGACTGGACACTAGGGGCAATTTTCAGTACATCAAATCAGGTCATCAATTGAACAAGGGGCATGAACCCAACCCTTCTCTCAATCCTCCCAAAGCCACTTGTCGAGCATTTTCCCCGGGATTAGGGTTGCTCACCCCTATGAGGATTCTGATATGATTCAATTTTTGAAAGTTGTCTCTGGCCATGTCAAAACTCTCTTAGGATTGCCATCTTCCCTCTGATTAAACATGTGCTTTGGATTATGCTTGCATGCTTATACACTCTGGTTGAGTTGAACTGCATGACTGGTCAATTTTGCTCTTGACTTTGTTTTGCACTTAATAGAGTTTTGTCGAGTTGCCTCTCTTTGTGTTATATTTCAATGAGTTGTTGCAAGTTGCCGTGCACTTATTTCATAAGATACATGATGCACTACTCTATGTATTGCTCATTTCCCTTTACATACCATTCGTCTTACATCGCACTATTTTGTGCACCCTGTATCGCACTGTCCTATGCACTTTGTATCGCACTATCTTGTGCATTCTACCCTGTATCGCACTTTTTTGTGCACCTTGCATCGCATTATCTTGTGCATTTCACCTTGTATTACACTGTCTTGTGCAAACTTGCATCACACTATTTTGTGCATTTAACCTACATCGCACCTTCCACAACACTATCTTGTGCATTCACTTGCATCACACTATCTTGTGTACCCACCTCGCACTTTCTTATGCACTTGCATCGCACTATCTTGTGCACCCCGTATCACACTGTCTTGTGCATTCGCATCTATTTTGTCCATTCCACTCACATCGCACTGTCTTGTGCACCCCTACATTGCACAATCTTGTGCACCCTCACTTACACTGTCTTGTGCACCTGTATTGCACTATCCTACGTATTCACCCATATCGCACTGTCTAGTGCAAACTTGCATCGCACTGTTTTATGCATTCACCCTGCATCGTATTGTTTTGTGCATTCATCTTGTATCGCACTATTTTTTGCACCTTACATCGTATTGTCTTGTGCACTCATATAGCACTGTTTTGTGTATTCATTCACCCCCATTCATACTATTTTGTGCACCTCAATCGCACTATTTTATGCACCTTGCATCACACTGTCTTGTGCACCCATATAGCACTGTTTTGTACATTCACCCTGCATTGCACTGTTTTGTGCAGCTTCCCCGCACTGTCTTGTGTAGCTTACTCGCACTATCTTGTGCAGCTCACCTGCACGGTCTTGTGCACCTCACCCGCACTGTCTTGTGCACTCATTAGGTCTAGGAAACCTTAAATCCTCTAGAGGTGCAATCCTTTTGGTGTTTGTTATGCCCAAATGGCTTTAGGCGATCTGGTATAGCCACCTGATTGTGTTTGCGATGAGTTCCTAGGAGACCAACTGAGACTGTGAAAACAAGAGTTCGAATGGCCGAGGGCTAGAACGCAAAGGTTCGGAATTTTCGAGACTAAAGTCTGGTTTAAATACCCAGGGGTGTATCCTCGGCTTGAAATCCGTATAGCAGCGCCATAGGTTGAGGTAGCTTGTACGCGCCTCAATTTTGGATACTAAACTAACCTAGTCTATCACCCTATTGGAGAATAGGAAAAGTTGCAAACATAGCCAGGAAGAAAAGTAGTACCTGTGGTTTGGAAGCCCGTAAAGATAAAACCGAGAAGAAGTGGAAGATCCCCAGCAGCATAAGGTAAGTCATCACCGATTATCCCTGTAGGGTACTTTCTAAGGCATCACTTCCAAAGCTGCTACATCATAGTTATTATTTATTGCATCACATCTATTATCTCTATCGCATCGCACACTATCCATTGCATCCATTACATCATTACCATTTTATCGCCTGTATCTTTTCCACGTTAAGCTTAGTCTGGCATGGGCTCATACCTTTCCCTTGTTGAAACATGGTTCCATCATGTGTAAGTACCCATGCTGCGCTGAAGCCAGTATTGAGGGTGTCAACACATTTTCTGTGTTAGACGTGGTCTGTTTTGTGTCCATACCTTTTCTAGGTAAAATGTGGTTCAGCCTACGCCTTATTAACTACATCAATTTCATCCATTGCATTGTACTTTTTGTTGCATTCAGCGTTTAGGATCATTATCTTTCCCTAGCAGATCATTCCTCACTTATATTATACCACCCAATTACTTGTACTCTTTCTCTTTCTACGAAAAACATAGTTTTGCATGCACTCGCACCCCTTTCATGTTCAAACATGGTTCTGTTACGTGTAAGCATCCATGCTACACTGAGGCCAGTATTGAGGGTACAGGCACTTAGCATGTGTTAGGTGTCATTTGGCTGTGCCACTTCTTTTCTATATAAAATGTAGTTTGGTTTACATCTCCATTCCTTTATGATATTTGTGTAGTTTTGCACTACTTGTGGTTTGATTATTTCATTACATTGTATATCATTACATTGTTTTGTTGCATTGTGTATCATTTGCATCTTGCCCCTGAACTACACTGGTTTGATTCCTTGTAAAAGGATACGTAGGCAACCCTCGGGTTCAACCAACTGTATCTGCATTTTGTTTGTTTACCCAAGTCTTACGGCCTTGTCAAAATGGGTCATCTTCGAGCTTGGACATTCACTGACGTCATTTCATGACTTCGAGCTCTATCAAAGAGGGGCAACTGTAGACTCCTCATTTTTGACTACCCTTAAGACTTGTGTGCCTCAAGCTGATCACTCAATGATGAAAGTTATATTGTACAAACATTCGATTTCTTCAGCAAGAAGAGCTTTTAAATCCCAACCTTATACCCAATTTTGACCAAAACTATTTTAGACCATAAAACCGTCTCTTTCAAAATATTTTTGAAAATGTTTCTACGATGTTCCGAGGCTCGCATTTCGTTAAAATTGCATTTTTCGGTAAACCGAGTAAGGACAAAGTGGAAATAAATGGAAGAGAGGTGAAAACTTTGAAAAATCTTTAAAAACATCTTATTTAGGGGTTTGGAGTTGGAGAAAATAGGAGGGGAGGGAAGAAAACTAGTTAGGGAAATGGTTGAGCTTAAAACCGTTAAGAGAGAATTGAGCAACCATCACTAAATCAGGTCTATCTCTTTTTACACTTAGACTTTAGTTGTGAGCCCACCACCATTGGAAACTGGACTTCTGGGGCTTCAATTTAGACTTAAGAATCTCCTAAATCCGAGTTTGGACGAGGGAAATATGACCGTTTGAAGTTAGGCACCAATCTGGATAAGATAAAACTGAGTAACCTTCACTAAAATAGGAATATCTCTTTTCACACTTAGAATTTAGATGTGAGACCACTTTCATTGGAAATTAGACTTTCGGGGCTTCAATTTAGACTCAAGAATGACATGAAATCGAATCTGGATGAGGGAGATATGCTAGTTTAAATTCAGGCATGCAAGCATATTTTTGTGGCCAGCCGCCCACTAGTAGTGGCCTACTGACCACTTGTGTAAAATGCAGATATTTGTTGCCAGTTGTCCCACAAAAACTCCAACTATTTCTATATAGATATTTTCGACCTGAGAGGTTGTTTTTTTATATATACCAGGCCAACCTTTTGCTTTTAGGTTACAAAAAATAACAAAAGGCCAAATTCTTGAAATTATCTCTCTATCTCTATCTTACAACACACACACCTTACCCAAACACTTCCTAAACCAATATTGGAGCTCTCCTTGCAGAGATTATTGAGTCAAAATTTCAGCCCTTGAGAGTGTAAGCTTTGTGGTTTGTGAACAAAAAAGTTACCTTGCTTCAAGAGGTATAATTTTGAGCATCTCTAAACTACTTCTCACTTATATTTTCTTACTATTTTTGGGCTATTTTTATACTATTTTTATGGGTTGTAACTTGTGGTTTAAAGCTACCAAAGGTAGAGGGGTTAATCACCTTTCTTTGAACCTTGCTCTCTAAGCTTTTGCCCATGTGTTTCCCATTCTTTTCTCAACTTTTTTTGAGCCTTTTACCACTGAATTTCATATATTTTCAGAGGCTAAAAATGTAGTTTTGAAGTCCCAAAAATGGAGGGGTTAGCCTCCCCACCTTTGGCTTGTTTTCTAGCTAAAATTCTCCATTATTTTAGCTTACTCTTTTTGCTTCTTTTATTTCAATTCCAACACTATTTTAGCTTAATTTAGGACCGTTTTTATGTGTTTGTTTCATTTATGCTTTATATTGCATGCTTGTAGTGTAATGGTCCTCATAGGTTTGGTGTTTTAGGCATTAGACACCAACTTATTTGAGTTGATAGCATTTATTTCATGCTTTTCATACTTATGTTTATCTCTAATCATCTCTGCAATCTCCCTCATTTGTTGGCTTTTTCTCTTTGTTTTGAGAGTTGCTTCAAAAGGAGTGTTGTTTAAGCTTCAGGGGTGACATTGTGCTTAATGGTTTAATCCCTTTAGGGGTTCATTACCAATGGCATGATCTCCCTCTCATGCCGCAAACAACATTTGGTTTGGTACTTCCCTTCTTTAGTGGACTTGAAGTTCATTATTGGACTTAATTGACTAATGAATGGAAGGTAATTAAAATGAAGTAATAAAATAATTTGGTGTTCAATCGGACGTTAATTGAACACATGGAGACTTGAGTCATTTCATACTTGTTAGTGATGACATGGTTCAAATTTCCAAGGTCAACCATTTCCCTTGATCAATCCATGACATGGGAGAGGTTTTATTGGTCTTTCCTTACCATTTATTGAAATTGCATCCCTTAATTCATAAGTCATCACGCAATGAAATTGCGTCGATTGATGGCTTGCGAATCAAGCCTACCCCTCATTTGACCTGACAGACATCCCCTAAGAATACTCTGTTTGTGCTCTGTTTGTTCTTTGTTGCTGCAAGAAAGAACCAACATTAGTGGCTGGCAGGCCACTTTTACTGGGCGACAGGCCATTATTTGTGGCCAGCTAGCCACTACTACTGGGTTGCCAGCCACTTTTTTCAACCAAGCAGCACCACTTCCTTCACAGAGCAGAGTAGAGGCTAAGGTGTAAAAAATAGTAAAGAGGCATTCTTGGGGAAGAAGTTCATGTGCATGCATAAGCCATTTCTTTGCTCCTTGAGACCCGTTCAATTTATTTTTGTTAATAGTAATTTGTTTGCCAGTGAACTTGTAATTAATTACTTAGTTATTTAATTTCGTAGTGTAACTAATTAGTTAGAGTAGCTAGTTAATTTTGTGTTGCAATTATTTAATTAGCTAGAATAGTTAGTTAAATGCGGCGTTGTAATAATTAGTTAAAGTAGCTTAGCTAGTTCATTCATTCGGACCCTCTTGTGTGAGGACCAAATATGTAATAATGTGTATGTCTTCCAACCCCATGCCTTTCTCCCTTTTATTTATCCGCTTATGATGGATAGAATAGAACATCATGTTTCATTTACCATATTCCATGTTTGCATTCACTTATCTTGCATGCATCGACTCTGTTCATCATTCTAACAAGCATTTTCGTTTATCACTTCGTTGAATACGTGTTTAAATCGCATACTTTCAAATTGATTCACATGTCATAATTACTTGTCGAGCCTATTACTTGCATCATTGCATGCGTTGCATTAGTTAGAGGCATACATGTTTTCTAACTCTTTTCTTTTGGCTCGCCTTGGAGTACTAGGTGAGCACTTTATTGCTTTAGCATATTGCATAAGTGTGATTAATGTCATATCAAGCATGTTTTCCATGAGACTAAGTGCTTACTTGATATACCTATTTGAATGCCAATAGAATAAGGCTAATTGCTAAAATTGGGATAAATTGATTAATGTACATACGAGCCAACTTTCCAAGTTATACATATTCAAACACTTTTCAAAACAAACATGAAATCAAAGTGTTCCAATTTTTACAAATTAGTCTATACTTGTGTGCGTCACATAGTAATGTTAGCCTAAATAATCAGAACAAGAGCATATAATGTCAAAGAATCACATTATGGTTAGTAGAGGCTGATCTTTGATCAGGCGAATGGGGTGCTCAATTCATAACCTTCCCCTTTTGTACCTAAGTTCCCGAGTTGAGACACTTTGGTGATGACGGATAAGTGGCCTTTGGCACAAGTCTCGGGTTTCCTAAATTTTTCAAAAATATTTAGGTGGCGACTCTGTATCTGGCAAAGCATTCAATTTTTTGCATTTTGATTCAAAATCGATTTTTCAAAAGATTTGCCGGATTTGAACTCTTTTGTGTTTATCTATTTCACAATGCACTTGTGGAATCAGATTCAAAACGACGGGAGTCCGAACTGTAGGGCTAGTCATATCCGAAAGGAGCACAAAAAGTCAAGCTACAGTCACCTTGAGTCTTTTTCTACTTGTGGGTTAGTTGTGAGTTCTATTGTGTCACGCATGGTGTTTGTTTCAGTCTGCGCTATTCATCAAGTCACCATAACGTGTCTGTCACTCAAAAGCGCTCTTCATCGAGTCACCATAGTGTGTTTGTCGCTCAAGTTCAACAGAGTGGCATGGTCAAAATTTCATACACGAATGTTCGCTCCAAATTCAAAAACAAGTCCATGTATGGAATTTATAAACAAACTGAGAGTGGCCATACAAGGGATGTTCGCTCCAAATTCAAAAACAAGTCCATGTATGGAATTTATAAACAAACTGAGAGTGGCCATACAAGGGGCATCGCATTCATGATCATTGCAAAGTGTATCTAAGGAATCCATCACTACTTTGGGGTAAAATAGAGTAGATCCTCAACATGCTGGAACAGAAGAGAAACATCAGTCTAATTGGTTGGCAACCGTTCTAGGATCTGATGATCCCCATCACACATGCCTACATGATGTTGAAAAAGGTGGCCAATAATTGGACACTAGGGCATTTTTCAATACAAATGATCGGGCCATCAATTGAACAAGGGGCATGAACCCAACCAGTGGCCATTGAACACTAGGGTAAATTTTTAGTACATCTGATCGGGTCATCAATTAAACAAGGGGCATGAGCCTAACCTTTCTCTCAATATGCTCAGAGACATTTATCGGGCACTTTTCCCTGGATTTGGGTGGGCTCACCCCCATGATGATTCTAATATGGTTCAGCTTTCGAAAGTTGTCTCCAACCTTTTAAAAACTCTCTTGGGATTGCTATCTTCCCTCTGATTAATACGTGTGGTTTGTATTATACCTGAGTGTTCATACGCCCTGGTTAATTTGAACTGTGTGATTGGTTGTTCTTACTCTTGACTTTGTTCTATACGTAACAGAGTTTTGTCAAGTTGCCTCTCTTTGTGTTACATTTCAATAAGTTGTGGCTAATTTCAAATAAATTGTGGCAAGTTGCTCTGCACTCATTTCATAAGGTACTGTAGACGTCCCCGAACGCATCCCGGGGAGGGTGCGACTCCCCCCCGTTCTGGTTCGATATTGGGTCACTACAGTTCGAAGGACTCAAATGTCACGGTTCTTAATCTTGAACCAAAGAGTCCAAACCCGGCAAATCGTTTTGAAAATAGATTTTTTTTGAAAGAAGTGCCAAACATAGACTGCTTTGCCAGATACAGAGTCGCCACCTAAATTTTTTTTAATGGGAAATTTAGGAAACCCTGACTCGGTGCCAAAGGCCACGTCTCCGTCATCACCAAAGTTGCCTCGGCTCGGGAACTTGGGTACGATTGGGGAAGGTCACTTCGTGAGCACCCCCGCTCGCCCGGTCAAAGACCGGCCTTTACTAACCATGATATCTATTTTTGAAAACATTGTGTGTTCTTATTCCGGTTATTAGCGTAGATTACTATGTGATGCGCACAGCATACAAGTATAGACTGAGTCGCCTGAATTGGAACAAAACATTTCATGTTTGTTTGTTTGAAAATGGTTTGCTACCGCAGGTAGGCTTAAAATGCAGATTTTGCCACCCTCGGGTGGGCTTAGAAAACATGGTGTTGCCACTATCTATTGGGCTTAAAACAAACAATCAGTGATTTGTCCCAATTCAAATAACCCAACCTCCACCCACAGGCATTCAAGGCAGTTATATCACATAAGCAAATAGCCTCATGGCAAGCATGCTATCATGGCAACACTCACATGCATGCAAGGATGCTAAAGCATAAAACTCACCGAGTACTCCAAGCCAAAAAAGAAGCTAATTAGAAATCCATGCATGGTTCCTAAATATACAGAAATGCCTAATGCAACACATGCAAAGATGCAACTGTAGCAGGCTCGGCTATTCTAAACATGGCATATGACGATGCTACAACTAACAAGTATTCAACTTGGAATTGAAATACAAATGCAGTTTGTATGATGCGCCGAGCCCGGTGCGTGCAAAACAGATGAATGATGCAAACATGCTATCGTACTGTATGCTAATTGAAATATGCCCTAATCTAACCATCATAAGCAGGTAAATAAAAGGGAAGAAAGACGCGGGGTTGGAAGACATACATCACACTCACCCACACTTATTACAATTATGCCCTCGCGCAGAGGGTCCAAAAGAATATACAGTCTCGAATGAAAGAATAATACAGTCCAAATATACAGTCCGAATAATACAAATTCCTAATTAATTAACAAATTAACTAAGAAAAACTGTAAACTGGCATGCAAGCCAGGGACTGCCTTGATTCCGCTCCGGATAATGAAATGATGCATGTTTGGGCTGCTTTGCGCGGAAATCCACGGCGATGCCCCAATTAGCCTCTGTTTGCAATGTTTCTCGAGATGTGTGCCAAGCCTCAGAAGACTGCTGATTCTTCATTTTGCTGCAACAGAGAGCAGGAAAGGGGCATAGCAATGTATTTCACAAATATATGCATGCCTCGATCCTCGTGCCACCAATCACGCATCTCGATGCATGATGGCCGAGGAGCCGAATTGCACAACTCAATATGGGATGAATGCATATGAATGCTACAACAAGACCTAACTCCATCACGGGTAATCCGGAGTATCGGTGACTGGGGAATTGAGACCCGTTCCGTCGCTCGGAGTACGAAACGTGCCTCGTTTCCCGTGCCCGGGCTAACTCCTATCCCGAACACAATGCAATATGCATGATATGTATGAAATGCAACTAAGATACAACCCTAACATACACAATGCTATGAAAATGAGATGTCTCGGAATGCGTGCACACGGGCACGCAAACCGGGGCAATGGCATACACGATGCTATGAGACTAAAATGGCATACAGAATGCAAAATGGACTTACACTAACATGAGTGAGCCTCAGCCACACTCACATAAGAGGCCGATGGATGAAAAATGAGATGCCTCGAAATGCGTGCACACGGGCACGCAAACCGAGGCAATGGCATACACGATGCTATGAGACTAAAATGGCATACATAATGCAAAATGGACTTACACTAACATGAGTGAGCCTCAGCCACACTCACATAAGAGGCCGATGGATGAAAAATGAGATGCCTCGAAATGCGTGCACACGGGCACGCAAACCGAGGTAATGGCATACACGATGCTATGAGACTAAAATGGCATACAGAATGCAAAATAGACTTACACTAACATGAGTGAGCCTCAGCCACACTCACATAAGAGGCCGATGGATGAAAAATGAGATGCCTCGAAATGCGTGCACACGGGTACGCAAACCGAGGCAATGGCATTAAGGCATGAAATGACATAGAAAATGATATGCAAACATGCCAATGGAATTTCAGCACTGAAATATGGGGGAAAACAGTCCCGAAAGATGGCGAAATGACACCAAATGTAGGGAATGGTCCCGAAATGCGAATTTAGGCACCCGAAATGGCCTATAGCTATACAATACATGCATAATTTGAACATGACATGAAGAGACAGATTCAAGGAAGCCCAAAAATAAGCATTTTTACAGTAGAACACATGGCCAAACAATGGATACAAATAGGGCAAAATCAGCATGCAAAAATGGGGGCCAAGAGAGGGGTATCGAAGTAGATGGTAAATGCAAAGCCCAAACAACAAAATACCCTTCTACAACACTGAAGAGGGACAAAAAATATGAACATTTACAGTTTATGACAGCCCCAAAATCAGTATAAAAATGTGCTCAAAATGTCATGCAAGATGAGGCTCAAAAGAGCCTCTAACATGAGGTGTACAAAATAAACACCAAACAGCCAAAGAACCTTAATAAATCATGTCAAGAAGGTCAAAAAATGACCACTTTCAGTTCTGATTATGGTCCAAAAACAGAAGCAAAATGGGCTAGCAAAGCATGCAAAAATAAGGGTAAAACATGGATTCAAAGAAAGTGGCATATGGAGCATGAAAACAAGGTTTAGCCCTTCTTAAATGTTGAAGAGGGGCTCAAAATAAGCACAATATCAGTTCATGAGATGCTCCAAAACAGATCACACATAGGCTAGATAAAGCATGCAAAATATTGACATACAAAGAGATATTGAAACAAGTGTGAGATGGGGCTCTCAAAGAGGGTTGAGCCCTTCAACAAACATGTAGAATAGCTCAAAATAGACCTAGTTTCAGTTAAGGTTGGAGCTCAAAACAATAAGAAAATAGGCTAAGAAATTGGTGCAAAAATGGGCTACAAAAGGGGGAAAGTCTACTTACCCTTGAAGACCAATACTTTGACTACTTCTTGGACCAAATTTGATGACTCTAAGCTGCTGGAATTCCTCCCTTTGCTGCTGGAATGGAGTGGTGATGGTAGAGCTTGAAGATGATGAAGAAATGGAGCCTAAACTTGAAGGAAATGGAATGATATGTATGTATATGCTCAAACCAATTCTTGTAACACTTTCTCTAGAGTTGGGAGGCCCTCTATATAGACAAGAGAGGGAGAGGAGAATCAAGGCAAACGTGGAGGGAAATGAGCCCTTATTTCCCTCCAAAAGGGTCCCCCGGATAGAGATATTTTTGGGGGAAAACCAAGGCACAACTGGAATGTACTCAACCTGAAGAAGCAGGCCGGCCTGGCATTTTGTCTGCAGGTGGCCGGCCGGCCACCCCCCATGGCCGGCCGGCTAGGGGTCAAAAGGGTCACATTGATTTTCTAGCCGAGCACTACATATTGGTGTCCTCCCATGTCTTCTCTTCACAACTATGTAGTTCAAAATTGGCAACTCTAAAACAGGAGAGAGAATAGGCCACTTTTAGAAGGGGTTCAAAAATGAAAATTTGAATTACTGGCCGGCCTCTACTTTTTAGGGTCATCCCATGTGTGTACAACACAAATATGTGGTTTGGGGTTGAAGAAAATGGCCCTAGGGTGGTCAACATTGGCAAAGTGAGAAAAACGGGCGTCGGAGGGCGCCGGAAGAGCATAACTGATTGCTGAGACAATTGCTGGCCTTCCACCCTTCAGTGACCTTCCTGGTGATAAAACAGAGGTACTTACCAAAAATGAACGAAAACCGATGCAAAACGAATGCTCGGGGGCCAAAACACGCAGTTCGGGGTCCCGAAAATAGGCTATTAGGCACCGAAAGTGGCATTCGGCCACGAAGTGGGTCTCTCAAGCCCCAGTGTCTCTCAAAAGAGAGTAAATAAGATGTATGCCAAAAATCGGAGAAATCGGAGATAGTTAGGCGGTCCCGAACCGAGGCACACGGCCTGACGGCTCCGAAAACCGGGAACCGGGCTCCGAAATGGGCAAAATGGCCTACGGCCACGAAATGTAGCCCACGGCCACTGAGAGATAGTCTACTGGACCTCTCCCTCCCCTCAGGAAGAAAAACAGAGAAAACTGAGCCTGGCTCACAAATCGAGGCAAGGCACAGAAGAAGGTTCGGAAACCCGGAGGCAGGGCTCACGGCCGCGACTCTGAGACTTCTGAACGAGCACAACATGCAACATCACCAAGCGCTCAACCGGTGACGTCTGAGTCTTAAGGTCGGTCAAAAATGGGGTGTCTACAGTTGCCAACTCGTCAGCTCAGTCGGCATATCTGGCCACCCAGGATGATGAAGAGTCGGGGGAATCGGGGGAATCGATCCGCCTCCACCTCTAGACATACCAGCCCTGCTGGAGGAAGGGATGTCTGTAGCACGAGCCTGACCCGAAGATGGTACATCAGCAGGCCTCAGTGATGGAGTGCGCACTCTCGTCAGGGGAGGCATCAGATATGTGTGACGGTAGGTGGCGTAGTCCCCCTCAGTAAGATGCAGCAAAGCATCGGTGCCCAGCATAGCACTAGCAACCTCATGGGCAGAAAGCCTATCCGCAGTCTGCATACTGGCCGGAGGTGCCGCGGGAGGATCCTGGGAAATATACCCCCATACCTGACGCAGAAAGCGTTCCCCCAAAAACCATGCTCTACCAACCGGTCCTTCAACAGATCCTATATCGAAGCGTCGATCCTCCGCCATCAAAACCGGAGACCATCACCCAAGACCGCCCAAGGCTGCCACGTAATCTGCGGATAACCAGTGCATAAGCCAATCAGAAATTGGGGATATACAGGGCAAATCAAAGATAAAACAGAAAGAACTGAGAGTTCTAAAATACCTCTGTCGTCTGAACAGTGTCAAAATACTGTCGCAGGTAGAAGAGAGTCTCTCGGGGTCTCGGTCGGTGCTCGCCCTCGAATACCAAGGAATACGGGGTCATAAGGGGCCCTGCCACCTCCATCTCTGGGGCTAACGTCGGAAAATATACGTAAACCCATAGCTGAGAAAAACAATACAGAATGTAAATACAAAGTGCTGCGGGCAAAATACAGAATGTAAAGTGCGCTGTGTGTGCAGTATCCAAGTAATGAGAAGCAGAAATGTGAATCGAGAGGACAGAACGTACCTCCCAGGCTCTCCAGTAGCCGCCAACTAAGAAACTGTAACATGCCCGGGGGTTACCCGCGCGCGTTAACCAGTTCGGACTCCCGAGATCTCTTTGATCTCAAATTTCACGAGTGCAATGTGAAACATAAATGAGAGTCCAGATTTGGAAACTTTTATTGAAAATCCATTTTATTGCAATTTTGTCAAAAATGGACTGCGTCATCAGATTTCAGAGTCGCCACCTAATATTTTGGGAAATTAGAAAACCCATGACTCGGTGCCAAGGCCACTGTTCGTCGTAACCAAGGATGCTTGGCTCGGAACCTTACGTATGAGAGGGGAAGGTCAATAATGAGCACCCCCGCTCACCCGATCAAAAGATCGGCCTCTACTAAACCATGATATGATTTTTTATTTTCTTTATATGTTTATGTTCTGATTATTTTAGTAAATCCTAAAATTTACTATGTGAAGCATACAAGTATAGACTAGTTTGCTCAAATTGGAACAATTCAATCTCATGTTTGTTTTTCGCAAAGGAGTTTGAATTTGCCACTTGACAAAGTGGGCTTAAAGTTTGTGGATTTGCCACTGCAAAGTGGGCTTAAAACGTACATTTATTGAATTATTCCAATTCAAACAACAAGCCTTCATCCACAGGCATTCAAACAGTTTATCATTTAATCAAGTAGCCTCATGGTAGGATGCTAAACATAATAAGAAAATCACACACAAATGAGATGCTAAAGCATAAAAACTCACAGATTGACCGACGTCCCTCGAACAACTACAAAACAAAGTTAGTAAAATATGCATGATCTTATATACAGAATCCTAATGCAATTCACTCATGAGATGTAACTAAAGATTCGGCTTCTAAAATATGGCATGTGAATGATCTCAAAACATACGATAGCACACAGAATTACAGAAGAATTGATTAAATCCACACATGTAAATGTAGCCGAATCTTAATGCATGAGACATAAATGTAAAGCATGGGTATGCATGGCATGTCAGATATATACATACACACAGTTAGGGAAAGCGATAAAAGAACGGGATAGAAAGGAGCGGGGTGGGGGAATTATTACAATACTTGAATTAATACAGATCCGAATGAGGGAGAGAGGAGAGAAAAATAAAATAAAATAAAACCTCACAACACTCAAAATCAAAATAAAATAAACAATTTCATCACTGGCACATGTCACCCCTTTTCGCATGTCCCGGGTTCCGCAACATCGCATGATTCACATTTTCTGGATTCAAGCGGCAAACCAAGGAACGGATTTGAAATCTGACTAGCATGGCTTATTGGGTAATCACTATTGGATGATGTGCAAATTTCCTGGGAGTGTAGAGAGAGAAGTGTTTGGTTCTGCCGTGGGTGTATCCTCTCTCTCCCCGTGCGTGTCGTGTGTGTGCATGTGGGGGTGTGAGTGTGTGAATGTGTTACTGTGTGTGTGCATGTGAGGTGCCGTGTGCCGTGAGGGAGGGAGAGAGAGAGAGCTAGCCCGTGGGTCTCTCCTCCGTTTGCATGTGTGCCTGTCCTCGGTGGTGAAGATGGCAGTGTGTGTGTATCAGCTACGGTGGTGGTGCTGTGTTGTGGTCGTGTGGTGTGTTGGGTGACTGGGTTGGTGAAGAGAGAGAGACCCAGCCGTGAGTGTGTGTGGTCACGATCCTTCCCCCCAAAACCGTCTCTGTGTCTTCTTGTGCTGTGTGAATTGGTGGTGTGTTATATGAGTCTCATGTGCATGCCTATCCTTTGTGCTGGGTCTCTCCCCTGTATCAATGGTGTGTGTATGAAGCTATCATGCATGTGTGTGTCTCAGCCCAGATCAGTGCCTCTTCCTTGTTGCCGTGTGTTTGTTGTTTTTTTCCCCTCCTCTCCAAGCCGAGAGAGAGAAGAAGGAGATCAGTGCCTGTGTTGTGTCTCTGTGCTGAGTGGGTGTACATCGGTGGCCATGTGCCTTGTGTTCTCTCTCCTTTTTTTCTTTCTCCCCTCTACCCCTGTCTCTTCTCTGTCTTTTCTTTCTTTAAACCATTTGTGCCTCTCCCCTTATCTTCTTCACCCGCTAGCCCACTCACTTCTCTTTTTTGATTTTCTTTCCTTTTTTATAACATATTTTCCACCTCCATATGCTGTACAGCTACACAAACCCACCTTCTCTGTCTAACCTTTTTCTCTCTAAAACAAAAACATATATTTTTATCACCCCCACCACCTCTCTTTTATTCCACCACCCACTGCATCCACTAATTATAATCTGCTAAAAACCATAAACATCACCATCCACCGAATTCAACATTTTCTCTCTCTTCCTCCCAAATATCCCCCGACAGAAACAGCACCTTCTCTGTATTTTTTTATTCTCTCTTCCTCCCAAATATCCCCCGACAGAAACAGCACCTTCTCTGTATTTTTTTATTATTATTCTTTTTTTTTTTATGTTTTATTTTTTTATTTTTCCCTTTTTTGTTTTTTTTATCATTTTTTATTTATAAAATATCACATGCCAATTTATATAAACACACCTAAAAATTTGTACAAACACACAAAATTATATAAAATTATACAAAATTATAAATTCAAATAAAAATATGTTTATTTGACCAAAATAGGTGAGTTTTGAGATTAAAATTTCAATTTGATTTTTCTAGTGAGGGTGGTCAAAATAAAGTGTCCAAGTCTTAGGGCCGGTCAAAATGGGGTGTCTACAGGTACATGATGCATTACTCTAAATACTGCTCATTTCCTTCTACATACCATGCATCTTTCAGCTTGTATCGCACTGTTTTGTGCACCTTGTATCGCAATGTTTTGTTCACCTTGAGTTCACATTATTTTGTGCACCTGTATCGCACTGTTTTGTGCACCTTATCTCACACTATTCTGTGCATCTTGTATCACACTGTTTTGTGGATCTTGCATCACACTGTTTTGTGCATTTGTACATCTATCCCTTATATCGCACTGTTTTGTGCACCTTGAGTTCGCACTGCTTTGTGCACTTTATATCACACTATTTTGTGCACCTTAAGATCGCACTGTTTTGTGTATTCACCTTGTATCGCACTATTTTGTGCACCTTACATCGCACTGTTTTGTGCACTTTGTATCGCACCATTTTGTGCTCTTTGAGTTTGCACTGTTTCATGTATTCACCTTGAGTTCACACTGTTTTGTGCATTCACCTTGCATCTTGAGTTCGCACTATTTTGTGCATTCGTACATCTGTCCCATGTATCGCACTGTTTTGTGCATACACCTTGTATCGCACTGTTTTGTGCACTTTGTATCGTATTGTTTTGTGCACCTTGGGTTCGTATTTTTTTGTGCACCTTGCATCGTACTATTTTGTGTACCTTGTATCACACTGTCTGGTGCATCCGAATAGCACTGTTTTGTGCAGCACCCGCACTGTCTTGTGCACGCATAAGGTCTAGGAGACCTTAAATCCTCTAAAGGTGCAATTCCTTTGGTGTTTGTCATGCCTGAACAACTTCAGGTGGTCTGATATAGCCACCTGACTATGTTTGTAGTGAATTCCTAGGAGACAAACTGAGACGGTGGAAACTAGAGGTTGAATAGCGAGGCCTAGAACACAAAGGTTTGGAATTTCCGAGACTAAAGTCTGGTTTAAATACCCAGGGGTGTATCCTCGGCTTGAAATCTGTATGGCAACGCCATAGGTTAAGGTAGCTTGTATATGTCTCAATTCTAGATACTGAACCAACCTAGTCTATCACCCTGTTGGAGAATAGGGAAAGTTGCAAACATAGCCAGGGAGAAAAGTAGTACCTGTGGTTTGGAAGCACAAGATGAATGAGGAAGTCTTAAAGCCAAGAAGAAAAGGAAAATTCCAAGCAGCATGAGTCATCACCGATTGCCCCTATAGGGTACTTTCACTTCCCAACTACTACATCATATCCATTATTATTTATTACCTTTATCGCATTGCATATAACATCTATCGCATGCATCTACTACACTATCCATTACATCATATCATTTTATCCATTGCATCCTTTCCATGTTAAGCTTAGTTTGGCATGTGCTCATATCTTTCCCTCATTGAAACATGGTTCTGTCATGTGTAAGTGCCCATGTTGCGCTAAGGCCAGTATTGAAGGTGTCGGTACCTTTTCTGTGTTAGATGTGGTTTGGTTTGTGTCCGTGCCTTTTCTCGGTAAGACGTAGTTCGGCCTATGCTTTTTATTCACTGCATCCATTGCATCGTACTTTGCCTTGTTGCATTTAGCATTTAGGATCATTATATTTCCCTAGCAAATCATTCCTCACTTATATCATACCACCCAATTACTTGTACTCTTTCTCTTTCTACGAAAAACATAGTTTTGCATGTGCTCGCACCCCTTTCACATTGAAACATGGTTCTGTTATGTGTAAGTATCCATGTTGCACTAAGGCCAGTATTGAGGATGTATGCACTTAGCTTGTGCTCGTGCCCACACTTCTTTTCTATATAAAACGTAGTTTGATTTTCATCTCCATTCATTTATGATATTTGTGTGGTAAGCACTACTCGTGGTTTAGATTGCTTACATTAGACATCATTTGTATTATTTCATTGCATTATGTATCATTTTGCATCCTGCCCCTGAACTACGCTAGTTTGATTCCTTGCAATGGGATACGTAGGCAACCCTTAGGTTCAACCAACTGCATCTGCATTTTGTTCGTTTGCCCAAGTCTTACGGCCTTGTCAAAATGGGTCGTCTTCGGGTTTTGAAATTCACTCACGTCATTTCATGACTTTGAGCTCTGTCAAAGAGGGGCAACTATAGACACCCCATTTTCGACCGCCCTTAAGACTTGGGCACTTTATTACGAAAACCCGATGATGAAAGTTACACTGTGCAATCTTTTGAATTCTCAGTGAAGAAATTTGGATTCAAGCTCTATTCCAAACCTTACACCCCATTTTGACCAAAACTATTTTAGACCTTAAAACCCTCTTTTTCAAAATATTTTTCCAAATGTTTCTACGATGTTTCGAGGCTCGCATTTCGTTTAAAATATTGCACTTTTCGGTAAACCAAGTAAGGACAAAGTAGAAATAAATAAAAGGGAGGTGAACTCTTTGAAAAATATTTAAAACATCTCATTTATAGGTTTGGAGTTGAAGGAAATAGGAGGGAAGGGAAGAAAACTAGTTTAGGAAAAAGTTGGGCCACAATCCGTTACGAAAGAATGAGCATCCTTCACTAAATTAGGAATATCTCTCTGACCACTTAGAATTTAGATGTGAGGCCACCACCATTGGAAATTAGACTTCTGGGGCTTCAATTTAGACTCATGAATCACCTAAAACCGAGTCCGGACGAGGGAGATATGTCCATTTGAAGTCGGGCCTGAAATGCAGATTTTTGTACCCGGCCGTGGCTCATTTAGATTTAGCCGGGTCTCAATGAGAACTTTTCCAGAGTTGCTTTTTGGGCCCAGCCGTGTCTCAATGGCGAGAAACAAGACAATTGACGGGTATTCGCCAGCTGTTGGTTTTTGAAGATATTTTTGACCAAATTAGCTTAAATTCTATAAATAGACCCCCTGCATTCAGAATTAAATGTTATAAGATTTTTCTAAGGGCTTTGAGGGAGATTGAGAGCTAAAACCATCCTCTTTGCTTCCTTTAATCTTCAAACATTCGTGAACAATACATACACCATTAGAGCTTGTTCTTGAGGCTTTTTGCTAGAGTTTCAAACCATATTTCATAAACTTGAGGATGTTTGGAATCAAGTTTGATTAACAACCAAAGCTTGCTCTCTTCAAGAGGTATAAGCTTGTCATCTTTTTCCTTACTTTCATTTCAATCTTTTTTTTAAAAAATCTTTTTTTAAAAAAATCTTTTTTCTTGTGTTTTCCTACTGTTTTAGATCCATTCCAAGTGTTGGAACTTAGGGTTGAAGAGCTACCAAAGGTAGAGAGGCTTAACACCCTTTCTTGCACTTTATCCCATAGCTCATACCCTTTGTTTTGCACTCTTTTCTTTGGTTTTTATATCAATTTTCAGAGTTTAAAAAGGCTGAAAAACATGGTTTAAAATTCTCAAAAGTGGAGGGGTTAGCCATCTCTCCTTAATTTTGCTTACTAGTTTTATATCTCTTGCTTTTGTCTATCTTTTTGTGCTCTTTAAACACACTTTTAGCCACTGTTTTTGGTCTATTTTGGGACTGTTCTTGGACTGTTTTGAGGTTGAAATATGTGATTTAAAATTACAAAAAATTGAGGGATTAGCCACCCCTCCTTAGAATTTTGCTTACTGTTTTTTTTTTTTTTTTTTTTTTTTTTACATTTTAGGGGCTATTATGGACTGTTTAATTCATTTAAATAGTTTATGCTTTGAATATCATACTTGTTGTGTTGTAAGTCCTCATGGCTTCTGTTGTTTAGGCCTTAGACACCGAGTCATTTGAGTTTATAGCTTTATTTACTTAGTTTTCATGCAAAGAGTTTCATTTTAAATAATCAACTTCGCATAATCATTTTTGCGCCCTCCCCTCTTTCTTGTTTTTCTTTGTTTGAGAGTTGTTTCAAGCGATTGATTGTTATTCGAGGCATGAGAAAGAGATCCTATGCTCAATGGATTAATCTCTTCGAAGGTTCATCGTCAAGGAATAACCTCTCTTTCATGTTAAGGATCGCTTCTCGTTTGACATTTCTTCTCATTTAGTGGACTTAACTACCACTTTGGACAAAATGATTAAGTAATGGAAAAGTAAGTCAAAAAAGGATTAATAAAATTGGTTTAAAAGCAACTCAAACAACATAAAGAAAATCAGTAAGATTGCTTGGATTCGGCTGAACGTTATGCTGAGTCCATAGTGTCAAGAGTCGTCACACACCAATTCATGATATTTTGACGAAACTCGAGGCGTGTCTATCTCCTTCTTTGAGCCTCCATGATGAGAGGGAGGGGTGGTCATCTTCATTGCATTTATAAATTGTTTTGTCCAAATTGTGTTCAAAATCGTCAAGCCATCAACTTGTGCCTATTGACGATTTTGGACTCAAATTCACTTTTCTCTTGACTCAAATAGGGCCTAAAGTTGCTCTATCTGTACTATTTTCACCCCAGCGCACAAAAATAAATTTTTGCAAGAAACTAGCGCACGGCCGGCCTCATTTGGACCCGGCTGGGCCTCATTAGAGGCCAGCCGGGCTCCAATGTTTGGTAAAATAGTGAATTTTGGAGGAAACAGGGGGTAGTGCCTGAGGGTGAAATAGAGCAGTGGCACAAAAGGCAAACAGAGCAGTTTCTGAAAATCGTCTTCATTGACGCGCATGCGATCCTTGTGCATCATAGTTCATATTATTGTTGTAATTATGGTTGTCATATTATTAATGTTGTAATCATGGTTCATATTGTTGTTGTAAATTATGGTTGTCATATTATTATTGTTGTAGTTACTTTTCATTTTATTGTTGTAATTATTCTTGTTGTAATCCTTGTTGTAATATTATTGTTGTAATAAGTTAGATAGCTAGTTATTCATTTCTTATTCATTATTCATTTGAATTTGTAATAAGTAGTTAGTTTAGCTAATTCATTCATTTGGTGTTGTAATAGCTAGCTTAAATGTGTATATTTATTCGGACCCTCATGTACGAGAGAAAAATATGTAATAATTGTGTATATCTTATAGCCCCCATTTCTTTCTCCTTTTTACTTATCTGCTTATGATTATAGCATAGAGCATCATGTTTCTTTAGCATTTTTTTTATGACTGGCATCCACTCGTGTTGCATACATAAGAGTTCTGCTCATTATTCTAACCAATGTCAAGATCAAAATCTTTACTTGAATACATGCTTTACCCCATGTCTTAGATTAGATCATATGCCATGCTCATAGCAGAGCCTATAAAAATTGCATAAATGTATGCGTTGCATTAGTCACATTGCATCGTTTAGGAACATGCATATTTTCTAATCATTTTTCTTTATTTGGCTTGCCTTGGAGTACTAGGTGAGCACTTATTGCTTTAGTATCCCGCATGTGTGTGATTGTTGCCATGTCATAAATGGATGATTCCATGAGACTAAGTGCTTAAGTGATATATCTGTTTGAATGCCAGTGGATGAAAGCTAGTTGCTTGAGTTGGAGTAAATTGATTAGTGTACATACAAACTCACATTTTCAAGTGGTACATATTCAAAACAATTTTCAAACATGAAATCAAAGTGTTTCAATTTTTTGCAAATTAGTCTATACTTGTGTGCATCACCTAGTAAAGTTAGCCTAATAATTTGAACAAGAGCATATAATCTAAATAAAAATCACATCATGATTAGTAGAGGTTGATCTTTGATTAGGTGAGTGGGGTGCTCAATTCATGACTTTCCCCTCTCACACCTAAGTTTCCGAGCCGAGACACTTTGGTGATGACAGATAAGTGGCCTTTGGCACGAGTCTCGGGTTTCCTAACCAAAAATATTTAGGTGGCAACTTTGTAATCTGGTAAAGCAGTCCATTTTTTGCATTTGATTCAAACATCAATTTTCCAAAAGATTTGTCGGATTGGGACTCATTTATGTTTATCTATTTCACATTGCACTTGTGAAATTAGATTCAGAACCACGGGGATCTGAACAATAAGGCTAGTCGTATCCGAAAGGAACACGAAAAGCAAGCTACACAGGGCTTTATCATGTCCTAAGTTTAACAAGATACAAGGTTGCTGAACTAGTGAGTTCTACTTTGGGAGTGCCAGTGAATGATGCCTTTGTAGAATTAGTTCAATCTCGTGGGTAATCCATGAAGTTAGAGTGGTTAAGAATCAGACTTCATGAACTTAAAGATACAGATGACGTAAATTTCATATAATACACAGCCAGAGCTTACTTGATATATTTATTAGGTTGTACCCTCCTTGCTGACAAGAGTGGGACTCGAGTACCCGTTGTTTACTTGCACATGTTGACTAACATTGATGCTGTTAGCTCATATGCATGGGGTGCTCCAACTTTGGCATTCCTTTATAGACAATTAGGACTTGCTAATAGGGCCGGTATGAAGCAGATTACTGGTTACTTGAAGCTATTGGGAGCATGGATTTATGAGCATTTTCGTTTAGGAAGGCCTCAGCCAAATTTGTCCTATTCTGATGAACAACCTCGTGTCTATTGTTGGAGTTCGCGAAGAGATGGGGGTTTTACAGGTGACCACTTGCAGACATTACAAGAGCAGCTTAACATGTTACGTGCTAATGAGATTAGCCATTTTATAATAGTGTCATATTGTAAAAAAAATAAGATTTTATAACTAACATTATGCATTGTCTATTTGTAGATCAAGTGGGATCCATACCGTTTATGTAGGACACACTATCCACTTCATGAGGTTGCATATTATATTGGATGTTTGAAATGCTTTGATATTGTTGAACCCTATCACCTCAATAGGGTTTTGCAATAGTTTGGTAAGGTCCAAACCATCCGACCAACACCATTATCTCCTGTTTGAGTTACACGAGGCAGTAAACCAAGACAGTACAGAATCATGTATCAATACCATGACACGATATGGGCGCAATGAGAGAACCATGTGTTGTCCATTAACGCTCGTAGTGTGCCTGTACAACAGAGCCCATCTGAATGTGTATGTGGATACCGTCAATGGTATGCTCATGTTTCGCACCGGGTTGTTCAAAATCCTACACATCACTCTCAGTTTGATCCATGTGTTCAACGTCCCGAGAATGATGTTAATATGGATCCTAAGTAGGTAAGCGAATTGTGGATTAACTTATTTCACTTTTAAGTGGCTCACTATAAATCAAACACTAAGTACGATTTTTATCAATTTCTTTCCAGTGCAATGATGCTGCTTTCAGTGTTAGTGCTGCAGTCCATAGGCTCGATCATGATGAGTGTGTCTTGCACCCTGACATGTTGTATGAAACCATTCGTAGGATTCTGCAAGTTCTTGATGGACAGAGTTTGGGATCTACATCGACACGTACAAAGCATCAAGTCTACTATTGTAAATGTCATAGGATGGACCGTACATGAGGATGGGGATCTAGTTTTTTTTGATGTCATAGTTATGTGTTGACCGTACATGAGAGTTGGGATCTAGTTTTTGTTTGATGGCATAGTTTTTGTGAATGTCTAGCCCGTATAGAGTTTTAGATATACTTTTGTATTGATCGTACATGAGAGTTGGGATCTAGTTTTTTTTTTATTTTATATATGGCACAATTTTTATGGATGCCAAGCCCGTACAGAATTTGGGATATACTTTTTCCTAATGGAATAGTTTTTGTGGATGTCTTGGATCTTTGGTAAACTAGATGTTTGGTTAGACAAGTAATGAAGTGCCATACTTTTGTACGAATTTTAAACAATTTCACATCTATTTTGTATTCAATATTTATGTGATGATTTAATGAAAAATTATTTTGGTGAACATATGGATTTGTTATTGTTTGTAATGCATTGTAATGATATTAAAGTGTTTTGGAGTGATATGGTACCATTTTCTAGAAATAACATTGTTTTTTTCAATGCTATGGGCCAGTTCAGTGGCACACTGCTAAACAATTTCCATTATTCTGATGTTCTATTGCCGGAAAAAATAGATCCCTCCAGCATTTTGTTGCTATACATTTACAGAGTCACTTTCTCCTAAACAATGTTTTTTTTTTTAATTTGTGCTGAGCCTGTTCGGTAATACAATGCTAAACAATTTGAATTACTCCAGTGTCATGTTATCGGATAAAAAAAAAATTCCCAACATTATGTTGCCGTTCAATTGGATAATTTAAGTTTGCTTCACAACAAAGCCAGTGGAGCCCACATTGAAGTGTCTGTTCAGTCACACAATGCGAAATAATTTACATAACTTCGGTGTTATAAAATAAATTGGTTTGTCCAACGTTTTGTTGCCATACATTTCCAAAGTCACTTCCTTCCAAATAATATGGTAATAATTTGTGCTGGGCCTGTTCGGTAATAAAATGCTAATGAATTTCGATTACTCCAGTGCCGTGTTACTAGACAAACTATTTTTTCCCAACATTATGTTGCCGTACAATTGGACAATTTCAATTTGCTTCACAACAAAGTCAGTGGAACCCACTATGAAGTGTCTGTTCGGTCACACAATACTAGACAATTTACATTTTTTTGGTGTTATGTTACTGGAAAAAATAGGTTTGTCCAGCGTTTTGTTGCTATACATTTATAGAGCCACTTTGTTCCAAATGATAATTTGGGCTTGTTTGGTAATACAATATTAACAAATTTGAATAAATCCAGTTCGATAAAAAAACATCCATAAATCAAACACACATTTATAAATTCATACATAAAAGTATCTATAAATTTTTTCATAAAAAAATTAATTGTACGAATATCCATAAAAGCATCCATAAAATCTGTCATTATTTACATCCATCAATCAAACATGTTATCACAATTCGTCTATATCGATTCTATTAGTAGTTACTACGTCAGGGCTAATAAGTGTACGGAATTGATGAATACGGATAGTATATGCTTTCTCTCATCCACTAACACACGGGTGATGAAAATGAATCAAATTATTTGTTATCGAAGTTACTGGATGACCAGGTTGCAAATAAACCTACAACAAAGAAATCAATAAGTAGAATTATAAAATAAGACATGGTAATGATCTAAGTTGGCTCAGTAGTTACCTGCATGAAATGGTTTCCATTTACAAATCCTATGCAGATATTTCTTCAATCAGGTGTTGCAATCGATGCTGATCTAAGTGATAGAAACGTCAAGCATTGTTATATGGATAAATGATAAAGAACGACTCGGTAGTATAATGCTATCAAATGGCCCATGTCGAGCATAGTCATCCAATGATTAAATCCAGGGCCAGGTTCGAAGTAGGATAAGATAGAGTTAAGGCCATCAATCCTTTCGTGTAAACCAAATAGTTGCACGTAGTGCACTACATTCGAATGCAACTCAGTCAACAAGTTTCACCTAACTTGTTGCCAACCATCTTCACCTAAACCAATCAATCCAGCTATTGCCTTGAAACCACAATTGCCATCTGCTTGTACATCTTTTATGTGACAGATATATGGTCTCAACTTCTTCAGAAATTGTTCGAAGTAAGAGATACAATTTGTTGACTGCGTCATACAGACCTACATCACAAATATACACCAATGGATATATGAAATAATTAAAACGATGCTGAACAACTATTAAAATATATTTTGCACATTGTTATAAGTTTTATGTAATTATGTACATTATCTTTTTTTTGCCTTCTTCCGTTGCACTTGCTTACAAACTGGTGTAGTTAAGATGTTAACACCTTGTGAATAACTTTCTTCCCCAGATAGTACAAACTCAATCGTAGATGGCTCGCGTTTAGTAGATGTATCGATTTTGAATTGACCACGGCCGCGACCTCGGCCCCTACCTCGAGTGTCAGTCTTGAGTTCAAGTTCTACCAAAAATGTACTGTCTGGACTAATTAACTCCCTCAACTTCTTCCAAAGGATCACTTATTGCATCTCGTCAATCGTTTGGAATTTCTTAATAAAAAAATCAATCTCTGTTTTGCAATCCAACTCCACAAAAGTACTTTCTAAAACTAGAAACATGTCTAACTCCCTCCAATGAGGATTTACACACGAGAGGGGAATCGGTTGACCTTGTTGAAAATAATCAGCTATTTCATGTGCACATGGCAACTCATGTGTACGTCGCAAAATGCAGCCACATGCAGCAACATTTATTCCCACACTATTCAATCTCTTTGACTCTACCAATATTTTGTCCAAACTACAAATTGAAATAAAACCACGTAACTTAGTGAACTTAGTAGGTGTGTAGTTGTGTTGGACTACAATCAAACTCCGCTGAAATGAAGCTTTAATGTCTGCATACTGCAACTCTAACAAATTGTGTATTTTAGTCCAAGATGTCTCAAAACTGCCTTGACTTGATCCAAGTTGCCTCTTCAATTTAGCATGAGAACTCTCGTATTGTAGTCTAAGATGTCTCAAAACTGCCTTGACTTGATCCAAGTTGCCTCTTCAATTCATCATGAGAACTCTCCGCCCTACAAGTATGTATATTTTGGTATTTAATATAAAATTTAAAAAATTATAGCAATTCATAAATGTAATGAGCATAATTTACTTGTTTGTAGTAGTATTTCCAAAATGCATAGTATTGTCTGTCCAAGTTGTAACAAAATTTTCCTTGTATGGCTTAAACTAATTGGTAGTAACATACTTAATAGCTTCAAGATACATACTAAATTCGGTCTTGAGATTGAAAAATTGTTCATTGAATTATGTTTCTATTTTAACCAATATCAAAGCACTCCAACTATACATGAACTTATCCCATTTATCTTTCGTCTCAAAAACCTTCTTGCACTTCATCATAACATTCTTGCTAATATGCCATCTACATAAAAGATTAGTGGCCATAGGTAGAACTTTTGAGATGGCTTTCATTAAAGCCAACTCTCTATCTGTAATAATGACTTTTGGAAAAGCAGTATTCTCCATAACAATACGCAATATGCCTAAAGCCCATGTATAGTTGTCCTCTCATTCATGACCAAGATAAGCGAAAGAAACTGAAAATGTCAAGGTCGTTGATGTTACCCAAACAATCTCTAAGAGAGGGAGTCGATACCTATTAGTCTTGTATGTGCAATCTATAATCAACACATATGGAAATGCACGTCACAACTCCAAATTAACCAAGTGTGCCCATAACAAGTCAGTCACCATCTCTCTATCATCACATCGATACCACTCAACATAATTTTGAATCGACAATTTCCCCAATAGTTGTTGCATCTGTGATCTTCCCGCCCTCTGTACTACTCGATGTTGATGAAATAGTTGTTGCATCTGTGATCTTCCCGCCCTCTGTACTACTCGATGTTGATGACATGCATTGTAGATTGTTAGCCCCAAGGTTATTCAAATATAAATTCTTATTGATTTTGATTATTGACAAATATTTTGAATTCATTTTATTCTTCAATGTTTTCAAAATAATAGTATAAAAATTGTGCTTCAAAGGTTCTAGAAGTTATATGATTCTAGAGTGTTGTTTTTCAATGATTTTTGGCCCTTCAAAACATGAGATTAGCACTTGGATGCAAATTTCTAGTTATACTTGAAACAGGTCCAACGGTTGACACTAAAATAGCAAGGGTCAACACCAGAGTAAAGCTCAAAATGTCTAAGTGTTCCAGAAGTAAGGGTCGACACCAAGACAGCAAGGGTTGATACTAAATTTCATAATACAATCCAGCAGCAAGGGTCGACACCAAGAACAGCAAGGGTTGACACTAAATTTCATAATGCAATTTAGCAGGAATGGTCGACACCAAGAATGATAAGAGTCGATACCAAGAACACCTAGAACTAAACTCAGAGAAGAGAAGAAAAGCAAAGGGTTGACACCCAATTTGCAGGGGTCGACACCTGTAAAATCTAGGTTTCAAAAATCCGGCTGCCAAATCAAAACTGGACTAACACAGCCCTTTTCTCAGCCACTTTTTCAGATTTATGTGCAGAATATGCCATCTTTTCTAACCTCTGAGCAGATCTTCTAGCACCATATCCTCTCCAAGAAGTTGACCTATGAAGGAGAGCATTAAATGAAAAGCTTGTGCATTTAATGATCCTTCTCTTCCCAAGACCTGTCTACAGTCTGTATACACCATGTCCTGACCAAACACAGCTGGAAGATATCTTTCATGATTTGCTCCAACAGCTAGAAGATTCAAATCTCCTCTCTCCAACAACTAAAAGCCATTAATGCTATAAAGAATAAGCTCTTCTTGTTCGAAATACACACTTCTTCAACACAACAAACCTAGAGCAATCAAGAGCAATCAAGAGCTTTTAATATACTCCTTTGTACTTCCATTTTCACATCTAAGTGAGACTTAAATTACATGTGAGCTTACACTTTCATATCCATCTTTTGAGAAAGAATATTTGTAAAAGAGGACAGTTAAACTTCTTTCTCTTATTCCTTATTTTCTGAGTGAAACACTTGTAAAGTGAGACATTTAGTTGAGAGGTCTTCAACAGATTGAAGTAAGTCCTTTGTAAAAATTCACAAGCTAGGTAAAACTTGGTAGTGCATTGATTCTTTGTGAAGAAATTCTCAAGGAGGTCTCTTGAGGAGTAGACGTAGGCCGATAAGCCGAACCACTATAAATCCTTATGTTGAGCTTTTATTTCCTTTCCTTTTCTTTCCTTTTATTTTTCGTGTATTTATTGATTGTCTGCTGCATTTAATCACTTAGTCTTTTGAAATCTATTTTCTGGCCAAATTTTTTAATTACCCAATTCACCCCCCTCTTGGGTTGCTTTCCTGTATAACAATTGGTGTCAAAGCCTCATCTCTAGTATTGTGACTTAACCATCTTAGAGTGGTCTATGGCAACCCCTAGCTGCTCTTTTCCTGAAGGTCAAGCCTTAAACTAACCACTCTTTTTCAATGGCACAAATTTCAACAATTGAAAAACCCATATGATTATGCATGTCTAATCTATCGACTATGACGTTTGGAAAATTATCTGTGATGGTCCTAAAGTCCCCACCAAAACCATAGATGGTCTGTTAGTTCCCAAACTTGAGAGTGAGTAGACTAATGTTGATTATAAGGATATTCAATCCAATGCCAAAGCTATTAATATGTTGTATTGTGCACTTGATGCTACTGAGTTTAACAAAATATACACTTGTACAATGGCGAAAGAAATTTGGGATAAACTTATTGTCACTCATGAGGGAACCACTCAAGTCAAAGAATCTAAAGTGAGTTTGCTTGTTCATAACTATGAGCTCTTCAAGATGAAACCTGATGAGAACATATCCCAAATGTTCACTCGCTTTACAGATATTATAAACAGTCTTAAATCTCTTGGGAAGACTTATACTAATGCAGAAATTGTTAGAAAAGTCCTCCATTCATTGCCAAAAAGCTAGAAGAACAAAGTTATTGTAGTGATAGAAACAAGAGACTTGTCAACATTAAGTCTTGATGAGTTAATGG
This sequence comes from Camellia lanceoleosa, assembly GCA_025200525.1. NCBI lineage: Eukaryota > Viridiplantae > Streptophyta > Magnoliopsida > Ericales > Theaceae > Camellia > Camellia lanceoleosa. Next base: position 60,693,221 of record CM045760.1, read on the forward strand.
GATCTTTTCTAACTCATGAGATCATTATGTAAGAAGGAAAAGAAGAAGAAGACAAGAATAAGAAGAAGGGGATAACTTTCAAGTCTACCTCAAAATCTCAAGAGGAAGAAGAAAATGCTTTGGAGGAAAATGAAGAAATGGCTTTTATTACCAAAAGGTTCAAAAAATTTGTGAAGAAGAAACAATGAGTAAGGAAGTTTTTCAAAAAAGACTTCAACAAGGATTTTCAAAAAGGAGAAAATCATAAAAAAATCTGAAGTTACTTGCTATGAATGCAACAAGTTGGGACACTACAAATCGGAATGTCCAGAGCTTAAGAAACAATTCAAAAAGGATAAGAAAAAAGTCATGATCGCAGCATAGGGAGAAGACAGTGATGACAGTGACTCAAAGACTGATATTTGTAAAAATGAAGTCGCAAATCTATACTTGAGGCACTTGAAGATGAAAATGAGGTAAATGATGAATCATTTACTTTTGACGCATTACAAACTGCCTTTGATGAATTGCTTGCTGAATTTAAAAACTGAGTTCAAAAAGTAGTTGTCAAAAGAAAGTGATTTTGAGTTTATCACAAGAAAAGGAACTCTTGACTTCTAAGATCAATACTTTAGAAAATGAAGTCTTATCAATGGAAAAGGAAAAAGAATTTTCAACTGAAAAAGGATCTTCCACTTTTGAAAAGAAAATAGATATTTTGCGAAAGGAAAATGAAATTTTGAAAAAAGGAGAAAATTATTTTAAATGAAAACATAGAAGATTTAAAAATGTTCTTTCAAAATTCACTCAAGGTAGAGATACCTTAGATAAAATTCTCAAAAGTCAAAATCAAACCTTTGGAAGGATGGGGATTGGACATAAACCTTTTCAAAAGCAAAAAATTCTAAAAAGATATTTGTGCATGCATCATCTAACCATTCTTATCTCACATGTATTATTGTGGAAGAAAAGGACACATCTCCCCTTCATGTCCTACTAAGAGAAACTTATTTGTTAGAATGAAAAAGAAGTGGGTTCCTAAAAACACTTTAGCTCCTAACTCTTACGAACCCAAGAAAGAATGGGTACTAAAAAGCCAACAAAAATCTAATTTTTGCAGGTGTGCTTTAGGTTAAAATCTAGCAACAACTGGTGGTACCTTGATAGTGCATGCTCAAGGCACATGACCAGCGATAGAGCAATGTTCTCAACCCTTAAATCCAAAGGAGGTCACATAACCTTCGGACACAATAGTAAGGGAAAGATCATCGATGAAGGTAGTATCGGTAAAACTTCTTCTCCCATTATCGAAAATGTGTTGCTTGTTGATAGTCAAATGTGTGATAAAGGCAATCATGTCACTTTTGAAAAATCCCACTGCACCATTGAAATTTTTGTTGATAACAAAGTGCTTTTTGTTGGTCAAAGGCATGAAAATGTGTATGTATTTAATTTACATAGTTTATCTCCTAATCATGATGTTAAGTGCTTATCTTCTATAAAAGAATCTAGGTGGTTATGGCAAAGAAGGCGAGGACATGCTCATATGGACTTGCTTTCAAAACTTTCAAAACTTGACTTAGTTGTTGATTTACCAAAAATTGATTTTGAAAAAAGATAAGACTTTGTGATGCTTGTCAACAAAGAAAACAAACAAGAGATTCTTTCAAATCCAAAAATATCATTTCTACTTCTAGACCTCTTCAATTGTTGCATATTGACTTGTTTGGACCATCTAGAACTTTAAGTCTTGGAGGTAAATCTTATTGTCTTGTTTGTGGATGATTATGCTAGATTTGCTTGGATGTTCTTCTTGGCACACAAAAGTGATACTTTTTTCTGCATTTTTAGCTCTTTGTAAACATATTCAAAATGTAATTAGTCTTGTTATTTGTAGCATTAGAAGTGATCATGGTAGAGAATTTGATAATGACGAATTTACTCTATTTTGTAATGAGCATGGCATTGATCATAATTTTTCTGCTCCTTGAACTCCTTAACAAATGGTGTGGTAGAAAGAAAAAATAGAGTTCTTAAGGAAATGACTCGTACTATGCTTTATGAAAATGATTTGCCAAGATATTTTTGGGCAGAAGCCGTCAATACAACTTGTTATGTTATTAATCGTGCCATGATTAGACCCATACTTAAGAAAATGCCATATGAATTATGGAAAGGTAGAAAACCAAACATTGGTCATTTTCGTGCATTTGGGTGTAAATGTTTTGCACTTAATAACAATAAAGAAAATCTCGGGAAGTTTGATGCAAAATCTGATGAACCCATGTTTCTTAGCTATGCAAAATCTAGTAAAGCGTATCGTATCTTTAATAAAAGAACTTTACTCGTTGAAGAATCTATACACGTTGCTTTTGATAAATCTAACTCCTTTGCTTCTAAGAATATTGTTAGTGATGATGTTACAGAGTCTAATCCAAGAATAGAAGGCATTTACTTATCAAAACATGATGAACTTCATTCTTCGGAACCCAATGTTGAAGTATCTATGGAAGATCTCCAAAAAGAGTATGCCCATCCAATGAAGGAAAATGATCTACCCAAAGAATGGAAGTGTGCTCATGGACATCCCCAAGATCTCATTATAGGAGATGCCACACAAGGTGTAAGAACTCGTTCTTCTATTCATAATGTTTGTGGCAATTTAGCTTTTGTTTCTCAAATTGAGCCAAAAACTTTTTCTGAGGCTAAATACAATGAAAACTGGATTTTTGCTATGCAAGAAGAGTTAAACCAGCTTGAAAGAAATGAAGTTTGGTTTTTGACTCCTCGTCCTAAGGATCATTTTGTTATTGGAACAAAATGAGTTTTTCGAAATAAAATGGATGAATCCAGTGTTATTATTAGGAACAAAGCTAGATTTGTAGCCCAAGGTTATAATCAAGAAGAGGGCATTGATTTTGATGAAACTTTTGCACCCATTGCACATCTTGAATCCATTCGCATGTTGCTTGCATTTGCTTGTTTTAGGAATTTTAAACTTTACCAAATGGATGTGGAAAATGATTATATTTCAGAGGAAGTGTATGTTGAACAACCTCCCGATTTTGAAAATCGCAAACACCCGGACCACATTTATAAACTTTCAAAAGCTTTGTATGGTTTAAAACAAGCCCCTAGAGCTTGGTATGAACGTTTAAGCAATTTTCTTATTGAAAAAGGTTTTTCTCATGGGAAAATTGATACCGCTCTTTTTATAAAAACAAAAAATGATGATATGCTTATTGTTCAAATTTATGTTAATGATATCATATTCGGTGCTATTAATGAATTTTTGTGTGAGGAATTTGCTAAGGATACGCAGGACGAATTTGAAATGAGTATGATGGGAGAATTGACATACTTTCTCAAATTACAAATAAAACAAACCCAAGGTGGAATTCATCTATCTGAAGCCAAATATATCAAAGATCTCCTTAAAAGGTTTGAAATGGACTTATCCAAACCTGCAGCAACTTCCATGAGCACATTGATTAAAATTGACAAAGATGAGCAAGGTAAACCGGTAGACGAAAAGAAATATCGAGGTATGATTAGTTCCTCACTATATCTCACTGCTAGTAGACCCGATATCATGTTTAGTGTTTGTATATATGCTAGTTTTCAATCGGCTCCAAAAGAATCACATATCACCGCAGTAAAACGCATTTTTAAATATCTTGTTGGTACTCTGCTTTTGGGTCTTTGGTGCCCTAATACAAATGTTTTTGACCTTTATGGTTACTCGGATGCTGACTTTGCAAGATGTAGACTTGACCGAAAAAGCACTAGTGGCATTTGTCATTTTCTCGAAAATTCACTCACATCATGGTTTTATAAAAAACAAAATTTTGTGGCTTTATCTACAACTGAAGCGGAATATATTGCCCCCGCTAGTTGTTGTGCTCAAATACTTTGCATGAAACAACAACGTCTTGATTTTGGACTTCACTTTGATCACATTCCTATTAAATGCAATAACATTAGTGCCATTAATCTTTCAAAAAATCCCATACAGCACTCAAGCACTAAACACATTGAAATAAGGCATCATTTTCTACGAGATAATGTACTTAAAGGTGATATTGAACTTGAGTTTGTGCCTACAAGACAACAATTGGCCGATATCTTTACCAAGCCTCTCAATGAGGAACAATTCTACTTTATACGAACTGAGCTCGGTATGTTAAATATTCTTATGTGATGTTAAACTATGTGATATTATGCTTCATTGTGATATTTGCTATGAAAAAACACTAGATTTTGCCTTTTAAGACCCTTAAGGGTCAACCCCCTACTCTATAGGGTCGACACCTTGTGAACCAGCCTTGTGCTTTTTGTTGTTAAGGGTCGACACCCTTCTTTTCTGGTGTCGACACCAGTTAATTTTTTATTCACTGCTTTTTAGGGTCGACACCTCTTTTCGAAGGGGTTAACACCTGATGAATCTGAGGACACTATTTTTTTAGTGTCGACCTCCTTCCCTTAAGGGTCAACACTTGTCTTTGGCCAAAGGTTTGCCCGCGGCCTTTTCAAATTCGAAGGGTCGACCCCTTTCTTCACGAGGGTTGACACCCTCTCAAGGGTATATATACACCACAACCTTTCCCTTTTTCTCCTACAACACCTCCCAAAACCTAGCCCTAGCCCCTTTTCCTGTTCAGGCGATTTTCTCTGACGATATCCTCTACTATCTCTCTCACGATCTCTATTCTTCCTCTCCATGGACTCTCAAGCACCTCCTCCTGTTCCAACACGGAAGGGACTACGCACCTCCTCTTCTTCCACCGCCATTGCTGGTTCTCCTCCCGTGCTTCGGTTCAAGAACCCTGAATGCAGATCTGCCTTCAACAAGGACTTCAATCTTCGAAAGGTAATCTCTGGAAGCACAATAGACATTGCATTCTTTGAAAAAACATTCTATTCCCGTAAAAGCCTGGTTTGATAACCAAAAATGGTCATCTTTTTTGAAACTCGACTGTGACATTTACCCCACACTCATCAATGAGTTTTTTACAAATCTCTCCTATGATGAGGACACTTCTCATCATACCTTCGACTGCTTTGTTAAGGGTGTCTCTTTCACTTTGACACCCTCTGTCATTAACTCCATTTTGAAAACCTCCAATGATGGACACAGGGTCAATCCATCAGTAACTCTTAAACCACCCCAATACTCTCATCTTATTAGTCTTCGATTTCTCACCAATAACCCTGATTTAACTCATCATATCACTATCTCTGGGAAGACCTTTCCTTTGAGATGGGACTACTTCATCACATCATCACACACAACATCATTTTACGCTTCGGCCATTTTGATACCGTCACATACGACCACACTTACCTCATTTGGGCCCTATCCACTGGTTTTCCCATTGATTTCGTTTCTTGGTAGTTCACTGTATCATAAACGCTCATAAACAAAATAATCAAACCCTTCCCTATGGAATGATTTTCACTAAGATCTTGAAGCATTTCAAAATAAATCTCAAGGGGAAAGAAAAAGTCCCTCGAGACCCTTCTTGTTAAGGGGTTGAAACTTTGAGAAACATGGGATATTCATTGATCAACCAAATTTGGGCCAAGACCAAGAAAACTGGGTCTTCCCCTGGTCTCTCTACCTCTGGCTCTTCCTTTCCTAGTCATTTCATCCATTCTTTCTCCACCCCTAGTCCTTCTACACCACCACCTCCTTCTGATCTCTCCTCTCTCTCAAAAAAAAAAAAAATCAAGCATCTTGACTTTATGGTTCAGGGTCTCCTGTCGGATAGGATTGCTTCAATCAATTCCAGGCTTAACAATCTAAACCAAGATTCCCACTTCATCCCTGTGTCTGACATTCCATCATCCTCTCACTCTGTCCCTGCTTCACCATCCTCTGCCTCAGGATAAAAGGTGGATGAGTTGGCCTCCTTGGTTCTACAACTTATCTCTCAACAAACTAAAATGCAAAATGACATTGATCGAATGAAGTTGTAGTAAGCTTAAGTCATTACAGCTGCTAAAGAGAGTGTCGAAAGTATGGTGATTGCAGTGTATGAGATCAAGAACTCTAACGAAGAATTCTGTCAAATTTTCCAACAGTGCTGGGACGATGATCTTGGTGAACAAATTCGAAAGTTCATACTGTGATTTGCCCAAGGATGGCACGAAGCTACGCCACATTGGCCCCAAACTCCTTATCCATTTCACTGATGCTCTGACCCCGTCTTTTTGCTGATGACAAAGGGGAGAAATTGTTGTAGTTGGCTCTAATTGTAGCTAGATGTTTATATCGCCTTTTAGATGATAGATGTATATGGATGTTGATGACTTGGTAAAAACACTTTTTGGGTACAAACTTTTGGGAAACACAAATTGGGTAGTATATGTCTTGACAATTTAGATACATTATGAAAACTTCTTTGTATATATGAATGTTGATGAATTCTCCTTGAATGATATGAAACATGTTGACATTTGCTCTTTAGTATTGGTTGTGATTGGTTGTGAATGCCTTTATATACACTATCAACAACACACGCACTTGGAGATTTATGGAATTTGTTTTAAAATGCTTGTGATTTCATTCAATGAAAATAAACTGAAGAAATTAGTTTTACTAATGAATGGTTCAGTGCATATTGATAAGGAGAGCTTACTCTACTGTTGTATCTATTAAAAATCTCCTTGACATGCATATTTTGAGTTATCCTTGTTATGGCCTCAAAGCCCTTTTTATAGGGAGAGTTTTCGATCTCATTTTTTTTTTACAAAACTTCTTGAAAAACTCTTCTTAATGCTTTTACTCATACTTTGAAAACTTTAAATATTTGTCATCAAAAGGGGGAGATTATTAGCTCTAAGGTTATTCAAACATAAATTCTTATTGATTTTGATTATTGACAAATATTTTGAATTCATTTTATTATTCAAGGTTTTCAAAATAATAGTATACAAATTGTGCTTCCAAGGTTCTACAAGTTATATGATTCTAAAGTGTTATTTTTCAATGATTTTTGGCCCTTCAAAACATGAGATTAGCACTTGGATGCAAAATTCTAGTTATACTTGAAACAGGTCCAAGGGTCGACACTAGAGTAAAGCTCAAAATGTCTAAGTGTTCCAGAAGCAAGGGTCGACACCAAGATAGCAAGGGTCAACACTAAATTTAAGAATGCAATCCAGCAGCAAGGGTCGACACCACTAAAATTCATAATGCAATCCAACAACAAGGGTCGACACCAAGAACAACAAAGGTCGACACTAAATTTCAAAATGCAATTTAGCAGCAAGGGTCGACACCAAGAATGATAAGGGTCAACACCAAGAACATCTAAAACTAAACTCAGAGAAGAGAAGAAGAGCAAAAGGTCAACACCCAATTTGCAAGGGTCGACACTTGTAAAATCTAGGTCTTAAAAACCCAGCTGCCAAATCAGATTTGGACTGACACAGTCCTTTTCTCAGCCACTTTTTCAAATTTATGTGTAGAATATATCATCTTTTTCTGACCTTTGAGCAGATCTTCTGGCACCATATCCTCTCCAAGTAGTTGACCTATGAAGGAGAGCATTAAATAAAAAGTTTGTGCATTTAATGATCCTTCTCTTCCCAACAACTGTCTACAGTCTGTATACACCATGCCCTGACCAAACACCACTGGAAGATATCTTCCATGATTTGCTCCAACGGCTAAAATATTCAAATCTCCTCTCTCCAATAGCTAGAAGCCATTAATGCTATAAAGAAGAAGCTCTTCTTGTTCGAAATACACACTTCTTCAACACAACAAACCCAGAGCAATCAAGAGCAATCAAAAGCTTTCAAAAGCTTGTAATATACTCCTTTGTACTTCCATTTTCACATCTGAGTGAGACTTAAATTACCTGTGAGCTTACATTTTCATACGCATCTTTTGAGAGAAAATATTTGTAAAAGAGAACAGTTGAACCTCTTTCTCTTGTTCCTTATTTTCTGAGTGAAACACTTGTAAAGTGAGACATTTAGTTGAGAAGTCCTCAACAGATTGAAATAAGTCCTTTGTAAAAATCCACAAGCTAGGTGAAGCTTGGTGGTGCATTGATTCTTAGTGAAGAAATTCTCAAGAAGGTTTCTTGAGGAGTGGACGTAGGTCGGTGAGCCGAATCACTATAAATCCTTGTGTTGAGCTCTTCTTTCCTTTCCTTTTCTTTTATTTTCTGTGTATTTATTGATTGTCAGCTGCATGTAATCACTTAGCTTTTGAAATTTATCTTCTGGCCAAATTTTTTAATTACCCAATTCACCGCCCCTCTTGGGTTGCTTTCCTATATAACATAGATTGTCTTCATTCTTGTCGCATTAAAGGCATCCCTTCGTTTTAATGTAACCAATATCTCTTTTGGTCGCATCATACTCTTTGACATGTCAACTAATAAGGATGTTTCCTACTTAGATAATCTGCCAGCAAATGAGTGCCCTTTAAGATGTTCAGCAGACGGATTATTGTGCATTCCTCATAAGACATACAACATCCACTTATCATTTATAGGTAATTTTCCCCCCCTTAATAGAAATAGACATCCACAGTTTTTAGAACCTATCAACCTCAATCGTTCGCCCTTGATCTTCCTATTGTCCCTATAGTAACCACTTCTTTCACAAGAAAGAGTAAGTCTTGGTTTTCTGCCATTACCTCTCGCATTTGATGTCATTATAACAATGACAAATCTAGTCTTCTTCCCAATGTTAGAAGCCCATTTAATTAATACTGACGACTACTAAAAATCTAAACATAATAAATACATTTATACGTCAAATTATTAATAAAACTCAATACAAATTAAAAATAAGAAAAAATTGTATTTATAAAAAAACTTAACAAACCTTGTCTGCAATGAATTCATTATTGGAGTCCACTAATAATGCAGTACTTGTGTTGTTGCAATGAGTATAAGTATAATCCTTCAAAGAAAAAAAATATAAAAAATATAAAAAAAAATGAAACTGAAAATATATGGTAATGAGTAACCGAACAAATATAAAAAATTCGGCCTTATATTACCGGAAATGTATCTTTTATTTGGCAGTTGGCAACCATACTTATATTTTTTATTTGGCATTGTGATGTCGGACTATGTTATTTTGTTCGATTTTGAAGCACCGAACAAAAGTCGAAGACCAGCCCAGAAAATTGAAACAAAAACTCACCAAACAAATAAAAAAAAAAACTCACCATTTCACTTTTTTTATGGTTCTTCACCACCATTTTTTCTTCCATTGCTTTCTTTGATGATCAAAACACTATGATTCTCACTTTTGAAAAGAGATGTGTAAAAGAAAAGAAGAAGTTGAGAAAAGAAAAAGAGGAGCAGGGATTGAAGACCAAGGGGTGTAAGGAGATAATAAAATATATTTATTTTTTGTGTTTTGTCCTTAAAAGTAATTTCACACATGGATAAAATTGGAAGAAGAAAAAAATCTCATATGGAGGGTGTAAAGAGGTAAAGTAGTGGCTGGACAAATTTGTTTTAGTTCGACAACATGACACTGGAGTAATCTAATTTGTATAACAATGTATCACTAGATAGGCACTTCACAAATGGATTCTAACTAATTTCTTGTTAAATAAAGTAAACCCATCCAATCGAACGACAACAAATGGTTAGAAAAAATTAGTTTATCTAGTAACACGACATTGGAGTAATTCAAATTCTTTAGTATTGTATTACCAAAAGCTATCGGTGTCAAAAGACAAAACTGAAAGGGTTTTGAAGAGTTTTAGTTGAGGGTTTGTTTTGGTAGTATAATAGGTGTAATGAGAATCACATTTTTTTTTAGTGGTGTAATGAGATGAAGGGTGTAAAGAGGTAAACTAGTGGTGTAAGTTTAATCACTCCCACTAATTTACCTCTTTACATCTTTCATATGAGATGTTATTTTTTAAATTTTTTATAATTTTATGCATGCGTGAAATCACTTTTAAGGATAAAAGACTAAAATTAAATATATTTTATTATCTCTTTACACCCATTGCTCTTTAATCCTTACTTCTTTTCTTCCCTTCTCAATTTTTTTCCTGCTACATATCTCCTTATCAATATTGTTTTGATCATAGAATATAGCAATGGATGAAGAAACAGTGGTGAAGAACTAAAAAAAAAAAAAAGTGAAATGGTAATTTTTTTTTATTTGTTTGGTAGGTTTTTGTTTTGTTTTTTGAGAGAGTTCTTTGACTTTTGTTCAATATATCAAAATTGAACAAAATAAAATAGACCGAAATCACATTGCCAAACAAAAAATATATGTTCGGTAACCCACTACCAAATAAAAGATATATTTCCAATAACCCAAGGCTGAACATTTTTAATTTGTTCGGTTACTCATTGCTGTGCATTTCCAGTTTCATTTTTTTTAATATATATTTTGTTTTTTTGCTTGGAAGGGTTATGCTTCTATTCATTGCAACAATGCAAGTACAATTATCTGGCTGCTGAACATCTTGAAAGGCACTCATTTGTTGGTAGATTATCTGAGGAAGAAACATTCTTATTAGTTGGCATGTCAAAAAGTATGATCCCACCAAAATAGATATTGATTACGTCAAAACGAATGTATGCCTTTAATGCGAAAACAATGAAGACAATCTACAATGCACGTAAAGCGACAAATGATTGGACACATTTATTTTAGTTCGGCAACATGACACTAGAGTAATCTAATTTGTACAGAAATATATCACCGAACAGGCACTTCATAAGTGGGTTCCAACTAATTTATTGTTAAAGTAAAGTAAAATCATCCAATCGAATGATAACAAATGGTTGGAAAAAAATTAGTTTATTGGGTAACATGACACTAGAGTAATTCAAATTCTTTAGCAGCGTATTACCAAAAGTCATCAGCGTAAAGAGACAAAAATGAAAGGGTTTTGAAGAGTTTTTAGTTTAGGGTTTGTTTTGATAGTATAATGGGTGTAATGAGAATCACTTTTTTTTTTTTTTTGGTGGTGTAATGAGATGGAGGGTGTAAAGAGGTAAACTAGTAGTGTAAGTAGAATCACTCTAAAATAAATCTGCTATCAACGCCAATAAATTAGGATGGTAAAGGAAGAGGATGTATGATTTTTTAATTTTCTTCTTTATTTTGATTATTTTGGTATGAGGCAAATAAATTTAGGATTATTTTTACCAATTTATCATTTAGTTTGATCCGATATAATGTATAGTAAACCCTATTTTCTTACTCTTGGGGTATTAGGAAAATAAATTTAGGAATATTTTTACCAATTTATCATTTAGTTTGATCCCATATAATGTATACTAAACCTTATTTTCTTACTCTTGGATAGACGACATATGACTCATTTTAATGAGTTTGAATTTGTTAAAGTTTAACATAGTGTGGGACTAATTTTTATTGATTTCAGTGATTTAAATTGTTCATCTTATTAGACAAGCTGAGAAGAACATAAATGTAAAAAATTAAATTGATCAAATATAAGTAATCACATTATTAAATCACATATTTATTATAATAAATAAACAGTCTATTTCTTAAAAACAGGTATGCCATATAAATAAAAAGAGTCCGGTTAACATGTGCATTCACTGAAAGTTGCACATCATGTGCACTTTAATATTATATTTTTTGTGAGTGGTGTTATACATTTTGTATGTTATACTTTTTGTGAGTGATGTTATACATTTTGTGAGCAAAGTTATGATTTTTGTGTTTTCGAAGAAAAGTTGTGAAAATTTAAATGTTATACTTTTTGTGACTGGTATTATAAATATTGTGAATGAAGTTACGATTTTTGTATCTTGGCAGAAAAGTTATGAAAATTTGAATGTTCTTCGAAGAAAAAAGTTGTGAAAATTTAAATGTTATACTTTTTGTGAATGGTGTTATACATTTTTTTGTGAGCGAAGTTACGATTTTTGTATTTTCGAAAAAAAGTTGTGAAAATTTGAATGTTATATTTTTTGTGAGATGCGTTATATTTTTTGTGAGAGAAATTATGATTTTTGTGTTCTTTTGCATAAAATTTGTGATAATTTTTTTAAGTTATACTTATTGTAAGTGGTGTTATATTTTTTGTGAGGGAAATTATAAGATGCACATCATGTGCCCATTTTTGTGGGTGCACATTATAGACTTTTTTAAATAAAAATGATTTTATGGTATGGCAATTGATATTTGCTCAATTTGATTTTTTGCTTGGATAATTTTATTAGTAGATTGTATGAGATGAACAATTAGATCATTAAAGTTGGCCTAAGTTAGTCCCATAATAGGTCTACTTCGCCGTGAAATTGAAATTTTCGATTTTCGCAAATTTGAATTCCACACACTACAACAAAAACATATTTTAGTGGCACTATACTACTGATATGTTTTTAGAAAATGCTACAAAAATAATATTTGGTTGCATGTTTTAGAAAAATGTCACAAAGTCACAAACATAAAAGGCTCTAATGACATTTCAATAAAGAAGTGTTACATCGCTACAACAAAAATTTGATCTAGTAGCATCAATTTTATGGCATTTTTATAAAAGAATAACACAAAAAATTATTTTAGTGACATTTATCAACAGATGTCACTAAACTAGATAGGTGTAAGTTACTTTTTATGGTATTAGGTGAAAAATGTCATAAACAAATAAATTTTTATGGTATTTTGAGAAATGCCACTCCAAAATCTTTCTATGCTATCTAATGACATTTTTTGAAAAAACAAAAAACACCAATATATCCTAATTTTTTTTTAAATGCACAAAAATAAATAAATAAATTGAACTCAATGGGTCTGTTTGGTAACGTTTACGTTTTCAGTTTATATTTACAAAAATTTTATAAACTAGTTTTTGTTTATTTTTTGTTTATTTTTAGAAAAACATAAACTACAAACGCGTTTGGTAATTGACAACATGTTTAAAAAATTTTTAAAATATAAAAAAGAGTGAGAAATGGCAAGTGGTGGCAAGTGGCGGCGGAAGACGGTGGTGGAAAGTGGTGATGGTGGGTGGTGGGTAGCTGGTGGTGGTGGGTGGGTGGGTGACGGTGGCGGGTGGTGGGTGGTAGCGAGTGGGTGGTGGTGGTAATGGTGGCGGGTGGTGGGTGGTGGATCATGGGTGGTGATGGGTAGTGGTGGTGGCGGGTGGTAGTGGTGAGTGGGTGGGTGGGTGACGGTGGTGGGTGATGGGTGGCAGCGAGTGAGTGGTGGTGGTGGTGGTAGTGGTGGTGGCGGATGGCAGGTGGTGGTGGGTGGTGGTGACGGATGGTGATTGTGGGTGAGTGGGTGACGGTGGCGGGTGGTGGGTGGTAGCGAGTGGGTGGTGGTGGTGGATGGTGGGTGGTGGTGGTGGCAGGTGGGTGGCGGATGGCGAGTGGTGGTGAGTGGTGTCAGGTAGTGGTGGTGGTGGTGGTGGTGGGTGGATGGGTGACGGTGGGGAGTGGTGGGTGGTAGCGAGTGGGTGGTGGTGGTGGTGGTGGGTGGTGGTGGCAGTGGGTGATGGTGGTGTGTGGTGGGTGGCGGTGGTGGTGGGTGGTGGTGGGTGGTGGCGGGTGGTGGTGCGGGTGGATTGGTGTGTGGCGGTGGTGGTGGTGGTGGTGTGACGGATGGGTGGTGGCGCGGCGAGTGGGCAGTGGGTGGTGGGTCGTGAGTGGCAGGTAGGTGGTAGTGGTGGTGGTGGGTGGTGGGTGGTGGTGGCAGGTGGGTAGTGAATGGTGGTGGGGGGTGGGTGGTGGTAGCAGAAGACGGTGGTGGAAAATGGTTGCGAGTGGTGGCTAGTGTTGGGTGGTAAAAAAAAAAAAAAACTCAAAACTCAAAACGGAAACATATTTTTTGAGTTTATATTTTTTAGCCAAATTTATAAATTGAGACCACTGATTTATAAATCAAAAATTTATTAAACAAGTTTTTATTTGAGTTTTTAAAATTTTTGTAAATATAAACAGAAAACTAAAAACGCAAATGTTACCAAACGGTACCAATATAACTTGTTTTTTTTTTTACTCTATTTACCACATCAACGACCTTATATGAATTAATTAAAAAATAAAATCTTTAACTGCTCTCTTATACAATGATTAAATTATTTAAATTTTTAATTGAAATAAATTTATGACATCATTAAAAAGTGTTAATTGACTTTATTATTTTTGAGTTAATTACTTAAAAGTTCTATTTATAAATGTTATGGCAGCTCAGGTCTATCTAAGATTTTTTTAACCAATAAATCTTATTTAATAAACTATAGAGTATTATCAGTTGCTCCGAATTTTTAAAACTAAGAATATTATCAATTTTGTATAGTAATGTTTCAGATAATTGTTTAACTAACTGATGAAAAAAAAAACAGAGCATGGGATTAAATATTTTTATCTTTCTACTTATTGGTTTGATTTAACTATCTAATAAAACCGAGAACATGATCAGTTTTTTCTAATTTTAAAACTGAGAACGTTATTAGTTTTTTCATTTTTAATTTTTTTTTCTTTCAATTTTGCACATCAATGTTCCATCATCATACTCCTTTATAGATACAAAATTTTCACAAAAAAATAATTCAGTTTTTTCAATTTTTCAAAAGTTTTTTTTTTTTTTGCAAATAATTTTTTTTTTTTGAATTTTTTCAATTTGAAAGTTGATGTTTTAAAGTTTTGAAAATCAAAACAAATGTCAAATCATCATATTTATTTATTGATAATCAGAAATAATAAACAATCATTGTTTGAAGTGTAATTCCAACTATTAAAAATTTAATAGGACTTGAAGGTCCAAAAAATCTTAATTAAGACTTAATGGATTTATAAATTAGGTCTTGTGTATAAATGTCTCATAGTTTATTAATAAAATGACCAATTTATTATGAAATTGGAAACTTCAACAGATGTGATGTAATTTTTAAAATCACAGAGTACAATTCACTTTGCTTTCTTTGGGTTTTCTAAAAACACTTTTTAGAAATTTTTACTTTCTTATTTTTCATTTTATTTTTTTGTTTTTACTGAATTTTTTTAAATATTTTAAGTATTTTTTAAAATTTTTAGACACACCTTACATAAATACACTTAAAAGTATAATTTTTGTGAAAAAATCTTTAAAAATTAACTAATTACTAAACATACAAAAAAAAAAAAAAACGAAAATTCGATATATTTTTCCTATTTTTGTGTATTTATTAATTTTTTGAAATATTTTTTTCACAAATATTTCACTTTTTAAATACATCTAAATAAGATGTATTTAAAAACGTAAAACAATACTTAAAATTTTTAAAATATTTACCAAAATTAAAAAAATTAAAAATTAAATTTTCAAAAAACTGAAACTAAAGAGGTTGGTTCGTATTTTTAACCAAATGGTTTAATTTGTCTTATATTGTTTTATTAAAAATGTGAACACACTTATTTTAAGAATAAATAAATAAAAATAAATTTATTTTTGGTAACCGATGAGATAAGGAAACACGGGAAAACCATTTCAAAACAAAGCACAAAATCAAATAAGCAAATCTAAAATTGGTGAAGCAAATTGATTTTAGCGGGACAAAGAAGCAGGAGGGAAACAATGAAGTAAGGGTGTGTTTGTTTTGAAGGATTAGGGGATGGGATTGAACTATTAGTCCCACCAAACTAATAGTCCATTGTTTGTTTCATTTTTTTTTGTTTCAGACTATTAGTCCCTCCGGACTATTAGTCCCACAAATATGGGACTATCCTATCCCATGGGGGAGGTGGGATAGAAATCATGGGATTGATATCCCATGGGATTATTTTGTAAAATGTCCATTTTACCCTCTATGCCATTACTTAGCAAACAATTAGAAAAGGATAAAATAATCTTTTGAACATTTATAAATTATTTTTTTAGCGTTGTTAATTTAAAATTATATATTAAATAAAAAATTTGAATTATAAATTAAATTTAATTAAAAATAATAAATTATAAATTATGGCCTTATAAATTAAATTTTTTTAGTGTTGTTAAAAAATTAAATTTACATATTAAATTAAATTATTTTTTTAGTGTTGTTAATTTAAAATTATATATTAAATAAAAAATACAAATTATAAATTAAATTTATTTAAAAATAATAAATTATAAATTATGGCCTTATAAATTAATTTTTTTTGTGTTGTTAAAAATTTAATTTATATATTAAATAAAATTATTTTTTATTGTCGTTAATTTAAAATTATATATTAAATAAAAAATATAAATTATAAATTTAATTTAATTGAAAATAATAAATTAAAATAATTAAAATATTGTGCAAAAAATAAAATAAAATAAATTTTTATTTAATCTAGCTAAAAATAATTAAAATATTAAAGCTATGTTTAATATTACTATTACTTAGTAAATAATTGAAAAGGATAAAATAGTTATTTGAGCATTTATCATTCTCTATAATATCTCAAACAAACATTAGATAACTAAAAATAATCCAATCCAGACATCTAATCCCATGACTAAACAAACATAGGATACAAATTTAATCCGACCAAATAGTCCCAAGACAATGTATCCCAAGACTAATAGTCCGATAGATTACAACCCTCTTATCCAGTCTATCCAAACAAAGAGTTTATAATTCTTGATATTTCACGCCATCATTATATACCATCCACGCCATAAATTTGCAGAGTTTTCATCTCCAACAATCTACTAAGATCATTAGGTATTATTTCTCTCTTTCTCACTCTCACACACACAAGCAAACACATACAATACCTCCATCTTTGTCTCTTATTTATAATCTTCTTGTTTTAGATATAAAACTTGATACAATCTGAAAATAAAATCTTTTGATCCATGAATTTCTTAATTTTCATCTTTTAAGATCAAGGGTTAATTGTGATTTATTATTCTTGAATTTATGTTGTGATTTATTATAATGCATTGCAAGTGTTTATTTAAATGACTCAGTGAAATCCCTCATTATTTTGCTCTCTCTCTCTCTCTCTCTCTCTCTCTCCCCTGTTTGTAAGGACTGATTTTTGGAATTTGTGGCTATTATGTTTGAATTTGAATTTGAATTTGAATTTGTATTTGTAGATGAAAAAAAAAAGTTAAAATTAATGATTTTAGGATACCTATTTAGTTTTTTGAGGTGCAAATATAGAAAAAATTAACAAAAATTTGAACAGGATAATTAAACTAAAATTAAATTTAAAGTGTAGAAATCAAATTGTTCAAATTAAAAAAATAGGTACCAAAATAAAATTGATTATTTACAACACACACACAACATGACACCACCCAAACATAAAAAAGATGCACATAACAAATAAAAACATGACACCACCCACCCATGTCAGAGACAGTGCCTGACCTGAGATAGATTTTCCACAAAGTTCTTTCCTGAGTAAGGAACATCCACCAAATTTGACTTCCACAGTCCTATCCTTACCTTTACCAATTCTCCAAGCTCTTCCATATTAGCTTGGCAATTATTAAAAATACAATCATTTTTAAGACTCCAAACTGACCACATCATTGCAACTGGAACAAGCTTCCAAATCTTCAAAACCAACTTTTTAAATTTGGTTCCCAGCCACCAAAGCAACACACCTTCCACTGTTGCAGGTGTGACCCAACTTAGACCCCTCCACTGTAGCATTTTTGACCAAACCTTCCAAGGTTCAAGGCAGAGCAAGAACAGGTGATCCACTGTTTCTGCCTCAATTTTTCAGAAAGGGCAAACATTCACCATTTTGCTGCTCAAAACCCCAATCCTCTGCATAAAATCAATTGTCTTCACCCTTCTTTTCCATACCAACCGACCCAGAAACTGTGCTTCTGGTGGTGCCACACATTTCCATAACAGCTTGGATACTTTCAAGCTAGGTCCTTGTTAGAGCTTATGCCACTCTCTTACTGATGCCACTTTGAACTGAACTGATTAGAAGGATGGGCTGCCCACCTAACTGAATTAGGATGTTCCAGAATAAGCCTAGGGCCCTCTCTAGTTAGCCCTTGTAGCCTTATGACCTCCTTTTCCATCTAATCTAAGAGAGATCTTCTGAACACCAATGTCAATCCGCTGATATGTCCCTCCTCTGCATAAACATTCTGAGAGTGCCTTCCTTCTCCATAGAGAGCTTGAACAATCTAGGGAACTCCTCTTTTCACTTTAAGTTCATGAGCCACTTGTCAGTCCAAAAGTTGATCCTGTTCCCATCTCCAACCTCAATTTTAAAGTTAGATACATAGAAATTATTCAAAGCAGGGTTAGATTTTGCTTAAAATATCCTTCCAAACATTAGATTCATTTCCTTCCATCTCCATTGCTGGTTTCCACGTGCCCCCTTTAGATCCATATTTTTGCTAATGATAGCATTCTTCCACAATGCTTTATCTTCCACCCCATATATCTCCACCACCACTTGGCTAACAGCTCATTCATATCTGTAGCTCTTCTAATCCCCAATCCTCCTTGATCTTTGCTCTTCTAATCCTTGCTCTTCTCTATTGACACCTGCAAATTTCTCACTACAACAACCTCACACTCTTTTTGCATAGGGTGATTAGGTAATAAATAATAAGATTATTTGGTTTAAAAATTATGTGAGATATAGTAAGAAAGAGAACTCACTTATTTTGTCTATTTTAATTTTTTTTTTCTTTTTTTGTTAAAGATACTCATCACTAGAAGAAACGATCGAACCATCTCGCCATCACCTCTCCGGCGGCGATTTCAAGTGAATCCCAACATCGAAAAACTAGAGTTTTGAATTAGGCTTCAATTTTTGTATAGAATCGTAACTATTGCTTCTTATTTTCTGACATTTATTCTGTTCGGGTTTTTAATAAATAAAAAAAAAAATTAGGTCTTTTGAATTTATAAATTTAAAATTGGGGATTGTTGAACATGAAAGATTGGTGCCTTTGTAGATGTTTTTAATTGGATTGCTTTGTTTCACTGGTCGTTTATTTTTTCGTACATGTCACTGATGCTTGTTTCCTGAGATATGCTTGTACATGAAAGATTGGGGCTTTTGAAGGCTTTTGATATTCTGAATTTTCTTGGAATATTTATTTAATTTCATGAGATTAAGAAGTATTTTACTTTAAATTAATCTACACTGAGATAATGCAAATATATCTCGGTGGCATGCATTAATTCGCAAAATGTAAGACAAATATCTCTAGAAAGAGTTTTACGCATGATCTTTTGACTTCTGTTGTGCCCTTTTCCTGGGAGGTTTGGATATGTTGCTTGGTTGTTTCCTTCATTATTTTGTCATATTGGTCTAAATTTACTGCTGCAATTCAAAAGTATTAGAAGGTGGCACATTACTAGTAAGAAGGTGGTACATTACTCCCACAACCTGATTCATTTTTTCTCACTTTATCCTTTATTTCTGCCAACCCAAGTTCAATCTTTTGTGTTTACCTTCATCATTGGAAGCAAGTTCTACAATTTCATTCAATGTTTTGTGCTCTTTTTCATGAAACTTTGTAGTGAAATAGTGTATGTGGTTCTAAAGAATGTGTACCTTTTTTCCAAATCCTTTCTCCATCTTGGCATAATGTATTTCTTTGGAATCACATTTACGCACCTTGTACTGAGCACACAGGGTGAGTGGGCACACATAATGCCCCTAAATTCAAACAACTGACACTTACATTAGACCTCACATTCAGTTAAATTACAATAGACAACAAACTCCACTTGTGTCAACTTCTCACCAGCTACAATAGATTCCTTGACATGATACATAGAAATTGATCCCTCCCTAAGAAGCACGGACACTTCTAAGAAGGTGACGTATCCGTGTCGTGTCCGTGTCGGACACCGACACTCTTTGGACACTCTTAGGACACGTGTCCGACACTTTTCAAAACGTGTCCTAATTTTTAATTTTTTTTAAAGACCCAAACACTCTTTGGACACTTGGAGGACACACATGTCAATCACATAAACACACGTGTCTATCGATTGAATACATGTGAAACTAATTATAAGTTTAAACAAAATAACTTAAGATACAATAATAAAACAAAAACCATATAAATTTATAGGAATTAATGTTATATTGTATTTTTTATTATCTTTGAATGATATATTAATATATATAACATATAATAAATATATAAAATTACATATTTCATGCGTGTCCCCCACGTGTCGTGTCCTTCATTTTTTGAAAATTAACGTGTCAGCGTGTCCGTGTCGTATCCGTGTCGTGTCACGTGTCCGTGTCCATGCTTCTTAGATCCCTCCTCTTTGATAAGAAATGGAAGATAGTAAACTACTCGCTTCAATTCTCCTTGAACTTCATTAAATTTTGCATTGGTGTAAGCTGCCCGAAATTGCTTTTCAAAGCCATATATCATTAGGCAATCATACAATTTGTGTCAAGATTGAAAGTTTTCTTTCTTCTCTTTCTCTACCTTACTTCTCAAAGCATTATCATATTGTTCAAAAAATTGCTTTAAAGTAGTTTTCGAGTTCACATATCCATAAAAAAATGCATTCATGCTCTTACTTTGTTGTGTAGTTGACATGCCAACCCAAAAAATGTCTTTAACATAGACAGGAACCCATCAATGTCACTCACCATATAATACTCCCAACCACATTATCATAAAGATTGAACTTTGCAATCATCGATTGTCATTCTTTATCAAATTCATTTTTTGTGAAAGAGTCATAAACTGCATTTTGCAAAGCAAACTTTATGTGTTCATATTGGAAATATCCTCTCAATTTCTCTGGGATTTTGTTCATTATATATCATAAGCACCATCGATGTCAAGCCTTTGGAAAGAGAATTTCTATGACATTTTGTATAGCTCTGCACTGATTAATTATTATAGCTTTTGGGGGAGTATCAGACATGCAACTTAACCATGATCTGAATAGCCAAGCAAATGCATCAATGTTCTCATTACATAACAATCCACAACCAAGTAAAATTGATTGTTTATGGTGATTAACTCCTACAAACAGAGCAAACGGCATATCATAGTTGTTCGTGAGATAACTTGTGTCAAATGAAACAACGTCCCCAAATGCTTCATAAGTCTCCCTACTCCATCCATCCGCCCAAAACAAGTTTCGAATGCGACAATCTTCATCAAAGTCAATCACATAATAGAAGTTTGAATTTTGTTCTTGCATCCTCTGAAAATAATCTCGAAGTGATTCAACATCTCTTACCCAAAGCCTCAATCTTCTAGTATTCTCAATGTGATTCCTTGCATTTTGCTCATCAAATGTTAATGCATTGTATCCCCCTGTCACGCCCCACTTTTTATTACTCGAGGTCATTACCAAGTTCATTAACTTAATTCAATTTCAGAGATAATATGCGGAAATAAACTCATACATTCAATCCATAGCAATGAATATCAGTACTCTCATTCGTATGTAAGTAAATGTTTCATGAACAAACTAATAAATTACCCTTAGGCTTACAACTTTTAAATAAACAACTGAAGGGTGTAACCCTTTTACACATATGGCGTTCCGCCAACAAGAAAGAGGCCCGTGGCCAACAAATAAGTAGATCCAAATCTTGCGGCTCAACACCGCTTAATACGAAAAAGATTCAACAACGTGGGATGAACATATAGTCGAGAGGGATCTCAACTTGATCCTCAACAATAACAACAAGATCAGATAGCTATGATCATGCACACTCATTCTCATACTAGAATAGTAATGTGACAGTTTAGACAAAATATATATGTATATAAACTTTTCTCAAAAACAACTATTTCATTCAATGCTATAAGCGATTCATCTTTCTTTTCTTTTCATTAACCCCTGTACCCAACCTTTTATACATAAGCAATTACTTAGGAAATAAATTCACTAAGACCACTACTATTCTCCAATTTCCACACAATGAGATGTGCCTTTCTAGAACATATTTCTAAAATGTTTGATTCTCTTTACACTTCTAAAAGACAAGGGGTAGCAACTAATACATGATTAACACAAGATAATCCAATTACAATTTCATGACATGAATATCTACATTGCCTATGACACATAGTCTATGGCACAATTCACCTTCCAATTATGGCTCAGAACCTGGCCACATAACTCAACAAGGGTTCCATCTCTCATTAACAATATTTCCAAATTCAAACGGGGATAACAAATCAAGTTAAACATATCTGATAACATAACGAATACACATGTTGGTATCGTAACAATCACAATCAAACTCACTTCCATACTTCCCAACTGATACACATGGTGGTGATGTACCATATCAACAACAAATAAAAATAAGCACCCACATAAGTGATGCTCCGAGTCCATCCCCTATCTCCTCCCAACAAATCCGGTTTAGAGGTCCATCCCCTATCTTCCCCTAAACCGTGGAGTACATCCCCTATCTCCTCCCATACACAAGTAATGCATATAAACACAACGTCATATACACAAACAATCAATGGTGTAATGCATACACAACAATTCAACGCAACCGTGTCATCCTCCACCGATGACCAGGGACAAAACCTCTAGATGCGTATATTGTACATCTATAAACATACTCAATTATCATGAGATTATCAACTTATCACTAATACTAACATAGTAGTATAAGATACAACAATCCAACATTCATACTTATTTCAAAGTGTCTTTCCCATTCCACAAAACCAATCTTGCTTCCTTTTGTTTTCACAAAACCGTTTTCATTCCTTTTGTTTCCACAAAACCAAATCCAAAGGCAACAAAGCCAAAACTCATTTTAATCTACCACATTCCTTTCAAAGCCATTCCAATTTAATTTTATAAATTAAATCATAACTATTAAATTAGGTTTTACTCCCTCTTTCTCAATATTGAACAAAATGCCTCAATCATCTATAATAACCAATAATGGCTTCAATTAAATCCAAATACCCAAGTATTTACCCAAAGATCAAACCCCTCTATCTTATTATTAAATCAATAAATATTAGGGTTTCCTCTCCTTTCAACAACAACTAGCTAATTAACACCCAATTAGCCCCAAAACACATATAATAATCATGGATCTAAAACCAACAACCAACCCAAAGTTCAACCTCATGAATTTATACAAAAATCCAACATGATATAGTTTTCATGCAATACAAAAATTACCACATGTCTATCTATAGATGAAGTATTGAAAAAGATCAAGGAGAATCCCTACCTCAAGAACCAAGCAAGAAACCAAACCTAGAGAAGAATCCTACGCAATCTCGAATTCCAATCGGTTGAAAAAATGTTCATCTCCTCTTGTTCTTCATCCTTGATACAAGAATCATGGTGGGTTGTTGATCAAAGTAAAGGAATTCAAGGGTTTGGAGCTAGGGTTTCGGACTTAGGAGAAGGGGAAAGAAGAGGGGAAAAGAAAATATCAATAACTGATCAAAAATCTCGTTTTTAAAGCTGCTGTCCCGAAACCCTCGCTCGAGCGGACCTGTTCCAGCACAGATTCCAAAACTTCAAATAGGTGTAACTCTCCTATCCGGACTCCGTTTTAGGTCATTCTTGTGTCCAAATTGAAGCCCCGGAAATAAGCTTTCCAATGGTTCTAACCTCATATCCAAATTCAAAGTGTGGAAAAAGAAAAGGGAAAAAGAGTGGCAGCTATTCGTAAAATAACTATCCGAATTAAATTCTTTGGTTCAATCATACATTACCATCATATTACCACCTCAACTAGAATCCCAAAATAAAATAAAGACGCTCCAAATACACTAATAGGATGTCAAAAATGAGTCCACATGCCTCAGAAATACAACTCATCCTGGAGACCCGCTTGAGCGCCAACTCCCCCGCTCGAGCGGAAGGAGAAATTCTGGGTCATTACACCTTCCTCCTAAAAAAATTTCGTCCTCGAAATTGAGGATGCGCCAAAACACAAGGCCAACTGACATTACACAATACCAACACCCCCAATACCAGAGAGTGAAACCGCTCACTACAAACCGTCAAGCCACTCTTACCAAGGAAGAGATTTACTAAAGGAATACGTTCAAACGACAACATTTAGGTACGAAAACCCTAACAAACCAAACCTTTCATGAAACAATTACCAACAATCGACTAGCGCTTCAAGCTAAGTTACTACTCAACCACATAATTCTCAACAACGTAACCAAAGCAAATCTTTTGAGTAATTATTACGAAAACATTTTTTTTTTTGCTCAAAAGACATTTCTCAAAGATAGTCAAATTTTCAATGTTGACATTACTTAAATAAACCTTGCATTTTCCATGCGAAACTCAAAATTTTTTTTTTTTTTTTTTTGTAAACATTTTTCACAAATACTGTTATCCAAAACACGAAAATCATCCACGCTTTATTTACCAAAAAGATTCATTTGGAATTTCTCAAATCTCTTGAATTAAATCAATTTCTCAACAATGCCCTTAGATGGCCAACATTAGGAAAATTTTGTTTTCCAAATCTTTTCAACATAACACTAGCAACAACCATCACTCATACGGTGATACCAAAACCAACACGTAATATGACATTTCTATAATGATAGTTAATAGAAATAACAACAATACTATTAACACATAAGGCATAAGAAATTCATGGTTTTGCAATTTCCTCCGCCTCCTTCACCACAGATAAGCATATTAGCTATATCATTCTTTCAATAGACACACATTGTAGTGATGTATCATATCAATAACAAATAGAAATATTTCTATTATCAATAAGCACACACTCATAAGTGATGCTAATGGAGTTCATCCCTATCTCCTCCCAACAAATATAAGCACAATAAAAGTAATGCTAATGGAGTTCATCCCTATCTTCTCCAAACAACATGCATATGCAATGAAACACACGATTGCCATATACAACACATAATCAATACAAGTAATGTTCTCAGATAATTCAACAACAACATAAATGACTTAATTTCAGTTATACCTAAGCCACTCGCAAGGTCTACAACAATGAAGACTATCCTCAAGGTGACCAATATCAACCCAAAACACAATACCAATAAGCTGACTAATCAACTCAACAAACCCCACACTCAGTAATCCACACACTGATGTGCCACTCAAATTACTAACCCCAAACACGGAGTTCTCTACATAAATCCCCAAATTTTGGAATCTCACTGGATCGCCTCAAATTTAAACCGCATCAACACTGTGCCTAAGGGTATCACCACCCTCTATGGCCACACAACAAGCCTGCTCATCCCCTCAACTCAAAATCGACAAGGTCAACCTCAATCATACCAACCCAATCACGAAGGACAATTTGACCAACGTTATTCTCGTTATTCTAGAACACAAACGCTGCCAGCATTCACTCACAAACCATACTCCACAATTGATAACCAATCACAACACGAACACTACCCACATACAACCGATGGGGTCACTACAGACTCGCTAACTAGCAAAGCCCAAAACACAAACCAACAAACAGGTACCATTCCCGCTAACCCGAGATACAAATCTCACATAACCTTGCTGATACCACACAACTCTCGAAACCATCACGTCTAACCCATACACCCATGGATTCGCTCTCAACAATTAATCTCAAAGTGAACAGGCCCACAAAGGCCACAAGATTATCTCAACATACAAGACCAAGCAAGCAACAACACTAGGACCATTGACCCCATTAACAACTTCACGATACATAAAATAGAGAGTTCAAAATTCCATACATACTCCCCAATACATGAGGATTAAACAAACAATACTATGCATATAAATGCAATACATAAACATGGTGCCTCGGCATCCACAAGACAATCGTCAACAACAAAATCAATAAACATGATACACCACCGCCAACATTACAAAAAGTCCTCTCCAAGGTAACACTATAGGGCTCACTAATTAGTCGCCGCAGAGGACAAGAACGTCAACCATGGCCCGGTGGCCACAAACAAAACAACCGCCAGACCTTCTACCCAGAGATCGGTGCGAATCTGACCTCCTAACCCCCAACAGAAGATCCGAAACCTGGCGAAGAAAGGAACCAGCCCCTAATCGAGCATGTTTCGCTTCCACCCCATCGAGCCTAGAGTGCTTAGGAACTACAAGACTGACCGAGATGGTCTCCTCCTTAACCCCATCATCACTAGCAATCAAGGCCTCTACATGGGCCGCTGCCTCAACTAAAGTATAATAATCCTTCCACAAGGATCCAGCTACCTTCTCCCGAATATCGGAACACAACCGCCTTTCGAACTCAAAACAACGACGCTCCTCTGTTGTCACCAACTCTGGAGCAAACCACGACAAACTACCAAACCGTATCTCAAACTGTGCCACAGGAGTGTCATCCTGACGCAACTCCAAAAACTGTTCCCTCAACCTTTCTCGAGTAGAAGGAGGGAAATACTTGGCCCAAAAGGCCTCGGTAAAAGCAACCCACGTGCCACCCACATTATTCTTAGCATTCTTTCACCAATAACTCGCATCACTCTTCAACTGAAAGGTCGCCAAAGAAACCCTCAACTCCTCATCTTCGACTCTAAGCATATCAAGAGTCTTGGTAATCTGCTCTAACCAACTCTCTGCTTCCAACGGTTTAGCCTCCCCCACAAACCCAGGTGGACCGGAGCGAAAGAACTCCTTAGTAAGCTTGAGAGCATGCCCTCTGCCGCCCTCAGTATGAGCTAGGGTGTTTTGCACTGCTCTCACAATCTCACGTGCGACATCCTCGCCGACGGTAGATCTTTATGCGGCAGCACTAAAGGCTTCTTTGTGCCTCTCCAGGCGTTCCTACTACTCAACCGACCTCTACTCCCTCGTGTAAACATCCTATAAAGCACAAAATAAAATACACTTAGTGCCAACACAATAGCCTTCTCCGAGACACACCCTACTACTGGTAAGTCACAAGACACACTTAGCCTCAAACTTTACATCTCTCGCATATAAACATCTAAACATATAAACACATAATCGAATCAAGTCCACAAAGATAGCCACTCATCCCGGAACTCCCAAGGAATTCCTATCAGAAACCACGTTGATCAGGCGTGTTTCCAAAAGGACCTCAAAGCAAGTTCACCGGTTATGAATACTATCCAGAGATCAATCCCATGCTCACATAAATGCAACACATAAGTCCTAATATTCATGTTAACTATATGCAACGTCCTCACTACACTACGTAGTAAACCCACGTGGTACAAACCACTTCCCACGAGCTCAAGGTATTCAAACCGGTAGCTCGATACCAAGTTGTCACGCCCACTTTTTATTACTCGAGGTCATTACCAAGTTCATTAACTTAATTCAATTTCGGAGATAATATGCGAAATAAACTCATACATTCAATCCATAGCAATGAATATCGATTACTCTCATTCGTATGTAAGTAAATGTTTCATGAACAAACTAATAAATTACCCTTAGGCTTACAACTTTTAAATAAACAAGCGAAGGGTGTAACCCTTTTACACATATGGCGTTCGCCAACAAGAAAGAGGCCCGTGGCCAACAAATAAGTAGATCCAAATCTTGCGCTCAACCTCGCTTAATACGAAAAAGATTCAACAACGTGGGATGAACATATAGTCCAATAGGGATCTCAACTTGATCCTCAACAATAACAACAGTACAGATAGCTATGATCATGCACACTCATTCTCATACTAGAATAGTAATGTGACAGTTTAGACAAAATATATATGTATATAAACTTTTCTCAAAAACAACTATTTCATTCAATGCTATAAGCGTTTCATCTTTCCCTTTTTCCTTTCATTAACCCCGTACCCAACCTTTTATACATAAGCAATTACTTAGGAAATAAATTCACTAAGACCACTACTATTCTCCAATTTCCACACATACAACAGATGTGCCTTTCTAGAACATATTTCTAAAATGTTTGATTCTCTTTACACTTCTAAAAGACAAGGGGTAGCAACTAATACATGATTAACACAAGATAATCCAATTACAATTTCATGACATGAATATCTACATTGCCTATGACACATAGTCTATGGCACAATTCACCTTCAATTATGGCTCGACACGGCCACATAACTCAACAAGGGTTCCATCTCTCATTAACAATATTTCCAAATTCAAACGGGGATAACAAATCAAGTTAAACATATCTGATAACATAACGAATACACATGTTGGTATCGTAACAATCACAATCAAACTCACTTCCATACTTCCCAACGATACACATGGTGGTGATGTACCATATCAACAACAAATAAAAATAAGCACCCACATAAGTGATGCTCTTTGGAGTCCATCCTATCTCCTCCCAACAAATCCGGTTTAGAGGTCCATCCCTATCTTCCCTAAACCGTGGAGTACATCCCTATCTCCTCCCATACACAAGTAATGCATATAAACACAACGTCATATACACAAACAATCAATGGTGTAATGCATACACAACAATTCAAGCAACCGTGTCATCCTCCACCGATGACCAGGGACAAAACCTCTAGATGCGGTATATTGTACATCTATAAACATACTCAATTATCATGAGATTATCAACTTATCACTAATACTAACATAGTAGTATAAGATACAACAATCCAACATTCATACTTATTTCAAAGTGTCTTTCCCATTCCACAAAACCAATCTTGCTTCCTTTTGTTTTCACAAAACCCGTTTCATTCCTTTTGTTTCCACAAAACCAAATCCAAAGGCAACAAAGCCAAAACTCATTTTAATCTACCACATTCCTTTCAAAGCCATTCCAATTTAATTTTATAAATTAAATCATAACTATTAAATTAGGGTTTTACTCCTCTTTCTCAATATTGAACAAAATGCCTCAATCATCTATAATAACCAATAATGGCTTCAATTAAATCCAAATACCCAAGTATTTACCCAAAGATCAAACCCTCTATCTTATTATCAAATCAATAAATATTAGGGTTTCCTCTCCTTTCAACAACAACTAGCTAATTAACACCCAATTAGCCGCAAAACACATATAATAATCATGGATCTAAAACCAACAACCAACCCAAAGATCAACCCCATGAATTTATACAAAAATACAACATGATATAGTTTTCATGCAATACAAAAATTACCACATGTCTATCTATAGATGAAGTATTGAAAAGATCAAGGAGAATCCCTACCTCAAGAACCAAGCAAGAAACCAAACCTAGAGAAGAATCCTCATAATCTCGAATTCCAATCGGTTGAAAAATGTTCATCTCCTCTTGTTCTTCATCCTTGATACAAGAATCATGGTGGGTTGTTGATCAAAGTAAAGGAATTCAAGGGTTTGGAGCTAGGGTTTCGGACTTAGGAGAAGGGGAAAGAAGAGGGGAAAAGAAAATATCAACAACTGATCAAAAATCTCGTTTTTAAAGCTGCTGTCCGAAACCCTCGCTCGGCGTCCAAATGCTCGCTCGAGCGGACTGTTCAGCACAGATTCCAAAACTTCAAATAGGTGTAACTCTCCTATCCGGACTCCGTTTTAGGTCATTCTTGTGTCCAAATTGAAGCCCCGGAAATAAGCTTTCCAATGGTTCTAACCTCATATCCAAATTCAAAGTGTGGAAAAAGAAAAGGGAAAAAGAGTGGCAGCTATTCGTAAAATAACTATCCGAATTAAATTCTTTGGTTCAATCATACATTACCATCATATTACCACCTCAACTAGAATCCCAAAATAAAATAAAGACGCTCCAAATACACTAATAGGATGTCAAAAATGAGTCCACATGCCTCAGAAATACAACTCATCCTGGAGACCCGCTTGAGCGCCAACTCCCCCGCTCGAGCGGAAGGAGAAATTCTGGGTCATTACACCCCCTGCTTCAACAAGTATAGAATGAAAATTCCTAGCCATCTTAATCCGTACTTCATCATTAATATCTAATCTTCTATTCACAGGAGTAAGAATTATTTTATTCATTGCAAAATGTCATGAGTCAGTAGAAATCAAGTGATGATTATGCTCAAGCATAATTGTGGTTAACATATATCTTTCATCCTTTTGTAGACTCGCTCGTACCCTTGCTTTGCAACCAATTTTTGTGGACGAAGATGGTTTCAGAGGGTTTACTTTTGATTTTTTTTTTTTTGGGTTCTCTTCCTTACTCGAGTACATTTAATTCCAAAGTATTTTACTTCCCATCATCTCCAACATTTTGTGTTCTATAAGCTATAACAAATCTGACGTGTTTTGCATATTTTACATAAAATGCGTACACTTCTTGCTTTGAGCTAAAAGACATTCCCTTCTTAGGTTCTTCAACTTCTTCACTCTCATTTAATGAAAGATTGTTTGATTCAATCTCCATTGTTTCTCTTTCAAGCTTGAAACTAAAACAGAAAATTCAATGGGCCCATTCAATAAGTCATCATCAATGTCATTATATTAGATCCCAATAAACAAAAGTATTTCAAATAAGTCATTCATTAATTGCATAGGAATCCTCCTCTTTCTACTTGTTTCCTAACTTACTCTTTTTAAGGCCTAATATATATATACACACACGTATATGAGTGAGAAAAATGGTTGGTGAGGAGCCAATCAAAACAACCTAGCATACCCAAGAACAACCAAAGAACAGAGCAAAATATTCACAAAAATGGCTGTGTTTAATGACTTGATTGAGTTTAATAGAGTTTCATAACCAAAATATTCACAAAATTCATAAAGGGAATACTGTTACAGTTTTACATTAGAGGTTTAAGACAAATTACAACCATGGTCCTCATAGTTTGACTCTTGCATTAATTTGACCCTTGAATTTTCTTAGTGTCAACTCTGTCAATGTTAGTGGACAAATCTTCTCATTGTTACATCAAAGTTGCTCTAATGATCAGTAGTGAATGAATCTGCTAACTTTGGTCATTACACACTGCAAAACCTTAGATAGTGTTTGGTTTATTGGAATGAAACGGAATGGAATGGTCGTTCCATCAAAATGTTCATTCCCATGTTGGTTGACTAACAAAATAATGACAAAATACATTATAAATAGAATTATCATTCACCATTTCAAAAGAATGGTCATTTCATATCAGAGCCTAAGGAATGATAATGATCATTCCATTCCATTCCAACTCATTCATGTGAACCAAATAGAGCATTATGACCAAAAAGAATCAGTTGGTGTGGTGTCACAACCCGAATGGAGTACAGTGCAATGCTTCAATTTGTGATAAAGGAGAGGATATGCTTCAATTTGTCCCTTTTTTTTTTTTTTTTTCTTTTCTTTTTCTTTGTTGGTAGATGGGTGATAAAATAAAACCCCCTCTTCATACTCTCTTAACCCACAAAGCCACTCAACTGTTTCCAATTCATTGTTACAAAAAATACATAGGTTGCTCATACAAATCAAGCAGCCATAGAAATCTCAGATGGGTTTATGAGCAAAACTCAGTTGGGTTTAATTACAAATAAAGCAAGTAAATCAAGAAAGGAGAGTAACAATGGAGAAAGAGCAACAAAACGCTCAAGTGTGTTCAATTCAAAAGTGCAAATGGCAGGGTCAACATAAACTCCCCAGCTTAAGATAAGAAAGATGACCCACTCAAAATAAATAAATAAATAAAATAAAATAAAATCAGTGCTTACCTCACCGCCGAAGAATGGGAAACGTCGGAGAGCAAGAAAAGTGGTGGTCAGTGGTTTTGTTTGAAGAGAGCAGCGAGAGAGAGACTTTATATCCATTTCATTTCTCACCAAAATGATAAATTTAATGGGAAACAAATTTTTGATTATAAAATATTTATAATATCAAGATTTATTTAAAATATAAATAATATATAGTTTAGTTTGATTTTCTTACTCTTATTTCATACATCTTTTGCCTTTTATCTGTATTAATTTTTTTTCCCCCTATAATCATGGAGGGTGTATTATAGAATGGAGTGTGAATTATAGATTTTTTTTATCCACCATCGCTAGGGACAGCTACAAGAACTACTGAATCAATTGCCCAGTTTTTTAATTATAATCAAAATAATAATTACAATAGATTATAATTGGCATCACAATTAGAAATGGCAACAGGTCAAAATTTTTTGGGTTTCAAAGACATTCTTAATTTTAAATTTAACTAGTTTGACGATACAATTTCATACTTTACTCTAATAATAACATTTTTGACCTTCAGACCGTTATAATTTACCATACCTATTAATGTTGTTCAAAAATTTTCCCTACCCTATTAATGTTGTGCAAAACTTTTTGCTTGTCTCTATATAGTATTGGGTAGCAGACTCGCAGGTATGTTTCTCCTTTTATGTGTGAATTTAAATATGTTTCTCTTCTTAAATATGTACCTTCCATGTTGTTGTATACGCATATTCTTCATTCATGGTCTATTAATTTGGTGTTTATGAACTCGAAATTTCTCAAAACACAAATCAAAATTTGCGTGTAAAGTGTGCCAACTAGCTTGTCAACGTCTACAAGCTGTTTGATAAAATTCCCCACTGACCGTTCACTCGTGGACATTGTACTTGGCTTTGCAATTTTGTTGTTCTGTTTTGAAAATTTGTTGAGGGTACGTATGATAGTGTTGATGAACTCTATCTAAACACAACCCAATTGACTAACAAGTAATTATGTGGCTCTTGGATTTAGGGGGGCGGAACCAAGAATTATGTTTGGGAGGGGCCAATGTATATGCATAAAAAATATTAAGTTAGTTTTGATAGATTACTCATTGAATATAATTTCTTATATAAGCATTGTTAAAGAATTATTTCACGAGAAAACTAAATAAATCTAAAAAATAGTTTTTTCAATTTTGAACTATTAGATCTCAATATACAATTAGTTGATTTTATATGATCTAGTAAATAAAAAGTGAAAAATGCTTAAGATCTCTGAAAAATGCTTAAATTTACACTCAATGGCATTAAATGTTACATGTGAATTGATTTGTTTATAAATCAATTAACTAAGACCTAACCCCTGCCATGTCATTGTAAATAAATTTAAGGGTGAAGTTTTAGGTTCTCTGGCATTACTCCTAAAAAAGTATACATATCATTTGATTTCTAAAATCCAAAAACTAAGTGACATGTACCTCTTGTTTTAATAAAATCAACTAAAGATAAAATATATTCTGTTATTTAAAATGTGAAATAATTAGAGATCATTTCATTAGATGTTGTAAAATATTAATGAAATAAAAAGGTAGTAAAATATTTCTTATAAAATTTAAAAATCCACCCGATTATACATTTTACAAATACTCATAAATATAGAATTAATAATAAATTGTTGAAAATCGGAGGGAGGCGGGGCCCCTCCCCAGCTTGGATTCAAAATCTGTTTTCCTTCGGCTAAGAAAGCAAGAAAATTTACTTTGAGACTTATAATGTAGAAATGCCAAGGTTCTGATGTGAGCCCATGCTATTTTATTCAGTTCAACTTATAATATTGTTGTGGCGGTTGTATTTTTAGTTATGAAATTGTAAATTGGTGTATGAATGGGCGTTTAGCAGGGGTGATGTGTTGTATCAATGTTGTGGTAGTTGTATTTTGAATTAGGGATTTATATCTTCTGGTGTTTGGAATCCAGACTTTGGGTGATTGTTTAGTAAAGAGATTCTGTTTTATAGCTCTGATGTGGGCTCTGACATGGTGGTACTTTAAAGAGTCAAAATCCATGCAATTTGGCATTAAAGAGCAAGAGAAGTGCTTCTATGATGCTTACCACTTTGTGCCTTTGGTTTCTTATAAAAGCCATGACCTTCTTTTGAGTGGGTTGTACACCTTTGGTTATCCCCTCTTTTGTTTTCTAGGAGCTTTAGGATAGTTATTGGACTTACAATAAGGGGGAACCATAACATTGTCTGTTCTTTGACAATCGGCAAAGTAATTTGGACTATAAGTTGCTCACTGCAGTCAGTTGATGTGTAAGAGTAAAATTTTCCTAGAATTTTCCTGCTTCAACTATTTCCTGTGGCAGTGTGATTGAATGCTTCTTAAATGGTTGTTGTAGCGTTTGTAACATCAAATTCTTATTGATTCTGGAAGATGTTATGTGGATTAAAAATGAATTGCACAACAATCATGTAAACTTTCTTTCTATGGTCAATTGTTTCAGCAATAAAATGGCAAATGGTTTGATATGGGCAACCACAGTGGATTTGTCAAGGAATAGTGAGCAGATTGTTT
The DNA here is from genome assembly GCA_025200525.1 of Camellia lanceoleosa. Taxonomy (NCBI): domain Eukaryota; kingdom Viridiplantae; phylum Streptophyta; class Magnoliopsida; order Ericales; family Theaceae; genus Camellia; species Camellia lanceoleosa. The sequence continues at coordinate 60,727,261 of CM045760.1, forward strand.
CTCTTTATCGCCAACTATTGCAGAGGCTTAACTCCCCTGATTTGCCGCTGAACTTGGCAGCAAGACTGGCCAAAAAAGCTGAGGTTTGTGCCATCTTCATGCTGGCTTCTGAGGAGCGATCCCTCCACAACATCAAAGATCTCATTGATGCTGCTGAGTACTCCCTCTCCCTCTTAAGAAAAGGCCAAATCCCCAAATACATCCAATGAATAAGTTATTCATCATCCTGAAGTCTCTCTCTCCCTTTGTGTGACTATGTGATTGGCCATGAAAGATATTCTAAACTAGTTATTGCAGTAACGTATTGGAATGAACAATGTCGATAAAACTTTTTGATGATTCTGATTGAGAAATGAAAATTCCTAATCATTGTGTGCCATGCACCAATATATGTTTTAGCATTTTATTGAAGTTGACTTGTGATTAGCAGATAATGTAAATTTTGTTTGTGTTCTACATTGTACCAACAACTTTGGTCAAAATGACTTCTTTTTTTGCTCTTGATTTTTTTTAGCAGATAATTCACCAAGCTGGCCCGCCACCCAAATTTTCAATTTACATTTTCAAAGAATATGTTTTCTATGTATATCATATATGTGAAAGTCTACAAAAAGCTTGTGTTAGAGTGAAACTATCCTTGTGTATTTGTTTTGCACACCATGTGTTCTTTTATTTTCCTTGTACAAAGAAAAGGTAAATAGATAGTTGGTGGAAAACTGGAAGCACTGCCTCAATAAGCGTGCTTGCGCATCCATGTTCAAATTCTGTTTGTGTAGATGTACTTGTTTATGTACTATATGTGAATTTGACAGTATTATGTTTGCAGGTGAATGACAACAACCATAATTCATTTCTGTATCAATTTTGTGGCTCTACTGCTCTATGGTATGTCTCAACTCCTGAGTTTTTCATCCTTGCGGTTCCATTGGTACTTGAAAATTAATCTATTTGACCTCTTTTGACTTGTAGGGAACCAGCAACAAGGTTAACTCTTGGCATTAATTTTGCATTGAGTGCAATAATATGAAACATTATTACTTCAATAAATTTCTAACAGCTCTTAGTTACCAAAGATGGTAGATATTTTGTTGAATATGGCCTTTTCCCAACTTTTTGAATAGGGCTTAATTTGATTCCTGGGTCTGCGACTGTCTATATGTGTTGTTTCCTATGGACCCCAGCTATGTCAATGCCATTTTTACCCAAATTTCCAACCCAAATATTAGGTATTTACAATGTGATCATCTGATGCTTTTCTTGTTTCAAGAACTACAACGTTTTGTTAACTAAATTATTATTTTTTTTGTTTTTTAATCATGAATTGCTTGCGAAAGGCATGGTTTCGGGTAGCCACACGTACCCTTTTATTCTCAGGGCATGTGCACAATCAAGTGCATTGAGATAAATTAGGGCGGGAGGTTCATGTGCATGCAGTTAAGTTGGATTGGTATCGGATTTGTATGTAATGAACATGAGATGAGGATGTATGTTGTTTGTGGGGTTATTGAAGCAGTCCAAAAATCGTTTGATGGAAGTTCTCGTAGAGATTTGGTTTCATGGACAACGTTGATTTAGGGATATGTTAAGATGGTTTTTGGAAAGAAGGTACACGGGTATTTTTCTAGACATGTGAAGTATATTTTGAAGCCCAATAAATGATGATGGTAATAGTTCTTTCTGAATTTGCTAATTTGGGAGATTTAAGTTTGGGTAGAAGGATACATGGGTATATGCGTGATCATAATGTGAATTTGCGTGTTCGTTGGGAATCTGTTGGTTGATATGTCCTTGAAATATGTCGATACAAATTTTGCTCTTGGAATTCTATGATACCAGGATTATGATCAAAGGAAATTCAAATAAGCCTTAAATGTTTTCAGGAAGATGCAGAGCAGAGCTGTCAAACCAAATTTCAAATCATACCTATAAAGTAACATAGGGATGGCAATTTGAAACCGGCCCGACGGGGATCCCCGATCCCGACCCCGATTTATGTGGTTTTTCCCCGAAAAATACCCCGATGGGGAGGGGACGGTATCTGAAAATCAATCCCCGATCTGTTCCGGGCCGGGGACGGTGATTAGTGTTTAAGCCCCGGCCCGGCCCCGTCCCCGTCCCGGCCCCATCCCCGAATTTCCCCGAAATTAAATTACTTTTATACCCCTTATATATATATATTAAAAAAAAAAATCAAATAAACCAAAAATAAACCCCAATCTATCTGTGTTGCTCTCCCCTCTCACACGCTGATATATCTCTCTCTCACTCACTCACTCTCATCTCAACTCTCTCTCTCGTTGTTCTCTCTAACAGACGGCGACTCACCACCACCGCCGCTGGCCTCGACCCTCTACTCTCTCTCCGTCTCCGCAAACCTCTCCTCTCCGTCTCCGCCGCAGCACAGCATCGCGACGCCGATGATGCTCTCGGATCGACGATCGTCCATCGCCAGTGGCCAGCCATCCATCGCGATTCGCCACCGATTGTCCTCCTCCATGAACTCCACCAGATCTGTGTTGTTGATGATGCACAGTCCAGATCTGTGTTGATGATGCACAGACTAAGATCTGTGTTGGTGTTGATGATCCACCAGATTTCTTTTTTATTTTTTTATTCTGTTGTTTATGTCTCTCTGATGTTGTTGTTGATCTCTCTGATGTTGTTGATGTTGAAAGAAATTTAGGCCGGAAAATTTTCGGGGTCGGGGAAACCCGATCCCCGATCGGGGGCGGGGATGGGGAGAGTGATAGGTTCCCCGTCGGGGATCGGGGCCATGTTCACCATCGGGGATCGGGGACGGGGAGTGTGATCCCCGGCCCCGCCCCGCCCCATTGCCACTCCTAAAGTAACAAGATGTACATTAGTGGCAGTGGACACGTATAAATTATTTTCTTAAATGGAACTGACTAGAGCAGCATTGTCAGACCGTGTTCCACCATCTATTCTAAAAACAATTGGTATTAGGGAGGGTTTCACTTACGTCTTTTGGGGCATTTGACATCAGGCCTGTAGGTTTGGTCCTAGAACTGTCGTAAGGAGTAGCATTCTGCACCCAATGATTCCTTCCTCACGATGATATGGTCCTGCGATGATACCCATTTGTCAGATCATGTTTCACCATTGAGACCTTGGAAAATGGAAAAAATCATTTTTAAAATTAGAGAGGAAAAAAAAAAAAAAAATAGTTTAAGTGCTTACACTTACACAAGTCTCATAGTACAGTGAAGGTTTTGGTGATTTTGTGTCACAATTTGTTTATTTTCAAGCTAAAACTGTTAAATAAAGTTCATAGAAAATAAAAAAATGTTCAGTAAATGCATGATGCAAATACAGACTCATCTGAAGCTTGGGAAGAATTTAAGTTCATAATTGATGCCAAATATAAATTTCTGTGGATGGAATATAACAGCAGCCATCTGCCTTAAATTGTTTTGCAAATGAAATTGTCCTGTGGATCTAAATTGCAGTTGTTTCAATGTTTTATTAAATTGAAGTTTAGAATGGAATATATAGAAATTTTCTTTTCATAGCAAAATTAGAAGTTTGTAGACCAATGTACAACTGCCACGCCTGCACTTAGAACTGCCCAAAGCATTAGTTACAGAAGCAACCAATGCTGCTCCAGAAATAGAAATTTGTTCTTTTATTTATTTATTTATTATTATTATTATTATCATTTTTTACTTTTGATAATTACTTTGAGTGACATTGATTATTGTTTACATGACAGGTAAAATAACTTGGTGAGCATGGATGGCTTGAAATCTATTAGTAAAGCAATACTGAGAACATTTTCTGTCAGTTTCAGATTATTCTTTTAACCTCAAATTTGTGCACTGTGGCTCTATGGACATCCAAACTTGTTCAGTCCAGCGAGAGGTAAGCAAGAGAAATTGAGATCATAAATTCAGTCCCATTATTATGAAAAAATTATGTTATATTGATTTTTTGTTGATTGCATATTCTTCATAAAACTAAAAGTTTACCTAATTGGATTACATTTTTGTGGAATTCTATTGTAATCTTGACTTAATTTTGTTTCTTGCAAAAAAAAACAAAAAATTTCTGATTTTTCACGTGACAACTGATGTCTAAGATGAAGCTAATGTCTTGGGTTTTGACACTCCCAAGTCCCAACCTTTTAGAAGTACTTTTTCCGGGTTGATATGAAATGGGATATGTTATATGGACTCAAATACAAGTGTTGAGTGCCGGTATATATTTAGGTGTCCAAGGATACACAGACATAGCAAAGTGTCCATATTTTTTAATATAATTATTTTGTTTTCTAGGATAAAACTGTGTTTATAAAGTGTCATAGACAGAGTATTTCATACATAATATGGAGATTTATGCATACTTTTATCATTAACTTGAATTACTAAATATGTTAGCTCGGTGAATGTCTAATTACACATATCTCGTACTCTTATCTAGGTGTCAAGTGTCCAACATGGATACTTTTTTTTTGTTTTTTGATCAGCAAAAAGGAAACAACTTTATTGATGAAATTCAACATACAACAGATGAAACACATCAACAAAGCAGGGGAAGAGACCCCCAACAAACACACCAGAGGATGGTGAGATACCACCCAACAAAGAAAACAAAACAAGCGAGAAAAGATCAACACCCAAACAGAAAACTAGCATCCAAACTCCAAACAAGGAAAGACTAGCACCAACATCGAATCCGTCCTAACACCCCCCATTCCCACCAACTTACAAAAAGAAGACAAGCATCCAAAACACCACCGAAGCCCTCCAACCAGCACAACTCAGCAACATCAAGACAGAGGCACATACCTGATTTGTTGCAATTTCCGAATGATGTCCTAGACTGAGTAGGAACACCCCTTTGAATGAGCTTTGATCCAAAAAGCCACTCTTGCCATAATCAACTCACAGAAGTCATCAAGGCAGAACTACTTCCCAGTAAAGATCACTTCATTTCTGAGTTTCCAAGTAGACCACATGATTGCCAATGGAATAACCTTCCAAATTCTAGCTTCAAATTTTCTCCATTTAAATCCCATCCACCAATGTAGCAACCCTTCAACACTACCAGGCAGAACCCACTATAGCCCCCACCAATTCAACACTGTTGACCATACTTGCCATACAAAAGGGCACCAAAGAAGAAGATGATTAACTGATTCAGCATCATTCTTGCAAAGAACACAATTAATGGAAGCACTTTGATTTAGCACACCAATCTTTTGCAGAAAAATAATTGTTTTCAATCTTCCTTTCCACGCCAGCCAACCAAGGAATTGAACTTTCGAGGGAGCCAGATTGTACCATAACAGTCCAGTGTTCACTAAAGAAGGACTAGCCACAAACACATTTAGAAGGAGGATATAGAAAATTGCTTTGACGAACTTGCCAACCACTTCAAACAGTCTTCACTATCCACTACCCCCAACTCTTCATGATTAATTAAAGTGACTAACCTTTCCAACTCCTTGGCCTCCCAAGCAAACAACGCTCTTCGAAAATTGAGTTCCCAGACCCCTGATAATCTTTTCCTCTCCAGCAATGCACTTAAATATGTATCTTTTTCTATTGATAAACTGTACAGCTTGGGGAACTCCTCCATAAGGCACTGCTGCCCACACCAATGATCCTTCCAAACCTAAGTCCTGCCCCCATTTCCCACAACCAGCTTAACATTGTCAAGAAAAATACTCTTCAATTGAGGCTTGGATTGGCCAACACTTAATATCCCACCCCATACCTTAGAGAGATATTCAGCAGAACAACTAAAAGGCGACCATCTCCCACCATTATACTGGTACCTGCTACACAGAACCCTCTTCCACAAGGATTTATCTTCAACACCAAATCTTTACCACCATTTAGCTAGAAGACATTCATTCACATCCTTCATCCTTCTAATTCCCAACCCACCTTGATCTTTTCTTTTAGTAATCTCCTCCAATTTAACTAGATGAATCTTCCTCCTTAAATCGGACCCTCCCCATAAGAAAGCAGCGCTCAAACAATCAATTGTCTTGATCAAAGATTGAGGCATCTTAAAAATCGATAAATAGTACACAGGTAGACTAGACAAAACAGACCTGATGAGAGTTAGACGACCACCAAAATAAAGAAGTTTCCTTTTCCAAGATGCTAACTTGGTCCTAACTTTATCAATGACTAGTTTCCAAGTTTTCTTCAATCCAGGGCTGGCTCCAAGAGGCAAATCAAGATAAGCTAAAGAAAGGCTTTGATTTCGACAGTTGAGCAGACCAGCACAGTCCTTCACCACCTGCTCAGACACACCAACACCACATATATAGCTTTTATGGAAATTTATTTTTAGCCCTGATACTAACTAGAAACATCTCAAGATTCGTTTTATTGCTATAACCTCTCCTACATCAGCCTTGCAAAAGATTATAGTATCATCAGCGAACTGTAGGTGAGAGACAGTTGTGCTTGACCCATTCTGGCCAATAACCGCTCCTGTGATAAGCCCTGTTTCACCTGCCCTTTGAATTAACATGTTTAAGCCCTTTGTTACCAGATTAAAGAGGAAAGGTGACAAGGGATCTCCCTGCCTTAGACCTTTTTCAGGATTAAACTCCGCCGTAGGAGACCCATTAACTAGTACGGAAATTTTAGAAGTACATACACACTCCTGAATCCATTTTCTCCATCTTGTTCCAAACCCAAACCTACTCGTCATAGATAGTAGGCAGTCCCAACTCACAAAGTCATAGGCTTTTTCGAAATCTACTTTCAAAATCAGACCTGACTGACCACTCCTCTTCCACCAGTCAACTACTTCATTAGCGATCAAGACTCCATCCAAAATGTTCCTCCCTCCAAGGAAAGTGGATTGAGCCTCCCCAGTTACCCTAGAGATCACTTGCCTCAATTTGTTAGTGAGAACTTTAGCAAGGATTTTATACACAGAGCCAATAAGACTAATTGGCCTATACTCCGAAATGCTAACTGGACCCTCAACTTTAGGAATAAGAGTGATGAAGGAACTATTAACACCACCTACCAATTTTCAATTTTCATGAAACTCATTGAAAAACTTCAAGACATCAGTCTTAATGACCTTCCAACACTTTTGAAAACACAATAAGTTAAAACCATCAGAACCAGGAGCTTTGTTCTCATCACAACTCTTAACAGCAGCCCACACCTCCTCCTCTATGAATCTTGCTTCAAGACCATCAGCTACACAGTCATTATCAACAGATTTAAACTGACCAAAAATCTTAGGCCTAATCCTCCATTGTTTAGAAAACACATGCTTAAAGTGGTTAAAGACCTCAAGCTTCACTCTTTGCGGGTCCTCATACAACGCCCCTCCCACAGATACAGAATTTAACAAATTCCTGCTTTGTCTCCTAGACGCCACAATATGGAAAAACCTCGTGTTCCTGTCCCCCTTCATACTCCAATTCAACATCGACTTCTGGAGCCACAACCATTCTTGTTTCTTGTTCAACGACCAAACTTCTTTTTTGAGCTGTCTCCTTTGATCTACTTCAGCATCGGATAACTCCCTTGATTCAGCCAATAGATCAGATTCAGCTACCTTCACCGAATGTGCCGCATTCCCAAACACTTCATTATTCCATTTCTTTAAAACCCAACGAAGATTTCTAAGCTTCGCTAGAATAACGTAACCAGCCCAACCTTTAACTTCTGATGCTACCCAAGAAGACTTCATAACTGACAAAAACTGGGGATGCAAAATCCAAGCGATAATGAACCGAAATGGCTTAGGCCCCCAATCCCTGCTATCCTCCATTAGAAGAAGAGGGCAATGATTGGAAAGCCCTCTTGGAAGACCCCATAGTGTAAAGTTAAACTTTTCCAACCACTCTGGTGAGAGTAAGATTCTATCTATTCTACTCCAACTATCCCTCACACTTGAGTTACTCCATGTAAATTGTCTACCCTGCATGGGTACATCATAGAGTTCAACCCCCTCGATAAATTCATTAAAATCCCTCATCCCTTTATCTCTTCTTGTACACCCCTTCCTTTCCCCCATACTTCTAATCTCATTAAAGTCCCCCCCTAAGCACCAAGGATCTACGAACTGTGACTTTAAATTCCGCAGAGCATTCTAGACAACTCCCTTTCTGGCTACATCATTTGGAGCATAAACATTAATGAAGACACAATTGAAACATGGAAGAATCGTACCTGAAAGAATTGTGAAGTTCCTTGTACTACAGCACTTAGCAAGTGCAAACACACTAGCCTTCCAAACACACAAAATACCACCAGAAAGGCCATCAGCATCAACTGACATATACTCCATATCATCATATAGCCAAACAGACTTAACCAGCTCTTCGGACACTCCAGCTTTTTTGTTTCTTGCAGAAACAGAACATCAACCTTCCTCTCCTGAACTATACTTCTAATTTTTCATCGCTTCTCAGATTGCCTAAGACCCCTGATATTCCAAGACAAAATCTTCATTGAAAAACAGTTAAAACACCTTAGCCTCCAACTGATGGGTGCTCACAATCGAACACCATCAGCTGCCTGTGCTACTTTGCTTGCATCCTCCACTTCAAGCTCAACAATTCTTTGCACCGCCTCTTCTTCATTGCCTAAAAAATCAATACCCAAGACTTTACCCAGGTTGACAGTTTCCACCGCCTCTACAATGAGGTCATTGTTCTTGGATGGACCCTGACCGAGTGATTTCAACCGTGACAGAACAGAAGCTGCCACACGAAATGCCGGACCCTTATGCCAATTCTCCATGGATGATGATCCTCCACCTCTTCCTCATCACTGTTACCATGTTCAACATCCAACTGCTCCAGATTATTTGAGCTATAGCAATCATGTATGGCACACTTACAGGCCACCTGCACTACTTTGGACACAATGACTTGCTCCTCACACACCCTTACAGGGTATCTCCTATCCCCACTTAGAACCTGAATGCTTGAATTAATAGAATCCATGAATTTAGTGGCAATTTTAACTCTGCCACATGTGAAGGATGATAGATGAACTGTTTCGTCATCTACCTTAATAACCTCCCCCCAAATTTTACCAATCTTAAAGAAAGTATCCGCACTCCATAGGTTAAAAGGTACGCTGTAACAGCATACCCATACTTCTCTCTCCTGCTCAACGTAATCACCTTTCTTCCATTCTGCTATTGATTCACACCATTTCTGCCAACAATCCTGAAGCAATAATTGATTTTCCTCAAGGTGGGCTCGAGATGAAAACGATACAATGGCTTGTCTTCCCCCTCCCCCTTTCCTTACTGTAACCTCACCTGACCCCTTAGCCAGTACTACCTTCCGAAACTCTAGAAAGACATGATAACTTCTCAACTTCACAATGAGGCTATCAAATAACCAACCATTCCTCACTTCATTGGCAATAATCTCATGCTTCACCACCTCACGACACTGCCCACTTTGGACAGCATCAGCATAAGACTTAACACCAGCAGTTACCAGTTCTGAGCGCCTCGTATGCATAGGTGTACTTCCTTTTGCGAATAAGTTCTTTACCCATTTTAAACCTACTGATCGTCTAGTCTCTACTGGTGCCCTTCTTTCAAACTCTGCTGTCTTTACCTTGAGGGCTTTGTCATCACACCACAAACCATTAGCCTTTTGGATTGCCACTGATGCAGCAACACTACAATCATACCTAACAAAGCCAAATCTTGATCTAGTTGCTTTCCTAGTCTTATTCGGGATGAACACATCTCTAACAACTCCAAATTTCCCAAACAGAGAATACAGATCCTTCGGGCTCATAGACCAGGGAATATTGTCAATGAACACACTGTAGATCTCATTACCCCTTGTATTAACCTCCTTTCCCTTACCCGCAGTCATTCCTCGCCCATATACCACCGGTTGCCATCCTCCTTTGTCACCACCGGTTGCCATCCTCCTTTGTCACCACCGGTTACCATCCTCCTTTTAGAATTCTTTGATCTCACCGAGGTACTACTTTAATACCTAATTAGATTGAAGCCATATAATAGCAAAACACTTTGAAACTATTCCACCAAAATGATATCCCTCCTGATACATTTGGTGTGGTATGGTTGCAGATGGGTGTGAAGTATGGATTTCCTGGTGAAGATATTGTGACGGGGTTGTCTATACAATGTAGAGGTTGGAAATCCATATATTTCAATCCAGAAAAGAAAGGGTTCCTAGGAGTTGCTCCCACAACACTGTTGCAGGCACTCATACAGCAGACGAGATGGTCTGAAGCTAATTTTCAGCTACTTCTCTCAAAGTACTGCCCCTTAATTTATGGGCATGGAAGGATTCCCCTTAAGCTTCAAATGTCATTCACTCCCTACATGCTTTGGGCTCCGTCGAACATGGATACTTTGTACAATACACATAACTCAACCTCCTTCGTGCCAAAACAAAAGTGGGAATTTAGTTAGTGATCTCTATTAGATTTCAAAAAAATAAAAAATAGAACAATCTATATAGATATACTGAAAAAAATGTGAAGTAATCCTGTCCATACAATTCTTATGACTGTTTCTTTTGCTGTTGTTGTGCACCATAATTTTTGTTTAAACAAAGACAATAAAAAAACAGGGAGAGGAGGGAAGCACACAACTATAGCTCTTGCCTCCTATGAACAATCAAGTAGGATGCCTACGTACAAAACTGATTTTTGAACATGATTAACTACTTTTCTGACAAGTCCCATCTGTCAAAGAAATGTATCAGTATGCAACTCCAACACCTTTGGAAACTTATTATTTTAATAATTTTGGACAACTATATCAAATGAAACATCAATGAGAGAGAGAGAGAGAGAGAGAGAGAGAGAGAGAGAGAGAGAGCAACAAATAGATTAATTAAGAATTGCTTGCTTTTTTGTCATGTTCATAAGAAATTTGAATCTTGCTGGCTCTTGCTTCTTGTTTGTTGTGGTTATCAGGGGAAGATCCTGGACATTGAGAAGTGCTTGGATGTAACACTTGTTACTTAGCAACTGATGTTGTCCAAAAACTATGTATCTGTTTCTGCTATCTTTCGTTACCAATTGTTTGTAGTTTGTGTTACTGATCTATACGCAGCTTTCAGCTTTGCTTCAGTAATTGCTTTGAGGATTGGACTGCAGCTGGCTTCATCACTAGTTTTTTAATTTTATTTTATTTTATGGCCTTTACTTTTTTATGTTTTTGGTGTTTTTGTTAGTTGGTTTGTTGCCAAATTAACAATTGGATATTAATTTTGTTTAATCCTTTGTTATGTATGAAATTATATTTTTGAGATTGGATTATACCTGATTTGTATGGAATCTTTTTTGGAAATATTAATTTGATGTTAAATATGAATTTTTTTTTAATTTTTTTTTTTTAATTTTTTTTTTTTTTTTTTAATGGTTGAAAGTGAAATGTGTGCATGTTGTGGAATGGTTGCTAATTTTATCGGTATATAGATAATTTTATTTATAAAATGGGAAAAAAAACTTTTGGCTACTAAATATTTAGTAGCTAAAAATAAAAACAAAATGGAGAAAAAATTTTGGCTACTAAAATAAAAGTAGACTTTAGGCGACTGAGAATTTAGTAGCTAAAAAAAATAAAATAAAATAAATAAAAAAACAAAAGGATGAAAAAACTCTTTGGCGACTAAAATTTTGGTCACCATAGATATTATAAGTTTTGGCAACCAAAATTTTAGTAGTGGAAAATAAGATTTTTGGCGACTAAAATTTTATTTTTGGCTACTAAAAATACTAGTTGCTATTTATAGGATTTTTGGCGACTAAAAAATATTTAGTCACCAATACCTTTCCCGACAAGCTTTTCGCGACCAATCCGGAGACCAAAATATTTAGTAAGCAAAATTTTTGGCGACAAAAAATAGTATTTAGTTGCCGAAAGTAAAATTTCTTGTAGTGAATAGATTGCTCAGACCAACAAACATGAAATATCTGTCAGATTAATTAAAACATCTGTCAGATTAATTAACACAGGTATTATCCATACGGTCAGTTTTGAACAAACTACATTATTTTAGAGAGAGATTTTCACAAACGTAGATTCCTTGCCTTGTTATCCAACCCTACCTTTAAAAAAAAATTCCCTTTGTTCAAACTAATTGTAAGACATTGAAATTCTGTTACTCCTTGGTCACTGTGATCTCGAGACATCTTGGAGCAAGCAACCGATGCAAGTGACTTTAGTGCATTGCATTAATAATCTTCACCATTGTCTCTCTCAATTACCTCTTCTCAAGTAGAGGGTTTTTTTTTTTTTTTTTCTTTATCTCAGTGTGTTTGGTTTGAGTTTTTTAGATTAAGTTTTTTGAAAACTGAGTTTTATGGTTTTCGTGTTTTTTTGTTTTTAGTGAATATTTTTAAAATTTTAAACATTTTTTTTACTTTTTTAGATGCACCTTACTTAGATGTATCTAAAAAGTAAAAAAATTGTGAAAAATTATTTTTAAAATGGATAAATACATAAAAATACAAAAAATGTATTGAATTCTCTTTTTTTTTTTTTTTGTATTTTTGGTATTTAGTGAACTTTTAAAAGGTTTTTTTTACAAATTTTTACTTTTTAGGTATATTTATCTTATGTATGTCTAAAATACCTAAAAAGTAAAAAAAACAATTACTTAAAATATTAAAAAAATTCAGTAAAAACAAAAAAATATGGAAAACAAGAAAGTAGAATTTTCTGAAAAGTGTTTTTAGAAAAATGGAACCAAGCATATTCCTTAATCACTGTAAATTTTATCAATTAATTTTTTTTTTCTTTTTATAGACATTATGAAAGTGGAAGAGGTCATGCTGCAAAATTTGAATGGGAAAGTTCAGTATTATTTAGTATTTTTCATTAGCTTAGCTCAAAATCATTTTCGTCATCATCCAATTGAATCAGAGATATAAGAGAAGTAATTTAATTCTCGTAGCCAAAACTAGAACCCTTAGCACAAAGTGTTTGAAATAACTACTTTTACATTGTCATTTCAAATCTATAACAACAAAGCTCTCAAACTCTTGATATTCATATCTAAACTATCAAATCTAAATTTAAGTTATTCTGTTTGAATGGAAGGTGTCAAATTCTGTCATTTTACATACATAAATTCAAAGACAACCTAAAATTGTAGTTCTAATGAAACATAGCTTCAAAAAACTTAAAAAGATGAGAAGTAGCCTAAGTAACCAATTTGTTTGCTACAATCTTGCCATCATTGCTATCAAATGAACATTCATATATATATATATATGTATATATGGTAAAACCATTCTGTTGTGCACACAAATCCGGCGTGCTTTGTTTGCTTGCAAGTTGTATAACTTAAATAGAAGGGGCTTCATAGTTTGAATTGAATATGGAGTTACTATTGTCAACAGATGAAAAGAGAAACGGTTGGTAGGTTAATTAACAATCTAAATAATTTCGAACTCCTCTTTATCTTGATTGTTTTCTCCACAAAATCACTTTAGAACTTGTCATAATGGTTCAGCCTTTTTGTCCATTTTTGTGAATCCTTTTACCCTTTCAACTCCATATTGAAATATTAAAAAATGCTTTTGGTTGCAGATAATTTTTATCCAACTGCGGTTAAAAGAAAAAAAAAAAAGTTTGTTCATTTGCTTATTCCACTTCATACAATGGTAGGTGTTAATTTGCTGCTGAAATTATTTGAAAGCTTGAGGGTGACTGAATGAATTGGATATGTTTTAACATGGTTACTAGTTATCTTGTGTTAGTTCAAGCTGGCCTACCCCTTGTTATTTTGTGTTTATTTTCACTTTTTATTCATTTCCTGTGAACATTCTCTTAATGTGTTTTTGACCAATGAAGTTTTATGGTGAGCCTAGTAATGACCACAGCAGTAATTTAATCAAATCTCAAGTGACTAGGGATTGTTGAGAACCATGTATCCTGCATTTCTCAACCTCCACAAGGGAAAATTCATGCATAGAATATCAGGAGAGAGAGAGAGAGAGAGAGAGAGAGAGAGAGAGAGGCTCACCAAAAAAAATTTGTGAAAAACAGGGCATTTTGACCATATGTGTAATCTGATATACAGAATGTAATAGGAAATATATGAGTTTAGCCCTTACTATTCCAGAGAGCAGTTGAAGCAATTCATACCCCCAGCCCAAGGGGGGAAAAAAAATAAAAATAAAAATAAGTAACAAAAAAGAAAAAAGAAAAAAATAAACTTATGAACAATTCAAAAGAATGATGTCAATGTTTGGTTTTGTCCTGACGGGCATACCAAAGTGCAATTGATGTGTTGCATAGCTACTTTAGAGAACATTTTGTTGAATTAGCAGACAATGTTGTAAAGAAAATTGTTGCATATCATTAGAACTTACTTTGATCAATTAATTACTGGTATTCCAAACATTTCAACAGGGCACTATTTACCCCAATTTCATAAATGAGATCGAATGTTAAAACATTTGGCAATTCTAGTGATTATTCTAGTAATTGGGATGAAAACTTACTGAGTTGAGTTAATATGGAATAATAAGTTTGACAACGTACAACCTAATCTAGTACGGATATTAATTTAAAAAAAATTAAGCACCAACTGGGGGATACTTAAAAATTGTAACATCAACTTTTCATAAACTTAATTTCTATTTGAATCCCAATGAACTTGCTTGTTTCTCTCTTATTTTCATTTTTCTTCCATACAAATTTATTTATTTTTTGGTTAATTATACTGTTCATCCCTATAATTTGACCTAAATTTCACATTAGTCTCTATAATTTCAATTTGAATAATTTGGTCCCTACACTTTAAGTCTAGTTTCAATTTGGCCATTCTATCTAAATTTTTGTTAATTTTGTCTATGTATACATCTTAAAAATTGACAAGTGTCTCAAAACCTTTAATTTAGACCCAAAAAAAAAAAAAAAAAGGAAAAAGAAAACAGAATTAAGATCTTAAAAAATTGACAAGTGTCCTAAATTTTTTAATTTAATCTCCAATTTAGACGGAATGATTAAATTAAAACTACACTTAAAGTGTGTAGACCAAATTGTTTAAATTGAAATTATAGAAATTAAAGTAAAATTTGAATTAAATTACAAAGGTCGTGTTAATATTACAAAGGTCGTGTTAAATTAAAGACTTATTTATTACTTTTCATTTTTGTAAGGGTCGTGTTAATATATATATATATTTTGTAAGGGTCATGTTAATGTTAACTTTACCGATAAAAGTTAGAAAATTTTTAAAATTTCAAATTTTTATGCAATTGTTCTAAAATATTTAGGGTTAGTTATACTTTTTACTCTTGTAGTTTGATCTAAATTTTATTTTAGTTCCTATAGTTTTAATTTTAACAATTTAATTCTTACATTTTAAGTTTAGTTTCAATTTTGTCCTCACGTCTAAATATTTGTTAATTATGTCTATATGTAAACTTTAAAAGATTGATAAATGTCCCAAAATTATTAATATTAACTTACAATTTAGATGGAAGAACCAAATTGAAACCTTAAAAATTTGACAAGTGTTCTAAAATTGTTAAATTTAACTACCAATTTAGATAGAAGAACCAAATTGAAACCAAACTTAAAGTGTATAGACCAAATTATTTTAATTAAAACTATAAATATTAAAATAAAATTTGAGTCAAACTATAAGGGAAAAATTAACTCATATTTATATATATATTTTTATACATTTTAATTCATACTTGTACATCTTTCAAAGTTATTGACAACCCAAAGCCTAACATTTCTATTCTCTTTATGGGTTAATTACAAATACATCTCCTAATGTATATTTAAAATACGAATTGTTCTATGTGATTTGAAAAACTACGAATACCCCTTATAAGAATTTTTATTTAGAAGAATTAACTAAAAAAAAAATTCCTAATTGCTCTCCTATACAATAATAAAATTATCTGAATTATTAATTGAAATATATTTATGACATCATTAAAAATTATTAATTAACTTAATGATTTATTGATAAAAAGAGTCTATTATAAAATTATAAATTTTAGGGGGCGAGATGTAATTTCTAGAACCATGGGAAATAATTCATATTTTAAGCAAACTTCAAGGAGTGTATTTATAATTTATCCTTTGTTTTTCAAAAACGCTTGAGATCCTAAATAATTATCAAATTACACAATACTCACACTAGTATGGGTCTCATATGGTATAGGTCTCATACTCACGTGAGTATTATGTAGAATATTTGATAATTCATTTGAAATTCCTAACTTTGCTCTTTCTTTTTAGGGTAAATTACAAGCACACCTCCTAAGATTTGCTTTAAATACAAAGAAAAATTCCTGGTAGCTCGAATTCCGTGGCTCGAATTCTGCTCGAAACCCAAAAAAGACGTCGTTTTGGGTTTCGATTTTTTTTTTTTTTTCCTTTTTCTTTCTCTTCATTTTCTTACTTTCTTTTCTTCTTCTTCTTCGTTGAACCAGGCAACACAGGCGAGAGAAAGAGAGGAGAGGAGAGGAGAGAAGGGCCTCTGCCGCCGCCGATCGTCGTAGCAGCTTCGATCGTCGCAGCCCCGCCGCAGCTCGTTGCAGCCCCACGCAGCCCCGCCTCCTACCCCGACTCCTCCTCCAGCCCTATTTTTATGGCCCTCTCCCCTCCAGTCCTTATTCTCCTCCTCCTTCTTTCCTCATCCTCTTCCTCCCTTCTTCTTCTTCTTCTCTTCTTCCTCTGCTCCGAATTCGAGCCAAATTCGAGCCTCCGAATTCGAGCTACGAATCGGAGCTGAAATACAAATTGCCTCATATGATTTTGAAAATTACATGCCACCCCTTGAAATTTCAATTTCATAAAAAATAGTCTCTTTTATTAATAAATCATCAAGTCAATTAACAGTTTTTAATGATATCAAAAATTTATTTCAGTTAATAATTCAAGTGGTTTTATTATTGTATAGGAGAATAGTTAGAAATTTTATTTTTTTAATTAATTCTATTAAATAAAAAAATTCTAACAATGAGGTATTTATAATTTGTTAGACCACATGAAATAAGTTGTATTTTAAGTAAATCTCAAGGGTACATTTGTGATTTATTCTTATTTTTATAAATAACTGGTATATTATACTACTTTAATATAGAGAAGAAGCACGTTAAAAAAATCTTGTAAATACAACAATGTTAAGAATACAAAGATTAAATATGAAATGAAATACAAATCTCTCATTGTGCGACATCTGTATCCTATTCTATGTTTCTCAGTGCACTTAGGCTTTGTTTGGGGAATTGATGTTTTAGCCTAAAAGCCAAAAAAATCCCTAAAAAGGATAAAAAGCCAACAAGCTATATAGAAAGTCAAAATTCTATTCTCTGTACTTTTTTTTCATTTTTTGTTCAAAAAAAAAAATATCCAAAAAAATCCAAAACATCCTAATTTTATTTAGAGAAAATTGGTGATAAATCCAATTTAAATAGGGCATTAGGTCAAGTGGATATTTTGTGTTAGTGAAAGGTCTATCCTTTATAAAATAGTTTGGTGAAAAGTCCTTTTATTGTTTTGGGAGAACATTTTGTTTTCAATTTTACCCTTAATTTATCTGTTGACATTTTTTTACTATATGTTCAAATTTATATCTATATGTTCGTATTTTTTGACTATCTGTTCAAATTTTTTGTCTACCTATTTAATTTTTTTGACTATCTGTTCAAATTTTTATCTACTTGTTCAAAATTTTTGACTATCTGTTTAAATTTTATTATCTTCGATCTGTCTAAATTCTATTTGTTCTATTTTTAATTTTTTTTTTTCTATCGTTGAAATATGAAGCTAAATAAAATCCTATTTGTTGAGCCAAATAAACCCATATCTGTTGCAATACCAAGCCAAACCAGGCTATATTCTATCTATAACAATTTGTTTCATCATCATCATCAACAACAACAAAAACAACAACAAAAGTTTGAGCCAAGAAAAAAAAATAACAGATAGAAAAAATTAGAGAGATGAGTAAGGATTATCTGTTCAACCACAAATCTAAGCCAAGAAAAAAAAAAAAAAAAAAAGATAGAAAAAATTAGAGAGAGAAATGAGGATTATCTGTTCAACCAAATTGTAGACGTGCCCTGAGGGCCTCATGCTACAGTTCGGACTCAAATTGTCACGGTTTCGAATCTAATCTTGTAAAGTGCAATGCAAGATTGATAAATCACCAAAGAGTCCAAATCCGGCAAATTGTTTTGGAAAACTGATTTTTAAGAAAGAAGTGCCAAACATAGACTGCTGTGCCAGATACAGAGTCGCCACCTAAATATTTTTTTGGAGAAATTTAGGAAACCCTGACTCGTGCCTAAGGCCACGTGTCCGTCATCACCAAAGTTTCCTCGGCTCGGGAACTTGGGTACGATTGTGGAAGGTCATCTATGAGCACCCCCGCTCGCCCGATCAAAGATCGGCCTTTACTAAACATGATATTTTATTTTTGAAAACACATGTGTTCTTATTCCGGTTAATTAGCTAGAATTACTATGTGATGCGCACAACACACAAGTATAGGCTAGATCGCCTAATTTGGAACAAAGCATTGAATATTCGTTTATTTGAAAATGGTTTGAAGTTTGCTACCTGTAAGTAGGCTAAATCGAGGATCTCAATGAATTGTTCCAATTCAAGCAATCCAACCTTCACCCACAGGCATTCAGGCAGTTGAACACATAAGCAATTAGCCTCATGGCAAGCATGCTTTCATGGCAATAACACACGTGCAGTATGTTAAAGCGTAAAAGCTTACCTAGTACTCTGAGCCAAAACAGGGAATTAGTTAGTAATCATACATGATCCTAGTTCATATTAAGATGGCTAATACAACGCATGCTAAAATGCAACTAGAAATAGGCTCGGCTATTCTAAAATGGCATATGAAATGCAACAATTGATGCATGTATTCAACTGGGAATTGAAATACAACGTAGTTTGTAAGATGCACCGAGCCCGGTGCATGCAATACGAATGAATGGATGCAAACATGCATAGCATAAGGATACTAAATGAAATATGCCTTAAGACTAACCATGAAAAGCCGGTAAGTAAAAGAGAGAAAGAAATGGGGGTTGGAAGACATGCACACACGCATGCACACTTATTACAAAATTCGCCCTCTCGATGGAGGGTCCGAATGAATAATACATGCCGATTAATTAACTAACTAACAAGCTAATTAACTATTACATAACCAAATGAAAAACTAGCTACAACTACTTATTACAAAACTTAATTAATTAACAAATTAACTAATTAAATTACAAAACCAAAATGCTAACTAACAAGTAAGCAATTAAACAATGCCGCCTCGGCAAGTTGAAGAAGGTGAACATGCATGCTCAGTTCCTGTCCTGGTAAGCTCTCCGGTTGCTCTCAAGAGGCTTTGTCTGTAGGGTGTCCTTGGGGAATTCCTGCTGAACCTTACCAAAAATAGTCTGGGGAGTGCATTAGTGGCCTGCTGGCCATGGGAAGCCACTGCCGACCACCTGCCGACAAAGGATGGTACACTCCTGGCCATCTGTGGGGCATTGCTGGCCACTGATGTACTGTGACACCAAGCTGCAGCAGAGCACAAAATAGAGAAAATGGAGGGTCTCCCAAAGGTATGTACGCACTATGCCACTCTATATCACCTCGAAACATCAAGGGAGAGGCATAGTCGGATCAAAGACCATAAATCACGCATCCCGATGCATGATGGCCAAAGATCCAACTTGTGCAAATCAATGTGAAATGAATGCACATAAAAACATAAATGCCTAGAACTCTATCATGTGTGATCAAGAGCGTCGGCGACCGAGAATTGAGACACGTTTCGTTACTTGAAGTATGAAACGCCCCTCGTTCCTCGTGCTCGGATTAACACTTTAATCCAAACGACAATGCAACACAAGCATGGCAAACATGCAATACAACTATATGGCATACTCAATGCTCAATGCTAAGAACTAGATGGCATGCTCAATGCAAGCCAATCATAAGGTTCTAGGCATAATGTAATGCATGCATGCACAATGCAATGCAACAAGGGTAACAACAGGGCATGAAACAAGTATGCAACTATGTACCAATGCATGCAACAACACGTGATCATGGTATGAAATGTACTACCCTAGACATGCAAGCTATCATGCACAACATGTTAAAGGGGCCAAGAATGCCAATGCTAGCAAAGAGGATAACACCATAAGCATGCATCACAATGTTCAAACACTCGAACCAGCCCAAGACAGAGTTGCACCATGCCCCAAACAATGGCAAAACATGTTAAGATAGAAGCTCAAAGGACTATACAAACATGCATGCACATTAGCCCAAGCTTAAGGCACAAAACACAACTCTCTAAACATGAGCGAGGAGCGACAATCATGATAATATGGCGATGAGGTAAGCCCTGAAATCTCATGTAAATTGATGCCAAATCAACTAAATGATACAAGTATAGCATGTTAAGAGGCTCAAAGCTCAAAGCCAACAAAGGGACTTAAGCCATGACCATACAAGGCAAGCCCCGAAGGACTAAGGGGACCTAAAACAGTCCCAAGGCAGGTCCAAACAAGACCAAAAACAAGCTCGAAGCTAGCTAACACAAGCTAGGACACAAGTCCGAAAGGCATGAAGCATGTAAGGCTACAAAGAGGCATTACACTACACTTACTAAAACCAAACATGGCATGACATGGAAAATATAAAACAGAGTTACATCATGGTATAAAAAGACCAAAAATGCACTGAAATGATGAGCCAAAGGCTTAGGTTTAATGGCATGCACAAAAGTCCACTCTTGAGGCATAAAAAGCCAAACCTCCAAGGCATTCAAATCATGTCAAATGGAGGTGCATGACCACATTTCATGGACTGAAATAACATTTGAAATCATGGCAAAGCATGCAAACATCACATGTATAGCATGGTAGGGGCCTCAAAACCCAAGGCTAGTCAAAGCATTTACACTATAGCTATACAAAACATGAGTGATATGGCCATGGCAGCCTAAAATAGTCCTAGGACAGCCCAAAATAAGAATAAAATCATGCTAGAGAAAAGCCAAAATATGCTAGGATGATGAATCAAAACATCATGCACATAAAGCTAGTAGGCAAGATTTGTTCTACAAGTATATGGAGCATGCAAAGGATGACGAAACCAACTATGGATAGAGTTATGTTATGGCAAAACATCAGCAAAAACATGCTGGAATGGACTCAACATAAGCTAGGATGACAGCTAAAGCAAGAAGCATGTAAAGCTAGTTTATGAGATTTACACTACAAGTGCATCATAAATGCATGAAGTGAAAAAACCAATCCAAAATAGATCTAAGACATGGTAAAACATCACCAAAAACCTACTTAAATGGAGCCAACACATGCAAGAAAGACATGTTACTTTGATGAGCCACAAATGGGATTACACTACACATGTAGGAAGCATGCAAAATATGACCAAACCAGCCATGGACAGGGCCAAGGTAGGTCCTAAAAGTCACAAAAAAATGGCCTGAACCAAGCCTCAAAAGTTCAGAGAGGCATGCTCCTTTGAAAGGCCAAAAACTCAAACAAACAAAACAAAAAGAGAGGGGGTCACCCCCCTCTGATTTGAGGCCTCAAAACCACATGCCTACTACTGAAAATCCATTGGATTTCAGTGGCTAGAAGGCTAAACCAAGGCTAGCTTGAGGGCCTTAAGGCATGGCTCAAAACAAGGCCAAACAAGAAAAACAAGAGGGTTGAAGACCCTCAACAGCAAAAAGACCTTAAACAACCACCAAAAGCACTTAAATACATAACTTTTTTTAATTGAAAGTAAGGCGTAACACAATATGCAAGAATGGCCAAAATGAGATACAAAAAAGTGCTAAAATGGAGAAAAAGCTCACCCTTGAAGTCCAACTTCGAAACCAGCAACCTCAAGGGTCAAAAACTCACTTTCAAAGTTCAAGTAGCACTCCTAAGAACTTCAGCCCAAAGGTGGTGGTGTGTCTCTATGTGTTGTAGTGCAAAAGTGCAAGAAAAAGGTACAAAACTAACAATAATATAGAGAGAGAGTAAGAAATATAGAGAGAGGAAGCTATATCTCTTCTAAAATGATTGAACCTTTGATAAGGAGAAAGGGCCTCTCCTTATATAGAAGGAAAACAATGCAAAGCTTCTTCAAGAAGCTTGGCAAGAGCTTCATCCCTCCATACACGTGTATGGAGGGGAGATAAAAGGATTCTAGCTGGCTCAAAAGATCTAGAGTAAAACCGAGATGAGGCAGAGTCAGGCCATCGGTGGTGGCCGTTGGCTCCTTGATGGCGTGAGCTTCATCGATGGCAGGTAATCAAAGGCGTGGTCGGCAGTGCCAGAACATAGCCGGCTTGCACCAAGAAAAGCATTCTGAAAAGACCAAGTCATGGTCCAAGAATGGGGCAGAAAGGATACAGGGTTTGGAAAGCTCAAACCTGTGACGTTCCGCCGCGAAAGTCGAATACCCGACGAGCAATCGAGCTAGTGGCTGGATGTACCTGCAAGCACAACGAAGTCTTGAGGATGGTCAAAAATGGGGTGTCTACACAAACACACAGATCAGATCAGATACAAACCAAAAACAAATCAGATCTGATCTGATTTGTGTATTACAAAAGCTTCTGAGATCTCGAAAGCCTAAATTAATAGTTCTAAAGCATTTGATGTGCTTCAAATTGGCAAGTAGCATAATTTCCTTACAAAAGGAGAAAATATACTAAAAGTTATATACAACATTAATTCATTTCAAACCAAACCTAATCAAACAAACATTGCAAAGCTTTTGAGATCTAGAAATCCTCAATTCTAAGTTCTAAAACATTTATATAAGCACGCGCGCGCGCGCACACACACACACACACACACACACACATATATATATATATATATGCACAAAAACATAACAAAATGAAGAACTTTTTGGCCAAAGTTTATATAGATATATGTATATACAACTTGAGAACTAGTGAGTATGGTGAGAAGTGCTGCAATAAAGTACCACTCCATTCTCCTCTTCCTCCTCTTCTTCTTCTTCCTATGGAGCATCGATTTGTGAAAATGCCATCACAGAACTGAAGCTAGTAAAGTAGGGCTGGACTAGCAAATCTGGTGGGGATGTAGATTTGGCCGGTGGAGGAGGCATCTTTGCAGATCGAAGTTGTCGCCATTATATATATACGTCTTTGTGTATATACCTTTCAAATCTATGTCGTCTCTATACAACAACTGGATTGATCTAAGAAATGGAAGAGAGAGATGCCTTAGATCTAGAACTAGAATACAAAAAAGAGAGAAAAAGGGAGGGGGAGAGAGAGAGAGAGCTGATATATGTCTCCAAACTCATTTATTAGCTTTCCACCACCAGACTTCTGCTTCTTTCCCAGTGACAAATATGAGGTAAGCACGGAGGATCTCAAGCTCGACGAGCTCGAGAGACAGCCAAAGATGGGTTTTCGGAGCAAGATCGGAGGTTTAGGATAAGGGATTGAGTTGAGGACAACGATGGCAGGGTTTTCGCTAGAGAATGAGGGTCAATTGGAGTCATGTGAGTGAGTGAGTGAGAGAGAGAGAGAGAGAGAGAGAGAGAGAGAGAGAGAGATGGAAGAGAAAGTGTGACTGTGTGATGGATTGAGATCGTGTATATGATGTATACATATAGGAGTATTTTGATAATTTTCTCCAACTTTATCCGTTTGAACAAAATATTTCTGCACCTAAACCTTTGGCTAAATAAAATTGAGATTTGGACTTTTAGAGTGAGCACCCATTTTTTACATCATAATTTAGATAAAAAATAAAAATTTACTAAAATAGTTTGTTACTAAACAAGGCCTTACAAAATATATAAGGAGAAAATGGCCTATTTGGAAAGAATAATTCTATGTATCCCATCTTAATTATCTCAAATTTATTTTTGAAAAAGAACGTGCGATTAGAATTGAATTTGTGTAGTGTGAGATTCATATGTAGAATGAATTTGAATTACAAAATAATAATTTTAAATAATTTTTGAATAGTTAAATATGAATTTGTGTTATTAATACATTGTTTGAGGAGAAAGAAAATGATGATAGGGAAGGGAAGAGAAGAGAATAATAATGGGGATTAGTGCAAATCAGAATACCAAGATTATGAGTGGGTCCCATTGATGGGAATCTCCATAACAAACTTCCTCTGTTCTGTCAAAAAGTGCATTACAAAATATCAGAATACTGCACATTACTTTTAGAAATATATATGCAAATCTCATATCCCAAACGCGCACACACACACACACACACACACACACACTCTCTCTCTCTCTCTCTCTCTCTCTCTCTCTCTTTCTCTCTCAAAAATTTCTCTCATCTTGAAGTTCTTGATTTTGTTCTCTTGATCTCTGTTGGGTTTCCTTTGTAATGAGCGCAACTCATGTTTTTAAGTATATGAATTGAAGAATTCCCTTCATGGGTTGTGCTTGAACTGCTTTTAATCTATTTTGACATAAAGTCCAGCTGAAATTTCCTATAAAAAGTTTAGGGTTTCTGTAACTTTGCTCTTCACAGCTTTGTAGAACCAATCTTTATCAGTTTTGACTTGGTCTCAATGAATTCTTTTGGTACTTACTGTCCTTTGCCATGTTTATGTTGTTTTTTTTTTAACATGGTGCAGAGGGACAGAGACCTAGAAATATAAGAGAGACAACCAAACATCAAGATCAAGTGATCCAGAAAGAAAAGGAAAAATAAAATGTATGAAGAGAGTGCTTGCTTTGATCCCAACACCACTATGCAAGAAGGCTCAGCTAAAGATGGTTTTTCGCAAAATGTCCCCAATTACACTCCTAGTTTCTACATGGAAGACCTCTCTTACCGTCAAAATCCACCACCAGAAAAACCTGCTGCAACCACCGTCGCAGTTGCCGTGGAAGTGGAGCTTTAGCAGCAAATGGGTTTGGACATGGAGCACTGTTACAACAACAAAAACAACAATTTCATTGATACCCATTTGATGCAAGAAGTGGTTCATAACTCTAACCAAGTGTTACAATATGATCAGTCCAATTGGGACAATAATTTTAATCATGAGATTCAAGAGATGAGCTTTCATAACCCTACTCATCATCACCGGAAATCTGCTAATTTTCAGGCCTCATTAGTGTTTCTTGGGGACCTTACATCAACAACGGACACCACATCCACAGTGTTGAGTGTAATATATGATCCTCATTTTCATTTGAATCTTCCAGCACAGCCTCCTTTTTTTAGGGAATTGTTTTAGTCTTTACCACGTGTATAACTTAGGAGGATCAAGAACTGGTTCTTTGTTTGGTGGTGGTGGAGTTGATGAGAGAGAAGGAAGTAGAGGTATGTATCTGTGAATTAGTGTAGTTTATATTATTCATTAAGAATAGTTTAGTCCTTTAGGTGATTAGGGTTTTATTCTATTAGCTTATATATTTGTACTCAATTGATTCATTCAATATACAAAACATATATTCTCTATTATCATGGTATCAGAGCCATACAAATGGCTGACCTAGCTCTATTACACATCGTCTCCAGTAGTTGCAGGCCCTCACAACCATTTTGTTGCACATCATCTATCTTTTTGTCGCAGACCGTTGTTCGTGGTTCACTACCATTCGACTGTTCATGGTTCACTCTCTGAACCATTCAACTAACACAGGTGCTTCATCTTTCATCGTCTCTTCCTCCGATTTCCCCTTTGCTGCTTTACTTTGCAACAATTATAGGAAGACTTCGCAATTCATGGTTCGTGACTTCTCTCCCATTCAAAGTTCATAACTCTCCTTTGCATCTTTAACAACCTGTTTAGCTCTGCTCTGTTCGTGGGTTTCAGTTCGTGGCTTCTCTCTTAAGCCTTCGTAACATCTATTCTTAGTCTTCGTAGCATTAGTTTGCATCCTTTTGTCTGGTAATACTCTGTTTGGTAACACTCTATTGTTTAATTATAGCAATATGGTTGATGATAAACTACAAGCTATTACCACGAAGTTAGATGGTACCAATTACACTTATTGGTCTCATGTAATGAAGAACTTTATAATAGGTAAAGGCATTTGGAACTATGTTATTGGTGTGACTATTAGTCCTATGGAATCTAAAGAATCTGAGGCCGACGTTGCTAAATAGGATAAGGAAAATGCACAAATTCTTACTTGGTTTCATAATTCAGTTCAAACTCCCATTGGTATGAATTTTCTAAGTATTCTACTTCTAAACAAGTTTGGGACTATTTGAAAACTATGAACCCTGAGTCTAACTTTATAAAACAGTATGAACTTGAGATGTCTATTCGCAGTGCTAGTCAGAAAGATAAGTCCATTCATGAGTTCTACAATGAGATGACTACTTATTGGGATCAGCTTGCTTTGATGGAACCATCAGATTTGCAGTTACTTGACAATTATACTAAGTATCAGGAGAAGCAACATCATGTTCAATTTCTTATGGCCTTTCGTGATCGATTTGAGCCACTTCGGGGAGCTATTCTTCATTGGTCTCCCTTGCCTTATGTGGGTGGTGTTATCTGTGAGCTTACTGTGGAAAAAACTCAGTTTAAGGTGGCTCATGGTGCTCCTGCTTCCCAGTCAGTTTTTGTCACTCCTCCGCTTTTGTCCACCCTACATTCTCCTTTATATCAGGTTACTGGTAAACCCAAGCCTCGAGTTTCTATGGATGAGTGCAACTTCTGTCATCAGAAGGGCCATTGGAAACATGCTTGTATCCCCCAAGTTTTAAGGACTCGCGTTGGTAGACTTAGTAGAACCACATATTTGGTTCAAGGATAGGCAGTGTTAGTTTTTCTGCTGCCAATTACAAGGAGGAAGGTTAAAACCTCATTGTCAAGACCTCGCCAGCCAAAATTTCTAGGATCTGTGATGGATCCACCTTCAGTGGTGATGGACCCACTCCAATAGTGATGGACCCGCCTCCAATAGTGATGGACCCACTTCCAATAGTGGTGGACCCACTTCTATAGTGATGGACCCACCTCTAGTAGTGACGGATCAATTTCCAGCAGTAACGAAAAACCTCTGTTAGATATAGCAAACATGCTTTTGGCCTTTCAATGAAGCATGGATTCTATTACCAACAAGAAGGCTCTCATCGAATTATAGTGCACATCTAGGGCGCCTACATCTCATCCACCTCTAGTGGGTCATCCGGTTAAAACCCTTTTTGTTGGGTCTTTGGAAAGATACAAAGCTTGTTTGGTTGCCTAGGGCTTTTCTCAGGAGTATGGGATTGATTACCATGAGACTTTTGCCCCCTGTTGCCGAGATGACTATTATTCGTACTCTTATCTCTGTTGCTACTACCCATCACTGGCCTTTGTTTCAATTAGATGTCAAAAATGCTTTTCTGAATGGGCATCTTGCTAAAGAAGTGTATATGCGCCCTCCACTGGGTCTCTCCCACCCTCTTGGTGTTGTTTGTCATCTTTCCCGTGCTCTATATGGTCTCAAGCAGTCTCCTTGTTCTTGGAATGAGCGCTTTCACTCTATTGCACTTCAGCTTGGTTTTCGCCCTAGTCATCTTGATTGTGCTCTCTTTGTTTGGCGCACTTCTGTTGGTCTTGTTCTCCTTCTCTTATATATGGATGATATGATCATCACTGGCTTTGATTCTAGTACTATTAAGGACATTAAGCATCAGTTGTTTCAAGAGTTCGAGATGAAGGATTTGGGATCTCTTCGGTATTTTCTTGGTATTGAGGTTGCTACTTCTCCTACTGGTATCTTCTCTCTCAGACTAAATATGCCTGTAATATTCTTTCTTGTGCCAATCTCACTGATGAAAAACTTGTCGCCACTCCTCTTGAGTTACATGCTAAATTTTTAGCTTCTGATGGCGTTCCTCTTGATGATCCCACTGTGTATTGCGAGTTGGTTGGGTGTCTTGTTTATCGCACCATTACTCATCCGGATATCTCCTATGCTATGCACATTCTCAATCAGTTTGTTTCTACTCCTCATTCTATACACTGGGCTGCCTTACTCCATACTTTGTGTTACCTTCGTGACACTTTGTTGCAATGTTTGCTATTATCTACCTCTTCGGACTTGACTTTTCATGCTTATGCTGACCCTGATTGGGCAGGTGACATCTCTGATCGTAAATCCACTTCTGGTCTTTGTGTTTCCCTCAGTGATTCTCTTATATCTTGGAAAAGTAAAAAACAGTCTATTGTTGCTCGTTCCACCGCTGAGGCTGAGTATCGTGCCATGGCTCATGCTACTTCCGAGATCGTTTGGCTTCGGTGGCTTCTTTCGGATATGGGTGTCTCTCTTTCTAATCTGACTTTGTTGTATTGTGATAATTAGAGCGCTATCCTGATTGCCCATAATTTAGTCTTTCATGAGCGAACCAAGCATGTTGAAATAGATTGTCACTTTGTCAGACAACATCTTCAGGCTGGCACTATTACTCTCCCTCTTATTCCCTTCTCTCTTCAGTTAGTCGATTTTTTTATGAAGACTCACATTGTTGCTCGTTTTTGTTTTCTTCTTAGCAAACTTTCGATGCTTTCTGGTCTTGCATCCTCAGTTTGAGGGGTGTGTGTGAATTAGTGTAGTTTATATTATTTATTAAGGATAGTTTAGTCCTTTAGGTGGTTAGGGTTTTATTCTATTAGCTTATATATATGTACTCAATTGATTCATTCAATATACAAAACATATGTTCTCTGTTATCAGTATCAAGATGGGGAACAGAGGCGTTTTGATAGTGGAGTTTTGGAGTTCACTGGGTACATGAGTTGTATGGCTTCTAGAGAGAGCAATAGAAAGAGGACTACTAAACATTGTGCTATTGACAGAAAAAAGAGAGAGAACATGACTGATAAATATGAGGCTTTGAGCAGTTTGGTTCCTAATCCTTCCAAGGTATTCACTTGCCATAACAATCTCTCTCTCTCTCTCAAGGGTTTCTACATTTTGCCTTTTCATGATGAACTAACTGCTTGATAATGCATATACTTATTTAGTTACTTTTCCTTGTTTCATTTTTTAGGGAATTTACAAGCTCTTTTGTATATATATGTGTGTAAAAGCACATCAATCAAACACAAAAAAATAGATGAACAAAATTTTACAAATTGGTAGGTTGTAGGGCCTATTTGTTGGTAGGTAAGGCTTATTTTACAAAAAAAAAAAAATATGTCCGATTTTTGTGTTCCTAAACATTATATATATGTGTGTTTGTGTGTGTGTGTGTGTGTGATCCTTTAATTTGAAGAACAACACAACTTGATGATGCATATATATATATATATATTTGTTAGTAATTACTAGTTGGTTATATTTGATTGATAATTTCAACATTCGTTTGTGTTTAGTGGGAGTACAAACCAAGAGTGATAGAGCATCAATAGTTGGGGATGCTATTGAATACATCAAAGAGCTACTTAGAGAAATCAATGAGCTGGAAATCCTTGTAGAGAAGAAGCGGTGTGGCAGAGAGAGGAGCAAGAGGCACAAAACAGAAGATGGAAGTGCCATCAGAGACGTAGAACGCTTCAACATCAAGCCTGATCCCGAGCAATCTTACAATGGATCGACATTGACGAGTTCATGGCTTCAGAGAAAATCTAAAGACACTGAGGTTGATGTTTCTATCATTGATGACGAAGTTACCATCAAACTTGGTCAGCGCAAGAAAATTAATTGCCTATTGCTTGTGTCCAAGGTCCTAGGTGCGCTTCAACTTGATATCTAACATGTTTCTGGTGGGCTTGTTTTTTTTTTTTGTTTTTAGTAGCAAAGAAATTATATTAATAATGAGAAGATACAAACTAGTAAAGGGTACAATTGCATCATTGTCAAACTAAGCATCCTAACTATGCTGGCCCCAAAGTAAAACTAATTATGTGCATCCCCAAAGCCACTGCTAAAAGTTAGAGAGGTTCCAACTCAATACACCTTAGTACAACCCAAAGGCAAAAACAGATTACACCTTGTTAGGTTTTTATTCTTGGCAACCCCGTTTGACAAAACTCCTTTCAGATGTATTTATTTTCGCACTTTTATTTCAGTGAGGCTATGAGTTTATTAGATGCAAATCCAAACCCGAATCGAGCCATGCAGAGAAGTTTGTGATGTTAATGCTTTCAAGATTGCCACTTCGCTGATTATTACGGGGGTCGAGTTGCGGTCTTGGCCACCAAGCAAAATGCAAAATTGCATTCAAAATTGCATGTCTGCCATTGGTCACTCGAGCCAAAAAGAGCTCGCTCGAGCGAAGGTTTGCTCGCTCGATCCAAGGAGTTCTCGCTCAAGCCAAGGATTGCGTCCATATAAAAACCTGAAAGAGTGTATTCCTCGCTCGAGCCAAGGATTCGGCGCTCGAGCCAAGGCACTAGTAGAAATCACGAAAAATACACTTCTCGCTCGAGCCAGCAAAGCTTCGCTCGAGCGAGCCTCAGAATTCGAATTTCTCAAGGAGTTTGTTTTCTTACCAATCTAGGATTACTTTTGGTTCTCTATAAATACTTGGTTTTCTCCCAAAACTAAGGTATTCATTGAAGTCCTCCAGATCTTCTTTTTGGTTCTTAAGGTTTATATCTGGGGATATTTTGTTTGTTTTCTTTGATGTTTTTATTGAGTCTTCAACTCATGGTTTAAAGAGAGTACATCAAAGGTTTGTTTGGTATACACAAAAGAGAGAGTTGTTCTTCGCCAGGATTCTCAAGAATTCGAGTTTAAGCTTCTGAGATTCTGGAGTGGCTCATCAGAAAGACAATTCCGTGGTGAAGATGGGGTTGGAAGAGGCACATAGAGGTTGGTTCAATTAGGCATTGTGGATTTGCTAGATAATTGAGAGTATACCTGTGTAATTCCTTTAATTCTTCTTAGTGGATTGTCTTGTGGCAGTTGCCTGTGGTTTTTTGATCATAGTTGGAGGTGTCCAATTGTGGTTTTTCCACGTAAAAATCGTTGTATCTCTTTCTCTTGATTGTTTGATTGGGATTGTTTTTTACTGCTTTTTATTGATACATAATCACAAATCAACTTCTAGGGTTTCTAGATTTTTCACACCTTACCACCTAAACAATCTCTAATTTGCAAGATGTTATAGAGACAATCATTGATAGTAAACTGACAATCCTTAGATGTAGCTTTTAGCCAAGTACCTAATTTGATAATAATTGCCTCCTACAGTTCCTCCATATTTGGTTGAACATTATTAAACAAGCAGTCATTTCTATGCTTCCAGATGGACCAAAGAGCAACCAAAGGAATTGCTTTCCATATCCTCCTTTCAGCTTTCATGAGGTCGTTTCCAGCCCACCAATGCAACAAACACTCGACAGAACTAGGCATAACCCATAACATCCCCATCACTGCAATAGGCCAGTCCAAACCTTCCAAACAAGAGGACATGAAATTAGTACATGTTTAACAGATTCTACCTCTAATTTACAAAAAAACACACACAGTGGA
Organism: Camellia lanceoleosa; assembly: GCA_025200525.1. Lineage (NCBI taxonomy): Eukaryota > Viridiplantae > Streptophyta > Magnoliopsida > Ericales > Theaceae > Camellia > Camellia lanceoleosa. Next base: position 60,758,686 of record CM045760.1, read on the forward strand.
GGCATTCTCATCAAGAACTCCAATCCTTTGGAGGAAAATAGAAGTTTTGACTTTATGTTTTCAAGCTAGCCACCCAAAGAATTGAACTTTGGGTGGGAGATAATTAATCCACACCAATCTACTAGAATTCACACATTTAACAAAACCCAATTCACAATGCTTATAAAGAGATGCAACAAAGGAATAACTTGTTTGGCATGCTAACCACCTTCGTTTATCTTTACACCCAAACATAATGCAGGGGTTGCTCTTAATGCAAGGACTGAACTCGTGGGCTTGGTGACAACTACCGTCACGTCCCAAATTTTAAATACTCGGAAACATTACCAAAAGCCTGTAATTTAGGTCTTTTTTTTTTAAAACTATTTATTACCCTCGAGTAATAGAAACATAATAATACATGTTCTCGCTCTTAATGAATACAACAATAACAATAATACATGCCAAGCTTTCGCTACGGAGTTACAAATAAATAATTGCAAACATCAATGTACAAAATTCATTTCTTTCACATCTACTATGAGATTACATATAAGAAATACATGGACTCCATAACTCTTCACCTAATGAATCCGAATTTCCCTTCCTAAAAGAAATAAAACGAGGGGTGAGCACAATTGCCTAGTAGGAATCTCATAGTTCCACAACAATAACTAACGCATAGATGGAAATTGTGATAACCTTGTCATGTGCTATGTTAATTAATCATGATTATGTTTGTAATTATGTGCTTAATTTGAATTTGGGTGTTAATTACATGATTATATGTGATTTTGGCTTTCTATCTGTTCACCATAGGAAAATCTGTTAGAATATGTGCTTTGAACTGAAAATTGAAGGCCTTCTCGGCTTCAGAAAACGAAATTGACTACGCCATTGTGATTAGCGTAATTTTTAGAGCCTACGGTAAAATTTAATTATAAATTGATTCAGATCAGAATAATTAGATTCGGAACGATTAAATTAGGCACAATTACTTAGCCTTAATTAATTTGATTAGGCCAAGGTATATAAGTGGCCTATTTGCATTGTTTTGAGCTCATTTCTCTTTTTTGGCTGAAAATCACACTCTAGAGAGAGAGAGAGGGGCCGGTTCTAGAGAGAGGGAGAGGAAGAATGATGTAATTTGGCTCAAAGGTTGTGAATTTGGCAAGCTGCACTCAAGATTTAACTACCTTCGTGAGGATTGAAGCTCCTAGGTGAGTAATTGGGCATGAGTTCATGGATTTGAGTTTGTAATTCTACGAATTCAAGTTACATTGTAATCAAGAATGTGAATTGTGTTGAATTTGGTGAAATTGAAGTTTATATACACATGCATGTATAGAATTGTCATGATTTTGCATTATCAAACATGTAACAAGTTAAATGTGATAAATTGAGTGCTAAGTCATACATGCAAGCATGGTTTTGTTAAGCTCCATGAGTATGAACATTATTTGTACTATTTGAAATGGAATTTGAGTTCAAACATACATTTTATGAGGAATTGAAAGATGGTCTCTAAAGAGATTAAGGATTTGGCACAAAATTGCACATGCAAGCATGATAATGTTGAATCTCATGAAAATGATCATGAATTGTGTTATTTAAGTTGAAAATGAAGCTTGTACTTCACATGCATGTATAATTCATGAAGATGTGGAGTTTGTATGAAGCTAGAATGCTTGAGCTTTGACCATGTCAACAAGAATGTTGAATTATTTGAGAATTAAACCATGATTTTGAACAATTGGCCTCATATTGCTTATATCCTTACGATATATATTGTGTTTCCACATTTTTGAACCAAGAACATGAGTTTTGGGCCTTTGAATGTTGAGTTTGAACACCAAGAACAATTCTAGAAATTCCAGAATTTGGCGTGTCCGCTCAAGCGGGGAAAGCGCCGCTCGAGCGTGAAATGCTAGTTCCCAAAACTTTTGCAGACATGAATGTCCGCTCGAGCGGGGAGATTCATGCTCGAGCGCAAAAATGAGACAACCAGTACTTTTGTAGACCTAAAGGGTGTGTTCGAGCGGCCAAAGCCACGCTCGAGCGGGGAGCCCTATTTCAGAAAGTTTGTAAAGATGTTTTGTGTTTCATTTTCCGTTCTCTTCCATTTTTGAGCACTCTTAGGCATGCATTGAACATTGTAAATGGATTAAGAAGATAATAAAGAGGCCTAAGAGGAATGCACAAGTTAAGAACGGATTGAATCATTTGTGACCCATATGTGTTATGTAATGTGTATGGTCGAGCTAGAGGGCAATCCACCGACAGAACACTGTGAGTAATATCTTAGTAAAGATATTTTCAAGTATGTCACTTTCCAAATGCTACTTCTGTATAAGCTCCATAGATTTGTTGATTTGAAATATGAATGAGTATTCTATATGCCTAATTTGCATAAGGCCGTTTGATATGTTTGATATATTTGAATTGGGCCTAAGGCCGTTTGCCGTTTGCCGTTTGCCGTTGATATGTTTGAATTAGGCCTAAGGCCGTTAGCCATGAATGATTGGGCCTAAGGCCGTTGGACATGAATGATTGGGCCAAAGGCCGTCAGACAAGAATGATTGGGCCAAAGGCCGTCGAACATGAATGATTGGGCCAAAGGCCGTCGGATATGAACGATTGGGCCAAAGGCCATTAGACATGAATACAAAGATGGGCCAAAGGCCGTTTGAATATGTCATTTGATATGTTGGAATATCGTGATGGGCCAAAGGCCATTTGAATGAAAGGGTTCATGATCATGAATATGAAATACGCATGGATATAAATATAAAGAGAATGGGCCTGAGGCCGTTTGATGTGTTTGAATTGGACCAAAGGTCGTTTTGAATAGAGAATTGGTAGGACCAAAGGTCGTTTCGTATAGATGGACCCAAGGTCATATTGTTTTATATAAGAATTGGACCTGAGGTCGTTTTGCATATGGACATGATGTGTTGTACCTAAGGTCGTTTTGCTTTGTTGAGATTTATAAATCTGGTGTGAATGAGAATAGTGGTTCAAATATGTACATTATAAGTATGATTCATTTATGAACGAATCTCATTCATTAACCTCTTTATTTTGATATTATTCACTGGGCGTTAGCTCACTCTCATTTATATATATAGGTGAGCAAAGGGACGTTCAACCCCAGCCTTAGTGGAATTTAAGAAAGGAACCCGAGTTTTCTGAAGTCAGCCCAGGTGCCTCACGCAAGAGGCTTTGTTCATGATCTTTTGTATTCATTTTTGCTATTTCTATTGGTCATGATAGACCGGTTATGTGCATAAGCTTTTGGTTTAGCTGACTATGTGTTTGAATGATCCTGGGTATATAACATGTTAACTACTGATATGTGGTGTGAGTTTTTTTTGATCAGCAAAGAAAAACTTTATTGATGCAACCAATAGGAGTGAAAGATTACAACAATAAAGGGGCCGATGGCGCAAGAGAGCACCACGCGCCAGTTGGTGAGAAACCAACAAAAGAGAGGAGAAGAGAAAGAAAAAAGAAAAAGGAAGAAAGCAACAGCAGAAAAACCCAGCAGCCAAGCTTAGCTATCCACTCAACAAACTATGCATCCCAAGAGATTCTGAAGCTTAAGTAGGATCTACAGCATACCACAGAGCAACTAGACTGATATGCTGATGCTTTGGCCCATAACCCTACATCCAGACTAATACAGTAGAGGCTTGAGTAGGATCTACAGCATACCACAGAGCAGCTAGACTGATATACTGATGCTTTGGCCCATAACCCTACATCCAGACTAATACAGCAGAGTGAAACACAGGGCAACTACCAGAGCTACTGCAGACTGCACCCACAGACAATCCAAACCAAAGGGAGCAGCCAAAAAAGGGCCTTAGCAGACCAGCATACCCAACCAGACCACGCACAACAGATTGCACAAGCCCACACTGATGATCCTTCTCATGACTCTAAGCAACACCTGATCCTTACCAGGCTAACAGGCACACCATCCGCCATCCAAAACCAGCAGTATGCACCAGCAGTATGCATTAGCAGCAAACACAAAAACAAAACAACTCAGCCAGCAATAGCAAAAAATGCTGATGCTTTGGCCCAAGACCACACATCCAGACTAATAAGCTGCAAAGCACCTATCCAGAAAGACTACACCCACAGAGCAAATGAGCAAGGCAGCAAGGAGGCACAAGCATCAGCAGAGTGAACACACAGACAATCCAAACCAAAGGGAGCAGCCAAGCAAGAGCCTTAGCAGACCAGATCAAGCACAGCAGATTGCACAAGCCCACACTGATGATCCTTCTCATGACTCTAAGCAACACCTGATCCTTCTCATATCTGCAGCAGCAGCCACTAACCCACTCACCCAGCTAACAGGCACACCACGAGCTGCACGCCACACCCTTTCAACAGATCCACCATCAATCTTCACTGTATTGAATGCCTCACCTGCTGCAAGTTTTCCACCACATCATGAACAGAGTACTGCAGCTCACTGCTATGTGCTTTGATCCACAAAGCTACTCTAAGCTTAATCAGATCGCAGGCCTCCTCCAAAATATGTTGCTTACCATTAAAAACACATTCATTTATCAGAGTCCAAATAGACCAGAGGACTGCAAAGGGAATGACATTCCAGATTTTAGTTGCCAGCTTGCCCCATTTGATTCCTCTCCACCAATCCATCACCCCTTTAGCATTTTGAGGGAGCACCCAAAGCATACCCCACCAACTCAAAATATTAGACCAAATCCTCCAAGCAAACTGGCAGTGCACCAATACATGATTATCTGTTTCCACATCCCAGCCACAGAAAACACACTCAATCCTAGCCTCCTAACTGAGGCATCCCACCCTTTGAAGGAAAGCTCTAGATCTAATTCTACCCTTCCAAGCGAACCAACCAAAGAATTGCACTTTTGGTGGGGAAATATTGTTCCAGATCCACCTAGCTGACCCCGACCCAAGACCCACATCATTCCTGCTATACACTGAATTAACAGTGAACAGACCTGAAGATGAGGCAGTCCAAACCAAAGAATCATCACGATCTGATAAGTTAGGCCTAAGTGAAGTAAGGTAAGCTCTTAATCGCTCCACTTCATCCTCCTCCCAAGCCCTCAACCGTCTCCTAAAATTGAAAGACCACCCAGCTGATCCACCTCTCCTGACAATCATCTGATTAAGATTAACTTATTTGTCTGCTGATAGGTTGTAGAGCCTGGGAAACTCATCCTTTAAACATCTGTTAGAAACCCACGGATCCTCCCAAAACTAACCCTCAGTCCATTCCCAACTTGATAGGCGGATTTATCCATGAAGAAGTTCTACAAATTGGGGCTGCTATGTTCTAGACCAAGAATGTCCCCCCAGATTTTAGAGCACTGGGCATCATTCTCCAATATAGGTCTCCATCTCCCACCAAAGCTACCATACTTACTAATCACAATATCTTTCCACAAAACCTTATCTTCAATTCCAAATCTCCACCACCATTTAGCTAGAAGACACTCATTAAAGTCCATCAACCTTTTAATCCCCAACCCTCCCAGACTTGTATTCATGGTGACCTCCTCCCATTTTACCATGTGAAGCTTCTTTTTAATATCTGACCCTCCCCACAAGAACCTAGCTTGAATTTTATCAAGTTGCTTAGCCACACAAGAAGGAACTTTAAATAAAGAGAGGTAATAAACGGGTAGTGAGGATAACACTGCTTTGATAAGAGTTAACCTGCCTCCAAAAGACAGCACCTTTCTCTTCCAAGACACAAGCTTAGATTTAAATTTGTTGATCACCGGCAGCCAGGTGCTCCTCTTCTTTGGGCTGGCACCAAGAGGCAAACCCAGATATGTAAACGGTAACTTTTGGCTTTGGCAGTTTAATTGCCCAGCAAAACCATCCAAAACCTCCTCCTGTAACCCAACCCCACAAACATGGCTTTTATGAAAGTTAATCCTCAAGCCAGACATCACCTCAAAGCACCTCAAAATTCTTTTAACATTCAAGACTTCCTGCTCCTCAGCCTTACAAAACGCCACTGTATCATCTGCAAATTGCAAATGAGTGACAATATTCTCTCTAAGGCCTATAACAGCGCCTTTGATCATCCCCAATGCTTGAGCTCTTTGGAATAACATATTTAACCCTTCCGCCACAATGTTAAAAAGAAACAGTGACAGTGGATCCCCTTGTCTTAGACCTTTACCAGGAACAAACTCAGCAGTGGGTGAGCCATTAACAAGGATTGAAATTCTAGACGACTGCAGGCATTCCTTTATCCACCTGATCCATTTATTCTGAAAACCAAAGTTAGTCATCAAGGAAAATAGACACTCCCAGTTTACATTGTCGTAAGCTTTCTCAAAATCCAGTTTTAAGATCAACCCCTTCTGCTTCTTCTTCTTCCACCAATCCACAACTTCATTGGAAATTAGCACTCCATCCAAAATGCTCCTACCACCAATAAAAGCAGATTGGGAGTCTCCTACAATTTTAGGCAACACCTTTTTGAGCCGAGATGCAAGAACCTTGGAAAGAATTTTATACACAGACCCAAGGAGGCTAATAGGTCTATAATCAGAAATACCATCGGGACAAGCTGTCTTTCGAATTAGAGTTATGAAAGAGCTGTTAATACCTTTAGCTAGGTGCCCATTAGCATAGAATTCATTGAGGAACCTCAAGATGTCCATTTTAAACACCTTCCAGCATTTTTGAAAGCACAACATATTAAATCCATCAGGACCTGGCGCCTTGTTACCATCACTATCCTTAACCACTGTCCAGATTTCCTCTTCTGAGAAAGGTGCAACTAGCCCCGCAGAGTCCATATCCTGGCCAATGTTCCTGAATAAACCTACAAGCTTTGGTCTGGATTTCCACTCTTCTAAGAACCTACTGATGAAATGGTTAAGCACCTCCTGCTTCACTTTATGAGGATCCTCATAAAGCTCCCCCTCAACTGTGATAGAGTTCAATAAGTTCTTATTCTGTCTGCTAGTAGCAACAATATGGAAGAACCTTGTATTTTTATCCCCTTTTAAGCTCCAATTTAGTCTAGACTTCTGCCTCCACATCCATTCCTCCCTTCTGCTAAGAGACCAGACCTCCTTTCTAACCTCTCTTCTTCTCTTAAGCTCCTCCTCCTCCAGACTTCTGGATTCTGCCACTAGATCAATGGCATGAAGTTCCTCCTCTGCTACTTTCAAAGCGTAAGTGACATTCTGCTACTTTCAAAGCGTAAGTGACATTTCCAAACACCTCCATATTCCACTTTTTTAACACTGATCGAAGCACCTTAAATTTGTTCATTAACACAAAACCTGCCCAACCAGTAACAGCAGACTCCTCCCAAGATTTCTTCACAACAGTGCCAAAATTAGGGTGAAGAGTCTAGGCATTTAAAAAACGAAAAGGCCTGGGGCCCCAATCCCTACCATCTTCTACCAGAACCAGGGGACAGTGGTCAGAAACACTTCTTTCCAGGCCCCATAATTTTAAATTAGACCTGCACAACCATTCACTAGACATAAGAACTCGATCGAGCCTGCTCCACCTTTCTCCTTCATTAGCATTACACCATGTGAATTGACGACCCATCATTGGTAAATCAATAAGTTCCAAATTTTCGATGAACTGATTAAACTCCTTCATTCCTTTGTCCCTCCTTGAACACCCCCTTCGTTCTCCGAGATTTCTTATTTCATTAAAGTCACCAACTAAACACCAAGGATTACTAAACGAATGTTTAAGTCTACATAAAGTGCTCCAGAATTTGCCTCTCTCATTCACATCATTTGGGGCATGGACATTAATCAGGACACAATTGAAATTCGGCAGAAGAGTACCTGAAAGAAGAATGCAGTACCTAGTACAGCAGCACTGAGAAAGTCTGAAAACAGATGACTTCCAAATGCACAGCAGCCCCCCTGCCCTCCCTTCAGCATCAACTACCATAAACTCCATATCATCATCAGGCCACAGAGACTTTCTGAAAAGTGATGAAACCTCAGCTTTCTTTGTCTCTTGAAAGCAGGCGAAATCTACTTTCCTCTCCTTAATTAAAGACTTTACCTTCCTCCTCTTAGCTGCTTTACCGAACCCCCTAACATTCCATGATAAGAGCTTCATAAACACACATAACATGACACCTGACATCACCAAAACTAACAGGTCAACTCAACATGTCCTTGGGTAAGGCCCTATCCTTGTCTAGGACTGCCATATCCTTCAATTTTTTGATCACTTCCGCATCCTTACCACCGAAGCATATCCCTAGAGCTTTGCCCATACGAAGTGTTTCTTCTGCCTCATCCAGCACCTCTTTATCACCATTAGAAAGCTTTCCATCTAGACCCAGATTTGCTGTCGGCCCCGGCATCTCTTTGCTTGAACTTCTACCTGATGACACCGATCTTGCAGCCGACCCAACTTTAGCTCTAAAGGCAGCACCTCTGCTCCAGCTTCCCATGGCCGCTGCTCCTCCCTTGCACTCCCTTCTACCTCCACTGCCTTTTCTCAGAGTATCCGCAGCAGAGCTCCGAGAGACAGTACCTCTAGGTCGCCTAACCAGCTTTTTCCTCTGTTTTAGCTCTCCCCTCTGCGAACCTATGTTACTTAAGGTGAAGGTGGGTTGAATAGATGCTGAAGCAGGCACAAAGTCCTGGCCCAGTGCCGAGTTATTTTCAAGGCCCACACCACCTGAACTAATGCTCCCATCCGTAGGCCCATGTGCTAGTCCAACATACTTTGCTTCAACCAAATTAACTTCCAATGATATACCACCTTAAACAGGCCCATTTCCACTGAGGCTTCTCATGAGCCCATGGACACCTCCCTCTTCATCCTCATGCTCACACACTTCATTGTTTAATGGAAAAGCATGCAACTTCGCCTGGTTGATTCCTTCTCCAGCTTTATCGACAATTTGCCTTCCCAAACCCACGCCCACTGTCTCCTCCACTTCCGAGGTAAAGCCATCCATAGGGGACCTGTCTTCCCCCTCAGGAACTTTATGTGCCATCTCAGCCCTTCGTGATTTTAGCCCTGTAGCATACGTGTCCACTTCCAGTTGGACGGAGTCTTCCACTTTAGCATCATCCTCTACTGAAGGCTTCCCGTAACCAGCTTCATGGCCGTTCACCCCGATTGCATTGCAAAGATCATCTTTCTTCTGGACTGGTTTGAACTTGCTGGAGTCACCACTAAGTTTGGTTACCAGACCTTGTTCTTCACAGACTCGAACTGGATATACCATATCCCTCCACCTTATCTGGATCGCTGAATTAATGTAGTGCAGAGTTGTTGTAGCAATCTTGATCCTCCCACAGCTAAAGTCCAACTGGTTTGAGGTAGCTTCATCCATACAGAGTACTTCTCCCCAAAGTCGACCTATTTTAAGAAATGTATCAGTGCTCCAGAGGTTTAAGGGCACTCCATAGCAACTTAACCACACTACTCTTTCCTGGACTAAGTGAAGACCCTTTGTCCACTCAGTGACTGACTCACACCATTCTTTTAGACAGTCATCCAAAAGGATCATCTGTGACTTCTTCTCCTCCGCTGACAGAAATGACAACACTACGTTCTTTCCCCCACCTTTTCTTACAGCTATATCCTTAGATCCAGACTGTATGACAGCATTCCGAAACTCGGAGAACGTATCGTAGCTTTTCAGCTTGACAATGATACTCTCAAAGAGCCATCCATTCCCAGCATCCACCCCCATTATGACATGCCCTTCATCTCCTTTCTTGTTGCCCTGCCGAACTGCCTCTGCATGTTACTGGTGAACCATCGTCTTATTTCCTACCCCAACATCATAATTGTCCACAAAACCTTGCGGTTTACCTCTTGGATCCACCATATTTTTAGTTGTCCCTCCTCCTTGCACCTCTCTTTTTGCCTTTTCAAACTCTGCCCACTTCACTTTGAGTTCCTTATCATCGCACCAAATACCATTAGTTTTTTGAATAGCTACCTCAGCTGCCACTGGACAATCAAATATGACAAAGCCAAACCTTGTTCTTGTGGATTTCCTAGTCTTATTAGGAATGAAAGCATCCTTAACGATCCCAAACTTCGAAAATAAGGAGAACAGGTCTTTTGGATTCATGGACCAGGGAAGGTTGTCCACAAAGATAGTAAAGATCTCCTTTCCACTCTTACGAGTCCCACCCCTCGGATCCTGTCTTCTTTTCCCATACAGTACTGGCTGCCATCCTCCTCGTCCTCTACTGGTACTCATGATTCTCCTCAGTATGTTTCAATGACTATCCATTTGACTCCATGGATGTTCTGCAAAGCTCTTGACTGTAACTGATTGATTAAGATGAATGAATAAACTCTGAAGTTAACCCACCCATCTCTCTTGCTCACTAAAAATCCTCACTCTCACTTCTCAAAGATCATAATATCAAGTTGTGTTCTCAAATGAAGAGCTAGCTTCTAACTTTGCTTGTTTCCTATCTTCCTTTCTTTCCCTTTATTCCTCTCTCTTTTCTTTCCCTTTATTCCCATTAGCCAGTAACTTTGTGGTGTGAGTTATTATTAAGTATACGTGAAATGTTTTGTTATGCCATGTAAGCATAGCTCATTGGACAAAATTTTTAAGTTTGCTTCCGCATCTGGCCCCATATTATTAATTATTAATTGATATCAGGTTTGAGGCTGTAGGTAATCTCATGATTACTGGCCGGTTATGACCTTAATCTATAGGGGTGGGTTCGGGTCATAACAGAAATGATCATGCGTGCAGGGTGATACCATATAGTAAGGTAATGTTTTGTAATTTCAAAATATCATACGTAGGGTACTTTTTTTTCTCAAAATTTATTTGAACATTGAAGAAAAACCTTCAGCCATAAAAATAATCCCTTATCATCAGAAAACCATTAATCCTTTTTAAAAACAAATATGTTTAAGAAACAACATCATTTTAAATTTATTAACCAATTCCAAAATATTCCTCATTTAATTTCCATTTCAATATTCCTCTTTTTATTTTCATTTTCCCTTTTTACTTGTTACATTTATTATAATACCATAACCTTAAGTTCAAGTTCCCTTAGTACTCAAAAACAACCCTCATACACTCCATTCCCACCTGTCTATTCATATTTGCTGTAACTCCTTAATGTAGAAATCCAAATCTCCTTTATATTCAATAACAATTCTCTTACACTCAACTCGTACTTGTCTAACAACTACATCACATCCACACTTGCATTCAACATATCATAACTACATCACTTCCAAATTCGCATTATCAATTATAATTTAACATATCACAAGGATAATAAGCCTTTTTAATTCAATTTCTCCATTAATTACAAAACAAAACTCTTAATCTTTCCTTATAGTTACAAACAACCCAATAAATTCATTATCACCAACCTCTTATCCAGTTACTATTTCCTTATCCGTTCTTCTCAAATAATTTCTATATGCATTCCCCTTCCATACCAAATTATACATCAAATCATAATTTCATAAGTCCATCACGAGTCACACATATCATCACCGATTCAATGCATCTCACAACATATTCCACCTTTTGTCGACTCGATATGGCGGGATAGTGGGCACCCAATTTTTAACACCCTCCACTTTTTGCTGGCTATTATACGGTGGGAAGTAAACTCCCAAAAATCATTTTCAACTTTAAAACCATCCCCACATTTGTCGACTATTATAGGCAGGAAGGGGGCACCCAAAAACATTTTCAAAACCATCCGTTTTTTCACTTTTGCCAGCTACAATACGGTAGGACTTTGTGGATACTCAAAAATCATTTTTCCATTTTTGCTGGCTATTATACGGCGGAACTGTGTGAAAACCCAAAAATCATTTTTCCCACATTTGTCCAGCGATAAGCCTAGACAGGGCATTTGGGCACCTTTAATTCAAAACCATCTCCACGTTTACCGGCTCTTATACGGACGAATATGAGCACCAAAAGACATTTTTGACTCCCCGCGTGGTACCAACTACAACACAACCGAACATAACTCAACCCAACTCAACACAATTCAACTCAACTCAACTCAACTCAGCATAACTCAACCTAACTCAACACAACTCAACTCAACACAACTCAACCCAACTCCACACATTTCAACATAACTCAATGCAATCCAACATAACACAACAAAATTCAACACAACTCAATCATGACCCAATTCAACACCATTCAATACAATTCGGCATAATTCCATACGAACTCCTAAATCTCCACATCATCATTTCATCACAAAGCTCATATCGTCCATACCATTAGTAATTTCTTTCCCCCAAGTTTGGTTTCATATCATAACATAATTTAAAATATCAACATTGAGAGTTTAATCGCAACTTTTACATAAATTTTCAAACTCTTTAAAATTTCAATTAAACTTGTACATATGTAATTTAACACGTCAATTTCATGATACGACTTTCAATTTAAGCAAAACCATCATTTATCTTCATGAACCAAACTAGGATTTTTAAGAGAAATTAAATCTTTTCATCAAAACACTTTTTATTCCAACTCTTCTATTAATTATACATCCAATTTCATAAGCCCATAATCATAATTCAACAAGTAAACCCCAACTCTTCAAACCCTAAAGCCCTAATCTCATGACTTATTCATAATATGCTTAAGAACATAATTTTTGTATGTATACAAAAAAAATACCACAAATCTATCCATCAATGAGAGTATTGAAGGAGAATTAGAAACCCCTACCTGTTGAAATGAAGAGAAGACAACCCAAAAATCACCGACGACGAAACCATGAACTATTCAGACCAAAAGGAAGCCCTTGACAAGATCTACAATCTTTCTTAAAGGACCAAGGTGAAAATATCACTCTAGATGAGTAGATCTAAAGATCTTGGGTCAAAAAGTTTGAGTTTAGAGAGAGAGGAGAACTCACGATGTAGAGAAGGAAAAGAGGAGGACAAGTGAAATGATTAAGTGTTTGGAGCTTATTTATAGTAGCAAGGTAATAATAGAACAATAGTCCCAAAGTTAAATGAAAAGAACAAGTCAAAACCCCCCCAAAAAGTAGGACCTAAATCGACCCAAAAATCTAAAAATTACACACAAGGGTCGACCCTTAAGATAGAGGTGTTGACCCTTCAGGAAGAAAGCTGAGATACTAATGTGTGCAGAGAACAAGGTGTCGACACCTCCCAAACTGGTGTTGACACTAAATTTCAACAAGCAACCTCCATATTCTGCAATAGACAAGGGTCAACACCTCCCAGACTGGTGTCGACCCCAAAGGCCAACAAAAAAAGACAAGTGTCGACACTAAATTCCAGCAGCAACCTAGGAACACAATAGCAAGATGATGTCGACACCTCCCCCCAGAACAAATTTTTCCAAAGAACTTTTCAACGTAAACAAGTGTGAACGAACAATCCCAACAAGATTAAATCAAATTGTACTCCTTCAAAACCAAAAAATACAACAACTCCAAAGACTCCCAAAATGAAAATAAAGGAATTAAATACACACTTCAATAGTTTAAAGGATACAAGTGTTACAACTACAGTTATCTCTTTAACAACAAGGTGGGTGATCTTGTTTTTCACAGTAATAGTCAATTACACTTGTTTCAATTTGTTTTCTTTCAGACTATGTATCAACCTTGAATTTGCTTAAGGATTTGTGAGAGAAAAAGGAAATGAAGGAAAATGTAAACAAAGTAGAAGCTTTTTTTTTTTTTTTTTTTTTTTCTTTTCACATTTTTCCCTTTGCTTTTCTTTTCCTTCCACAATTCTTTTTACAATTCCAAGGTCTAAACAAACTAAGCAATTCATGAGCTCGACTCGTTAAAAATTCGCCTGAGCTCGATTCATTTAAAATTCGCCTGAGCTCGATTCATTTATTCTTAATATGAGCATCCTCATATACTTTGTTCCTATTTTTCTTCTTTTTCTCGTAGTATTATAATTAATTTAAGGTTTGTTTTGGCAACCTATTAAAATAGTCAAAAAGTCCAAAAAAAAAAAAAAAAATTACAAAAAATTCAACCCTTCTCTCTATACTTTTCTGCATGTCTTTTTTTATAAAAATTTAAAAACCAACTAAAATAGTCAATTCCTAAAACAATCATAAGTTTAATTTCTCCAAGCACGACATGTTTATGTAATCGAGCAAGCTCAAGTCACGCTTGAGTTTATCAAATACTTGATAAGGCGAGTTTAAGCTTAATTTTTAATTCAACTTGAACTTGGCTTAAGGTCCAGCTCAACTGATTCTATCAAGCTCAAAACACTCCAAAAGGCTTGCCTAGATTCATTTATAGCCTTGATACCATCAAATCATATGCTTCACATGAAGGGGTTTTTGACAGTATAAAGTTGTGTTGGTTTTTTCTCATGTTGTAGATATGTGAAGGGTCTTTGGTGTATGCTAGTGCAATAGTCAACAAGCTCATGAATTTGAAAATTTTTCCCAGATTTCCGTTAGTTCAATCAGGATATGGATGAGGGCCTACACTGTGACATAGAAGTAACATCAGGGTTTCAATTATTACAATTGAAACCCTGGGATTTAAATTGAAAAACATGCGAAACCCTGGGGTGTTTTTGCTAATATGCCCAATAATTTATAAGACTTGATATTCTTTTTAAAAAATTACATTTTAGTGGAGCATTGCAAGTCTCCTGTCTGTATGGGGTGAAAGTCCATTCCTATGCATGGTGCAAATTGCAATAGAAAATATTATCATTTGAAGTAAAATTGTTTTGTAACTGTTCCTTTTATTATAATTTGTCAATTCATTTTTATGTTAAAAGCATACATAATTTAGGACAAATCTTCTATATTTATACTATATATTAATCAAAATGTATTTTTGGTCTGAAAGACTCTATAAACATTAAACATTCATCTAATTTTTTTTATTAGAAAAATAAATGTTAAGAAATACACATAGTATAGAAATTTTAGCCCATCTAAATATTTATAATTTTAAAATTTTAAAATCTTAATAGAAAAAAAAAATTATATCTAACCTATCATACTTATCATCTAAAAAAAAAAAAAAAAGAGGTATCACATTAGCCCATATATAATTTGAAAATTAAAAATATCTAGAAGAAAATTTCAAACGTAACTGTAGTCATATATAATTTCAAAATTTAAAAATATTTACTTTAAAATGTTTTATTTTTATTTTTGAAAACTAAAAACACATTTAGCATTTAAAATATTAATAATTTTTTAGGCATCAAAATATTTATTAATTTAAAAAAATTCTACATGGTAAATGTGAAAAGAATTTTTTTTAAAAAATACATGTCTAATGTATATTTGTAGGCCGTGTCCAATAAATACACGCAAAAAAGAATGGTCAATAAAGGGTAATCAATTATTATAGTTAATTCATTCAAATTTACAAAAATAAAAATCTAACCATTCGTGTAGAAAATACGGAAAGAGATGGAGAGAGATGGGGAGTGCATTGTAAATGGTTAGGAAGAGAAACTAGAGGAAAAGAATAGCGAAAAAAGGGAAGAGAGGAAAGTGCTAGAAAAATACTGAAACTTTTTTAGGTGGAAAAATTATTTTGGGTTAAACAAATCCAACTGTTAATTTCATAGATGGATTGATCTGACCTATTCTAACTAATTGTGTTAGAGAAACAATTTTGAAAATGTAGTGGCTTGGGTCAGTTTAATTCGACCCATTTTATTTTTGGTTTGGACACAGGGTTGTTTCGAGTGACTTGGACCATTTCTGGGTAACGTGGACCTTCGGTGTGCCTTGGGTTGGCTGCTAAGTAGCAACCTAGGATTCTGTCTATGCTTGGTTGCGTCCACGAATAAGTGAGGTGGAGGTCGCACCCGCGAGGGAGTCGTGACCAGGCCACGACCAAATGTGGCTTTAGGTCCTTTGGCCTGGGAAAGAGTTGCATGGCTGTGATGTGCCGTAGTGAGAGGCCGTAGATATAGTGCTTGAGCTCGCGGTGTACAGGGTCGCGCTCGTGACCAATTATTCCAGGTCATGGTGCCCGCGGTCTATACCTTTGCGCCCGCAATGGTGCGAGTATAAAACATGTCAGTGCGTGGAAAATATCATTTTTCGCAAGCCTTTCTCTCTCTTCTCTCTCTCTCTCTGTAGCCATTGTTAACCCATTTTAAGCTTTTAAGCTTGGATTTCATCTATATTTATCCACTTTCTACACCTAGTTCCATATACCAAGATGTAGAGCTCGACGAGGGCTTCCATTTAATTTGAGGGAATTGTCTTTTTGTCACTAGCAGTTTTTCTGTTTTGTCTCCTCTTTGCTTTAAGAGGTAGGGTCTATTTCTCAAACTCAATGTGAGTTCGGTAGTGTATTTTTTGTAAAAAGATCATGTTGTTATTAGATTGATTTTGGAATTATGTTTTAGGGGAATGAGGGTTTTGTTAAATTGGGGGTTGTTCGGTTATGATTTTGCTACCAAATCTATTTTTGGTATATAAAATTGCATGTGGGTTTCTAAAAGTAAAAAAGTCCCAATTTGTGAAAAACCCTAAATGATATTATTTTTGGGAGTTGGTTGGATTTTCGAAAAACAATTTGGTTGGAAAGAAAATGTTGTGAGATTTTGTAAGTAACGAGTATTGTTACTCTTTTGGAAATCTTGGATTGTTGGGATATTTATATAAGACATGGAAATGTGATTTTAAAATTAGTAGATTGTATATTTGTACCATTATCTTATAATTATTGCATTAGAGATAACCGTGTTTTGGCTATCAATGGAGGATAGCATTGTCGTGTGTTAGAAATTGCATGTGGATTAGGCAAACTGGAATGTTTTAGTAATCATATATATCATGATACATGTCATGGATTTTGGAACTCAAAATTGTAAATTTTGAAAATGTTATTTTTGGAACACATGTATTTCGTAATTAAAAGGGTAATGGTAAAGCTGTAAGGGGGTGTTAAAGCATAATTAAGTTGGCATGTGTGTCTACAGTGTAAGATCGGAAACCCGTGCGGTAGGTGCCGATTCCATCTAGATAATCATGGTAAAATGGCATAGTGACTTGTATAGTTACTATTATGAACACTAGTCCTAGAAATTTACCCATTTTATTTATTATCATTTTGATTTGAAAATGATGTTTGAAACTGTTTAGCAATGTATTTGTTGTTATTTAGTGATGTATCATTTGGTTTAGAAATGTATTTGCTAGTTGGTATTGAGATATACAGACCTGTTTTGGAAATGGTTTTATCAAACAAATGTTTTGATTTTGGGAACACATTTAGTTTTTGAAATATTCTCTACTGGGCTTTATGCTTATCCTACGTGATTGAAAATGTTTTTCAGGTGTGTTGCGTATGCGGATATGGAATAAAACATCCGATTGTGATTGGAGCTGAGTAAGGTGGTTCCATTAATTGTAGGGCTTGGGCCATTTGTTTTATTTATTAGGCTGCGTGCCATCTTGTAAGGGTTTCACCCTTGTATATGTAAGCATTCGGACATTTCGATTTTTTGTATAACATCATTGTATATTTTTGTGGGGACATTTTTTTTGGGTAGTCCACGTGGCCGAGGTTGTTAGCCGAGGTGCCACATGGGCGGACCATGGTGCCGAGATATGTTGCGGTAATATCAGAATCTGAGATATTTGGATAAAGAACTAAAGTCATAGATGACATAAAGCTACCTATTTGGGTAAAGATGAGACTCTTGAAGAAGTTCATCTTAATCTGAATAGTGTGAGTTGTGATAGATGTTATCCTTGTACAGGATAGAGTCCCATGAAGTGAGACTTCTGAGGGAAGTTAGACACTGATCATTATAAAAATAAGGCACCCCCATGGGTCTAAGGTATGTGACTTATGTTGTGATCTCTTGATTTGAATTGATGATATCTTGTGAGATAAGTGATTGACTTGATCGTCGGAGTATCTCCGCGTGGACGAGCCACATTGTATTCTTATATTCTTGTTGGCAGGTGGTTGGCTTAATTTATTCTGCTACATGCTTTCCAGCTAAGTTCCCTATTTGGTTGTGTGGTCAGAAATCAACACCCACAATTTGGCGCTGTCTATGGGAACTTAGTAAGGATAGATGGCTAACAACGGATAGGAAGTAAGGATCGGGGGTGACATTCACAGCGAGGAGGAATAAAATATGGATCTTAATGCTGGTGGAGGAAGCAACGATGGAGAAGTTTAGGAAGTGAATCCCGAGGTGAACAATGTAGCCAAGGGCTGGAATGGTACAAAAAGAGGTAGCTGAGATGAGTACTAATAAGAGAGTGATCATCAGGTATGGAATGATAGATGCTTGAGAAGAGATGATAAATTGAAGGGCATGGCGAACAAGTTGATAGACTTGCAAGAATGGTCAACTTCATGATACAGAATAATGCGATGCAACCGGCATTTCCCTTGCAGGATACGCCCGCACCAAAAGCCAAGGCTGGTGCCCAGAAAGGAGGACAAAAGATAGTCCTAGTTGCCCCGTAGCATGGCAAGGGACAGAGGAATTCACATGTACAGTCAAGAGATGCTAGATGAACAGAGTCAATGCGAGAGGAGTCCCAAAGGACTCCACAAGCCAAGGGGATCTATATTAGGGGATCTCGGCAATTCCAAAGGCAAGGCCTTTATTTTGATGATGCTATGGACGTGGAGCAATCCAACTTTAACATAGGGAGTAGCATACCAAAAAGGCTGAAGTCGATTGACAGTCAAGCTCTACGACGGACGAAGGAGGACCTGAGAGATTACCTCCAGAGGAAGAGACGCGATGCTGAGATCACATCCAACGCCTAGCCGAAGACACCATTCTCGGTAGAGTTGGATGCGTTTGAAGCGCCGAAAAGATTTAGCATGCCGTGGTTTTAGATTTATGATGATAAGTCTAACCTAAACTTTCATGTCGATTTATATTTAAATTCAATGGCTTTGTGAAATGAGAATGAGCAGTTTTTGTGTAAAGTGTTCCCATCGTCATTTGGGGAAATAGTATTAGATTCGTTCCACAAAGTGCTGAAATGGTGCGTGAAGCATTAGGAAGGCCTAGCCGAGATGTTTGTGGCCAGCTTTATAACAAACAAATGCAGCCACTAAGGGTAGACTCCTTATTGGCTTTAAATATTAGCGATGGCGAAGGTCTTAGGGCCTATGCCAAGAGGTACTATGAGGTTTACAACCGAGTTCTGACTTGTAACCAAGAACTTGTAGTCGTATCTTTTAAGAACGGCTTGGATGATGATTTCCCACTTCGCCAATCGCTTGAGAAGACACTCCTGAAAAACATAGAGGAATTAATGGCACATATTGAAAAGTATGCCAGGGCAGAAAAAGATAGAAAGGTGAAGAAGGAAAATGTGTTGAAACCATAAAAATGAAACGGCTCGTCGAAGCAAGGCCGAGGTAACACTGGTACTGACAGACCATAGTCAGGATTGAGATCTACGCAGGCAGTAAGCACAGTCTTTAAGATCCTCATCTATAAAATCTTGGAGAGAATTAGGAATCAGCCATACTACAGGGCACCACAGAAGGTCCCAAGAGAATACGTGGGTAGGAACCCCAGGAAGCATTGTGCTTACCACGAGGAAATCAGACACACGACCTAGGGATGTCAGGCTCTGAAGTCACACTTGGAGGATTTGGTCAGATAGGGACACCTGAGAGACCCAATCAATGAAACGAAAACAAGAGAGGAGCAAGCAAAGCTGGCCCAAGCGCTGGCAGCAGCAACACCACCACCACCACCACAGGTAGAAAGACCATGAGCAATCAATGTGATTCACTCGAAGGTCAACAAGAATAAGATTCGAGGGAGTGAGACATAGAGGGTAAGCCATCTGCAGCATGTCTACTAAGTTCAGCAAAAGAAGTCCCGAATGAAAGGGCATCGGGGACCGATGATATCCTTCATTGAAGATGACCTGGATATGGTATAACATCTGCACAACAATGTATTGGTGGTGACGTTGAAAGTTGGAGACTGCCAAGTGAGGCGCATCTTGGTCGATCAAGGTAGCTTTTGTGACATCTTGTACGTCAAATGTTACAAGGATCTCGGCCTCAATCAGGATGATTTAGGGCAATTTGACAGCCCAATGGTCGGATTCAATGGGACACCGACATGGTTGTTAGGAACCACGAGTCTAGAGGTGTAGGTAGGAACCAAGAAGATAATTATAGAATTCATTGTGATAGATATCCCCTTCCTGTACAACGTCATTTTGGGAAGACCTTAACTGCACGTAATGAGGGTTGTTGCCTCAACACGGCACCAACTGTTGCGATTCCTAACTGAGCAAGAGATTGAAAAAGTGAGAAGAGATCAAGTGTAGGCAAAAAATTGCTCCATAGCAGCAATGAAGTACACATGTAATTTCACAAAACTAGAAACAATAGAGATTGAAGACGAAGACCGGGAGGTCTTGGATGATGTCGGCAAAAAACCTATCGACTAGAGCGAAGAACCATTGAAAAAGGTTCTAGTACAGGAAGACGAGTGATTCTTCTACCTTTTTGAAGTTTGTTTACCATTGATTTTCGAATTGCCTATCTTCGTAAAGGATTTTTAGTCGAAGTATTAACAAAATACTAGTATCGATTTTGTTCATTACAAAATGTTGTTTATGATTATGAGATAAGATTGAAAAAGTCTTAAAGCGATGTTCCCGTGATAAACAAGGAGATTAAGGCGATGTTCCCTTGGTGAACAAGGCGATTAAGGCGATGTTCCCATGGTGAACAAGGTGATTAACTTAGACTTTCCATGACGATAAGGTTGAAGTATAAGGTGATGTTCCTATGGTGAACAAGGTGATTAACTTAGACTTGCCATGATGGCAGAGTTGAACTAAGTATAAGGCGACATTTCAGTATGAAACAAGGCGAAACTTGTTACATTTTGGTCGGTTTGTGCGAAAAACCAAGGTAGATAGTACTCGTGGTACACTGAGGTCAAGCCTCAGGTGTTTAGTTTGGGTGAGTCAAATGCGATGACCTCAGTCACGGATGTCTAAGTTAGACTTAGGCAAGAACCAGACGCTGCATCCTTAATGTGAACATAAGTGATACTTAAGGTTCATATTAGGGGGCAGGAAGCATGAATGAGTATAACACTTGTAAGAAATTTTTTAGAAAATTTTGTAACTTCAAGTTATCTGAGATGATTGATCCGAGACCATTGATAGTGGTTCAATCCAAGATACATTAAGCCGAGATATTAAGTTAAGAAGATGTCATTCTTAGGAGATTATTGGAAAGAGGCAAAGCATAAAGACAAGATCTCAACTTAGATGTGTAGGTCCGAGAAGATAAGGGCTCAACCTAAGTGAGTAGATCTTAGATCCCGGAAGACAAGATCTTGGCCTACATGAGTAGGTCCAAGAAGACACAAATTCAACTTAAGCATGCAAATTCAAGAGGAGAAGGCCTCAGCCTAAGATGGAAGAGCTCGATCTAGGGGGCAGAGAATAGAGATGAGTTAATCAGTGATTTGAATGTGAAACTTGGTAAACTCTTCAGAAAAATTTGCTGAGATGAAGGTATCCCGAGATAACATTTATAACGGAGATAATCAATGCAAGAAAATTTACTAGCGCTATACCTGAGGTATCCTGATTCGAGGTAAGCAGCCAAGTTGTCATACTTGGAAGGACAAGAAAAAGTCTAAGCGTGGAAACTTACAAGACAAAGAAGATAGCAAGCATACACAAAAGCAGTTATACAAGGCGAACATCCAACACTTAGAAGAAAAAGAAGAAAGATTAGCATTCAAAAAGTAAGAACTTCTTTAATTACATCCAGAAGGCACGTTGGCCCGACAAAACAGAAGTTGTCCAAAAGAAAATATTACAGCTGTTAAGAAGGAAAAAGTATAATTACAAAGAAAAAGAGAATCTCCCAAGTATCAACATGATCCTTAGACTGTTCCACCTCGGTAGTTGGCGTTGTTTCGACCTCAGCAGATAGTTTGGCAGACTTCTCGGCTTCTATCTCTAGAAGAGTCTGGTCTAGGCTCTTAGCAGCAACATTAATATCGGCCTCATAAGGGTCGATTTTCTCTGGCGAGGTGCACTTGGAAACCTTGTCCCCATCTCTTTCAGTCAAGTCCAGGACTTGATCATCAAGAGTTGGGGACTTGACCCTAGCAGCGGCATCAGGATCTTCATCGGCGTCCGTTTTCTCCTCTTCGGTCTCGTCCTCGAATTGGTTAGGCGATGGAGGAAAGGGCACCTCGAGCTGACTGATATCCCGAAGTAGCGAGTCCTTAGGGACAGATAGCTTTTTAAGCACAACCATCCAACCCAAGTAATAGCCTTTGTTACAGGCCAGATTGGCCTACATCTTGTACTGGTCGTGCACGACGGCTTGCCCCTCCTCAAAGGCCTTCTCGTCGGCAGTCTTGATCTTGGTGTCCTTTATCGCGGGGGCCTCTGCAAGTTTGGCCTTGACTTTGGTTGCTCTAACTTTGGAGGCCTTAGCAATGGCCTAACTTGGCCTTAGCAATGGCTTAATGGCCTTAGCTTTCCGTGCCTCAGCTTTGGTAGTAGTAACTCAGTCTTTTTGCTTTATGTACTTTTGTTCCGAGATGTTGAGTTGCTAGAGACATGAGCATGTTGGATTGACTATAATGAGATGGAGCTGATTGCACAGTTATCACATCAGGGATGTCAACAAGAAGGTCTTCTACGACAAGTGGTCGGTGAGACATGTCGTCATTGGTTACGACAATGGTTGCTCGTTAATATGCAACAGATAGGGCGATTGGAGGATTGTCAATTCCGTAGGCTGGGACCCTAGGACCTTGGTGTTTCCTACTCCTGGTTCTGGCGACGGGATTGTCGAGATATCGACATTTGCACTACCATTGAGATGGTGGGTTAATGCGTAGAGCATCTAATAAAGTGCTTAGCTACTAGTCATGTTCAATTGGTAGAGTTTGAACCTTGGGCACAAACGAAGCATTCACAGCGATAAAAGCTTCAAGAACAATGATGATGGTTTTCAAAGTCAAAAAGAGAGAGTCTGGGGACACACAGGGAAAGTGAAAGGTTTTGATGGAATTGGAAAAAGGAGGCAAAACACTAATTGAACTACTTAGGCAGACGTGCCTATGTTGACTTTAGGCATCATGGGCCAGTATTGATGTGACATAATGATGCATGATGAGTACGAACCAGTCAGGTGATGACACGTAAATGAAATGGTTGAGAATATTATGCATGATAACTCATATGCAGTTGGGTTCTTGGAATTCTTGAACTAGCGAGTCACTATCTCAGCTAGTAGTGCGATCTCGGTTAAGATGGTGATCTCGGTTAAGAAGTGCGATCTCAGTTGAGATGTTGACCTCGGTAGAGATGATGATCTTGGTTGAGAAGCGCGATCTCAGTTGAGATGATAATCTCGGTTGAGATGGCGATCTCGGTTAAGATGTTGATCTTGGTTGACATGATTATCACGGTTAAGATGTTGATCTTGTTTGACATGATTATCGCGGTTAAGATGTTGATCTTGGTTAAGATGTTGATTTCAATTGAGATGTTGATCTCAGTTGAGATGCTGAATTTGGATGGGACAGAACTTATTTGTTCTTGGTTCCTGATGAGTTGATACTAGGATCTTGATGTTCTTGCACTAGCAGGTCATGATCTCTGCTAGTAGTGCGATCTCTGTCGAGATGTTGGACCTGGATAAGATAGAACATTATGGTTCTTGGTTCTTGATTCTTGACAAGTGGACATTTGAGTCCTTGTTTCTTTACGCCGACGAGTCATGATTCTGGTCGGCAGAGTATTTCTAGCATGTTGTTTAGCTGACATATTGGAAAATGAAATGATGTAGGTTTCATCACCTCAGGTTGCCGTGATAATAGAACCTATGGAGCAGTTGTGGAGACATATTTTTTGGATAGTCCACGTGGTTGAGGTTATTAGCTGAGGTGCTACGTGGGTGGACCATGGTGCAGAGATATGGTGCGGTAATACCAGAAGCTACCTATTTGGATAGAGATGAGACTCTTGAGGAAGTTCATCTTAGTCTGAATAGTGTGAGTTGTGATAGATGTCATCCTTATAAAGGATAGAGTCTCATAAAGTGAGACTTCTAGGGGAAGTTGTACACTAATCATTATAAAAGTAAGGCATCCTAGTGGGTCTAAGGTATATGATTTATGTTGTGAGCTCTTGATTTGAGTTGATGATATCTTGTGAGATAAGTGATTGACTTGATCATTGGAGTGCCTCTTGGTGGACGAGCCATTGTGTTATTCTCATCTTCTTGTTGGCAGGTGGTTGGCTTAATCTATTCTGCCATGTGCTCTCTAGCTAAGTTTCCTATTTGGTTGTGTGGTCGGAAATGAACACCCACTGTTTTATAATAATGGCATTCATTCCACCTAGTTGGTGTATGTAGGATGTATGAAACCGAAAGAACTTACTTATTGTGTGACTTTGTGATATCCATTTGCATGAGAGATGTTATTTTATTCTATCTTATTGTCATCTTTTATTTATCGATTATGGATTTATTCACGTAGGCCGAAATCTATAAATTTGGGACATGACAGAAAACAAGTTGTTTTATTATATAGATATACTTTTTTTTTAGATGGTCAATTATGGTTTATATTAAGGGCAAAGAGTCTCTTCAGTTTGGAAAAATTAATTGAAGTGTTGTTGGGTCTCTATAGGTTTATCATGGGCCTCATTTCAATTATTTGAATCTTTTATATTGAAAGCCCTGCCAATAAAATTATTCTTGTAAAAAATCATATTAATCAAAATACTGTATATGCACTATTATGTTACATTTGTCTTCTAATGTCGCGCCCCAAAATAATCGTGACAAACCCATCTCATTTGCGGAAATAGATGTGAAACAACATACTTTCATTCATCAGAGTTAATATACAAATGGTAACACATGCGATCTACATTCACAAATGTCCTATCTTGAATCTACATTATGTGTTACTAGTAATCAAAAGATAAAAGTTGAACAGATATTTAAATGCCCTAACGGCTTACATCTTTCCAAGTCATTCCTTGGTTAGAACAAAATGAGCCTAGCTTAATACAATTAAAATCCGTGGCCATACAAATTAAATACAACAAAAATAAACCGTTGCTCCAAGTCTCTCCAAGCTACTGTCTTGGCAGGGGCATGTCACCAGCACCTAAAAATGGTTTTTTTCCCAATAGGGTGAGCCAAAGCCCAATAGAAACAATCTATCATAATATATGAATCTTAACAAATGTATAAGCATGAAATGTATGTCTAATACCCATCATAAAATCAACCATATCTTACAAGATAATAATATGCCAAATTCTTTTATTCCAACCTGTCTTATCTCAATTTCATTCATGTCAATTCATTTCACCTCAATTCATGAGTCATGTTCCTTATTATCTAGACTACTCAACTGAGATTATAACTCTGTGGTTCTCAAAGATACATAATCAATACACAACACTTCAATTTGTCATTTTACGAAAACTCCGTCCGCATGAATTGGCACCACGTATACGTACGGTTTTCGGGACTTACACCCAGGGCACACAGGCCAACTTAATTCAATGGAGTCCATCCCCTTTCTCCTTCCAAATATCATACATGTACAATGTATTATAACACAGTCATATTCAATGACAATAATAAGAGATTAGTTTCAATTCACCTAATCCTCATGCAATTTCTACAACAATCATAACTATCCTCCACTAATAATCCAAAACAGATATTTCTAAATAGATATACAATCTTTACAACAGATAAATTATCCAAATTTCCCTAGGCGCGAGACAATACATATCTAACTCCACCATTTATATAAACAACCTCCCAATTTCACACTTTCATTACCAATTTCATTATTTATATAAAATAATCATTTGAATCATTTTAGGGCCAAGCTTCCCTTCTTCCCAATCTTCATTCCAACACCAAAATCAACTATTTTAACACAATATAAGTTCATATCTATTCCCATCACCATCTCCATTACGTTTGTTCAAAAACTGCTCTTGAGATTTTAAATCAAAACCCTAGGTTTGTCTAAAATTCTCCAAATCTCAATCTTGTCCATACAACATCAAATAACTAAGTTAAAAACTATATGAAAGTGTAGAAAATCCCACCTCAAGCTTAGAAGACCAAAGGAAGAGATGAAGAAGCTTCAAGAACGCCGAAACCAAGCTTTAATCGGATTAAAAGAAAGCTCTTGAGACGTAACCTTTTTAACAAAGAGACACGGGTAAAGAACCCATTAGATCTAGGTGAAAAATGTAGAGATAGAGAGTTTTAGAGAGAGGTGGTCCCCATCTAGGGTTTTTGGAACAAAAGGTATAAAAAGGTGAAGTAAAAAGGTGTTGTTGCGAATTGACATATGCGTAGCTCGCTTGAGCACAAAAGTTGTCGCTCGACCGACCAAACACAAATAAGTCACCTCGCTTGAGCGCAAGAAGCTTCTCTTGAGTGCAGAATACACACTCCTAGAAGGTTTACAGACAAAAGACCATCGCTTGAGCGCAAGATTCTTCGCTCAAGCGAAGAACACTACCCCCCCTCCTAATATATTTGCAGGCCTGCAAAACTACTGCGAGCTCACAAAGCTTGTTCGAGCACAAGAAGCTTCGCTGGAACGAAAAGGCCGAAATCTGGACAACAACAATTTGAACCAACTAGCAACTAACCTGTTCCAAACACAACCAAGGCACTCCAAAACTCGATTTCAATGAGGAATAAGGGAAAAAGAGACATGAACAACAGTACAAAATCATGGAACTCGAGCCCGAGATACAACAAGGTTCGGGTCAAAACCGGGATCGCTATATCTAAATAATAAATGGACTATAATGAAAATTATATTTGTTATTTTTTTAGTTTTATTTTTATGGAAAATGTGATCTAAACATATGGTTATGATTATACAATCTAATTTTTTGTAAGAATGATTTTGTCAACGAATTCTTCAATATGTACAGTTCAAATCAGCAAGATAGATCCTGTGATGAACCCACGAAGGCCTAACAACTCCTCTAGTTGGTTTTGTCAACTGGAGAAAAGCGTTGCCCTAAATTAAAATTAATTACAAATTTGTTAAACTTGTTTCACATTGGCTCTCAAAACTACCTAAATTTGATTAATATGTTCTAGAGGTCTCTCTACTCAATAATGATTGGTTGTGAGTTTGTTGTTTTAATATCCTATCAGTTTTCTCTTTAATCTCTATATGCTATATAAACCTTGTATGAAGAGGAGTGTTATTTGTTCTACAAAAATGCTTGGTAGCTCGAATTTGTGTGGCCTGAATGACCCGAATGTATCAAAACGACACTGTTTTACCCTCAAAACGACATCGTTTTGAGACATTCGAGTTATTCGAATCATAAAAATTTGGGCTATATATCATCTCTCTACACAATCTAATCGTAATCTATACTATATGTTAAGAAAAATGAGATTTTTAATCGAAAAAGTCTTTTGAAATTCAAAACTTTCATACTATTTTTTTAAAAAATCTTCTATTGGCGAATCATTAAACAAAATCTTATTATACCTTGATTTATACATTTCAAAAGGAAAGTTAATTAATCCATTTATAAATTGAAATTTAAAATTTTGAAAAGACAAGTTAACTAATCAATTTAAATTTAAAAAAAAAAAAAAAAAAACTTTCTAACTTTTAATGAATCATTAAAAAAAATCAAGCTCAAAACCCTCATATTAAAGGGCGTACCCAATGTACGAAACTCAAAACCCTCATACTATTTTCTAAAATTCTTACTTTTAAAATAATTAAAAATCTTCTATTGGCTAGCTTTTATTGAATCATTAAAAAAAATCTTATTATGTCTTTATTTACAGAGAAATTTACAATGTGCATCTTTTCAAATGGTGCACATTGTAAAAAAGTTATGATTTTTTATGATAAACGTTATAATTGTTTGTGATGTGTATTATGACATTTTGTAGTAAAGTTATAAAGAGCGAATTTATGATGTGCACCCTAAAGTTAGTAATGATAATGTTATGACATTTTATGATTTTTGTTATGACACTTCGAGATTTTGTTATGACATTTTTCAGTGAAAAAAAGTAATGATTTTTATAGTGAAAAAGTTACGATATTTTGGGTTTAAGTTATGAAATTTTTGTAGTGAAAAAGTTATGAAAGTCATACCATATGCACCTTTTTGAGGATGCACATTGTAACATCTCCCCTTAATTTACACATTTCAAAGGTAAAGTTAATTAATCCATTTATAAATTCAAATTTAGAAATTTAAAAAGGAAAGTTAACTAATTAGTTATAAAATTTTAAAAAAAATCTTCTACCTTTTATTGAATCATTTAAAAAAGAAAGTTAATTAATTCATTTAAAAATTTAAATTTAGAAATTTGAAAAGTATTATTTTTGAAATTTAGATTTTTGTACCACTAAAATACAAGAATCAATTCACATCTTCCATAAATTTTTTCTCTTGATGTTTAATTTTTTAAATAATTAAAAAAATCTTTTATGGGGTAGTTTTTATTCCATTATAATGTGATTGATAATCCATTTTACGAACTTGTTTCTCTCACAAAATATTATAGGTTTTTTTTATTATAGCGTATATCAATACAATAAAGGATCCAAACTCCTTTTAAACATTGATAATGCATTTGGTTCATGGTTTTGGGTAGAAATTTTGAAAGGAAAAATGAAATGGTGTGTGAAATTAAGTAAAATGTAATTATATTTTATTCACATTTCACCTATCTTTTTTCTTTCTTTTTCCAAATTCTTGTCCAAATTCATGAATCAAACATAACATAAAGTTGGATGCATATTTTCCATATTGAAAATTTGGAATTAATATATATTTTTTTTAAAAAAAATTGTGTACTACAAACTCTTATCATACATGTTTCTCCATGTTATAATGATTGAAATTCACTTTAGTTGCTATTTTTTTTTTTTTTTATTAGCAAAGAAAAACTTTATTGATGAAGAAACCATACATTACATATGAGATTACATTAATAAGGATGAGAAAGAAAAAAGGGGAAAAAAAAAAAAGAGAAAGAAACAAAGTATAGTGTTGGTGAGAAATCAACACTAGCTCACAAGACCACTAACACTTGTTACCACCACCCAAAGACTAGCTTAACAATTGCTTATAACCCACTAATACAAACATTGGGCGTATGAGTCCCCTCTTTTGCAATAGAATGCTCCAGCTTTGCTTACTTGATGCCATCCTACTACCTTCTTAGACCTATCTCTCCTATTTGGATCTCTCTTTGTCCTTTAGCTTTAGCTCAATAATCTTGTTCAGAACATCATCTTCTTTCCCATTGAAATTGATGCCAAAAGATTTTCCCAATTGTATAGTGGCTTTAGCTTCATTGAGGAGAAGATTGTTCGGACTAGTAACACCCTCAGACAGATCTGAATGTACTATCGCAGCTGCTGCTGGTTTGTAGATGACAGACTTAGATGTGTGCTTGCTAACTGCTGCAGCTTTATGTCCGTTAAGTCTAGCAAAGCTGGTGAGCCCCGTGAGCTGAACCTTCTTCTTTCTTTTTTTTGTTCTCATTCTGCAAGAGTTTTGGGACAGAAGCAGGTTGCCTAACTAAGCCTAGATGATTTAGGCTCAGAATTCCCTTCCCATTTAAATTCTTACTTAGTGTTTGGGCCAAATCCACTTCAAGATTGATGCCATGTCCAAGTCCAAATCTAGATCCACTAAAGCTTCTGATAAAACCAGGTGAAAAGACTTGCTCAACATTAATTTATGGGCTGTGCAGTGACTCCTCCATCATGGTTTCCATTACGCATGCTCCCTCAATTGTGTTAAAACCTCCATCCCACTTGGTCTCCTCGACAACTGTGTTTACCTCATCTCCCAAGTGACAATCACTAGGCCTTATCCTCTATTTTACCTCATTCGTACATGCTTCCTCCTCTCTGCTGAAACCTTCATCCTACTTTGACTCCTCAACAACTGTGTTTACCTCCATCACACTTTTTACCTCCTTCTCCCTATAACACTCCTCTGGAATAGTTCCTTCCACAACATTGCCACATATTTCTTTGGAGTTACACGCTTCCAAGCTATTGTGTTTCATGTTACTAAATTCTACTAAATGATCTTCACACACAAGAGTGGGATGTATTTTACCCTTGCACTCCAAAAATAAAGTTTTGTTAATGATCTCCATACAAGATGTAGCCACTCTGATTCTGATATGGGAGAAGGACTTTGGTTGACAAATGTCACCATCCAAGCTAAGAACAGTACCCCACATGCTTCCAATGTAGTTGAGTGTGCCCCTATTCTAGAGTTTTAAGGGTATGCCATAACATCTCAACCGCACGCATCTCTCTTATTCGAGATAAAATCCTGGCTTCCATTCCACCACAAACTGACTCCATTCCTTAAACCATTCTTTGATATTGCAAATATTTGGTTTCAGCTCCTCTTGAGATTTGAAGGTTAATACTATATCTCATCCTCCCCCTTTTCTAACCATTACCTTATCCAACCCTTTCTCCTTCAGGACATTTTCAATATTAATAGTAGAGTAGTCAGTATTAAGCTTGACTATTGCACTATCATAGAGCCATTCATGACCATCTTCATTGGCTTTTATGGTCAACTTGCTTTCCCAACCACAGTGGGTGTGTCCCCTTTTAATACTTCAGCGAACGATCTTAGGCCTGTATATGAAACTTCACCCCTGTTTCTGTTAGTTTCAGGAGGTCTTTCTGATGGTATGGGTTGTAGACCGCCCGAACTCCGCTCCGCGTGTGAAGGCGCGAATTGTAGTTCATAGCTACTACAGTTCGGACTCATGTCATGGTTCTGAATCTAATCTCACAAAGTGCAATGTAAGACTGATAAATCACCAAAGAGTCCAAATTCGGCAAATCGTTTTGGAAAATCGATTTTAATCAAAAAACGCCAAACATGGACTGCTTTGCCAGATTTCAGAGTCGCCATCTAAATATTTTATTTTGGAAAATTTAGGAAACCCTGACTCGTGCCTAAGGCCACGTGTCCGTCATCACCAAAGTTGCCTCGGCTCAGGAACTTGGGTACGAGGGGGGAAGGTCATGAAAGGAGCGCCCCCGCTCGCCCGATCAAAGATCGGCCTTTACTAACATGATATGTTGTTTTTTAAAACACGTGTTCTTGTTTTGATTCATTAGCTAGCTTACTGTGTGATGCGCACGGCATACAAGTATAGACTAAATCACTCAAATTGGAACAAAACGTCTCATGCTTGTTTTATTGAAAAGTGGTTTGAAGTTGCTACTCGCAAATAGGCTAAGATGCGGATTTTGCCACCCTCAAGTGGGCTTAGAAAAACATGATTTTGCCACTTCAAGTGGGCTTAAAACTTACATTTTGATGAATTGTTCCAATTCAAGCAATGAAGCCTTCACCCACAGGCATTCATTCAGTTAATCACTTAAGCAAATAGCCTCATGGCAAGCATGCTGTCATGGCAGTCCCTTACACGCATGCAAGGATGGTAAAGCGAAAACACTTACAGTGCACTCCAAGCCAAAACAAAAGCTATACTAGAAATCAATGCATGACCGTAGCTATGTCAAGAATGCCTAATGCAACACATACAAAAATGCATCTAAGATAGGCTTGGCTATTCTAAGATGTCATGTGAATGCAACTAGATAACATGTATTCAAATTGGTATTGAAATACAATGCAATTTGAATGATGTGTCGAGCCTAGTGCATGCAAGACAGATGAATGAATGCAAACATGTGAAGCATAAGTATGCTAATTGAAACATGCCCTAAACTAACTATTGAAAGCGATTAAGTAAAAGAGAGAAAGACGTGGGGTTGGAAGACATGCATCACACACACGCACACTTATTACGAAATTTACCCTCTCGACGGAGGGTCCGAATGAATCAACTAACTAGCTACGCTAAGCTAATTAATTACAAACCGAATTGAAACTAGCTATACTAAGCTAATTAGAATATTACAACACAGATTAAACTAATTAATTACAAAACAAGTAATTAACTACAACTAGCTAGTAAAGCGGTAAAAATGGCCTCGCGGGCGAGGGAGGCATGCATGGTCTGTCGCGTCCTCCCGGAAATCCACTACCGTGCCTCATGATGCCTCTGTTTGCACACTTTTGTACTTCTGAAAATTATGACCCACCTTAGGAACATGCTAAGGAATGATCGGCCAAGGATGGTGGCCATCAGCCAGAGTTTATGGTCATCGGCCACTTTTGATAGCCGATCGGCAGACATTGGTGGCCAGTCGACAGCTTTGATGGTCGGTCGGCCAATGCTTCTTGCAATTTCTCCTTTTGCTGCAGCAGAGCACAAACAGAGGCATGACAGTGTATTTGCAAGGAATGTGTGCATAACCACCCTCCCTATCATTTTTCAAGCTCGAGGGAGTGCGGTACTCGACTCTCGGACCACCAACCGAGCATTGCAATGCACGATGGCCGAGATTGCACAAGTCAATTTTAATGAATGCACACAAATGACAAATAAGGGCCTCCACCTCTATCATGCTTGATCAAGAGGGTCGGTGACCGAGAAATGAGGCGTGTTTCATCACTTCAAGTATGAAACGCCCCTCATTTCTCGTGTTTGGATTAACATCTAATCCAAACACAATGCAACACATACAACATGCCTACCGCAATGCAATGCAACAACATGCAAACAACATGAGCATGAAAAGTTTAGAAGCTTAAGACATCAAAGCTAGGAAAGAGCATCTCACAAGAGGCATGCAATACCAAGTCTAAATGGCTAAACCAACTACAAACAGACCTCATGATGCCAAAATAGTGGCCAAAATGCTCCGAAATGCTAGCATTAAAAGCAAGAAAATGCATGCTCATGCATTGGTCCATGAATAGGGCATAAAGGTGCAACTCTTAAGAGCACTTAAAGAGTGAAAAACATGGAAGTGTGACAATACTATATGCTCTGAAATATCATTCCAAATGATGTCATATCATGCAAATAGCTCAAATAAAGCATGCCAAGAGACTCGAAATACAAAGCTAGTCAAGGGCTTTACACTACAACCATACCAAGCAATGCTCAAATAACCTAAAGCACTCAAAACAGACCTAAGGCAGGTCAAAATGGTAGCAAAAACATGCTAGACTCACAATAAAGATGGCAAGAAAGATAGGCTCTCGAATTAGCTCACAAACAAGGCATAAGGGCATAACTCTTAAACACAATGAAAGAGTGATAATCATGAGAGCATGGAAAAAGTTTATGGTCTGAAATTACCTACCAAATGATGCCATGCCATGCACACATCACAAATATAGCATGCTAGTGGCCTCAAAACTTAAGACTAGTGAGGGCATTTGCACTATAGCTATGCAAAACATGAGTCATATGACCAAGGCATCCCAAGATAGTGCTAAAACAGCCCAAATGGAGTTCTAAAACATGTTTGAAATAAGTTAAGAATGGCTAGATTTAAAGGCCAAAACAATAGCACATGTTAGGCAATTTAGCACAATTGCACTACAAGTATACAAAGCAAAGCTTGAGTAATGAAGACCACTCAAAAAAGAGTTAGAGCATGCCAAAACAACACCAAAAATGGGCTGAGACTAAGCCAACACATGCTAGAATAACAAGCTAACTCATTAGGCATGCAAGGCTAGCAAAGAGGATTTACACTACAAGTGCATGAAGCATGCAAAGAATGATCAAACAAGCCAAAAACAGAGTTATAGAAGGTCTAAGAAGTCACAAAAATGAGCCTAAACAAAGCCATAAAGAAGTGAAAACACATGCTCATTTGGTTGGCCATCAACACAAGCAAGCAAGACAAGAGAAGAGGGGACCACACTCTCCTATTTGGGGCCTCAAAATAGAGTTTTTACCATTGAAAATTCTCTGGATTTCAGTGGTTAAAAGGCCACAAAAAGTTGTTTTGAAAGGCCTTGGAAGATGGATCAAAAGCTATACAAGCTAAGGAACAAAAGGGAGAGACAACCCCCTAACACAAAATAGGCCTAAACCATCATTTTTAGGACTGAAAAATAGAGTTTTCTTTAGTTCAAAACCAAGCCAAAAACAGTTTGCAAAGGTGGTCAAACAAGCATGCAAAACAAAGCTTTAGAGGGACAAGTGCATACCCTTGAAGCCAAACAGTAAAACAACAAGATTTCTGAGTTAAAACCAAGCTTTAGCAGCCCAAAACAAGTTCCAAGGGACCTCAGCCCAATGGTGATCAAGTCTTCTTAAGGGTTGATAGGTTGAAGATGGGTGTATGCAAGCCTTCAAGCCCAAAATCCTTAGAGAGTGTGAAATCTAGAGAGAGTTTCTAGAGAGAGAGGCTCCCAAATCTTTTGCCAAAATTGTTCTCTTATGTTCTGACCTCTTGAATATGAGATATAAGGCTCTCATATATAGCAAAATATCAACTTTGGTCGAAATATCTGAGCTAGGACAGGTGGCACAAGCTGGAAACAGCTGGAGGAAAAATATCTGAGTTTTGGACACTTTTGGCCAACCGGCCATCTTTGGCGCTGACCGGCCACCATTTGTGGCCGATAAGGTTCACTTTTGGCAGACCTATGGCCGATGAGCTCTAATTGTGGCCGATGCACTCCCATAGAGGCCGACAGCAAAAATCAATCTTGGTCTCTGACTTGAAGCAAGCCTAACTCCTTCATTTGGACTCCTTTTCAGGTCATTCTTGAGCCTAAACAGTAGCCCCGGAAGTCTTCTTTCCAATTATGAAGCCTCACATCAAAATTCCATGTGTGCTAAGAGATATCCCTCTTTTAGTGAAGATTGCTCATTTTCGGCTCAATCGGATTGATTTCTAACTTCAACCAACCATATCTCCCTCATCCGGACTCGGCTTTAGGAGATTCTTAGGTGTAAAATGAAGCCCCGGAAGTATTTTTTCCAACGGTGGTGGCCTCATAGCTGAAATCCAAGTATACAAGTGGATAGGCCCGATTTAGCGAGGACTACTCGTCTCTCTCTTGACGATTCATGCCTAACTTCTTCCTCAACTAGGTTTCTTTCCTCCACTCCTCTTTTCTTCAGCTTCAAAACCCCAAACAAGATGTTTTGAAAGATTTTTCAAAGATTTCATCTCTCTTTCATTCATTTCCACTTTGTCCTTGCTCGGTTTACCGAAAAACGCGATATTTAACGAAATGTGAGCCTCGGAACATTGTAGGAACTTCTTTTCAAAAATATTTTGAAAGGGAGGGTTTTAAGGTCTAAAAACCATTCAAAATAGCTTTGGTCCAAAATGAGGTGTAAGGTTAGGATTTGACACTCCTCTTGCCAAAGAAATCGAACATTTGCCCTGCACATTTTTCATCACCAAGTAAACTATCAGTAGCGCCCAAGTCTCAAGGGCAGTCAAAAATGGGGTGTCTACACTCCTGTTCTGTTCATTTCTGTTGCTCCTGTCATTGGTAACTTTTTTAACTTGTAGCACCCTTTCATCTACAACAGACCATTTACTTTTTGGATGGCGTTGTCCGCTGCTACAAGGCAATCAAATCTCACAAATCTAAATCTTGAGTTTGTCACTATCCTTCTTTTGAAGGGTATAAAGAGTTTGTCACTGTCCTTCTTCACAAATCCAAACTTTGCGAAGATTTTGAATAGAGTTTTAGCATCCATAGCTGTAGGTAAGTTATCCACAAATACAGTGAACAATCCATGTTTATCTTCCTTTCCTAGAGCTCCACCTCCTTCTCACTGCCTCACTACCGGAATCCAACCTCTATTTCCTCCTTGTTCCAGTACATTTTCACTGAGGCATTTTATCAAACAAGTGGAGTGCGAAAAAACTTTTAACTACGAAAATCAGGACCAACTCCCTACTCTTGAAAATTAGTTATAGATTTAGTTGAACAGTCCATGTTCAAATAAATCAATGAACAATCCATGTTCAACTAAACTTTTAACTACGAAAAAACAGTGAACAATCCATGTTTTAGTTGCTATCTTAAAGATTAGTTATAAATTTAAAGAAAATGTGTAGGTCTTACAGTTTTAAAATAAATATTTTATCTTAGAATTTATTCAAATGTAATTCTCTTAATATTTATAATTTTTTTTAATTGATTGATAAAATGCACCATAAACATTATTATTATTATTATTATTATTATTATTATTATTATTATTATTATTATTATTATTATTATTATTATTATTATTATATTGAGCTACTAAAATATGATGTATTATAAGTTTGAGTCAAGAATTGTAGAAAAAATCGACTCAAATTAGATTGTTAGTGCTAATGTTTAATATTTTAATCCAAAATTGAAAGTAGCTCATATCTATAGACAGTTTTTAAGGATTAGGTAAAGGTCATATTGGCATAAGTATTGAGTCAAGTAACCTCTAGATCACTTCTGATTTGAGAGAGAGAACTAGGAAAAATAATGAAGAATTAATTTATCACAAAAATTGATATATTATAATAAAAAAATAAAATAAAAATCAATTGAGAGGGAAACATTTTTAATTAAATAAAAATTTGAGAGAGATAAATGGGAAAAACAATTTCAGTTTAAAATGAAAAAAAAAAAGAAAAAAGCACCAAACTCTAGAACCTAAATAGAGAATTTAAGAAAGAGAATTGATTCATTGATAATAAATAAACAAAATGAGAAATTGAGAGAGATGATTTGGTCAACAGAAACCGTACTTAATGGTAAGTTGAAAAAAAAAAATTACAGTAATGTACCAGTGTTCTATGTACTAAAAATAAATAATAGAGGGAAGTGGAGAAGATAGAGAGAAGAATCAACCCAGAAACTCATGACCAATGTGTAAAAAGAATCAAAAAAATGAAAGAATTTGAATAGAATTGAAAGAGAAAAAGAGACCCAAAAATGGGTCCGTATAGAGAGAGGGAGAAAGAATGGTGCCCCATTTCTCTCTGGTTAATGTGTTGGAACTGCTGTGATGAATAGAGCTCAAAAACGTGGGCATTTAGTAACTCTCAAGAACAATTGGTGTATGT
This sequence comes from Camellia lanceoleosa, assembly GCA_025200525.1. Lineage (NCBI taxonomy): Eukaryota > Viridiplantae > Streptophyta > Magnoliopsida > Ericales > Theaceae > Camellia > Camellia lanceoleosa. Next base: position 60,795,679 of record CM045760.1, read on the forward strand.
TGGAATTAAAAAATGGTTTAAGTCTATTTTAGGTATAAAAATTATGAGACACAACGAGTCAACACCAACTTAAGGCCTCGCTCTATATATTAGAATAAATTTTAGACAAAAATTAATTTTAAAAGTAAATTAGGAAAAATTTTAAAGACTAAAGTGGAGAAAAATATTTTAAAAGGCCAAATTGAAAAAATAATAAAACGTAAAAAAAAATATAGTGTAATTCATCCTTAAAATTAACACTATTGAATCCTGATCATTTGTCATTTATAACACTTTCAAATTTGCTTTCCATCATTTTTGATAGACCTTATCGAGTAGGTTACAAAACTATATATAAATTCAAGAGCCACTATGTGCCTGTTTGGCAGAGCTTAATTACAGCTTATTTCAGCTTTCAGCTTAATTTAAGCTATTTTGATGTGTTTGGTTTAGCTTATAGCTTATAACTTATAGCTTTTTGGAAGTCAGAAATCAGCTTATTCTTTGAGTGGGGCAGGAGATGCTTTAAGAATAAGCCGAAATCACTTAATTTGAAAGGTATAAGCTATAAAGATGTTTATAAATCTTTCCCACAGCTCTACCAAACAGGGCCTATGTCGTGGACTTGTCAACCATGTTCATCTGAATTTTTCCTACTTTATTATCGACGAATTTTTTCTACTCAAACGAGAAATCTCTGTGAAAGCCTAATATTAGTTGAACTAGGAAAGCTCACTCATAAATCATCAATCATCACCTCGTATACCAATTGTTGGGGAATTAAGGGAGCTTATGAATGCACAACTACACCATCTTAAGAAACTCCACAGCCCATAAGCATAACACTAGGGCTAACATATATTATTTGGAATAAATATCTACTTGTTGAAAAATTTGAGAAGCCATAGCCCACATAGATCACAATTCATGTGACAAAAAACAAGAAAATAGAGGTGATTGGAATTAAAAGATACAATTAAAAAATGTGATCACTTATAGCATTTATGTAACAATGAATAATATGAGTCAATCTATCAAAGAGAAACTCCAAAGATTACATGCATAAAACTAAGATGAAATATAAATTATTTAAAATTCATACAAACTCAAAAATTTAAACTTTACGAGTGAAGAGTTCATCAAATGTATAATTTAACAGTTACTATATAATTAGACCAATTTCATTTATTTTTCATCCTATGCACAACTCTAACTTAGCATGTGTTTTCACATAATGCTTTGGACGAATAGCATAGGGGATAAAATAAATTTTAACCGTTTGTTTATGATATCATACATACACTTGATATAGAGAAAAAATATATATATATATATATATTTGCCTTTTGTATAGGGCAGGAAGCATATTGAGCATAACTATTGGTCACTTTTTCATATTAAAACAGAAGGACACCAAAAAAAAGAAATGGTTCTACATCAGGAAAGAGAAAAGACGAGTGGTCATCCCCGCCCACTCATATTTTTCTTTTTCTTTTTTCCTTGTTTTGTATAGGGCAAGAAGCATATTGAGCATAACTATTGGTCACTTTTTCATATTAAAACAAAAGAACACTAAAAAAGAAGGAAAATGTTTGACACTCCCATAAAGGAGGACCCTCACGACTCCATTGATGTATTGATCATTGATGTGTTTGAATTTTTTTTCCTATCTATGACAGTAACATGAATACTGTAGATCATTTTAGGAATTGTAGAGGTTGTATTTTTTGAAAATCTCTATCATTACTGGAAGACAAAAAAAAAAATGATTCTACGTCAGGAAAGAGAAAAGACGAGTGGTCATCCCCGTCCACTCATCCTTTGCTTACAGTAATAGAGATGCTCATTTTATTAGGGAAGTAACCACTTTACTATCAATGGAAAAGATCAAAGGATGTATACCGTAGGTAATTTATAAATAAAAGAGAAAATAATATAATTTTATATTTTTTAAGTTATAATTAAAAAAAATTATAACTAAATCACACATGAGATATAATCAAAGATCTCATGAGTCATAACTAAAATAAGATTATAATTAGAGAAGAAAATCTATTATAACTAAAAAAGAAAATAACATAACTTAAAGATGCATATGGTAGGGGATGTGTATAGTAAAATTTCCCATTATGAATATTGTTCCTTTTTGTCTAATCACACTTCATTGTCATTTAAAATTAATAAATACAGAACAATGACAAAAGAATCGATGTTATATAATAGGAAAAATTGCCAAAAAAAATCACTTAGAGTTTGAGTCTTGTAACAAAATACTATTTAAGTTTTTAATTTTATTAATCTAAATCATAATCTTTTAATTTGTTTTTAATCTAAATCATTTGCCTATTTTTATTGTGTAAAATTGATTAAAAAAAATGGTTTTTTAGTCATTAACTCAATGCAGGTTTACAAAAAATAAAGTAGTTATACTAATCATGCGATTAAATAGCTTAGTTAGGGAGATGGTTTGATTTAGTTAAGTTTAGCTATTTTCTCAAATTTTTTAAAAAAGAAATGGCTCATACTCCATTTCATCACCCTTACTTACACCTCTAATGAGGCGGCAAATAATAACAATCAATCAGCTCTCCTCAAAGTGTGGAACCGCTTCATATGAGAGTAAGCCATGTCATTAGAGGTAGAATCAGGGGTGCAAAATTAGAGGGATGTAACATTACTCTTTTTCTAAACTTGTTTTGCTTACTAGTATCTTGAATAAATATGTTCCTATGATTATTTTAAAGTTCAAATTACTTTTATGGATTTGTTGGATTATTTAATGAATTTAGAGACTGTAAAAGCTAAATGGTGATTCTGACCCCTTAGGGGTAAATTAGTCCATTAAAAGTAATTTGGATGAAATTGTTGAATTTATCAAATAAGTAATTAACTTGGGGTTAATTTGTTAAAATGGTAAATGATGCTTTTAGGTATTTTAGTAATTTGTGCCCTGAGCAATTGGGTGATTCTACTTGCACCACTACTTCGTCTCTTTACACCCTCCATATGAGGTGTTTTTTTTTTTTTTTTTTTTTTTTTTTTTTTGAGTGATTCTACTTACACCACCATCTAACTCTTTACACCTTCAAATTTTATTTTATTTTATTTTCTATTTTTATAATTTATACAATTCCTTTATTACCCTCCTCTTTAATCTTCCTCCACCTCCTTCTGTTCACACCCAAAACCTAGAAAACCCTATCCTAGTTCTCTTCCAGATAATCATGGAAAAAATTTAGAAAAGCTTTGATTTGGACATCCCAGAGTATCAAATTGATGAGAATATTCGAGCAAAATGAGAAACAAACACAAAATTCGAACTCTATACCTTCTAATTCCCAAAAAGAAACAAAAAAACAAAAAAAAATGAAGACATATTATATATCTACACACACAGATTGTCAAACATAACGAGCTTCGTCTTTACAAAAAAACAAAAATCATACAAAAGCAATACTAGTAATTTTCAGACAAGCGTCACATTGCTGGCATGAGCAACGGGAAAGAGAGCGGTGTCCTTAGTCTTGAACTCTTCAAACTCGAATCGAACTTCACTAGCAAACTCATCACGTAACACGATCTCTGTTTGCCAAATCTGTTAATAGATTTGAAGAAAGAAGAAGAAGAAGATGGAGATGGAGAAAGAGGAAGAAGGCGGCGACAATGAAGGAAAAGGGTGAAGCAGAGACTGGCTAGGTAGAGACGAAGGGTGACGGAGTGGCGGCGTCGGTAACAGGCCAGCAGGGGTGGTGGTGATGGAGGAGAACTAGGGTTAGGGTTTTTTTAGGTTTTGGGTGTAAAGAGAATGAGATGGAGGAAGATTAGAGAGGAGGGTAATAAAAAAATTGTATAAATTATAAAAATAAAAAATAAATAAAATAAAATTTGAAGGGGTAAAGAGTTGGATTGGTGGTGTAAGTAGAATCACTCTTTTTTTTTTTCTTCCCAATTTTATCCATGTGTGAAATTACCTTTAAGGACAAAACACTAAAATTAAATATATTTTGTTATCTCTTTACACCCCTTGGTCTTCAATTCCTACTCCTCTTTTTCCTTTCTTAATTTTTCTTTTCTCTTACACATCTCTTTTCAAAAAGTGAGAATCATAGTGTTTTGATTATTAAAGAAAGCAATGGATGAAGAAACGGTAGTGAAGAACCATCAAAAAAGAGAAATGATGAGTTTTCGTATTTATTTGGTAGGTTTTTGTTTCGTTTTTCTGAGCTGGTGTTTGACTTTCGTTTGGTGGTTCAAAATCGAACAAAATAAAATAGTCTGGCATCACATTGCCGAACAAAAAATATAAGTCTCGTAACCAACTACGGAAAAAAATATACATTTCCGATAAGCCTAAACCGAATTTTTTTAATTTGTTCGGCTTCTCATTACCATGTATTTTCAGTTTCATTTTTTTATATTTTTTATTTTTTTGCCTGGAAGGATTATGCTTATACTCATTTCAACAACGCAAGTACTTCTATATTAGTGGACTCTAGTCATGAATTCATTATAGATGAGGTTTGTTAAGTTTTTTTTATGAATATAATTTTTTTATTTAGTTTTAATTTATATTGAGTTTTATTAATAATTTGACGTATAAATGTATTTATTATCTCTAGATTTTTAGTAGTCGTGAAGCATTAATTAAATGGGCTTCTAACGTTGGGAAGAAGACTAGATTTGTCATTGTTATAAAGATATCAGATGCGGGAGACAATAGCAGAAAACTAATACTTACACTTGCTTGTGAAAGAAGTGATTACTATAGAGGCAACAGGAAGATCAAGGGGGAATGATTGAGGTTGATAGGTTCTAAAAAGTGTGGATGTCTATTTCTATTAAGGGGGGAAAATTACCTACAAATTACCAAGATAAATTGTGATAACATGTTTGATTGATGGATGCAAACAATGACAGATTTTATGGATACTTTATGGGTATTCGTACACTTGATGTTTTTATGAATAATTTTATGGATATTTTTTATGTATAATTTTATGGATGCGTGTTTAATTTATGAATTTTTTTTATGGATGCTTGAAGGAAAAAGTAAATATTTCAATGTTCAACGACGGGGGCCTAGACAACTCTATTGTAGTTTGACAATGTGACACTAAAGTAATCTCATTTGTATAGCAATGTATCACTGAACAGACACTTCACAAGTGGCCCAAATTAATTTCTTGTTATCATCCAATTGGATGGCAACATAATGTTGGGAAAAAAAAAATATTGTCTGGTAACATGGCACTAGAGTAATTCAAATTAATTAGCGTTGTATTATCGAATAGGCCCACCACAAATTAAAAATCATTGTTTGGAAGGAAGTGGTTCTGTAAATGTATAGTAACAAAATGCTGGAGAAATCTATTTTTTTCTAACATCATAACATCGAAATTATGTAAATTGCTTAGCATTGTGTTACCAAACAGGCACTTCACTATGGGCTCCAATGCCTTTGTTGTGAAGTAAATTGAAATTATCCAAGTGAATGGCAACATGATGCTGGAAAAAAATAGTTTGTATGGTAACACAACACTAGAGTAATTCAAATTCATTAGCATTCTATTACCAAACAGGTCCAGCACAAATTAGAAAATCATTGTTTTGAAGAAAGTGTCTCTGTAAATGTATAGCAACAAAATGCTGGAGAGATCTATTTTTGTCGGCAACATAACACTGAAATAATGGAAATTGTTTAGCAGTGTACCACTGAACTGGGCTATAGCGCTGAAAAAACAATATTACTTCCAGAAAATAGCACCATATCACTCCAAAACAGTTTAATAGCATTATAATGCATTACAAACAATAACAAATTCATATGTTCACCAAAATGATAACACTTCATTACTTGTCCAACCAAACATCCAATTTACATTTGATCCAAGACATCCACAAAAACTATGCCATTAGGAGAAAGTATATCCCAAACTATGTACAGGCTATACATTCACAAAAACTATACCATCCAAAAAAAAAAACTAGATCCCAACTCTTATGTATGGTAAACATAAAAGTATATCTCAAACTCTATATAGGTTAGACATTCACAAAAACTATGCCATCAAACAAAAATTAGATCCCAAATCTCATGTATGATCAACACATTCACAAAAAAAAAAAAAAAAATCTCAGCCTTCACTTGTTGACAAGTAAAGCACCTCGACACAAACACAGCTACATCTTTCTTCATCCCCTTCCACCAAAACTGACGACTATGGTCATGATACATCTTTGTGCCTCCCGGATGTACCACAAGGTGAGAATGGTGAAACTCTCGGAGTACATCCTCTCGGCAAGACTCCGACAAGAAAAGACGGTCACAGCATCTAACACTTGAGTCAGAATACACATTTAAGCCCTTCTTTACCTTTCCATTAGAGATCTTCTCCTGGAGGGTTTCTATCTCAAGGTCATCCCTCTGCGCTTCTATAACTCATCTCACAAGTGTGTGTTGTGTAACTACCGAAAAAAAAGATGCCGACTCTACAGACTCGCCAAGATGCAAGTCAAACTCACTAATAGCACCTAACATGTCTCATTCTCAGATGGCAATACAAGCTACACTGCTAATGGATTTCCTACTCAGGGCATCGATCACTCCATTGGCCTTTTCCAGATGATAGTGCAATTCAAAATCGTAATCCTCCATAAATTCCACCCACCTCATTTGCCTCAAATTTAGATCTTTCTGTGAGAATAGATACTTCAAACTCTTATGATCATAAAACACCTCAAATTTCTCACAATTAAGGTAATGCATCCAAATCGTTAGGGCAAAAATCATAGCTACTAGTTCTAAATCATGGGTAGGGTAGTTCCTTTCATGTGTTTTCAACTAACGTAAGTCACAGGCTACTACCTTTCCTCTTGCATCAAGACACAACCTAGACCTTCCCGTGAAGCATCCAATGCATAGAATAGCCCAAATCCGTCTCCAGAATAATCAATACTGGAGCAGTGGTAAGTCTAATCTTAAGTTCTTGGAAAAACTTTTCACAAGTCTCATTCCACTCAAACTTGATTCCCTTCCTTGTCAGATTAGCCGACGACGAGGCTAATCTAGAGAAATCTCTTACAAACTGACAGTAATACCCCAACCAACCCTAAGAAACTTCAAATTTCAAAGGCATTCTTAGATTGTTCCTAATCTTGTACTACTTTTATCTTAGAAGATTCCAGCGTCACGCCTTCCCCGAATACTACATGGCCTAGGAATTTAACTTCTTTCAACTAGAATTTGTGCTTCCTGAATTTAGCGTACAACTTGTGGACTCTAAGCAACTCGAGCACAACTCGCAGGTGTTTTTCGTGTTCCTCCTTGAAGGGTGAGTAAATCAAGATGTCATCAACAAAGACGACTACAAAGCGATCTTAGAACTCATGGAAAATCTGGTTCATCAAATCCATAAACACATACGGTGCATTGGTTAGCCCAAAAGGCATCATTCGGAACTCATAATAGCCATACCGCGTATGGAATGCCATCTTCTGGATGTCTTCCTCCCTTACCCTCAACTAGTGATAACCCGATCTCAGGTCTATCTTAGAAAAACAACAAGACCCTTTCAATTGATCAAACAAATCATCTATACAAGGCATTCGGTACTTGTTCTTAACAGTAACCCGATTTAACTTCCAGTAATATATACAAAGTCGCAAAGCACCATCTTTCCTCTTCACAAAGAGAGCTGGTGCTCTCCAAGGTGACGTACTAGGGCGGATAAAACCCATATCTAACAATTCCTGGAATTGAATCGTCAACTCACTCAATTTGGCAGGTGCAAATCTATACGGTGCCATAGAAATCGGTGTCGTGCTAGGCACCAAGTCAATAGAGAACTCAATCTCGTGGTGAGGTGGTAAACTATTGAGATCTTCAGAAAAAACATTTGGGTATTCATAAACTACCCTTGGTAATTCAACTCGGACTTTATCACACTCACTACCCAAGAAATTTGCAAGAAGACAACTAAGCTCACTTCGACTATGCAGATCACATACTAGCAATGAAGCTCTATCAGCTCTATCCCCATGAAATAAAAATAGTCACCACTCAAGATACATACTGTAACCCTTTGGCAGTATCAATCTATGACAGTCTGGTACGATGACAACCAGTCCATACCCAATATAGTATCAAAGCTCGACATGTCAATCAACACAAATACAAAAGGAAGTCTGTGATTGGAAACCTCTATCTCACAACCTCGACACCCTTGTTCCAATACAATCTCACTACCAATAGGTGACTCTGCACTGAGTGGAGATTCTAACCGAGCCAATTCTAACCCTAGAGCCGATGCAAATGTCGACGAAATAAAAGAATATAATGCACCAGTATCAATGAACATATTGGCTATATAATTACATAACAAGAATGTACCACCCACAATTGAAGGAGCCGACACTAAGTCTAGCATGGTAATAGCATACACACCCTATAGGTCTTTGCTCCACCTGTTCACCTCTCGAACCATAAGAACGATGTACTGACTGAGCCGAAGAGGCTCCTTGATTGGCCCTCGAGGCCTGTGCTGACGAAGTAGGCTGGTGGCTCTGTGTTTGCCTCGAACCAGGCGCACCAGGTGTGCCACCTAACTAAGGGCAAAACCTTTTCATGTACCCTGACTGTCCACACTAATAACAGGTAGGTAACTGCCCTCTCCCCTAACTCTAGCATTGAGAACGAGCCGCAGGCGGTGCAAACTGTTGCCCTCCTCCTCTCTACGAGCAAGCTGGAGACTTGTGACCCAACTGGTGTAACAAGCCCGCAAGGGACCTCGCTACAGTTCGGACTCCCTTTGTGTGTCGCGGTTCTAAATCTGAACCAAAGAGTCCAAATCCGGCAAATCGTTTTGAAGAAAAACATATTTTGAAAAAGTAGTGCCAAACATGGACTGCTTTGCCAGATTACAGAGTCGCCACCTAAATATTTTTTAAAATGGGAAATTTAGGAAACCCTGACTCGGTGCCGAAGGCCACATGTCCGTCATCACCAAAGTGGTCTTGGCTCTGGAGCTTGGGTACGATCGGGGAAGGTCAGCTATGAGCACCTCTTTCGCCTTCCAAGACCGGCCTCTACTAACCGTGATATCCGTTTTTGAAAACTTTATGTATTCTTATTCCAATTATTAACCTAGAATTACTATGTGATGCGCACAACACAAAAGTATAGACTAGATCGCCTAACTTGGAAATAAACATTGCATATCCGTTTTGTCTCGAAAAACGTGTTAGCTTTTGCTACTCGCAAGTAGGCTAAAATACGGATTTCAACGAGTTGTTCCAACTCAGGCAATCCAACCTCCACCCACTGGCATTCAAACAGTTTATAACACATAAGCATTTAGCCGCATGGCAATCATACTGTCATGGCAAGACATTCACACGCATGCGATATGCTAAAGCGTAAAAACTTACATCGTACTCCGTGCCAAAAACAATAACCCGGTTAGCAAACATGCATGACCTAGTTCATGTTAAGTGGCTAATGCAACACAGGCAAGGATGCAATCTAGAGTAGGCTCGGCTAACCCTAACCATGGCATGTGAAATGCGATCAGATAGCATGTATTCAATTTGGAATTGAAAATACAATGCAGTTTGTATGATGTACCGAGCCCGGTGCATGTGAACAAATGCATGAATGCACGCATGCATTGCATAAGATATGCTAAAATAAGTATGCCCTAATCTACCATCGAAAGTGGGTAAATAAAAGGGATAGAAAGAAATGGGGGTTTGGAAGACATACACCCACTCACACACACTTATTACAAATTTGCCCTCGCTCGGAGGGACCGAAAGAATATTACAGAACTGAATAACTAATTAACTATGCAAGCTAATTAATTATTACAAATTAAATAAATTAATTAAATAGAATAATTAATCTAATTAAACAGTAAATCGCCTCGGGATGAGAGCTAAATGCGGCAGGCGCTCGGGACTGGCTCGGAATCGCACTGTCATGCATGATTTGCCTCTGTTTCCTCTGCTCTCCTTCTCAGAAAATTGCCAAAGTCTCAGGAGTGCTTCTCAGGGCACTGGGAAGTACCACCGGCTGGGACAGAGCACCACCGGCTGAAGAAAGAGGCCACCGGCACTAGATGAAGTTATCGGCTGGCAATTGACTGCCGGTCGGCACTAAATAGTGCCGGCCGGCACTTAACACCTGCAGAACTTGCAACTCACAGCAGCAGAGGACAACAACATGCATGGCAATGTGATTCAAGGTATTTATGCATTATACACACCCCTTATCATGTTATTGACTCAAAAGGGCATGTGCCTCGATTCCCGGACCACCAATCACGCATTTCCATGCATGATGGCCCAAGGAACAAAGTGTGCAACTTTGATTTCAAATGCATGCAACCAAACAAATCAAAGTCCCAATCCCTATCACCAAGTCAAGGGGCAAGGAATGCATGCTCATGTGATGCAACCCTGAGCATGTCATCTAACATGCAACATGGATTATGCAAGCAAGCTAAACATGCTAAGTATGCAACCTAAGAAAAGAGGCATACAAGCCAAGCAATGGAGTGGACTAAAACATGAATTAGACTACTCCTAATTGGCCTAAAATCAGTGGCCAAAGTGCTTAGAAATGGAGACCAAACACACACACACACATGCAAGTGTTATGGTCCAAATCCAAGGCATGAACATGGCAACTCTCAAGCACGCTTGAAGATACCAAACAAGGACAATGAGCATGCATTGTAAAGCTCTGAAAATCATGTTAAATATGATGCCAAACCAACTAACAAAGCAAGCCAAACAAAGCATACAAATGGTCCAAGCATTAAGGCAAGCCAATGAGGCTTTGAACCATACCTAGCACAACCACTCATGGCAATACTTAAGCAACTAAATCAGAGTCTTAACACGTAAAACTAAGCCCAAAAGACCACCTAGATGACATCTAAATGACTCAAATACAAAGGCATGCATAATGGCCAAAACATGGGGCATTCAAGACATGCTTTCAAAGCGTTAAAGAGGCGACTAAGGTGAGCATACAAGCACCCCAAAAGGTCTGAAATAACATGCTAGGTGGTTCCAAACCAACAAAAATGATGCAAACATGGCATGTTACACATTCATGCCCTTGAGGCCAACAAGCCAAATGTAAAGAGGCTATATAATGCATGCCAAGATTGACCAAGACAACTTAGGACAGAGCTAAAACATGTCAAAATAAGCATACAAGCTTCATGGATCTAGGCCTAAAACATGCTAGAAAGAAGGCATACAACCTAGGCATGTTAAGGGACCAACAAGGCATTACAAAGCAACTATGCAAAGCATGCATGGAGTGCTAAAACCAACTTAGAACAGAGTTTAATCATGGTATAATAAGCATGAAAAGCAAACCAAACATGCTCAACACACAACCAAACATGGTGCTCCTTTGGAGGCCAAAACTTGCCCTTTTCAAGGACATCAAGGAGAGGGGGTGGCCCTCTCTTTTTGGAGACTTCAAGGCACCATCTCCACCACTGAAATCCCTCAAGATTTCAGTGGTGAAGAGGCTCAAGGACCAAAGTCTCGGAGCTCTCACAAAATGGCCTAAAATGGGGCCTTTTCAAGGCCTAAGGGTGGTCAAACTTACCCAAACCACCAAGCACTCTTAATAAACAATAAAGAGGGTTAAAAATCAGAACTTTTATGTGTTATAGACTGAGCACAAAAACTATTCTAAGCTATGCAAAAATGGAGTGCAAAAATGGGGTAAATAAAGCAAGTTTCTTACCCTTGATGATCTTCTTCACAAAGGTTGAAGTTGTTGGTTCCTTGAGCTCCAAATCAGTCAAAAAACTCAAGAACAAGCTCTGATCTTTGAGAACACCAAGAAAAGGTGAAAGACTAGGTGTCTTGGTGCAATAATGTGAACTAAAACACCTAGAACACAAAGGAAAAGAGAGAGATAGGATGTGTATCTATCCTAACCCTAAAAACCAGAGCTTGGTCTGTCTAAAAATGTCTAAAAATTGTGTCAACCTTCCAACCCTTGAGCCAAGAGAAGAAGCCTCTCCTTATAGGCAACCAAAGCTTACAAGCTAAGGCAAAACAAAGGCTCATCGAGGGGAAACAAGCACCAGAAAGCTATCTGAAAATATCTCCAACAACAGCTGTAAAGTGGTCGGCAGGGCAAAATGGTAATTTTGCCAAAAGGAGTGCCGACCGGCACAAAATAGTGCCGGTGGCAACACCAACCAGCCGGTGGCCTCTAGCCACAGCCGGTGGTATGTGGGGATGCCTCAGAAGGCATTCCCTGCTCCTCCAAGGCAAAGCACAAGTGTTTGGTGCAAAACCAGACACAAAATGGTCAAGTTCGGAGGTCCTGAGGCAAGGCGCATAGCCAAGAACTCCGGGAACTCCAAACAAACACAAACATGGATGATCACCGAGTGTTCCAGCGGTGACGTCCAAGTCTTGAGGACGGTCAAAAATGGGGTGTCTACAACTGGCCACACTTGTAACAAGAGAAACCTCCCGAGTTACCTCTCCCTGAACCTAAACTCAGCACAGGAAATGTGGACCTAGACTGTTTTGCCTGGGATTGCTATGTGGCGGGACCCCTCTATCGCTTACTATCCCGATCGTCCCCTTGAACCTCTTGACTCCTCCTGGAGCCTGTAGACCGCCCAAATGTCACGGCTCCGCGCGTGAAGGCGCGAAATTGTTTTGTTCATTAGCTACTACAGTTCGGACTCAATGTCACGGTTCTGAATCTAATTTTGCAAAGTGCAATGCAAGATTGATAAATCACCAAAAAGTCCAAATCCGACAAATCATTTTGGAAAACTGATTTTAATAAAGAAGTGCCAAACATGGACTGTTTTGCCAGATACAGAGTCGCCAACTAAATGTTTTATTTTTGGGAAATTTAGGAAACCCTGACTCGTGCCTAAGGCCACGTGTCCGTCATCACCAAAGTTGCCTCGGCTCGGGAACTTGGGTACGACAGGGAAAGGTCATGCAATGAGCACCCCCACTCGCTCGATCAAAGGTTCGGCCTTTACTAACATGATATTTTGTTTTTGAAAACACATGTGTTCTTATTCCAATTTATTAGCTAACTTACTATGTGATGCGCGCAGCATACAAGTATAGACTAAATTGCCTAAGTTGGAACAAAACATTTCATGCTTGTTTGAAAATGGTTTAGAAGTTGCTACCCTTGAGTAGGCTAGCTCGTGGATTTTGCCACCCTCAATTGGGCTTAGAAAACATGATTTGCCACCCTCAAGTGGGCTTAAAACTCACATTTCGATGAATCGTTCCAATTCAAGCAATGAAGCCTTCATCCACAGGCATTCATGTAGTTAATCACTTAAGCAAATAGCTTTATGGTAAGCATGCGAAACATGGCAACATTTACACGCATGCAAGATGCTAAAGCGTAAAAGCTTACCTAGTACTCCAAGCCAAAACAGAAAACTAGTTAGTAATCATGCATGATCCTAGTTTATGTTAAGATGCCTAATGCAACACATGCAAAAATGCAACTAAGATAGGCTTGGCTATTCTAAGATGGCATATGAGATGCAACTCTTGATAACATGCTTTGAAACACGTATTCAAGAAAGTATATTGAAATACAACACAGTTTGTATGATGCGCCGAGCTCGGTGCATGCAAGACAGATGAATGAATGCAAACATACAAGCATAAGGATGCTAATCAAAATATGACCTAGAACTAACCATCGTAAGCGGTTAAGTAAAAGGGAGAAAGACATGGGGTTTGGAAGACATTCACACACTCACGCACACTTATTACAAAATTTGCCCTCTCGACGGAGGGTCCGAATGAATAATGCAAGCTATGCTAAGCTAAGAAACTAATCTAATAATCTAATTAGACTAATTATTACATAATCAAATTGAATAACTAACACTAAGCTAATTATTACAACGTGTTAACTAATTAACAAATTAGGTAGTTTAATTACAAATTCAAAAGCTAACTAATCAAGTAAAGCTAATTACAAATTACAAAGCCTCAGCTCAGTTCTAAGAGTTCGAAGATGCATGCTCGATTGCCTCGCTCGGAAATCCATTACCATGCCTCATGTTGCCTCTGTTTGCACACTTTTGCACCTTTGAAAATTATGCCAATCTCCAAAACACTTCTGATCCACCTCACGGACATGCTGAGAGGTCATCGGCCAAGAGGGCTGGCCATCGGCCAAAGAATAATGGCCATCGGCCAATTTTAAGGCTATCGATCAATTATTGATAGTCGATCGGCACACTACATAGCCGATCGGCCACTTCTTCCTGCAAACTCTCCTTTTTGCTGTAACAAAGCACAAATAGAAGCATGGCAATGTATTTGCAAGAAAATGTGCGTGTAACTACACCCCTTATCATGTCTAAGGCTCAAAGGTGTGTAGTGCTCGGCTCTCGAGCCATCAATCACGCATTTCGATGCATGATGGCCAAAGAGGCCGAGTTGCACAAATCAATATCACATGAATGCACAAAAACACACAAATGCCTTAACCTCTATCATGCATGATCAAGAGAGCTAGCGACCGAGAAATGAGGCACCTTTCATCACTTCAAGTATGAAACGTTCCTCGTTTCCCGTGTTTGGACTAACATCCTATCCAAACACAATGCAACACAAGTATACCAAATACAATGCAATGCATACAAGCAAACAACAATGCAAACAACAAGCATGCAAACAACATGCAATGTAATATGATCAACCTAGCAATGCTAATGGCATGCAAACACAATGCAATGCAACATGAGCAACTTATCAAAGCAATGGCATGCAAACAACAATGCCATGCAACAACATGCAAATAAGATGCAATGCAACAACATGCAAACAACATGCTTGACGGACTTGAACCGGATATGGACAGACCTCAATCATGTTCAAAACAGTGGCCAAAACACTCAAATGATGGCATGGAATGCAAGATAATGCATGCTTATGCATTGGCCCATCAACTAGGCATAAGAGCACAACTCTTAAAAGTGCTCAACGAGTGACAAACATGAAAGTGTGACAACACTATATGCTCTGAAATTAGGTATGAAATGATGCCAAATCATTCAAACAAAGCAAGCATGGCATGTAAGAGGGCTCAAAGCTTGAAGCTAGCATGGGCACTTGCACTATAGCTATACAATACATGAACCACATGGCCAAGGCAACCCAAAATAGTCCTAGAACATGTCAAATCAAGGCTAAAACATGCATGGACTAGAGCCAAAACAAGCTAGCATGAAGGGCATGACGCATGACAAATGCGAGGCCAATAAGGAGGATTACACTACACCTACCAAAACCAAGCATGAGATGACTTCACCAACAAGAATCAAAGTTGTATCATGGCAAAATAAGACCAAAAATACACTGATATGGTAGCCCAAATGCTTAGGCACACATGCATACATATTGGCTCATGGACAAGGCATAAAGGCACAACTCTTAAATACAATTAAAGAGTGATAAACATGAGAATATGGAAAAGATATAAGCTCTGAAATTTCATACCAAATGATGCCATATCATGCACACATCACAAATATAGCATGCTAGTGGTCTCAAAACTCAAGACTAGTGAAGCCTTTTACACTATAGCTATACCAAACATGATTCATATGACCAAGGAAGACCAAAATAGTCCTAAATCATGTCAAAATAATGCTAAAACATGTATGGAGTATAGCTAAAATAAGCTAGCATGATTGGCCAAAACATCAAACATGTTAGACTAGTAAGCATGGATTGCACAACAAGTGTATAAAGCATGCAAGAGATGAGTCCACCAATCAAAATCAGAGTTATAAAATGCGAAAATAACACCAAAAACATGCTTGAACTAAGCTAATTCAAACCACAAAAACATGCTACTTTGTAAGGCTAACAAGGCTAGCAAAGAGGATTTACACTACAAGTGCAATAAGCATGCAAGAGGTGACCAAGACAACCAAAAACAGAATTATGGAAGGTCTGATAAGTCACAAAAATGAGCCTAAAAAAAGCCACAAAGAAGTAAAAACACATGCTCATTTGGTTGGCCATCAACACCAGCAAGCAAGACAAGAGGAGAGGGGACCACCCTCTCCTATTTGGGGCCTCACAACAAGTTTTCTACCACTGAAATTCCTCTAAAATTCAGTGGTTTTAAGTCCAAAAAGAAGTTGTTTGAAAAGTTTGAAAGTTAGCTCACAAGGCCTTATAAGCCAAGGAGCAAAAGGGAGGACAACCCCCTAGCCAACTAAGGCACAAACCAACACTTTTAGGACTGAAAAATAGAGGAAAAACAGAGCTTTTTGTAGTTCAACACCACCCCAAAAACAGCCCCAAAATAGTTGAAGAATATGGCAAAACAAGCTATACAAAACAAGTTTAAAGGGGAGAGTTTATACCTCTTGAAGCCAAGCACCAAAACAGCAAGATTTCTGAATTAAAACCAAGCTTTAGCAGCCCGAAACAAGTTCCAAGGGACCTCAGCCCAATGGTGATCAAGTCTTCTTAAGGGTTGATAGGTTGAAGATGGATGTATGCAAGCCTTCAAGCACAAAATCCTTAGAGAGAATGAAATCTAGAGAGAATTTCTAGAGAGAGAGGCTCTCAAATCTTTTGCCAAAATTGTTCTAATCTATTCCCCAATGTTCTACCCCTTGAATATGAAGTATAAGGCTTCATATATAGAAAAATATCAAGCTTGGGTCGAAATATCTGATTTGGGACAGGTGGCACAAGCTGGAAACAATTGGAGGAGAAATATCTGCCAATTCTGGGCTTTCTAGACATTTTTGGCCGATCGGCCAACATTTCTGGCCGTTAAGGTTCACTTTTGGCCGACCTATGGCCAATGAGGTCTAATTGTGGCCGATGGACTCCCATAGAGGCCGATGGAAAAAAATTAGTCCTGGTCCCCGACTTGAAGCAAGCCTAATTCCTTCATCTGGACTCCTTTTCAGGTCATTCTTGATCCTAAACTATAGCCTCGGAAGTCTTCTTTCCAATTATGGAAGCCACACATAAAAATTCAATGTGTGATAAGAGATATCCCTCTTTTAGTGAAGACTGCTCAGTTTCAGTCCAACCGGAATGATGACCAACTTCAACCAATCATACCTCCCTCATCCGAACTCGGTTTTAGGAGATTCTTGAGTGAAAAATGAAGCCCCGGAAGTATTCTTTCCAACGGTGGTGGCCTCATGCTTAAATCCAAGTATACAAAAGGATAGGCCTGATTTAGCGAGGGATGCCCGACTCTCTCTTAACGGTTCATGCCCATCTTCTTTCTCAACTAGGTTTTTTGCCTCTTCTACTCTTTTCTTCAACTCCAAACCCCTAAACAAGGTGTTTTGAAAGATTTTTCAGAGATTTCACCTCTCTTTAATTCATTTCCATTTTGTCCTTGCTTAGTTTATCAAAAAGCGCAACATTTGACAAAATGCGAGTCTCGGCACATCGCAAAAACCTTTTTCAAAATATTTTGAAAGAGAGAGTTTTAAGATCTAAAATCTTTTGATCAAGAAATGGGGTGTGAGGTTTGGATTTGGAGTCCTCCTTGCCGAGAAAATTGAACCTTTGCATAACATGGCCTGTATCACTAAAGAAACCATCAGTAGCGCCCAAGTCTTAAGGGCGGTCAAAAATGGGGTGTCTACAGAGCCCCTTATCCGCTCTTCCTCTGCATGAACTACGGTCTCAAGCCTCCACAAAACGTTCGTAGTCCCTAATCATTGACCCAGCTACCTTGAAAAGAAGCCCGGTTCTCAATCTCATTTCGAACTCGCTACAATGGCATTTCTCTGTTGTTACGAGTTCCGGTTCAAATCTAGAGAGGCTTGTGAAAGCTGCCTCAAACTCGGCTACTAGCAGGCTAAGCTGCTTGAGCTTCAGAAACTGATCTCTCAACTTCTCCCTAGCAGTGGGAGGCAAGAACTTGTCCTGGAAGGTGTTGACAAAGGCCTCCCAAGTTAACCCAATGCGCCGCATCTCCTTTCAGTTGGAAGGATGCCAAGGTCACTCTCAATCCATCATCCTCGATGCCAAGCATCTTGAATGTTTTCACCATCTACTTTAGCCATTCATCTGCTTTCAATGGCTCTTTAGGGTCACCCAAAAACTTGTCTGGATTAAACCAAAAGAACTCTCTCTTTAAGAAGAATGGCCCTACTTCAGCAACTTGGGCCTGGACTTGATTCTTACTCGGAGAATGTCTGTAGATTCCCGGAAAGCTTCTGTTATTTCACCGGCCAAAGCACCTATGGACTGCTGACCAACTGGTTTGGCCACATTGGCCGAACCAACCCTTTCTTCTTGTGTAGGAATCTCATCTGGTAAAGGCACCTCATGCCTTCTAGGCCTACCATGCCTATTACCACCACATCCACATCCACGTCCTGACATCCTAATGAATGTAACAAAAAAGATTAGCACATTTACAAATGTGCCAAAGTTAACTCACTCGCGTCCTAATGCGATGGACAATAGTAATTCACCCCATATAAGCACATAATCACATAAACACATACGAATTTCCTTCCTAAATAATGATCATCCCACGGTATTGCCAGAGTTCCAATTAGAAATAGCAATAATCAAGTGCTCTTCTAATAGGACTTCTAGAAACCCGTAGACCCAATCAAAATCGTAGGAATTAAATCTCATACCCATATAATCACATAAGCATTGTGACAACCCTCACCCCTGATTAGTGTTAAACTGTGAATGAGCATGATAAGTAATTGATTAGAATGAAATCCTAATCTATTTGTATGAGTCTGTTGCTTTAATTGCATTTCTATCTGTTTGCCATTAAATGATTTGTTCATGTTTTGACTTCAAATTGCAAAATTGAAAGCCTTATCGGCGACCGATTCAGAAATTGATTTGTGTTATGCGCTAATTAGAATTTATATGATTTTATGATAGGTTCAATTAAAATTTAATTTGAAATGATTAAATTAGAATTGTTAATGTTTAATTAATTGAACCTAGTTATTTATTAGTGTGCCATTGAGTGGCCACCCTTATAAACATTGTTTGGGGCTAGTTCATATATTTGATACACCACTTTTCATCCATGTCCAAGACCAAACCGTGAAAGAGAGGGAGCATAGGGGAAAATTGGATTCATCTAGGAGTTTTGCTTGAATTTGGAAGAAATTGAAGAAACTTTGAAGAATTGTCCATTTGCTCAAAGAACCTTGCTTAAGTAAAGCTTAATTGGAAAGCCTAGGTAAGAACTCAACTCTTTAATCTTGTTTTTGAGCCACCTAGAGCTTGTGTATAAATGAAATAGGTGAATCCATGGTTAATTAAGCTAGAATTTGAAGTAGTCAAGCGAATTCATGCATGCACGTACATGTTCTTGAATTTTGAAGTTGTTTTGTATAAAATTTCCACATGCATGTTCATATTTTGGTTGTAATCTTAGAATTCACCATGTTTTTGAGCTCAATCTTACATTTGGTCATGTTTTGGAGTATTGGAATTCATAAGAACTCGTGCATGTTATGCTCTTGCTTAGTTCATGAAAGTTTCATTGAAATGTTCAATTGTCTCACCTTTGGGCTTGATTTTACAAAATGATCTTCAAACCATGTTGTAGTATGAGTTTCCAAGTGTTTTCTAGAAAATTGGCTCAAAAGATTGAGTTTTGATAAGTTTGATTCTTGGTTTGAGCTTTGAAGGCAAATCTGGAAAATCCAAATTTTGGCTTCCTTGCTCAAGTGAAGGATTCTACGCTCGAGCGAGCACCTTGTTTTCTGAATTCCACTCGAGCAACGGAATGCTGGCTTGAGTGTAGATTGCAAGCTCTTAGATTTTTGTGGACGTAGAAGCATGCTCGAGCGAAGAACTGTGTCTCATGCTCGAGCGAGCATCGAGCTGGGATATTCAACAACTAGTACTTTTTGTATTTTTTATAGACCGCTCAAACGAAGGATTTTACGCTCGAGAAACCCCTCTGTTTTGGTAAGCTCGCTCGAGCGAAGAAAGCCACGCTCGAGCGAGATCCCTGTTTTCAGCAAATTTTGAAAAGTGTTTTAAATTACATCTTTGCATCCTCATTCTATCCTAGGCATTCCTAGGCCAAGTTTAAGGCATCTTAATGAGGATAATGTTATAGAACCACACCAGGTCAAGTTAGGGAATAAGCCATTAATCCCAAGTGTATAATTTAGTGTGTGTTCGTTCTGCAACTGTGTAGAGTTGGCACTCGAGGATGCTGACTAGCCTGTCTATAGCCCAATACTCTATGAGTAACAATGTTGTAAAGATACGTTCAATTATAATTATTTTTGGAACGATAGATTGTATAGCTTTCTGAAATGACATTGTTTACTAAATGAATGTTTGTCCTATTTGTAAACTATGCTTATGGCATCCATAGCAACTTACTGTTACTGTACTGTTACAGCTACTGTTACGGAGATCTCTGTCGGTTCCAATGTTTGGAACCACTACTGTTTACTGTTTGATGGCCATCAATTGACTGTTCGGTCTGTTAAGACCTACTGTACTGTTTTGCTATTGGATGTACCACATATGACTTCTATAGTTTCTAAATAACTATTATGGCTTGAAATATGAGCTATTGATTGAATAACTGATCTACATATGCAATTGATGGTTTTAATTATTGTAAGGACATTCATTCTTAACCCCTTTACGATTTGTTATTCACTGGGCTTTAGCTCACTATTCATATTTATATGTAGGTGTCCAGGCACCGGACCGAAGCTAGGAGCGTCAAGTTAAGCTCTTGTTTGTCGAGCCAACCATTGTGCCTCACTTCGAGGTTCTGAGTTCGTTCAAGCTAAGGCTATTTTTGGGGTGCCTCAGATTCACCCTTTTGTCTCTGTTTTGTACAGACTGATTAAGACTTGACTGTACAGTTATAGTTAGGGATTTGGTCCCTAACCTGGATGTTTGTGTATACGACGTATGTATATATGTTTTGGCTATGAATGTGGCTTGTTCATAAAAAAATTTTTGCATTCAGATTTTCACAGCTCATTGGACATCTTTTATTTACGCGATGCCAAAGCACGAGTTATACCGCACACATGTGTCCAAATGAGCTATAGGATGTCCTAGAAAAGTAATTAGGGTATTGCATAGGCATGAGAAAGTGTGTGTGGCCATGATATGAATATATGTGCTAATGTGCTTAAGTAAGCAATTTCCTATGTTTATTATTACTGTGTTGCATATAGTGAAATGGAGAATGCAAGAAATGCCGATGAAACTAAATCATCTGAGGCAAGAATGGCAAGGTTAGAAAGAACGGTTGAACTGTTGATTGAGGCCCTAAGGCAACAA
The DNA here is from genome assembly GCA_025200525.1 of Camellia lanceoleosa. NCBI lineage: Eukaryota > Viridiplantae > Streptophyta > Magnoliopsida > Ericales > Theaceae > Camellia > Camellia lanceoleosa. Next base: position 60,816,991 of record CM045760.1, read on the forward strand.
CAGAACCAACAGCCCCCACTTCCTCCAATACAACTAGAACCGAATGTTCATGATGATGTAATTGCTTTAACACAGAAGTTCAACAAAATGAAGCCACCATCATTTCAAGGAGGCCTTGAGCCACTAAAGGCCGAAGCATGGGTTTTAGAAATCGAAAAATGATTTGAAGTGTTTCCTTGTTCGGAGGCACACAAAGTATTATTGGCTACCTTCACCTTACAAGAAGAGGCCAAACGGTGGTGGATGCTCGTCCGTGACACCAACAATACTATGACTTGGGCTCAGTTTAAGGAAGCTTTTTCTTCGAAAAATACTTTCCCCAGCATGTCCGAGACCGCAAGGCAACCGAATTTGAGCAATTAAAGCAAGGCACCATGTCAGTAGCTGAATATGAATCAAAATTCACTGAACTCGCTAGATATGCACCACATATGGTGGACATTGATTATAAAAAGGCCAGGAAGTTTGAAAGCGGGCTCAATGTAGAATACTTGATCGAATCAATGTCTTGAAACTGCTTAAATATGTGGATGTCCTTGACCAAGCAATTATAGCCGAGGTAAATGTTACCGCATTACAACAGACTAAGACACCGGTGACTGAATGGCGGGGTAAGAGACGAGGCTTCAATTTCAAAAAGGGCCGAAATAACTCGTTGAGTAAAAAGCAAAATACAGGGTCAACAAGCAGCTCTAGTTAGGGAAACAGTTCCATACCACCCTGCTCCAAATGTGGGAAAAGGCATAAGAGGGTTTGCTACAAGATTTTTGGTGCTTGTTATAGGTGTGGCAAGGTGGGCCACATGGTCAAAGATTGCCCTTCCACGTCTCAAGGCAATAGTAAGGCTACAGCTAGTGCCGCAGCATCAACTGTTACACCAAAACCCAATCCCAAAGCTACTGGAAAAGAACCTCTAAGGCAAGGCCGGGTGTTTGCACTTGTACCGGGAGACGTGCAGAACACCGAGACAATTGTTTCAGGTATACTCTCAATTTGTGCTCAAAATGCATCTATTCTGTCTACACATTCGTTTGTCTCGCATGCTATTTCACGAAAACTAAATAGACCACTGGAACCCATGAACTATTTGTTAGCTGTATCTTCACCCACTGTGGGATCCATGACTTGTGCATATGTGTATCCTGCATGTGAGATTGTTATTGGGGATGCACTTTTGTATATTGATTTACTGCCTTCGAATATTGATTATTTCGATGTAATTTTGGAAAAATATCATGCTACCATAGACTGTGTAACGAAACAAGTTGCTTTCCGCCCACCTAGATTGCCTGAATTTGTATTTAATGGAGTTGGTGTAGTACCTCCGCCATACATGATTTCGTCCATGAAAGCTTTCAAATTAATTAAAAAGGGGTGTAAAGGGTATTTATGTTGCATATTGACTGTACCTACTGATACTAAAGCTAATGTGGACAATATTCCTATAGTCAGAGAATTCCCAAATGTTTTTCTAGATGACTTGCCAGGGGATTTGATTGATAGGGAGATTGAGTTCACTATTAAAGTATTACCGGGTACATAGCCAGTTTCCAAAGCTCCGTACAGAATAGCGCTTACCGAATTGAAAGAATTGAAAATTCAGCTACAAGAATTGTTGGATAAGAAGTTCATCAGGCCCAGTACTTCACCGTGGGGCGCACCAGTCCTATTTCTGAAAAAGAAAGACAGCTCATTAAGACTTTGTATTGACTACCGTGAATTGAACAAGGTAACAGTGAAAAGCAAATACCCATTGCCTCGTATTGATGATTTATTTGACCAATTACAGGGTGTTCAAGTTTTCTCCAAAATTGACCTTAGATCCAGATACCACCAGTTGAAAGTCAAAACAGGGGACATTGAAAAGACTACCTTTTGAACGAGGTACGGACATTATGAATTTCTTGTTATGCCTTTCGGAGTTACTAATGCACCTACTGCATTTATGGACCTTATGAACAGAATTTTCAAACCATTCCTCGATGAATTTGTGGTTGTTTTCATAGATGACATTTTGATTTATTTCAAGAGTAAGGAGGAACATGAACATTATTTGAGAATTGCTTTACGAGCCTTAAAAGAACAGAAACTGTATGCAAAACTAACAAAGTGTGAATTTTGGCTTGATAATGTTATGTTTTTGGGACATGTGATTAGTAAGGATGGCATCTCAGTTGACACACAGAAGATTGAAGTAGTGGTGAATTGGCCTAGACTGACTAATGTTACCAAAGTTTGGAGTTTCTTGGGTTTAACCGGATACTACAGGAGGTTCGTGAAAGATTTTTCCAAAGTTGCCCTACCATTGACTCAGTTGACTCAGAAGGGGATATCATTTGACTGGACTGATCAGAGAGAATCATCTTTCCAATAGTTAAAGACTCGACTTGTGACTGCACCGATTCTTACCCTACCCTCAAGTACGGATGGATTTACTATTTTTAGTGATGCTTCTTATAAGGGTTTGGGATGTGTGTTGATGCAGAATGGTAAAGTTATTGCGTATGCTTCCCGACAACTGAGACCACATGAAAAGAATTACCCAACTCACGACTTAGAACTTGCCGTTGTGGTATTTGCATTGAAAATTTGGTGCCACTACCTATATGGGGCAACATGTGAAGTGTACACAGATCACAAGAGTTTGAAATATTTCTTTACATAGAAAGAGTTGAACATGAGGCAGCGGAGATGGTTAGAACTGATAAAAGACTATGACTTGCAAATTTTGTACCATCCGGGGAAAGCTAACACCGTTGCTGATGCACTTAGCCAGAAATCAATTGGGAATTTGGCATGTTTACTCACCGGGCAGAAAGAACTGTTATGTGATCTTGAAAAATTTGAAGTTGAGATTGTTTTACGAGAACAAGGTGGGACATTGGCTGCTATTTCTGCTCAACCGGCACTCATTGAGGACATTAAAGAGAAACAACACCTAGATGACCTTTTGAAAAAGGTCATTGATGAACGGGAATCCAAACCAAGGCCGGGCTTTAAATTTCAAAACAATGTATTGAAATTTCAGGGAAGGTTGTGCGTACCAAATGATTCTGAACTGAAAAGATGAATTTTGCAGGAAGGCCACAATTCAAAACTTTCCATCCATCCAGGAAATATAAAAATGTACCAAGACTTGAAACTTAATTTCTGGTGGCCGAGAATGAAGAAAGAAATTGCCGAGTTTGTGTCGAAATGCCTATATTGCCAACAAGTCAAAGCCGAACATCAACGACCCGCAGGCTTACTTCAGCCCTTACCAATACCGGAGTGGAAATGGGAACATATCACTATGGATTTCATTGTCGGATTACCTCGCTCCAGTAGAGGTATGGACTCAATTTGGGTTATTGTTGATCGATTGACTAAATCTGCTCACTTCTTACCTGTCAAAACAATTTATAATGTGGACAAATTGGCTACAATTTATATTGATGAGATTGTTAGATTAGATGGAGTGCCTGCGTCTATTGTTTCTGATAGGGACTCAAAGTTTACATCGAGATTTTGGCAAAGTCTACAGACAGCATTGGGTATCGAATTGAGATTGAGTAGTGCATACCATCCTCAGACAGATGGCCAATCAGAAAAAACCATCCAGACTCTGGAAGACTTACTATGTATGTGTGTTCTTGATTTCCAAGGAAATTGGGAAAGTCATTTATCTTTAGCTGAATTTGCCTACAACAAAAGTTTTCACTCGAGCATTGGTATGGCGCCTTTCGAGGCTTTATATGGCAAAAAATGCCGATCTCCTATTTGCTGGGCAGAAGTTGGAGACGGGCCTTTGCTTGGGCCCGAGATTGTACACGAGACCACAGGAAAGGTGAAACTAATTCAACAAAGATTGAAAACTGCACAAAGCCGATAGAAATGTTATGCGGAGGTCCGAAGGCGAGACAGGGAATATGAAGTGGGTGATCATGTTTTTGTTAAAGTGACACCAATGAAAGGACAAACTCGTTTTGGGGCTAAGGGTAAGCTAGCACCGAGATATGTTGGGCCGTATGAGATCATTGAAAAGATTAATCCAGTGGCGTACCAAGTAGCGTTTCCTCTTGAAACGGAGCATATGCACAATGTCTTCCATATTTCAATGTTAAGGGATTATCTTAAATGCCTGTGGATGGAGGTTGACTTACCTAAATTGGAATGATGCATTAAAATTGTGAGTTTTAAGCCCATTTAAGGGTGGCAAAAATCTGCACTTTAGCCTACTTGCGAGTAGCAAACCATTTTCAAAACAAACATGAAATGTTTTGTTCCAATTTAGGCGATTTGGTCTATACTTGTTTGTTGTGCGCATAACATAGTAATTCTAGGCTAATAACCGGAATAAGAACATATAATCTTTTCAAAACAAGATATCACGGTTAGTAGAGGCTGATCTTTGATCGGGCGAAAGGGGGTGCTCATAGCTGACCTTCCCCAATCGTACCCAAGTTCCCAACCCGAGGCAACTTTGGTGATGACAGACACGTGGCCTTAGGCAAACGAGTTAGGGTTTCCTAAATTCCCCCAAAATAAAATATTTAGGTGGCGACTCTGTATCTGGCAAAGCAGTCCATGTTTGGCACTTCTTTTCTAAAAATTTGTTTTCTCAAAACGATTTGCTGGATTTGGACTCTTTGGTTCAGATTAAGAACCGTGACACAAATCGAGTCCGAACTGTAGAGTGAGGCCCCCACGGGCGCGTCTACAGGTGTCCAGGCACCGAACCAAAGCTAGGAGCGTCAAGTTAAGCTCTTGTTTGTCGAGCTAACCATTGTGCCTCACTTCGAGGTTCTGAGTTCGTTCAAGCTAAGGCTATTTTTGAGGTGCCTCAGATTCACCCTTTTGTCTCTGTTTTGTACCAACTGATTAAGACTTGACTGTATAGTTATAGTTAGGGATTTGGTCCCTAACCTGAATGTTTGTGTATACGACGTATGTATATATGTTTTGGCTATGAATGTGGCTTGTTCATAAAAGTCTTTTTGCATTCAGATTTTCACAGCTCATTGGACATCTCTTTTATTTATTGTTTGGCTTCCGACAGCCCCTTACTCTGTATTACTATCATTACTGTTAAGCAGACCTTTGGTAATCATGGATTACTGGCTGGTTACGATGCTAAACCCATAGGGGCGGGTTTGGGTCGCGACAAGAATGCTATCACATCGCATTACAAACATACAAACATCTCTTATCAATGAGATAAACCCATTGTGGTAAGAACCACTTCCCATGTACCCAAATTATTCAAACCTGGTATGCACTGATACCAAGTTGTAACGCCCCAAAATAATTACCAAAACATATACGCATACATCAATAAATGATCACAATGACAGAGCAGTTATCTTCCATTGATTTACAATTTAGCTTTGCAAAATAGTGATACAATAGAAAGACGAAATGAATGTTAGACAAATAGGAAATGCCCTAAAGGCTTACATCTTTCTAAGACAACACTTGGATAAAACGAAATTGGACTTAAGTCTAATACAGTTAAAGCCCGTAGCTTGTACAAAAGTAAACACAATAAACACATAAAATAAGCTCTCGCTCCAAGCCCTCCTAAGCTACTTCCTTGGTGGAGGCATATCATCAGCACCTGAAATGTTTTTGCCACATAGGGTGAGCCAAAGCCCAGCAGAGATAATCCAACACAGTATATGAATCTTAACAAAACTATAAGATGAATGCATATGCGATGCTCATGCCAAAACATTTTCTTTCATTTCCTTTCCAAAACCATGTAATGCCAACTTGTTACCATACTTGATAAATCATTTTCTTTACAATAGAGAATAGAGCGGTGAATCATACTTTGGGAATTTCAAAAACAATACAACCTTTTCTGAAAATTTCATCCAGAGGAAACCGTAAGCCGAGACCCATGTAAACGTAAGCTATACAAGCACTATTATTGCCATTTCACAGAAATTTTGTTCACGGGATCGGCACCCATGTATACGCACAGTTTTTGGGACTTTCACCATAAACACACAGGCCAACTTATTTGATGCAATAACAAGTTCTTCCCATATTCACTTTTTTTTTCTCAAAACGATGTACATATGCAATGTATTAATGTGAAATAATAACCAATGCACATGAATGAGAAGATGGTTTCAATTTTTGTAATTCTCATGCAATTTCTAAAACAATCATAGCCACCCTCCACCGATAGCCTAAAACAGATATTTCTAAACAGATATACAATTCTTAATAAAGACATACTTTCCAAATTCTCAAGAAGTAAGTGATAATACATATCTAGCTCCACCATCCTCATCAATATCAATCCAATTTCATAATTTCAACATTAATTTCATTATTTATACAAAATCAATATTTTAGGCATTTAAGGCAAAATTCATTTTCTTTCCAGAATCAACCCCAAGTATCAAAATCAACCATTGCTTCCCAACTCAACATACTTACCAACATCATAGTCATTTTCAATGATCCATTTGAAAAACCATCTTTTGATTTTTATCCAAAACCCTAGGTTTGTTCCAAAAACCTCCAAAATCACAATGTTGTTTAGAAATCACTAATAACTAAGTTAAAACTCATAGAAGGTGCAAAGAATCCCTACCTCAAGTTTTAGAAGACAAGAGAAGGAGTGTAGGAAACTCAAATATGCCAAAAACCAAGTTTGCACTATTTAGAACAAAGCCCTCACCGAGCTGTATCTTTTTAATAAAGGCACGCGGGGGTGAAGATCAACGGATCTAGGTGGATCCAAGTGAAATACATGAGTTTTAGAAAGGGAGTGAGAAATATTAGGGTTTTGAAATGTTTAGAGAGAGAGAGAGAGAGGTGAAAAAGTGTTTCAAAAAGAGCTATTTACGATAACACAAGATGTGTTGCTCAAGCGACTAGACACAATAAGTTTTTCCACTCGAGTACAAGAATCTTCGCTCGAGCATGGAATACAATCTCTCAAATGTTTTGCAGATAGAAGACCATAGCTCGAGCGAAGAATACACACTCCTAGTATTTTTACAGACCTACAAAAATACTGGAGGTTCACAAAGACTACTCGAGCACAAGAAGTGTTGCTCGAGTGTAAAAACAAAATTCTGGGCATCAATAACTTGACAAACAAGCTACCACCTTGTTCCAAACGTAACCAATACATCCCAAATGCCAAATTCAAAGAGAGATAAGGGGAACTAAGACATGAATAACTATATATGACAATGAAATCCGGATCCAAAACATCAAATGGGTGGGTCCAAACCAGAATTGCTATAGTAATCCTCTCCCAACAGAGGTGGAAAAGGGCGTGAAACCAATCATCTTCATTATGCTAGTTCCATTATTCACTTCTTTGGAAAGAAAGCTCCTCGAGCAGCAAGCACAGGGTTGATTGCCAACTAGAACATACACTGGCCAAATGTAACAGATGATAACACAACTTTAAGACCCATTAATAGTCATTTCTAGTGAGGAGTTTGGCAAAATTAATGGATTGTCCTCTCCACTTAGTTGTTTATTATCTTGAGTATTGTGCAAGCTATTAGAGTAGCTTCTAGGACCAGTGGGTTCTGAATCTTTATGGCTCTCCTCATCTAAACTATGAGAGTTATCAAAAACTAGGCTGACCTATAAAAAATGACCTGAAAGCCAAAAATGAAAAGTATACATCAAAGTTGATTTTAATCTATGTACAGGCTATACAACATCTGCAACCGTCTGTTGCTTCCTCTCCCTCGATATGTACCACCACATCACACACACATGGAAGTTATCATCGAAGCCTTCCTTACTGTTCTCATTTTTGCAACTTGTAACCCAAGATTCATACAACAAAATAACTAAAGCCAACATGACCCAATGGACATAAAAATAGAAAATAAGGAGCTCTATAACTCTTATGCTACATTACAATTGATAAGAAGGTGATCCATGTATTACTCTGCTCGTCGACACATGCAACTCAATTTTGGTAACATCTTACGCCTGCTACCTAAATTATTAGTAGTGAGGATAAAATCCAAGGCTATTGTCCAAATAAATTTAAAAAAAAAAAGTCACCTTAAACAAAGCCCCTGATTTCCAAATTCAAAAAAAAAAAATTCAAGGAAAATATATATTTGTGCTACTGCCAAGAATATCATGGTAGGATTTGAATGAGAATTTTCCATTATTATCTTTCCACATCATCCTATCCTTATCTTGTCAAACCACCTCCACCGTGTACAGGGCATAAAAAAACTCATCAACTACTTTTTACCACTATGCTTCACAACCTAAAGCTAAAAACTAAAAGCCTCCACAACCCAAAAGTAATTGAAGTATGGTCCAAGATTGGACGTGGATAAAGACGTTGAAGAATAGGGGGAAAAGTGCTCTTTCTAATCTAAAAAAAAAAAAAAAAAAAAAGAGGGTTAATCCTTGAAATGGTATGTATCTCTCTATTAGTACAGAACATTTATCTTGCCCCATCTAAAGGTACATCCATCAACTCAGGAACATCTATGAAATCCAAGAACTCACTCATAGTCGTGGAAATATGTGTGAAACTCCACGTCTCTATCTAACAACATTAATATGTCTTCCAATGCACTATGGTTTCTCCTATCTACCATTAGCCTACAATAGATCCTCTAAGAGATCCTTTACATGAGTACACAAAATATTATTAGTGTTACTACCTATTTTTTTTCCCTAATATATTCGAGAGTCCCTAAATCTCATTGCAAGTTTAGGTTCCTCAATTAGTAAGATCTTTTAAGAAAAATTTCATACAAACTTACAAATTAGTGGTAGATTATTATTATTTTTTAATTTTTTTGGCGGGATAAGTGTCAATTGGTGATAGTTTTTTAATAGTTCAATATTTTGAATTTTGCATTATAATTTTGATCCAATTAATCTTACGAACAAAGCAATGAAAAATAGAACCACCAATAAAATGGATCTTGCTCCATATAAGGTTCGTAGACCCAGGTAAAGTTTCATGGAAAGCAAATAATACATTTGCCTACAACAACCGAAAAGAGTAAATAATAACTAATTTATAGTTGGTTAGATTTTGTTAGGGAAAAACTGTGATAGACCTTCAAAAAGGAGGCTTCACCATTCAAAACCACATGCAAAACAGAGAAAAAAAATATGACAAAATAGAGGACAAAAATCTAAACATCAACATTCAAAACTAGCACCAAAAATCACAAACCCACTTAAATTTGAAGATCAAAACCACCAAAACTATGTTAGGAATGTGTTATTCTTTATTTATTCGCAAAAAAATGATGATACATATATAGATACATATATATGTCTGTCAATATGGAGAGAGAAAGAATAGTTTTTCACTTACCTTTGGCGAATGAGAAGAATGAGTTCAATCGTTTTGCCCGGTAACACAGACCACTACATCGTTCAAACCCCTTCCCACCGTCCGAACAACTCGTCTTCTTTGCGTCAAAACCTTTCGTCTTCCCTGCTTCCTCTCTTCATCTGTTGCTTCTTTCTTTTCCCTCCAAAATTAGTGGTGAAAAGAGATAAAATAGTTAATTTAGGGTTAGTTTTGGTAATATATTGGGGGTTTAATAAGAATTACATTTTTTTTAGTGATGTAATGAGATGGAGGGTGTAAAGAGGTTAAATAGTGGTATAAGTAGAATCACCCTAAGTAATTTGATAATTTGGGCCTTCAGGGCATTTTAATAATTTGTGCCTTAGGAGCATTTAGGTCAATGATGCCTTAGGGGCACAATTGTAATTTGACCATTAAGGGCATTTTGGTAATTTCAACCCTTAGGGACATTTGGTCATTTCACACAACATATATGTAATATTATAGACCTAAAGACAATTTGGTAAAATTGACTAGGATGAGTATTGTTTAGAAGATAGTGGATCCAACTATCTACGGGTTAGAATCCCAGACACTGTGTAGTTTGAGAGGAATAATAGCTTCTGTAGACTGGGTGGTTTGGATTTTCTGACATGCAGCTCGGAGGGAGCTTGTGGCATGATCAAGGTAGAACCTAGTATATATTTACTTACAGTTTGGACATAGTATGTGTTGGCGAGGCCAGATTTATTACCTTGTTGGCAAGTTATTGACACCATGTTGGCAATTATTAATTTTGAATTATTTCTTTTATTTACTTATTCTAGTGTGAGCTAATTAAATAAGATAGACTTAATAAGACTAAGTAAATTAATCCGAAAATTGGATATTTCATTACATAATTTTACTCAATACTCACTCCGTGCATGTCCACCGATGTCAATGTCGAGACATATAGTTATTTTGTTAGGTTTAGATCCTAGGTTAATTAAGTTTGCGTGCCTTTGTACCTTTTTGTCGCATTACTTAAACATTTCTTCCATTATATTATGTTGTATTCTATTTCATAGGAATACGTGATGATAAGATTGATTTATGAAATGTAGTTTTCATATATTTTTCAAAAATATTTAATCATCATTTCTTTAAAAATAATGAATTAGACACATTTCCCAATGCAAGTCATTTATGCCCCAAATTGCTTTTCTTGTTACTTAACCTCTACATAAATTTAAGAAAAAGGATAACAAGTACATTTTCTAAGGGCCTGGCTTCCCTCCAGTCCCAGATCAGACTGGAGGGTGCTGTTGGGCCTGTGGGTACCCACCACGGGTCTCGTTTTGATAATCCAAACCGTTCAATGTATAGAACTCGTGAGTACTATATGTCTATAAAAATCATGTCAATTGGGTATCGATAGTTACGTGATCAAATCAGTTTTGTATAAAACAAAATAGACGGTGAAAAAATAAACAGTTAACAGAAAACTGATCCGATGAGCTACCTCTCAATATTTGATCAATGTGATTTTTTACAGGCATATAGTAATTAATGAATTTTATATATTGAACAGTTTGGATTATCAAAACGAAACCTATGATGGGCCTCCACAGGCCCAACAACACCCTCCAGTCTGGTCTGGGACTTGAGGGAAGCCAATGCCATTTTCTAATGGCATTCAGGCCACCGGGCACATTTTATAAGGCACACCTAATTTTCAGAATTGAATGAAAATAAGCTAAGGAAGGTGATTTCAAGAATGAATTAATTAATAAATACAATCAAAGCATTAGTTAAGAATTTTTCCTACTTAGTTGATGATTTTGTTTACAACTGGAGACAGATCAAAGGTTCTTATTAAGCTTTTATGGGGGCTCTGCAACTACAGGGTGGATATTAGTTTCACATTCTTTTTCTCTTCTTCTTCTGTTGGTTGGTTCCTTACCAACTTGGTGGAGTGCAAGCTTTCATCTTGGTTTTCTTCCTAAGGCCAACTTAGTGGGATTAGTTAGAAGCCTTTGATGTTATTTGCATCCCTTTTCTTTATTGATTGCATCTCGGTTCCTCATTGACGTAATCAATAAAAATTTTCTTTTGCCGATCAAAAAAAAAAAAAAGTAATTACTTGTCACCTGATTAATTTTTGAAAATTGGGATGTGACATAAACAATTGTAGCACACGAACTCAAACCTTGATCATTATTCTTTTGATTAGAACAAACACATCTTTGAATATATCAAAGTTAGAAATAGAAGTATAAATAACCCATTTAGATCCATCGATTTAGGTAGGTGATTGATGAACACCATGAACTTCTCCTTAGTCCTTTCATCCTTCTCTGATTTGATTCTCCTTTGTTGGGTTCAAAACTAGTTTCCATCCTCCTTTTTCTCACGATCACTACGACTAAGAAGATCATTAAAATAGTTTGCGTACTAACTCCATAAATCCTTGGTGAACTTGCATTTTTCTTCTTATGCTCATTGCATTCCTTTCAATGTTTTAAAACGTAGACTAGTGAGGGAACTAGAAAAAGAATTGAGTGGACGGATCACTGGTTCAACCGTTGGATCAAGTTGAAATTGAACCGTAATGTCATAATTATTTTATAAATATATTAAAAATGACTTAATAATAATATAAGGATTAAGATACATTTATTTAAATTATTTTAAAATTTTAAAATACATTCATAATCACATAAATGTATTTATATTTATTATTTACAAAATATACAATGTTTGAAACAAAATATAATAAAGATAAATATTTACCAAATCTAAATGAAAGTTGAAGGTGATAGAGTGGTTATAATATTGTCATACTACTTTCTTGTGATTATGTGTTCAACTCCAAATTAATGTGTATATCATAAAAATGATATTTAAAATTTAATATATAATTATATTGATTATTTGTATAAAAAAATTTATTTATACTTGTGAATAAGAAAAAAATGAAGAAAAAGCATATATATATATAATATATATGTACTACATATTAATAGGGATTAGTAAAGCATTTGCTTTATCAAGTAGAGACAGGTGTGGACAAACGTCGGGGCCAAATTTGAGTCGGGTTGGCACTACATAATAAGACATTTTGTATTTGTCAAAATCCTGATCGACCTTAACATTAGGCTTCCATATCTGCTCAAGCCTGATCCAAAAAATAATTACAAATCCTGAATTCATCCATCGGGCTATATGTTTTAAAAAAAATTAAAATATTTCATAATTAAATTCAATCACACATTATATTTCTTAAATTAATATATTGACATCATTATAAATTAAAAGATTTTGTATATAAATTGAAGGATTTTTTTTACATAAATTCAATCACACATCATCATAAATGTAATTTTTAATAAAATCAATAAGAATAAAGTCTAGATTCCAAATATATATATATATATATTAATGTATTATAAATAAATAAATAACTAAATAGCGGGCTGGGCCGGGTTAGGTTGGGAGTATAAATCCCAAGCCCAGCCTATTAATATTTCAGGCTGAAAATATTGGCCCAGCTCAACCCTATAGGCTAAAACAACTTCCCAAGTCCTAAAAAAATAGAATTAGATCAGGTGGACTGAACGGGCCAACGGGCCGATATCCACTCATAAGTAGAGGTACCTATTTTCAAAACTTGGTAGAATGATTTTTGCAATAAGCACTATAGCTTGGAGGTGCCTATATTTGACTCTTTGATTATCTTGATTGAGAACGTTCTTAGTTGATATTTGAGCCTTGGTTGAGGTGTTACCTTAGTGGTTGGGTGAGATTGAATCAGAAACTCCAAATTCGAATAATTGTTATTGAGTAGATTTCACTCTTTTATCATTTTATCTCTCCATACTTTGAATCTTGATGTGAGGCTAGAACCATTGGAAAGCTTACTTTTGGGGCTTCAATTTGGGCATAAGAATGACCCTAAACGGAATCCGGACGAGAGAGTTATACCTATTTGAATTTTGAGTTTCTATGTTGGAAGCATGTTCGCTCGAGCGAGATTTTCTTTACTCGAGTGAACTGCGCGATTTTCAGAGATTCTGGGAGCTTCTTTTCTACACTTGAGCCAAGATTCCTTCGCTCAAGCGACCAAGTCGCTAATAGACATTATAGTGACTTTTTGGCCCCAAAACTTTTTTTTCTCCCTCTCTTCTCCTCCCATGCTCCAAACCCGAAACCCTAACCTTCCAAACTCTTGATTTCTCTACTTTTTACCCAAGATTCACCCCAAATCTTTCAACAAGGTTGAAGAGCAAGCATAGATCAAGACTTCTACCGATTGTTCTGCGATTTCATTGGAGTTTCAAGTTGGGTCTTCATCTTTAGCTTCGAATCTTGAGGTAGGGATTTCTTTGCTCCTTTTCAATACCTCATCTATAGATAGATATGTGGTAGATTTTATTGCATAAAAATCATATCCGTTATAGATTTCTTTGAAAGGGGATCTAGGGTTTGTTATTTGTGAATGAGATTGTTAAATCGATTGTTGTTTAGGTTAATCAAGGGCTAGTCTAACATGTTTATGTTAAAAGGGAGAAAAAGCCCTCATTTAATGTTTTGACTTGGTGAATTAAAAAGGGGTAAAGTTGAATAATGTTTGTAAATTGTTATTATGGTTTGTGTAAATGTGTTAATAGCTAAAAGGCAGAATTAACTATAGCATTGGAATTATTTGGATTGATCTTGTTAAGTTAAGTTGGGTTGTGGCTTTGATATCCATGGATTTAGTTTTTGTGAAATGAAAAGAATGGATTGGGGATAAAGAGTGGACTAAGTTAACTTGGAAAATAAGAGAATTGATTTTTGAAAAGAAATAAAGAAATCATAACACTATGTGAATTTCATAAATGAGCTTGAGGTTGGATTATGAATATTTTATTTTACTATTGTTGTTGTTGGATTTAAAATCTCGTGAGAGTTGGATTATTATAATACATGTGTTGAGTACATACATTTAGAGGTTTTGTCATTGGTTATCGGTGGAGGATGACATTATTGTGTTGAATAGTTTATGTGTATGCATTACACTTGTGTTAGTTGTACTTTGTCATGTTGTGATGATTGGTAGTGTATACTGTGCTAAGAATGAGAGGTACCATTACCTTCCAACTAGCGCCTAGAGAATTAGTTACGCTTAGAATGAGAGGTACTAGTACCTTCCAGCTAGCGCTTGGAGAACTTGGCAAACGTACCATTACCTTCCAGCCGGTGTCTAGTAAATTAGTATTTCGTTATGGAAAGGTGTATCCTTAGCTTACCGTACTTAAGGCAGGTAGAGCAAAGCTTATTTTTCGTTATTATCTCAATGTACCTATGTATATCATGCATTATGATGGTTATGGTTCAAGAAAGCCGTGTTGTCTCATATGTTGAGTAGATAGTTATTGGGTGCTTATTATTTTTGTTTTTCATGTTAGAAGTACATATGCATATTTGAACGTGTTGGAAAATGATGTAGACCATGTGTTGAGTTCGTAAATAATGTGAAGGAAATCAAAGATTTATGAACATGTTTCAAACTTCAAAACAAAATAGTTGTTATGAGATATCTTGATATGGGAAATGAAAATTAACTATGAATTGTCTGTATTGTTAAAGGAAATGAATAATTTTGGGAAAAATGCTTATGTAAATATTCTTTGGTTATAAACCGTCACATTATTTATGTAGTATGAAACTAGGCATTCATAATCATAGCTATCTGTATGTTGTTATTGTTTAGGATCATGTTGAGATCCCTATTGGACTATATGTTCATCTCACGTTGCTAATCCTTTTTCAGGTGAATGTCGAGAAGTGTTTCAAGGTCATTGATCTTCTTTATCTATTGGCCACGGGACCTTTTATTTGTGGGCGGAATGCCATTGAAGTAAAAGGGTTAAACCCTTTCTCTTAATTTAAAAGATGTAAGCCTACGAGCAATTTATTTAATTATAACTCCTGTTGCATTCATATTGTATTTGGATGAGAAAATCTTTATTTATGCGTTCTTGTAAATATAAAGAGTTTCCGTATGTTATCTCCGAAATTGAATCTATAATAATGATTTGCTAATGGAATTTGAGTAGTGAAAAGCGGGGCGTGACACCATTGGCCCGCTCGAGGCCCACTCAAAACTCGACCTAAGGCCTAGTATCATTTTTGGTGGAAAAAAATAAAATTTTGGTGAAAAAAATTGAAAAAAAATGTTCAAGCCCTGCCCAAGCCCAAGCCCAAGCCGAGGCCCGATGCCCGGCCTGCCCGAGGCCCAAATACACCCTAGGCCTGGGCATAATTTTCTGGCTTGTGGGCTGAGCTGGGCCAACTCGAATTTTAGTGGGAGTCCGCGAGGCCCGACATGGGCCAGCCCGAGCCCAAACCCAGGGCTAGGTGGGTCGGATCTAACCAGGCCAAGCTTACACCCCTGCCCACTAAGAGTTGAAGTGGTTTTTCATTACTATACTCTATAAATCGTAATTTTTGGGGAAAATTTTGTGTATACTCTCTGCATTTTAATTTTTGTATCATTTTGATCTATATAATTTTAATTGACTCCATTTGAACATTGAATTTATAATTTTGTCTTAATTTAGTCCAATTACTTACAATTGTTAGCATTTTGTAATAAAAAAATATGTATATTAGTGAGATATGTTATTCTTTTAGAGGTAAAATTATAAGCTTGCTTAATTCGGTGGCTTAACCTCAACCAATTCAGTGATAATTTTTTGTCAAAAAAACTAACTGTGTTATCAATTAGACCAAATTGAGACAAAATCTAAAATTAAGAGTAAATATTGAGTCAATTGAAAGTGTAAGGATCAAAATGATGTAAGAGGTAAAATATAAGGGCTACCAGTGTAATTTTTCCTAATTTTTTTGGTCAAAATATTGGAATCTGATTTAAAGTATAGTTGAAGTTGAATGCTACATAATATTTTGGAGGTGTAAGGTAGTACACAATGAAAATGTGATAAACAATAGAAAGAGAGAGATAGGATAAGAGGAACAATTATTTTTTGATTGGTAAAGAAATAGACTTTATTGATGAAATAAACCTACAATATGTGAAGATTACATCAATACAGGGAGGAGGAAGTGCACAGAACATCATAGAAGAGCTACACAATCTCAAGTAGGTTAGCACCAAGTAGCTTGTAGCTTATCCAATCATTTACTAGCACTCTTTAAGGTTGGTGAGAAACCAACACAAAAAACAAGAGGAAAGTTCAAAACAGAGCAACAGACAGACAGAAAAACACCAAATCTAGCAAACCCCACTTATCTTCTATGCCCAATGCTATTTCTAACCTGCTGAATTTGATGCACAAAGTCATTAACAGAGTAGAACCTCCCAATTGAGTGGGTTTTGAGCAAAGACCTACCCTGAACAATTGGGAGATTAAATAAAGGGAAAATGAGGTTTTTTTTTTTTTTGGCTCAAATAGTTGAATAAAGAGTCAACAAAAATATGATCTTAAGGTAAATCTCTTTTACCAGAACAGTTGAAGAAAGGAACATAGATTCGTTATATATAAGGGAAATAGAACAATAGAGAACTACAATCCAACTGAAATTATTACAATTAAAGACAACAGACACCATCACAAAATCATAGAAATTAAGATAGCGAAAAGCTCATATGACACAACACACAATGAGAAACAATAATTTTTTCAAAACATCTAAAACAATAGCTTCTCCAAAGCATCACAGCACAATGGTAGTATAAGTAACTTGAAAGTAACTCAAACTGCACATTCACACAATCCCTGAAAACATTCGCAAGGGTTTCAAAAAACCCTTCTCCTTCGTAAGCTGCCTGGATTTCGGGCATTGATTCTTCAGATGTATCTTTCTCTAGCTTTTTTATTTCGTCCAAGTGCATAAGTAGAAGCCAAACATGAGTAACAAATTGTCCACCACTTCTAAGCTCTTGAGCATGATGCTTCAATAGGCAACGGCTTGCGGCATAACATAACATCTCCACCCACACATTGCTCATAATATTCCACTTGTTCTCTTTCTCCGTCAAACCACAAACAAGTTTTTGGATCTTATTCATTGTCAAATTGTCGGTGCTCCATTCTTTCTTAAGGAATAGCTTATAAGGTTTGACATTAGATGATCCAGAATCTCTTTCATCAAAAAAACTTTTTCACATCAATATAGGCCTCATCAAACGTGTCATTATCATCACAGATGGGTAAACTAGGACATATGAGAAGCGGATGCATTATGAATATGACAATATTTTAGTTGTTTCCACTTCATTTGTGACCAACTTAGGATTTTCTAATTCTAAATGATAGCAAACGTCCGTAGCAACATGCCATATGACAATACTTTCATCAAATTCTAGCTCAATAATCCACTCAAATGCATCCAGATGTCCATAATTTGTAGAGGTCCACCCACCTATTTTTTTGTTTAAAGTGTCAGAAGTTTCAGCTTCGGGAACATTCCTCTTCAGCTCATTGCGAAGCTGATTGATGATTAGTTCTTTCAAACTAGGTTGGATTGGACTCAACGGCAGGCTAAACTTCGTCAACATGATTTCCCTATCCCACACAGGTTCTACAATATTATAGAACATTTTACGCTTATTTTTGGTGCAATAGTTTAGTAAACTAAATTGTCCCATAAGCTCATACCACCGTTTGCTTTTAGAGAACACAAATTCGTGTAGATCAAAAACTGGCATGACCAACTTACTCGGGTCATACTTAAATGCCCAAACAATTGCCCAATTTGAACAAAGTTGCGCAAGAACTCCAACTATCTCTAAAACAAGGGCTTCAACAAGCAAACATATGGTAATCGGCATATCACCTTCTAAAAGCTCACGAGGCTTTTTAAATAAGAAAAATACCACTAGAACAAAAGTTATGCAAGAGAAACTAATCAATTTAAGAATGCTTCCACAGAATGTAAAAACAATACCTACTTTGCCGAAGAGGATGTCATACATCAATCCCAACTCAATCTTAATCAATTTGAAAGTATTGCAAGTAGTACCCCTTTCAAGTACCCATTTGCGGAATTCATGAATCAATTCGTGTCTAGGTTTGTTATGTGCATTATTGGGAATAAAGGTCTGGAAATAAGAATAGGCTTGGAGCATAAATTTCACAGTAGGTCATTGTTCATCTGCAATACTATTTCTAAATTTGGATTCATCTAACACAACAAAACCCTCATACTTTTCCTTAGATCCTGACTTGATTACAAATACTCTCTCTTCATACTTGATAATTCTAGAAAAAAACATCAACAGAGCCAGAAGAGACAACTTATCATGAATATTCCAGGTTACAATCATGATAACACTTGTTCTTACACCTTGTGTAAGTAGTCCTATAAGTTGTTTCAACACATGTTGGTTTCTTCCAAGCGTAGGATAGTTAGGGTATCTAGACCTCCAAGAAAGAAAAATATTATTCATGCCCATAAACCTTTCAACATATTTGTTGAATTAATATTAGTGGCGTCAACATTGAGCTTGGAGTCCTTTCCAAGAGCAATTGTTGCTAGCAAATATAGTAACCAAACACCCTCATTAATCATCAGCCCTGTTGTACTCTTTCTACGGCATTGTCTGAAAATATGAAGGTACAATTGAGTAAAGAGGATGCATATAGCTAGAATCCTCAAGTCCCAAACATCCCATTTTTTTCTCAAGTTTTCAAGAGTAGTCTTATGGACTATCTTACAAATTCTAATGCACAACATGATTCTCTTTTTTGTGATGCAGATGTAGATAGGAAAAAAAGGAGGGGGGAATTAAACACACTTACAATCTTACTAACATGGAAACCAAATGCAAGAGAGAGCCCCACAATTACACTATGTCTGGTAACTGAGGAGAGAAGAGAAAAGAGATGATTATACAAGTGTTTTTTTTTTTTTTTTTGAGAAACAACCAAAACAACCTTTATTGATGATCAACAAACAGAACAGATACAGAGGAGAACATCAACAAAGACCAATGGTGCAAAAAGCATCACAGCTTCCATAGCCACTACCAACTAGGTTGGCACCAGCTAAAGAGCCCAATCATCTGCTAGCACCACCCCAAAGTTGGAGAGATTCCAACCAAAAGGAAAAAGAAGAAAACAAACACAGCAACACGATAGAACCAGACTAAGAGAGTTACACATCCCTCCCTCTAATGCAACATCTCACTTGCCTAAGATTTACCAAAAAATCCTGCACTGAAAAGTGGTGCTTAGAATACCTTTGTTTCAACCATAATGCAATTCTCACCTTTATCACGTCACACAGCTCTGCCAAGTTTGGAATAGAGGCATTTAACACTGTAGCATTCTTGTGTTTCCAGAGAGACCACAACACAACCAGAGGCACTCCTCTTCAAATCTTCCTCTCTTGACTCCTAAAACATTGTCCTTTCCACCATAATAGAATTTTGTAACAACCCCATACTGTTTACCGGAAATTTACTGAATTACATACTGATTACTGCTAAACTAGAATGCTTATGACTGATAATTAAACTAACTGGAGTACTGAACAGACTGATTGAAAATTGAAAACGAATTGACTGAGTATATCTATTGTATTGCATTTTTATCTTTTCGATTATTTGATTATTTGTTCGTGTTTATATGTTTAAACTGCAAATTGCAGGCATTATCGGCGGCCGAATTAGAAACCGTTTAGTATTTCATGAACAGTAGAATTTATCTGATTTTATGGTATATTTATTTAAAATGTGCTTAGGTATGATTAAACTAGATTAAACAAAGCCAATTTAAGAGTTTGCCTTAATTACAACTTTGCCACCTAGTGGGGCCTTTGTTTATCCACATATGTTGAGCCTTATACATGTAGATTAAACATTTCATCAGCCTTTCTCTCACACTTAGCCGACCAAAGAGGAGAATTAGAGAGAGTAGGAGAGAATTGAGTTCATTTGGTGGGATTGCTTGGAATTGAAGTGTAAATTGTCAAATTGGACTTCTAAACCTTGAACACAAGACTTAGGTAAGGAAATATAACCTCTCAATGTTGAGTTTATGTTGTTTCTTGCATGATCCATGCCAAATTGTTGAGTTGAGTCTTGTCTTAGTTCTAGCATGTTGAATTAGAACATAATTCATGCATGCATGTTTGAATTGATGAGTTTTGAGGTGTTTTCATGGTAAAATTGTACATGCATGTTCATAATTAGGCTTGAGTCCATGAATTCATCATGTTCTTGAAGAAATGAGTCCTTTTGGACAAGCTTTGAAGGTTGAATTTGGTTTGAATCCATGCATGTTGCATACTCTCCATGTTCATGAAAAATGGGTTTGAAAAATGGTTTCAATTGACTAACCTTTGGGGCTTAAATTCATAAATTGAGCTTTAAAACTTGTTATACATTGGATTTGGATGTATTTTCCAGAATTTGGGCCCAAGAGGTCGAGTTTTGAGTGAAAGAATGCTTGGTTTGAGCTTAGGAGACAAATCTGGAAATTCCAGAATTTGGCTTCTTCACTCGAGCGAAGGATTCTTCGCTCGAGCGACCAACCTTTGTTCGAAGCTACGCTCGAGCGTAGGATTGGTGGCTCGAGCGTAAAATTGCAGCATCCAGTACTTTTACTGTTTCGACAGACCGCTCGAGCGAAGGATTTCTCGCTCGAGCGAAGCCTTTGATTTTGGAAGCTCGCTCGAGCGAATAAAGGCTCGCTCGAGCGAATTAAGGCTCGCTCAAGTGAGGCTCCTATTTTCAGCAAACTTTGCAAAATGTTTTCTAGGTGTATTTTTGCATCCTCATCCCATTCTAGGCATCCTTAGGCCTAGTTTAAGACATCTTAATGAGGATATAGATGTAGAACACACCATGGCAAATAAGGGATTAAGTTATGATTTTCCCAACTGTGTAGCTTAGTGTGTGTTCAACCTGTGAACTGTGTAGGGTTGGCAACTGGGGAAACACGCTCTAGCATACCGTAGCCCAAACTCTGTGAGTAACAATTGTGTAAAGATATGTTCAAAATGATTATCTTCTTTCGAATCTTTGGAACTTTTCTTGGAATCGTATTATTCTTGAATGAATGTATGTCCTTTATTTCAACTGTCTGTGGCATCCTTAGCACCCATCACATCGTTATCATTATAGAGATCTCTGTCGGTTCCTCGTGGAACCATTATTTCATCGATTGATGGCCATCATTACTGTTCATCTTTAAGACCCATCTGCATCGCTATGCTAATGGATGTACCACATATGACTGAATAAGCATTACGATTGAAAAGATCAAATCTTTGTTCAATGAACTGTTTTCTTTACTGTAAGGACATTACATTCTTAACCTCTTTACACATTATGTTATTCACTGGGCTTTAGCTCACTGCTCATATATATATGTAGGTGTACAGGCACCGGACCAGAGCTAGAAGCGTCAAAGTAAACTCCAGTTTTGTCAAGCCAGCCTAAGTGCCTCACTGCGAGGTTCCGAGCCTACTATGCTAAGGCTTAGGGGTGTTTTAGTATTTCCCCTTTTTGCACTGTCGTACTGTTTTGTAATAACCGAATAGATTGTATAGACTGAATGCTTACTGTACTATAATAGGGATTAAGTCCCTGTTTCACTGAATGACATGTATGTATTTGTACTGTTCTGTAAATATGCATGAAAAATCTTTTTGGCATACAGTTATCCTGACTCATTGGACATTATTTATTTCTTGTATTGGCTTCGTCGAGGCCTGTACTCTATTCTCAGATATTCATAAGCAGGCCTTGGTAATCTCGGATTCTTGGCGATTCTGATGCTAAACCCATAGGGCCGGGTTTGGGTCGTGACAAATTCCTTCAACAGATTCAGGTAAAGCCCCTACAACATTCCACCAATATAGCATTGCAAAACCACACCTTCCAAGCAAATGGGCAAGAAACCAACACATGATTCACTGTTTCTAACTCAGCATTACAAAAAACACACAATGTTAAAGCAGAACTATGAAGGACACCAATTCTTTGTAAGAAAACTGAAGTTTAATTCTATTTCCCCAAGCTAGCCAAGTAAAGAATTGGATTTTTGGTGGCATGTAATGAATCCACACTAATTTAGTAGATCTTAACAAAGGGCCTACTGGAGCCAACAAACCTTTATAAACAGAGCAGACAAAGAACACTCATGAGGATGTCACATTCCACACTAGACTATCTATTTGATCTAATATAGGACTTAGTGCTGCTGCAAGGAAGTTTCTAAGCCTGAAAACCCCACTAACCTCCCAATCATACAACCTTCTTCTGAACTGACACACCCAATTTCCTTCAGCAACCTTTTGATCATGCATTGATCTAAGTGATTCCTCTTTATTCACCACCAAACCATACAAACCCAGAAAATTCCTCTCTAAGACATATACTATTCCACCATTTGTCCATCCAGAATCTAACATTATTCCCATCCCCAATCTTTAGCTGAAAGTTATTCATATAATACTCCAAGAGAGTGTTATTTGACTCTGCGATGGTAATTATGCCTTTATATACACTAGACATAATAGTAGTGGTAGAAGTAGATGGAATCCAATCCCTGAAGTCCACTTTATACTTACTACAAATAACTCTTCCCCACAATGCTTCCTTTTCATACCCAAATCTTCACCGCCTTTTGATTAGTAAACAATAATTTACCACATTCCCAGACCCCCTTGCTTCAAGCTTTTTAGTCCGATCCTCTCATTTGATAATATGCACCTTTCTTCTTACTTCTGATCCTCCCCAAAGAAATGAGGCTTGCAATCTCTACAATATTCTAGCTACCCCATCCGACATTTTAAACAATGACAGATAATACACGGGCAATGATGCAAGAACAGATTTAATTAGAGTAAGCCTATCAGCATGGGATAAAAGTTTCCTCTTCCAGCTAGCTAATATGCTTCTCACTTTATCCACCATTAGTTTCCAGGTTGCTTTACAACTGGGATTAGCCCCTAAGGGCAGCCCTAAATACTACAAAGGCAGCTTCTTGGTCTTGCAATTTAGTATATCAGCAAATATATCCAAAGAACCATTAGCAACACCCACTCCACAAACCTGACTTTTATGATAATTAATCCTCAACCCAGACATAACCTTAAAGCACCTTAATATCCTCTTCAGGCTTCTAACCTCCTCATCTTCAACTTCACACAAAAGTAAGGAATCATCAACAAATTGCAAATGAGACAACACCACACCCCCAACCCCTATTTCCACTCATTTAATAACACCCAATTGGTATGCCCTATTTAATAATACATTCAAACCCTCAGCCACCAAGTTAAATAAGAATAGAGACAATGGATTTCCTTGTCTAAGACCTCTCTGTGGACAAAACTCATTAGTAGGAGAACCATTAACAAGGACTAAAATACGAGCTATTGTAACACACTCCATAATCCATTATGACCATCTTAAACCAAACCCAAAATTCAGAAGCATTGAGTGTAGAAATCCCCAATTTATTGAATCATAGGCCTTCTCAAAATCAAGTTTAATTATTACACTCTTTTTCTTAGACTTCTTCCACCCATCCACCACTTCATTCGCAATAAGTACACCATCAAGGATATTTCTCCCCTCAAGAAAAGCTTATTGGGTTTCACTGATAACACTAGGAAGCACTGTTTTTAGCCTTATTGACAATACCTTGGTTAAAATTTTATACACTGAACCAACAAGGCTAATAGGAGAAAATAAAATATTATGATTTCTCTTATATTTGTTTGAATGAATAGGAGAAAAAAGAAGATAAAATACATTGATTTATCTCCTATCTTATTTAGTAAAGCTATATAAAAGAATTAAAATGAAACGATATCATGTTATGTTATTAAATTAACATTTTATAGATGTTAGTCTTTGTATTTCTTCTATATCTAAAAGAATAGTTTTGGTATTATAACATATTAATATTTTGTTATTTCTTTTCTCTTCTAATCTCTCTTTTTTTGAAGAGATTCAAAATGGGGATTAGGAGAGAAATGGATCGATGCTTTCCATTTGTTTCCATTTTACTCAATACTTACCTAAACAAGTGATATAGACTAAGAAAATTACATTTATTTTCTTCCCAAATCACCCAATCTAAATTTGTAACGCCCCGAAATGATCCCAACATATCTAAAACATCTAACCACATTCATTGAATGGACTCGCCAATCTCCAACTTCTTTTTTGTCATAAATCTCTATGGTTTACATAATAGCTCCACATGCAATTTGTACATTCATAGGTAAGAAAACACATGAATCTATAGCATGTGAAGCTTATAGTCTCAAAATAAATAAAATGTCCTTATGGGCTACAACTTCCAAGGCTTAAGCCCGGTTACACAAACACGGTCTCTCCGACCCATACAAAAATAGCCCTTGGCTTTACAATTAAATCACAACAAAATAGAGTATTACTCTTCACAACATTCCCACGCCTTCAACTCGGCGGGATCACTACATCTTTACCTGCACGAAAACCCAGAGAGGTGAGCATAAAGCCCAGTAGAGAAACCTTAACAAGGTATATACATTTATGCAGATTCCCAACATTTAATGTAAATGCAAATGTTATGCCATGTCATTTTAAGATAATCTCATGTCATGCCTTTCTTGAAAATCACCAAGCTTTCAATAAACATTTTACAATCTCATCAATTTTCCAACTTCCAATTTTAAATCATAAGGGGCAGTAAATACGACACTGGTAATCCTTAGGTCAGTGTCTGCAAATAGCCTCTACGAGCTCTACCAATACCCCACTTTACCGGTTGCTAACCGAAAGGGAAGTGGCACCTCCTCCGCGCGTGTTTTCGGTCTTTCACCCTGGACACTCAGGCCAATTCATCAATCCCATCTACACCACCTAACCGGACTTACCAACGTATTTACCCCTTTAACATAACCGTAGTTCTCATTATGATATAACCTTTCTCAATGTAAATGTTTTCCAGCTCATGTCAAGATGTATAAAAATGACAAAATTTAAATGAGGATATGATGCAACAATTGATATCTCATAGCATTTCTTCATTTACCTTCCTTCAATGCCATCACACAAAATAACCACATGCTCCACCGACGCTAATTAACACATAGCAATAGCTTCTCATAATGCACATTTCTTAACATTCTAGTCATTCCAATACTATATGAAATTTTCAAATATCAACTTCCAAGATTTCAATTCACAAGTCCATGGTATTCAACAATCATCATCTCACAATTAAATATTTTTCATGCATCTAACCCAACTTAAAATTAAATCCTCCATTCTCTCATATTAAGGAGGCTACCACTTTTCTTACCAAACGTGAACTCCACACTCCCTCACCCATTGTTACACAAGAAAAGAAATTTATTCCATGGATTTCCTATGTTTTCAAAAAGCCCCAATTTTCTAGGTTTTCACAAAAACCTAACATTGTTAATCTCTTTCATAAAATCTCACTTTACTCTTTAATCCTCACTCATATTATCCAATATTTCAAGAAAATCTTTAAAAGAACACATGATAGTGTTTATTTCATAAAAATCATCAACTTTCTAGAACCACCAAACCCATTTTCGAAATTGCAAAAGAAACTCACAAAATCAACTTAAAACTTACATAACATATATATAACTCAAAGGAAACCCTACCTCAAGGTTCGATGAAGAAATGATGAAACCCTATAGTCAAAGGATGAGAGGATCTTGGATTTCCACCACACCAAGTGAAGCCCTAGTTCTTGATCTTCAAGATTAGAGGTAGATGATGATGATCTTGACTCAAGATTTGCAAGGATCAAAGTATTTTGGGTGTTTGAGAAGGTTTTCTAGAGAGAAGGCTGAGAAAAATAGGGTTTAGTGTGAGAGAGTAATGTCTAAAATGAGAGATACTTTCGGACAAAAGGAGGGAAAAAAATAGAGTTTTGGATCGCCATTGACCGCGACGGCGTAGCTTTCTTTTCTTTCCTTAAGCGCGTCACCGTTCATGCGGTGGCCCCAACCGCTCGTGCGGCGGCCCCAACTGCTCAAGCGGCCCACCTCCACCCCTCGTGCGGGTCATTTCCCCCCTCGTGCGTTTTAGACAATGTGCAAACTCATGAGATTCAACCCCCACCGCTCATGTGGCCTCCCCGGCCGCTCGTGCGACCTTTCTCCACAAGTGCGGCCCTTGCCCAGCAGCCCAGAATTTCCCACTTCACTCCTGGGCACTCTGGACTCACCCGCACACCCTCCGGAACAAGCGAAATTCAACACCAAATAAAATAAGAACTAGAAAACCATTTCCGGACGTTTCAAACCCAACAAAGATAGAAAGGAAACAAAACGAAGAGAAAAAGAAATAAAAAGGAAAAGACTCGGTTGTCACAACCTTCCCACCATAGGAAATTTCATCCCTGAAATTTGAATAAACTCACTAAACAAGTGTGTTTCAAGCAAATATGATTATTTCAACATCATTATCAAATCACAACATTTACGTTCAACTAAAATTTAGCATTTTTCTCATCATCATCTCATTAAAACACAATTGCTCAAGCTAGAATGGAATGAAACATCTATAACAAAATATCATCTCTTCATAACCTCATGCTCAAATTATTAACATATATAACAATAAACGATCAACGATTGACATCTTTTCCCTTCAACACAAGGGAATATTATAATTCAAAATAAATAACTAAGGATGCTCAAATAAATCTGGATACTTTGAGTGGACTTCCGCCTCCCTCTCCCAAGTCGCTTCCTCAATCCCATGGTGTCTCCACAACACCTTCACTAACGGTATGGTCTTGCCCCATAACACTTGCTCTCGGGTATCCAAAATTTGAACCAGTCGCTCTTCATAGGAGGCATCCTCATTTGCCTCCAAATCAACCTAATCTAACACGTGAGAAGGGTCGAGTTCATACTTCCTAAGCATTGACACATGAAACACAATGTGAACCCCCGAAAGTTGCGGCGATAAGGCTAACCGGTAGGCCACTTCCCCGATTCTCTCCAATATCTCGAAAGGCCCAATGAACCTCGGAGACAACTTCCCGCTCTTACCAAACCTCATTAAACCCCGCCTAGGCGAGATTTTAAGGAATACATGATCACCTAATTCAAAAGATAAAGGTCGCCTCCTCTTATCGGCATAACTTTTCTGTCAGCTTTGGGCAGTAGCTAACCTCTTACGAATGGGAGCAACTTTCTCGGTTGTCTCCCTAACAATCTCTAGACCCAATAATGGCGCATCTCCCACCTCAGCCCAACAAACTGGTGATCTACAAGGGCGGCCATACAAGGCCTCAAACGATGCCATCTCAATACTAGCTTGATAACTATTGTTGTAAGCAAACTCAATCAACAATAAATGCCTTTCCCAAAACCCCTTGAAATCTAGGACACAAGCTCTAAGCATATCTTCTAAAATTTGAATGGTACACTTCGACTGTCCATCGGTTTGAGGGTGATAAGCGGTTCTAAAAGTCAACTTGGTTCCCAACGCCTCCTAAAGACTTTGTCACAACCGGGCGGTAAAACGAGGATCCCTATCTGACACAATGGTTATTGGAACCCCATAAAGCCGAACTATCTCTCTAAATCTGCCAAGTACTCAACTGAGTTGCTAGTACGCATTGGAATAAAGTGTGTGGACTTAGTCAGCCTATCAACAATTTCCCAAATGGCATCATTGCCCCGCTACGTTCTAGGAAGCCCAACTACGAAATCCATGGTAACGTGCTCCCACTTCCACTCGGCTGTAGGTAAGGGTTGTAACAAACCCGCTAGTCTTTGGTGTTCGGCCTTCACTTGTTGACAAGTAAGGCACTTAGACACAAAGGATGCGACATCCCGCTTCATACCCCTCCACCAAAACTGACGGCTAAGACCACGATACATTTTGGTGCCTCTCGAATGTACCACAAGGCGTGAGTGATGGAACTCCCGAGGCACTTCCTCTCTACATGGTTCAAGCACAAATAGACGGTCTAGGTAACGTACACTCTAATCCGAGTGAATGTTCAAACCCTTCTCTTCCTTCCCATTGGAGATCCTATCATGAATTAACTCTACTTCATGGTCCCCTCGTTGCACCTCTATAACTTTGCTAATTAAGATAGGTTGAGCACTCAAAGTAAACAATGTCGTACCCTCTTTGGACTCACCCAATTGGAATTCAAACTTGCTGATTTCACCTAACATAACCCACTCCCGAATGGCTACACTTGCCAAACTACTCATGGTTTTTCGACTTAAGGCGTCGGCCACTACATTGGCCTTCCCCGAATGATATTGCAATTCAAAGTCGTAATCCTCCAAAAATTCCATCCATCTCCGTTGGCGTAAATTCAAATCCTTTTGGGAAAACAAATACTTCAAGCTCTTATGGTTGGAGAAAACTTCAAACTTTTCACCATACAAGTAATACCTCCAAATTTTCAAGGCAAACACTACTGCGGCTAACTCTAAGTCGTGGGTAGGGTAATCC
The DNA here is from genome assembly GCA_025200525.1 of Camellia lanceoleosa. Lineage (NCBI taxonomy): Eukaryota > Viridiplantae > Streptophyta > Magnoliopsida > Ericales > Theaceae > Camellia > Camellia lanceoleosa. Next base: position 60,845,748 of record CM045760.1, read on the forward strand.
TTCTCATGGGTTTTCAATTGCTGTGAACCGTAGGTTACAACCTTTCCCTCTTGCATCAAAACACAACCAAGCCCATCCCAAGACGCATCACAAAAGACAATGTAACCCAAACCTCACTTCAGAATGATCAACACTGGTGCCATAGTCAATCTAGTTTTTAGCTCTTGGAAAGACTTTTCACAAGCTTCGCTCCATACAAACTTAACCCCCTTTCCAGTCAACCTAGTCAAAGGCGCGGCTAATCTATAGAAGTCTCTCACAAAGTGCTGATAGTACCCCGCCAATGCTAAAAAACTCCAAATCTCAAAGACATTCTTAGGTTGCTTCCAATCTTGTACTGAATCTATCTTCGAAGAATCTACAGTTACCCCTTCAGTTGAAACTACATGGCCCAAAAACTTCACCTCAGTGAGCCAAAATTCACACTTCTAAAATTTAGCATACAACTGGTGTTTTCTAAGCAAATCAAGCACCACCCTCAAGTGAGCCTCGTGTTCCTCCTCAAAAGTCGAATAGATTAGGATGTCATCTACAAAGACAACCACAAAATGATCCAAGCACTCCCTAAAAATTTGGTTCATCAAATCTATGAAAGAAGCCGGTGCGTTGGTCAACCCAAATGGCATCACAAGGAACTCATAGTGGCCATAACGCGTATGAAAGGCCGTTTTCTGGATGTCCTCCTCCTGGACTCTCAACTGATGGTACCCTGACCTCAAGTCTATCTTCGAAAAGCAACAAGACCCTCTAAGTTGATCAAACAAGTCATCTATTCTGGGTAAAGGGTATTTGTTCTTGACAGCAACTCGATTCAACTTGCGGTAGTCGATATACAGCCGCAATGACCCATCCTTCTTCTTTGCAAAGCGAGCCGGCGCTCCTTAAGGTGACGTACTAGGGCGAATAATGCCCTTGTCTAAAAGCTTTTGGAGTTGAATCTTCAACTCATGCAACTCCATGGGTGCAAATCTATACGGCGCCATAGAAATTGGTATCATTCCAAGCACTAAGTCAATGGTGAACTCAATCTCCCAGTGGGGTGGCAAATTGGTAAGGTCCTCGGGAAACACATCCGGGTATTCACAAACTACCCTTGGCAACTTAACTCAAGTCCCGTCACTCTCACCATCCAAAAGAGTAGCGAGAAGACCACTAAGCTCGTTTCTACTACGAGGATCAACAACTGGCGACAAAACTCTATCGACCCGGTCTCCTAGAAATTAAAAACGATCCCCACCTGAGGTGCACACTATGACCCTCTGACGAAAACAATTAATCACCGCCCAATACGAAGACAACCAATCCATGCCTAGAATGATGTCAAAACTCGACATGTCTAGCAACACAAAAGCAAACGGGTAGTCTACACCTGGCAACCTCTATCTCACAATCATGACATCCCTAATCTAGGTCAACTGTACCCCTAACCGGTGACTCAACTCTGAGTAGAGACGCTAACTATGCCACCTCTAACCCCAATGCAAATGCAAATGCAGCAGATATGAATGAATGAGACGCACTCGTATCTATCAATACACTAGCCAAAGAATTACACATAATAAAAATACCTCTCACAATTGAGGATCCTGGCAACTGCTCTGGCACGGTAACAGCATACACGCGCCCTTGTGGCCTTTGGTCAACCTGCTCCTCTCTTAGAGCATAGGCCTGCTGCACTGACTAAGCCGAAGCAGCTCCTTGATGAACTCTCGAAGTTTGAACTGAATGAGTCTGCTGGTGACTATGAGTATGCTGTGACCCCGATGCGCCAGATGCGCCTCCCAACTGTGGACAAGCTCTCTTCATATGCCCTAACTGACCGCATTGATAACAGGTAGGCCCCTACCCTCTACTCTGAGTCTGACTCTGTGATCGGTTAGGTGGTGGTGGTGGCAACATTTTATGTCCTCCTCCCTTTTGTGGACATGCAAAGGCCTTGTGACCCGATTGGCTACACTTGAAGCGAGAAAACCCACTCGGTGCACTCTTTCCTGGGCTCGAACTAGGCAAAGGAAAAGTGGATCTAGATTATTGTGGCTGAGACTGGGGTGAAAAAGTGTTTCTACTCTTCTTGTTGGGCCTAAAGTCCCCCTGTGACCCTTGGCCCCTAGACCTCGAATTCCAAAGTCTCTCCTTCTCGGCCTCCATGGTAATTTCTACATGCACGGCCGCCTCCACAAGACGGTCATAGTTCCGGATCATGTTCTCAGCAACCTTGAACAAGGTCTTAGTTCTCAATTTCTTCTCGAACTCGATGCAATGGCGCTCTTCCGTCGTTATCAATTCCGATGCAAACCGGGACAAACTAGAAAAGACCGCTTCAAACTCGGCCATGGACATGTTGAGTTGCTTAAGGTCTTGGAACTCTTGTCTTAACCTCTCCCTAGCCGTAGGAGATAGGTACTTGTCTTGGAAGGCCACCACAAATGCTTCCCATGTTGGTGCTATTCGACCCTTGGCATGCTTCCACCATTGCCCCGCATCCCCTTTGAGGTAGTAACTCGCAAGAGTCACCCTCAACTCACTATCTTCTACATGAAGCATCTCGAAAGTCTTCACGGTTTGTTCTAGCCACTCATCCACTTTCTTTGGCTCAGGGCCACCATTGAACTCATTCGGTTTGACACGCAAAAACTCCATCGTGACGAAGCTCGCCCTTGTCTCTATGGCGTTCTCCCTAACTTGGGTCTCCACTTTCAAAATGTTCATAGACTCCCTCAATGCCCCTGCCATTTCTCGGGGCTAGGGCCCCCATTGTGGCTTGACTCGCTTGCCCCGGTATTTCTGTTTGCCCAACTTGCTCGGCCACATTAGCTTGGCCAAACCCCTCATCTTGCACCGGAACCCCTTGCACCAGTACCTCATATACACCCTGGCGGCCCCTACCACGCCTTCCACCTCTACCACCACGAGTTCGAATGCTTTCTGATATCCTAATTGAGAATCAAAATAAACAAACTTAGCACATAATTCCAAATGTGCTCGCAACTTGCCTCACTCGTTAAACTATAACAATTACATGTATTCTATCACACAAACAATTTAATTCACTCCACATAAACACTTAGTCACATAAGCACATACGAATTATCCTTTAGTGATGAGATCCGTCCCATGAAAAACCAAGAATTCTTAGTAGAATGAGTATTGATCAAGTACCCTTCTAATAAGACTTCAAGGAATCTAACAGGCACAAATAACATCCCAAAAGTCTAATCCCATACCCATATAGTCACATAAGCATATTATCACACAATCACAAATAAGCAAAACATTTTCTAATCATGGGAAATGAACCCATTGTGGTATAACAACCACTTCCCGTGAGCCCCAAGTATTCAAACCCCGTAGCTCTAATACCAAGTTGTAATGCCTCAAAATAATCCCAACATATCTAAAACATCTAACCACATTCATTGAATGAACATCGCCAATCTCTAACTTTTTTTTGTCATAAATCTCTATAGTTTACATAATAGCTCCACATGCAATTTGTACATTCATAGGTAAGAAAACACATGACTCTACAGCATGAGAAGCATATGGTCTCAAAATAAATAAAATGTCCTTCTGGGCTACAACTTTCGAGGCTTAAGCCCTGTTACACAAAAGTGGTCTCCCGGACCCATACAAAAATAGCCCTTGGCTTTACAATTAAATCACAACAAAACAGAGTATTACTCTTCACAACATTCGCACGCCTTCAATTCGGTGGGATCACTATATCTTTACCTGAACGAAAATCCATAGGGGTGAGCATAAAGCCCAGTAGAGAAACCTTAACAAAGTATATACATTTATGCAGATTCCCAACATTTAATGTAAATGCAAATGTTATGCCATGTCGTTTCAAGATAATCTCATGTCATGCCTTTCTTGAAAATCACCAAGCTTTCAATAAACATTTTACAATCTCATCAATTTTCCAACTTCCAATTTTAAATCATAAGGGTTGGTAAATATGACACTGGTAATCCCTAGGTTGGTGTCTGCAAGTAGGCTTTACGAGCTCTACCAATACCCCACTTTACCGGTTGCTAACCGGAAGGGAAGTGGTAGCTCCTCCGCGCATGTTTTCGGTCCTTCACCCCAGACACTCAGGCCAACTTATCAATCTCATCTACACCGCCTAACCGGACTTACCAACGTATTTACCCCTTTAACATAACCATAGTTCTCATTATGATATAACCTTTCTCAATGTAAATGTTTTCCAACTCATGTCAAGATGTATAAAAATGAAAAAATTTAAATGAAGATATGATGCAACAATTGATATCTCATAACATTTCTTCATTTACCTTCCTTCAATGCCATCACACAAAATAACCACATGCTCCACCGATGCTAATTAACACATAGCAATAGCTTCTCATAATGCACATTTCCTAACATTCTAGTCATTCCAATACTATATGAAATTTTCAAATATCAACTTCCAAGATTTCAATTTACAAGTCCATGGTATTCAACAATCATCATCTCACAATTAAATATTTTTCATGCATCTAACCCAACTTAAAATTAAATCCTCCATTCTCTCATATCAAGGAGGCTACCACTTTTCTCACCAAATGTGAACTCCACACTCCCCCACCCATTTTTACACAAGAAAAGAAATTTATTCCATGGATTTCCTATGTTTTCAAAAAGCCCCAATTTTCTAGGTTTTCACAAAAACCTAACATTGTTAATCTCTTTCATAAAATCTCACCTTACTCTTTAATCCTCACTCATATTATCCAATATTTCAAGAAAATCTTTAAAAGAACACAAGATAGTGTTTATTTCATAAAAATCATCAACTTTCTAGAACCACCAAACCCATTTTCGAAATTGCAAAGGAAACTCACAAAATCAACTTAAAACTTACATAACATATATATAACTCAAAGGAAACCCTACCTCAAGGTTCGATGAAGAAAGGATGAAACCCTAGAGTCAAAGGATGAGAGGATCTTGGATTTCCACCACACCAAGTGAAGCTCTAGTTCTTGATCTTCAAGATTAGAGGTAAATGATGATGATCTTGACTCAAGATTTGCAAGGATCAAAGTATTTTGGGTGTTTGAGAAGGTTTTATAGAGAGAATGGGGAGAAAAGTAGGGTTTGGAGTGAGAGAGTAATGTCTAAAATGAGAGATACTTTCGGGCAAAAAGAGGGAAAAAAACAGAGTTTCGGACTACCCAGTTGACCGCACGTGCGGCGGCCTCAACCGCTCGAATGGCCCACCTCTACCCCTCGTGTGGCTCATTTCCCCCACTCATGCATTTTAGACAGTGTGCAAACTCGTGAGATTTAACCCCCACTGCTCGTACAGCCTCCCCCGCCGCTCGTGCGACCTATCTCCGGATGTGCGGCCCTGGCCCAGTAGCCCAGAATTTCCCACTTCACTCCTGGGCACTCCGGACTTATCCGCACACCCTCCAGAACAAACGAAATTCAACACCAAATAAAATAAGAACTAGAAAACCATTTCCGGACATTTCAAACCCAACAAAGATAGAAGGGAAACGAAGCGAAGAGAAAAAAAAAAAAGAAAAAGGAAAAGACTCGGTCGTCACAAAGTTGGCTTTACATCTTTTGCATTTGATGCATATTTAAGTGTTAGTAGCAGCACTAAATAAAAATAGAACAGTAAGCATTCATGATCCGTGTCTCATAAAAATGTGAAAATCTTTATTAGATTTCATACATTAAAAAGGCTTACAATGGTATTGCATCTGAGGTTGGCATTAGTGAAAAATGTCTACTCTGGACTTAGCTCATTTAAAAATCGGTAAATTATGCCATTAAGTCCGCATAGTTTAAGTGAAGTGTTATTTTAGTCTATGTTGTTGTAATTTGAAAATTTTAAAGATGAAATTTTCAATTTCGTTACAATGTTGTCCCACCATCATATGTTGTTAACATTTTAAAGGAAAAAGGCTATATGCAAAATTAGTGGGATCAAAGTGAAATTCAAAAGAAATTAAATTTCACTTTGGTTCTTTTAGTTTTGCATACAATTTTTTTTTTTAAATTTTATATTATTTAAAATTTTAAATTGACAAGGGGATGACATTGCAACAAAATTAAAAATTTGTGATTTCAAATTGTTCAATTGAATACTACCAGGACCAAAGTAATAAATTTACTCAAATTAGAAAGATCAACAGTGTAACTTACCTTTTAAAATTTGAATTATTGATATTTTTAGATGTGAAAGTGATGCAACTCGATCTAAAATATTTAATTTCTTTATGAAAATTAAAATTAGATATGTTTGAATAATTTTAATTCAAAGTAATATATTCACAAATAAGGCAATTCATACAACCAAACTAATCCTTAAGCTTTTCAAAAGGAAGCTAGAAGTCATTGTACAATTTAAAATTGCTCTCTTTGATATAAGGAAACTACCACTTTTAACTTGATGGCCAAACCAAGTATATTGGTCTAATACACCATTTTATGGTGTAAGGTTACAGGTTCAACTTTTATGAAAAATAATTTAAATCGTTTCTGGTATATATTTCTCCCTTATTATGAAAGTTTTATGTACTTATTTATTGCTTCCCTAGTTTGAGCTATTATTGGACTTTAATAGTGCAATTTGAATCTCCTAGTTGGGATTGTCTAGCTTGTTAGGATACTCTTTGCACCCTCCATTTTTATTGATTGCTCCCAATTTTCTTTATGAATTATCAATAAAGTTTCATTTGCTAATAAAATATATATATATATATATATATAGCATTTCTCTTCTTAAAAATGAATGCAAATAAACCAAATTAATTTCATATTAAATAGACAGTTTATTGAGCTAATTTGTTCAAATATGGATATCACTTCCTAAAAGAATACTAAAGCATATGATGCAATGGAATAAAAGCGTATAAGACCATCTCCAAAGGTGAATCAAATTCATCATCAGATTTAAATTTGATGAAAAAATGTCACTTTTCTCACTCCAACAGTTTCACCAAACTGATATCAAATTGAGAATGGAGCAAAAGTTTCACTAGATTGAGGAGTTGGATCAAGTTTCACCAAAACATTGTGCGTGTACGTTGGAGGTGGGTCCCACCGGACGTCTGGCCGGTTGTCCCACCGGTCGACCGGTTCACTAAAAAAATGCACTGCTGCTTCGTTTGGCCTGGGAACTGCTAGTACATTGTTTGGGCTTCAAAAGTTGGTTGTTTTGTGGCACTCTGAATGTAATTCAAGGTTCAAATACCTTTAAATTGCTATCAAAATTTTGGTCTTGGAAAAGTTGTATTGTATATAGATTTAAATTGTATTTAATTCTATCAAAATTAGCCGTTAGCAGCTGCACTCCAATAAGTTACCGTTGGTGTGGCAGAGTATTTCACAAAGTTATTGTTGCTGCACTCTATAAAATTGTAACGCCCTAAATTTCTAGCACAAATGATAATGCAACAATCATGGCTCTCTTAAAGGAAAACCAAATATAACTTCTCATACTTGTATTACATAATAATAATAGTTTCTCATACAATATTACATTGATTCAACAAGAAGTAAATAACCAAATAAGCACCCCCAAGGGTTTATAATCTTCCAAGGCTTAAACCCGGTTACATAAAATGGTTATTCATACCCACACATACATAGCTCTTTGGCTTACAAATAGGATCACAGCAAAGAAGAACTTTAGTGCTCCTAACACACACATTTCCACGCCTTCAATTAGGAGGATTCACCACGTCTTTTCCTGCATAAAAATCTGGTAGGGTGAGCATAAAGCCCAGTAGGAAAATCCTTAATAAAGTATATACATTTTATACAAGTCTCAAGAGATGAATGCACATGCCATGCCATGCCTTTTTGAAAATAAAACACATCTTCATCTTTTGAAAACCATCATGTTCAATGATGTTATGCAACTTCAACTGTTCAAAATTTATCAATTTAATTCAAGGGGCGGTAAATACAACTCTGGTAATCCCTAGGTCGGTGTCTGCAAGTAGACCATACGAGTACTACCAATTGTCATTTTTACCGGTATTAACCAGAAGACTCAACACCTATCCGCGCGACTTTCTGGTCTTTCACCAAGGACACTCAGGCCAACTTAAACAATTTCATCTACACCACCTATCAAGACTTACCATCGTATTTACCCCGAAAACCATTTCATGAAAACCCATTTCCCAACATTCTTTTCTCAATGCAAATTTTCAAAGCTTAACATAGTCTAATGAATTGAAATGCCAATGTATGATTAAAAATCCAATGCAACATTACTTCCATATTCAATTATTCCACACAATATACCATTGTGATCAAAATTCCCAATCCTCTTTTCAACACAATTCCACAAGATGAATACATATATATATATATATACTTTTACATCCAATTCATTCAAGAGAATAACGTAATTCTTACATTTCGAGCAATCTCAACAATTTAGTCAATTCAAGACTAAATCAACATTTTGACAACAATTTCTAAAATAAACAACATTTCTCATTTTGTTCACAAAATTTGTTATTTATATATAAATAAACAATTTTCAGAACATCCATTTATTTTGATACACAAAATAAATATGACAACATCTTCCAAGAATTTTCATTGTCTTTTAAAAAGACCCAATTTCTAAGTTTTATCACCAAAACCATTCATCTCCAAAATATTTAAAAGAATCTCCCAAAAATCATCTTTCTTCAATCAATATGGTTCAAAACCTTCAATTTCTATTTTAAAATGAAAAGAAATTAAACCCTCTTTCAAAATCACTCATCTTCTTGAAATCAACAATCAATTTCTCAAAGCTAATCAAAGGATGATTTCGAAAATCATCTAGATCTTGCAAAAATATATATATATATATATATATATGACTCTAAGGAAATCCCTACCTCAAGTTTTGAAGAGAATCTGAGATGAAACCCCAAAATTTATGGTGTCGAAACTCGATCTCCACTGCACACAATGAAGCCCTCGAAGTGATAACCAACTTTGATGAAGAACTTAGGCCTAAATCCCAATGGATTTGGAGAAATCAAAGAGAGAAGATGACTTCTAGAGAGACAAGCTCTAGATCTGGAAATTTGGAGAGTTTTAGAGAGAGAGGGGGCTGCAAAAAGTGATCTAAAATCCTAATTTACGGACTGATATAACATGGTCCGCTCGAGCGTGAAATACACTTTCCCGTAAGCAATTTCGAATGCATTTTGTATTTTTGCTTTCGGCGAGCTAACCGGGCAGCTCGACCCCCGTAAGTTAACCGGGTCAAAGTCGAGATCGCTACAACAATATAGCAATCTTTTAATTTCACTATATTTCTTGAATTTCTTATTTTCTTTGTGAGATTTTCATTCTTTCTGAGATTTTCTTTGTGAACTTCAGTTTCACAATATCATTATAATTTATATTTTCTTTGTGCGATTCAGTGTATATTCTCTATTTCTCAGATTCAATGTATATCATTACAATATATTTCACTGTCTGAGTTAGATGTTGTATCCTACTGAATTTTCTTCAAAGTATGAAAGATTTTGAAATGTTTGAGGAATCACAAATTTCAGAGTACAACACTGATATTAATTTCATTTCAGAAACCTCTCGTGTTTCTTGTGATAAAGCGTTTACAATTATAGAAGATGAAACTTTATGTAGATCTTGGTTGGAAGTCTCTCAAGACCCCATTACTGGTAATAGTCAGACCATGGCAATATTTTGGGAACAAGTACTTGTTTATTTTAATTCCCGATTGAGTGGTGAATTAAATCGAAACCGTATTTCTTTGTCTCACCATTGGCCTGTCATGCAAAAGGCAATTAATAAATTCTGTGGTTTTCTTAAGCAAATTCAATTAAGGCAACAAAGTGGAACAACTGAGGCATACATGGTAATTCTTTTTTCTTTTTTTTTTTGTTATTAAATATCACTTTTCTTAATGCTCAGTATATTTGTTATGGAAATGGTTTTAATTATCAATTTTTAGGTCGTTGAAGTAAAGTGGATATATAATGCAATACAGAAAAAAAAAAAAAAAAAAAAAAAAAAAAAAAAAAAAAAAAAAAAAAAAATTCACATTTGATACAAGTTGCGATATTTTGTGCCAAAGTTGTAGGTGGGATGAATTTAGAACACAACCAAAAAAAGCCACACAACATGCATATCCACGTTTGAATCCACCAACTAATTGTGAGGCTTTTCAACCCAACAACAGTAGTATGGGGGACCAACAACCAAGTAATATATCAACACGACCAATTGGTACGAAGGTTGCGAAAGAAAAGTTAAAGAATCAAAGAACGCACGATCCAAGATTTGATGAAATGGCTACCAACCAATCTAAAATTGTTGAAGTATTATCAACTATCTCCACTAGAACTGTTGAGCGAGATGAACAAAAGGTGATAAACCATGAACAGAAGGTTGCAGAGCGTCGAAGAAGGGCCGAGGATAGGGAGGAACAACTGAAAATCTTATCTATGATGCATGAAAGAGAATAACAAAATGAGGATCATAAAATAATGTCAATGAACATGATAAATTTAAATCCTATGCAAAGGGCATACTATGAAGGTAGGGTTTCAAAAGTTTAGCTTGTAAATTAGTCCTGGTAAATCTCCTCTCACAAATAGGTATATATACTTCACTGATATTGCCAACAATATCAAGTAGGTCAGACTCAATCTGAAAATAGATATGCATATCTCCTTCCTCAACTCCAAGAATTCGTGATAAAGTGGGAATATCAACTCAATACTCTTTTCTTTAACATAAGATAGTAGAGTAAAGTTTTCATCTTCTTCAGTTGTACCTCTCAAATGACAATAAAATAAAGACACGAGACGTGGATATACATTTTGTGGTAAATTAATTAAATTTGCCCACCACATTGCTTCAAGTTTGCTAACTAACAGTGGATTATATTAAGGTGCAAGATTAACCCTTCTCCCGATTACAATAGGTCGGCTAGAGAAGGTGTAAAAGGCTTGTTCATGCTGCAGACTGAGAAAATCAGTAGTAGGATAAGCAACAAAATCAGGCTGCTTTTGCTGTTGTTGGCGTGGTGGAGGGTTGGAGCTTTCACCATGTTCTGGTCTTGCTCTTTTCGTTCTAGGCATGATGTGAATTTCTGTTCAATTTAATTGAAAATGTGTTAAATATGAATGGTGGATTAGAGAGGAGCTCAAATTTAGTATGAGGTGACTAAATAGTCAGTGTAAGGTGACCAAATGATGTGAAGTGTGTTGTGTAAAAGTGCAAAAGATAAGGAAGATAAGGAAATGTGCACAGCAAAACAAAAACAAAAAAAGAAACAAGGCCAGATGATCGGCCGGTCAACCCACTGGTGACCCACCGGTTGACCGGTTAGTGAACAATTTGTATTCAGTTTGTGCTGCACTTGGTGTTGCTGCTTCTGTTGCTTTGCCTTGCTGATTCACGAGGCTGCACACTTCCAATATTGAGTGTTTTGGGAGCAGAATTTGGCTTGGTGCTCTGGAGTAGAGCTTGTATTCTTTCAGTAGCCAATATTGAGTATATATAGAGTGTAAATGAATAAGGTGGGTGGTGGAGGAAATTAATAAGGTGGGTAAAGTGCTTAAATCAAGTAGTTAGAGGGTGGTGTATGTTTCACTAGGCTTTCACAAATTGTACATTCTCATAGGTATTGAACATTCAAGTAGTTTGGATTGAACTAAGAACTTATCAGTAAATGAATTTATGAGGCTTTCACAAAACCTTCGTGTGTTTCATGAGGCTATCAACTACTTGGATGGTACAATTATATTCAACTAAAAATTTATGAGGTATTGAATTTTCATGAGGGAGCTTTACTTGACAATAGATGAATTTTCAATAAATAAGGTACAGAGGTGATTTGTAATATATGTGGATATATATAACATATATCTGATATTATTTGTAATAATGAATTATCAGTTATTATTTGTAATTGATTTGTAATATATATTTGAATACTACATTAATTTTTTTTAATTCATTTGTTCAGTGTGATACATTAATTTGTAATTCATTCACATGTGCTGCATTCATGTGTAATTTTATATATGTGGACCAAAAATATATAATTAAGAGCACTAACAACAAATATATATTAGAAGAGCACCAAAAATACTAGCAAAAACATATGTGTACATTGTGAAGAGTGCTAACAACAAACAAACTGTCACGCCCCAAAATTTGGACAATTAAATATTAACTTAGGACTAAACCCCAATCAATATTCCATCATCCAAATCCTAGGGGTGAAACAAAAAAACTAAACACAAACTAAACCATTCACCATAATTTTATAACTAATAAATACCTCAACATTAAAGTAACAATAAATACTTCAAAACAACTTAAATGAAGTACGGTTACAAACCATACCAAATTATTCCATTACTAAAGTCATAAAAAAAATAATAAATACATGAACTACTAACAACCCTAAGCTCAAGAAAACAAAAGAAATCCAAGATATATGCCCAAAAACTATAGTTACTTCTCGTCACCACCGTAGCCTCTACTAATCCTGCAAAGGAAGCTCAGCTGCGCTCAAATAGAACGCACCCGAGTTGCCAAGAGACAAAACGGGTCAGTATATAGGTATACTGGTATGAGTACAAGAATCATCACCCACGTGTTCACCAGACACAAATAAAAGTACATTAAATTCTTATTACTAGACAAGACAAGTAGTTCCAACCGCACCGAGACGAATGGGTAGTTTCTCGAGATACGGTGGCATTTAGTTTCTTGTCCGTACACAACGAAATATAAATTGATTATAAAATAAACAAAAATAGAAATAGAAATAGAAATATGGTGGGTCAGCCCTGCATAAAAAGTTAGTAAGACCCACCATCCTGCAAAAGAAAATAATGTTAGTATAAATTAATCATAAGTAACTTACTGAAGAAGTATAAAAATGTACCGTTTCATGCTTAAATAATTCGAATTGACGAAAACTTAAAGAACGAAAGTTGTACAGAATCAAATTTTATAAAAGACCACGCGAACGAATTTGACATGAACTGAACAGGTTAAGAGGAAAGTTTGATCTAAAATTCTAGACGGAATTCAATCGAAAAATCTGAAACTGAAAATGAACAAAAACTGCCCTAAGATGATTTTTTTCGAAAAAGTTCAAAACATGAAAAAATGTGCAGAATAATGTTTTACTTCAGTTTACGCGAAACCAATAAAAATGAGCTCGTTTCGTGGGTTAAAACAGCCTATAAAATCTGCATTACCAAAATGAATCAAACCGACAATAACCAAGGTCATCCGATTATAAATTCTAATCGATCTTTTTAATAAGAAGCTACAACACAAAAGCTGTCCAAAATCACGTACACATGCCTCTACTCAAATTTCATAATTTATTGAGGCCGATTACTATTTTTCAAGATGTATAAATCAATAAACTCATAATTCAATTTTTGTACCTTAACTCCATCAATATAATTCGAACTATACATTTAAGTTCATAATTACTTCTTTGTACCTTAACTCAATTAAGACAATTCGAACTATACACACAAGTTCATAATTAATTCTTTGTACCTTAACTCAATTAAGACAATTCGAACTATACACACAAGTTCATAATTAATTCTTTGAACCTTGACTCAATTAAGACAATTCGAACTATACACACAAGTTCATAATTAATTCTTTGTACCTTGACTCCACCACTTCGGCCCTCCCCTTCTGGCCTACACATATATCCCATGTGCCTCCCGTATACCTAACCCACTCCGAAGCCAAACTTGCACGGGGATATCGTCCCGAGTTTGACTCACACTCCCCGGATGGTTAGCATATACGTACGCGCGCAAATCAAAGCACTCGTCTACTCATAAGAACGAGGCAACAATATATATAAACATCTCATCGACATCATGAGACAAATATAACAATGTCGGGCATAAGGCATCAAACAACTCTCATAATCCTCACCTTTTTTTTTATATACACTCTTTCTCACCATCACTCAAATAAAATAACAATCCATTGAGTCATGGTGGAGTACAAGGAATTTATCTATGAATTCTTAATTTATTAAATTTCATATGACCGTGAATATGATTACAACCATAGAATAAATCCATATAAAAACCCTAAACATGGCATACACCACTAATCAAAATAATTAAAATCAATCCATCATCTACATGCAAATACAAAATCAATTAAAAATAAATAAATAAAAACAACGAATCAATCCATCCTCTAACCAATATTTATGGATTCTAACTTTATTCCAATTTCACATAATTATGAGGGTGATTAAATCCATAAAATAAATACATAAAAAAAACATAAACCTTGCATACACAACTAATTAAAATAAGTGAAATCAATCAATCTTCTAAAAATCCTAAACTTTACATATACAACTAATCAAAATAATTAAAATCAATCAATCATCTAAAAATCCTAAATCTTACATACACAACTAATAAAAATAATTAAAATTAATTAATCATCTAAAAATCCTAAACTTTACCTACACAACTAATCAAAGTAATTAAAATCAATCACTTATCTAAGAACCCTAAACTTTACATACACCACTAGTCAAAATAATTAAAATCAATCTATCATCTATAACCCTAAATCTTATATCCACAACTAATCAAAATAATTAAAATTAATCTATCATCTTTATGTAAAAACAAAATCAAACTAACATCAAACAAATAAAAATAAATACAACGAATTAAACATAAATCAAGGGAAGTGGGTTTTGTACTTAAAATTATTTTTGAAGATCAAAGAATCACTCAAAGAATTAATAAAGTCACCCAAAATAAAACCCCAAACCTTACATACTCAAATAATTCAAATAATTAAAATCAAACAATCATCCAAAAACTCTAAACCTTACATACACGTCTAATCAAAATAATTTAAAAATTAGTCAATCATCTAAAAATTCTAAACCTTACATACCCAACTAATCAAAATAATTACGATCAATTAATTATCTAAAAATCTTAAACCTTACCTATACATCTAATCAACATAATTAAAATTAATCAATCATCTAAAAATCCCAAACCTTACATACCAACTAATTAAAATTACTACAATCAATTAATCATCTAAAAATCCTAAACCTTACATATCCGTCTAATCAACATAATTAAAATTAATCAATCATCTAAAAAATTCCAAACCTTACATACCCAACTAATTAAAATAATTACGATCAATTAATTATCTAAAAATATTAAACCTTACACGTACCACTAATCAAATTAATTAAAATTAATTACTCATCTAAGAACCCTAAACCTTGCATCGCATTCACTAGTCAAATTAATTAAAATTAATCAAACCTCTAAGAACTCTAAACATCGCACGTACCACTAGTCAAATTAATTAAAATAAATTAGTCATCTAAGAACCCTAAACCTTGCACATATCACTAATCAAATTAATTAAGATTAATCAAACCTCTAAGAATTCTAAACATTGCACGTACCACTAGTCAAATTAATTAAAATAAATTAATCATCTAAGAACTCTAAATATCGCATATCCACTAATCAAAATAATTAGATTAATCAATCATCTAAAAAAAATAATAAAATCAATAATCATTTAAACACCCTAAACCTTATATATATCACTAATCAACACTACCAAAAAAAGTGTTTTTTGCGACGGTAGGCGGCCGTCGCAAATGCCCTGGATCCCGTCGCTAATACTTTTTGCGACGGTAAATTGGCTTTTTTGACGGAAGGAGGGTCGCGACAAAGGGGTTGCAAAAGAGCTTTAGCGACGGTAAGTGCCGTCGCCATTACTTTCTGACGGAGGGTGCCTTTTTGCGGCGTCACTTTTTCTGTCGCCAATAATGGAAGAATATATCGCCGTTTAACGGCACATAATTCCTGCCGCTAAAAGTGGGTTTTTGAGACGGCGTAATTACCGCCGCTAAAACTCGCAACTTATAACTATTGGCGGCAACGCGTCTACCGTCGCTAAAGGTTTCTTGTCAATTACAATTTCACGCCTTTTGCATCAGATTGGTGCCGTCAAAAGTTTATTACTTTTTTTATGACGGGTTCTTATGCCGCCTCAAAAAAAAAAAAAACTGTTGAGAAATTATTAAAAAATTAAAATAACTCAGTATAAAATAAAAAATAACTATAAAAAATCCAAAAATTACAGAATAATATAAATCCATACATAAACAAAAGTTGACAAATAATAAAAAATAATAATATTGTTCCATTCATAACAATACATAAATAAAAATTCATAACAATAAAAATTATGCCACTACATAACGTCGCATAATACATACATAATGTTGCTCACAAATTTAAATAACATAAATCAAAATCAAAACCAAAAGTTTTCATCTTGATTCGTTCGTGGGTTACAAAAACAAAAATTGGTCATAATCTTTATACGCCCGCATTCCAGAAGAAGCCAACTGCTACTCAGGAAATATCTGAAAAAAACAAGATAAAAATAATTAAAAACCATATAATGGTGTTAATATTTTAATTACAGAAAAATATTAAAAAAAAAATTGACTACTATATAATTAGAGCCCGATTCGAGCCCCGTCTTCTCCCACAAGACGAAATCCCACAAATGCCATATATAATGTACGCCTCTTAGAAATGTTTCAAAATATATTTGGGGTGGTGGGTTACATTCCCAAGAAAGTCAAACCTTAGTCATGCTAAGAGATTCACCACATAGGTCTTATTAGAGACTCTGAAAACTGTTGTCAAAATGGAAACAGGTCCTCCCTAGAAGTGTCCATGCTACTAATACTCTCATTACTTAGTGACATTTCTGATTCGCTATCTTGTATTTAAAAATTTTATGTCCTCGAATAAGTCACGTTGTGCCTCTTTAATTTGATAGAATGGGTTTTTAAAGAAAATTACTATCCATGTAAATGGCCCAGACACCCTTTTCTTTGTTTTGCTACTTCAATTGCAAATCAAAAGACATACGCACAGAAAGCAAAAAAATAAAAGAAGAAATAAAACAAAATAAATGAGAAAATAGGGCATACCACCAAAGCATGAGTCTCATTGTCACAAAGTTCTTCTCAACCTCTTCCAAAGCCTGCAGACATATAATGAGAAAACAGCTCAACACAGAGACTTACAATGACTACTGTTAGCATCTTCTTTTTTGTCATCCTTCGCGGATCTACAATGACTATTGTTAGTATCACACTCAATTTGTTTGAAATAGGCGACTTACAATTTTAACTATTTGTTTGAATATTTCAAAATGAATTGGTAGCCACTGAATTGCAAGTTTTTCTCCCTTCTGTCTTTTGCCAACATAGGGCTACAGCAACAGTACTAATTTATCAACAAAATGCACTCTCCACACAAAAAATTATAGAAATGAGTGCTTCACCCATCTGCATAAGCCTACATGAAAAACAAGCCACTGCAATGTCTCATGGGAGGTCATTAATTTGACATTTGACAAGCACGAAACCAGTTTTCAATTAAGAATTGAATTCTCCAAAACCTTAAAGATGGAAGTCATTCCCCCACCTATAGAAGAATCACTCCTACCTCAAAATTAAGGTATTCACAAGTCGATTCCTTGATTGAAATAAAGCTAAATGTAAACACATATTACGTACTTCTTGCTAAACTTATTTATCTATTGTAGAAGATTCCACAAAAGAAAAATTCGTAAACTTATTTATCTATTTTACTAAATAAAATGAAATTAAAAGGTTGATTTAAATGGTTTGGCCATGTGCAGTGTAGACGAATGGTTGCACAAATAAGAAGTGATTTGAACCAAGCAATTTGGATTCAGGCTAGTTGAGTTGAGTTGTCGAGTAAAACAAATAACACATAATAACCTCCTATTAATAATGCTACCTAATGTCGTAACAATACAAGCCCCTAATTCCATTCCTAAAACTTCAAAAGTTTGAGGATATGATATAAGGACACATCTTGGTTGTCATGGCATAGAGTTCAGGTTATTTAGTGATATTAAGGTTACAAACTTCCCAAAGGATCCAATGAGGATTTTGAAATGGCAAGAGATCTCACATATGGCTTGCTAGTTATTGTACAAATGTATATACTGATAAAAGTTTATTATAAAAAATTCAGTTATGTGTATAATTAGAACAGAAATGGAAGTCAGGATACACAATTCATAATAATATTCATCTTTTGTATCAAGGTAATATACCAGCCAAATTTTCTAAATTTTAATCAAATCTAGCAAATATACCGCACCGGATATTGTGATCTCTTACATGTTGTATTAGGTATTCTTATGTCCTAATAAAAGAAGAAAACAGGGCATACCACCAAAATAAATTTTTATTTTTAGCATAAATTTTTAAACATTTATAAAAATAAAAGAAGAAATAAAACAAAATAAATGAGAAAACAGGGCATACCACCAAAGAGAAGCAAAGAAGAACCATGTCCCAGATATGCACAAAGTCGAGATTTATATAAATGTGGTTCACAATCCCCCAAATGATTCACAATCCCCCAAATGATTCTTTATAGCTGTCAATTAATTTGATCACTATAGTTTCAAATGCAACAAATTTACCTATTAATTTGTCTCTATCAAATTAATCCAACTATCAACACAGTCAAAACAAACCCATTGACACATTTAATCAAACACTTGATGTGCATGAAAATGGATGCCAAAAAATATGAATTTGCTTAATACCTTTACAAGAACATGAACATCATCATCATCGTAGACTTATCTTTCAAACGTTTCACGTCCGATCATTTAACAGGTTTCACTATAAAATCCTCTGCCACTTCCTCCAAACACCTGTCATTTACAAATGAATATCAATATCAAAATTTTAAAATTATAATACATAATAGTTTGAAATTTTAAATATAAATTTACAAAAAAACAATGAGCTAAACATTATCAAACATAACTGGGTTCCAAATTAAATAAATAAAGGCACCGAATTGAAAATAGGACTTCTTCAGCTAGTGCCACTAATCTTAAATGCAGAAGAAAAGCAATCTTATATGGCCCACCACACTTGGGCATATCAACAAACACTATCGGTAAAGAACAGATGTTGAGGAAACAGAGGAAGTTGTGAATCATTATTCAGTAAAGCAAGTTAAGCAACCCACTAGGAGAGTGATACTGGGTTCACTGATACCTCTAGCACCAGCGGTTTTCTTGGCGGAATCCTTGCGAATCACCTTCTTCGGGTACTTGGAGATTCCGGCCACGAGACAGTGGCCGTAGGGGCGATCGCGAGTGCCATCGTCGAAGGATCTGATGATCACGGCTTTCCAGCCGGCGTAGCGGCCTTGGAGGACGATTACGGCCTTGTTTGGTTTCAGAAACTTCACCATTTTCGCCTTCCTTCGAGCTCTCTCTCTCCCGCCGCACGAAAATGAACCCTAGGGTGAGAGTTTGGGTTTGAGATTAGGGTTTTTTGTGTGGAAGCGGGAATGGGAAAAAAATAAAGGGGGGAGCGGGAGTGGAAAAAAATAAAGGGGCGGGGAATGAAAAATAAAACTAAAAATAATAATAATAATAAGTAAATAAATTTATTTTTTGTTAAAATATATATATATATATATATTTTTTTGTAGTTAATGAATTTTTTTAAATTTTTTTTTTTTTTTAGTTACTAAGATTGAAAATTTATTTGTTTCATTTTTATTTTAATGAAAAAAAATATTTTTATTTTTTTATTTTGTAGAAGTAGGGGTAATATATATTTTAATGAAAAATATTTTTCACTAAAATAAAAGTTAATTTTCTATAGTCAATGAAAAATATTTTTCTGCAGCCTATTTTTTTTTATTACTAAAAATCATGAACTAATTTTTTGTGGTTGAAGAAAAGGAGCGGCAGCAGTAGTGAACGTGGTGGATAAGAGATGATGGTGGTGATGGTGGTGGTGGTGGTGGTGATGGTGATGGCGAAAGAGATTAGTGGTGAAGTTGTGGTAGTGGTAGTGTAAATGGAGAGACAGAGAGAGAGAGAAGAGAGATGAGCGAGAGAGATATAGAGAGAAGACAAATGAGAGAGATAGAGAGAAGAAAGATGAACGAAAGACACACAGACAGACAAGCAGAATGACAAACGGGAGAAAAGAAGAGTGATGAGTGAAAGAGAGAAAGAGAACAATGGTGGTAGTTGAATGGCATTTGCAATAGTGGTAAATGTGGTAGAGAAGATTGGTGGTGAGAGAGAGATAAGTGAGAGACGAATAGAGAAAAGAGATAGAGAGACAGAGAAAGAGATAGAGTGATGAGCGAGAAAGAGACAAAGTGGTCGCTAAAAGTGCATTTTCTTGTAGTGGATCGATAAATCAAAAGGGAGCTCAATAAATAAAGAAGACAGATAATTCAAAACTCTTTTCATGTAACGCCCTCAAAAAATAAACCCATTAAACATAAAACACAGCATGCATTATTAAAAGAAAACCATTATCTTATTTAAATCATCAGAGTAATATGAAATAAAACATCAAAATAAATGCCCTACGGGCTTACATCTTGCCAAGCCAACACTTGGACACAAATCCATGAGTTCTAACTCAAAACAAATAAAGCCCTAGGCTTGAATGTTTACATAATTTAAATAAAATGACTAAAACAAATAAAACAAATCTTCAAGTCCAAATCCTCACAAGCTAAGTCTTTGGAGGTAGTGAACCACCTGAACCTGAAAATAAAGTTCCCATATAGGGTGAGCCACAGCCCAGTAGAGAAATACTAAACCAAGCATAAGAATTAACTAAAGCAGTAGTACCCAATACATGGTTAATACAAAATATTCAATTTACAATATTATGACACAATTGTCTACGTTGTCTATGACACATGGTCTATGACACCTTTTACTTTCCATTTACACAGACGTGGCTCAGAACCTGGCCAAACAGCTCAGCAAGGATAACAAATCAGGTTAAACCTTTCTTATAACATAATAAACACACATGCTGGTGCTATATCAATCCCAATCAATTTCACTTCCACACTTCCCAACTGATACACATGGTGGTGATATATCATATCAACAACAAATAGAAATAATTCTATTATCAATAAGCACACACATATGTGATGCTACTGGAGTCCATCCCCTATCTCCTCCCAACAAATCCGGTTTAGAGGTCCATCCCCTATCTTCCCCTAAACCGTGGAGTTCATCCCCTATCTCCTCCAAACAACATGCACATGCAATAACACACAATTGCCATGTACAACACATAATCAATACAAGTAATGTTCTGTATTAATTCAACAGTCAACATAAGTGACTTAATTCCAGTTATACCTAAGCCGCATGCAAGGTCTACAACAATCAATGGCTATCCTCCACCGATAGCCCAAAACAATTATTTCTAAACAAGAAATAAATATAACAACACAATAATCTCAATTTCACAGATGAGTGATTAAATATCCAACTACGTCATTTTATCACATAATTCCCCAATTTCATGAAACCCAATATTATAATCTTCCCTTAAATTAATTACATAAATTAATCTATGGCAAACCCTAAGGTTTCTCCCAAAACTACCAAACTACCCCCATATACCAAAATACCACCACTTAGGATTAAAACGTATAAATGGAGTAGGAAAACCCTACCTCGAAGAAGCAACTCGAAAGAAGAAGATGAGGATGATGCCCAAAACTCCAAAGTGCTCCAAACCCACAATTGCTCAGATTAAATGAAAGCCCTCACTCTCCTCTATCTTATTTGTGAAGGAACTAGGGTAGAAATCCACTCTAGATAGATCAATCCTAGGGAAGAAGGTGAGTTGGGAGAGAGAGAACTCGTAACCTAGGGTTTTCAAACTGAAAGGCCGAATCGATTCAAACACGCCGTCTGCGTATTTAAGCAAAATAGGCTCGCTCGAGCGAAGACCTGGTCGCTCGAGCGACCAGACACAGACAATCCTCGCTCGAGCCAAGGAAAGCTCGCTCGAGCCAAGAACTAACAGTTCGCTCGAGCGAAGAGAATCTCGCCGAGCCAATACCTTGCTCTCGAGGTCTAGCCTTTGGACGCAATCCTCGCTCGAGCCAAGAAATGCTCGCTCGAGCGAAGAACCAAAAACGAAGACCTCGCTCGAGCGAAGAGAAGCTCGCTCGAGCGACCAAGCCAAAAACTGAACATGCAGACTTGGTTTCTAAACCCAACCAATCTGCAACCAACCTGCTAAACACATCCTATAACCCAAGAATAAGGAATTAAAGGGCAACAACAACAAATATAACAGCGGAATCCACGGAACGTAAGTCCGGATACAATAATCAAATGGGAAAAAGATCGGGGTCGCTATATTTCAAAACTTAATTCAAATCAATTTTTTAAATATTTAGACAGAAAAAGAGATGGAGAGATAGAAAAAGAGATAAAGAGAGAAAGAGATGGAGAGATAGAAAAAGAGAGAGAAACAAGAGATGAGCGAGAGATAGACAAAAAGAGAGAGAAATAGAACGAAAAGAGATGAGCGAGAGAGAGACACAGAAAAAGAGAGAGACAGAAAGAGAAGAGAAATGAGCGAGAGAGATAGAGAGAGAGAGAGAACAAAAAGAAATGAGAGAGATAGAGATAAGAGAGATGAGCGAGAGAGACAGAGAGAGAAAACAGATGAGAGAGATAGAGAGAAGAGAGATAGGCGAGAGACACAGAGAGAAAATAAGAGAGAGAAACAGGCAGACATAGAAAGAAGAGTGATAAGTGAAAGAGATAAAGAGAAGAGAGAGAGATAGAGACAGAGAGACAGGAAGATGAAAAAATGAATGAAAAGAGAAATGTTATATCAAAAGAGTAAGACAACATTGTTTTTTTTAAATTTTTTTTATGACAGAAAAATACCGTTGAATTTATTCAAACCATTTTGTGACTGTATATATATGAAGCTGTCTCAAAACCACAATCACTATGCTAGGTTAGAGTTTTTCAAATACTCTTTTGAGAAAATTATACTTTCTTGTTTTCGTGTTATATTGTTTTTACTGAATTTTTTTTAATATTTTAAGTATTTTTTTGTAATTTTTAGACACACCTAACATAAATACACCTAAAAATTAAAAAAATTGTAAAAAAAAAATCTTTTAAAAATTCACTAAATACCAAAAATACAATAATTCAATACATTTTTTTGTATTTTTATGTATTTATTAATTTTAAAATATTTTTCATAATTTTATTTTTAGATACATCTAAGTAAGATACATCTAAAAAAATATTTAAAATTTAAAAAATATCCACTAAAATAAAAAATACGAAAAGTTTTTTTTTAATTTGAAAATGCCGTCTCAAAAAGCAGTATTTCTTGACACCATTTGCCGTCTCAAAAAAGCAGAGCATTTGCGACGGCACTAGTTGCCCTCTCAAAAAATGAGCGTATTTGCGACGGCAGACAAATACCGTCGCAAATACTCTCATTTTTTGAGACGGCAAATTGTGCCGTCATAAATGCTCGCTTTTGAGGCGGCAATTTTACGCGTCACAAATACTGCTTTTTGAGACGTCATTTTCGCCGTCGCCAAATACTGCTTTTTGAGACGGCATTTTCGCCGTCAAAAAAGTGACTTTTGAGACAAGCGCCGTCGCAAATAGTTCCGTCTCATATACCCAGTTTTCTTGTAGTGCAAATTAATTAAAATAAATCCATCATCTGATAATCCTAAATTTTACACGTTCCACTAATCAAATTAAATGAAATTAATCACTCATCTAAAAACCTTAAACATCTCATAGACACTAATCAAAATAATTAAATTAATTCATCCTCTACATCCACATACAAAAATATCAAATCACATCAACCTAATAAAATAAATAAATAAATAAACTAACGAATCAAACATAATCAAGGAAAATAGGGTTTGTACTCACAATATTTTTTTGAAGATCAAAGAATTATTTGAAGAACTGATTGAGCCACCAAAACAAAACCCTAATCTTTTTTTTTCTTCTTGCCCCTGTTCACGTCACACACATAATGTTTTGATCTCTCTCTCTCTCTCTCTCTCTCTCTCTCTCTCTCTCTCTCTCTCTTTCGGCGCCGCACACAGCACAATCCTTCTCCTTTTTTTCTTTGTTTTCTTCTAACGCACATATGACCTAATTGACTACATATTTTATATATATATATATATAAACCTAAATCTCATACATAACAACCTAATAAACTATTATATAATATAATACACATAATTATAATATATTTAAATATAAGATTATATATATATAACACCTTTTATATATATAAATATATATAACAAACATAAATATTTAAAGATTTGAATTAATTATATATAGTTAAATAACATATTAAATTAATTAATCACCACATTAAATTCATTAAATATCACATTAAATTCTCATGTAACCCACACAATTAATAATTACAACATTAAATCCATTAAATATCGCATTAACTCTCAGGTGACCACACAATTAATAAAGTCAAAAATAAAATAAGATAATAATAATAAATAATGACTAAAGAAAATTAGGGTTGCTACACAAACACAGCTTTCCTTGCGAAATCACCACCCATTCCAAAAAATAAACAAAAGTTTAACTTTGCATCCACGTGGTGAATTTAGTTTTTACCGTGAAGATGCCACATATGTTCTATTAAATCATTGCGGAGGGCATGATATGCAATTTTATCTCTAATACCTATATGACAAGACATAAATGATTGGAAATCATTGTTAGTACTACACGAAAGTACTACTAGTGAGTTGGTTGATGAAATCTCATAATCGAAATCAAGATGCTTCTCTCTCTCATCTTTGACAATCATATTATGTAATATAACGTAAGTCTTCATTATGTTCTCAAGCATTTTCGGATCCCAATAACGTACGGCACCACTTACAATTGCAAATCGGGCTTGGAGCACTCCGAATGCTCGCTCAACATCCTTCCTTGCTGACTCTTGCATCATTGCAAAATGTTGCTTTTTTTCTCCTTAGGGAGAAGAGATTGTTTGAACCAGTGTTGCCCATTGAAGGTATATACCATCAGCAAGGTAATAGCCCATATTATAACTATGTCCATTAATAGTGTAATGGATAGGGGGAGCTCTACCTTGGGCAAGATTAGAAAATAAGGGTGATCGATCCAATACATTCAAGTTATTGTGCGATCCAGGCATTCCAAGAAATTCATGCCAAATCCACAAGTCATAAGAAGTTACTGTTTCAAGAATGATGGTTGGCTTTTTCTGATGGCCTATGTATTGACCTTGCCATGCCTTTGGACAATTTTTCCACTCCCAATGCGTACAATCTAAACTTCCCAACATACCTGGAAACCCATGAACCTCCCCAATAGCAAGTAATCTAACAATATCAGTTGTTGTTGGAGATCTCAGGTATTCTGGTCCAAAGATTTCAATTACTGAATTGCAAAAGTTTTATAAACTTGCAATTGCAATGCCTTTCCCAATACCAATATAATCATCAACTGCATCTATTCTCATTGCTGAAGTCATCTTTTGCAAATGAGACAATCCAATGATATGAGTTGCATCTTATTTTTGAACAAACTATGAGTCATGTGCTTCAATGGCATTCAAAATTCGCAGATATAGAGGACAACGCATTCAAAAACGTCTCCGAAATATTGCAGATGAATAAACTAGATTTGTCGCAAAATAATCCGCGAACAATCGCTCATGACCCTTCCATCTATCACGACGTATGTAATTATATCCTACAACAGAACCACCTCTTTTCTTTGATCCATCAGTTGATTGCAGAATATAAGTCATATTAGCATTATTTATCTCATAAATCCCCAAAAGTGTGACTATTTTTTCATCATCAAAGGATGAGGAAGAAGAAGAGGATGAAAATGAAGTAAACAAGTACGATTTTGAGATACTCATTATGCTCTACTTCAGATATGGTTGGTTGGAGATGTAACGCACCTCTTGTTTGGTATATGGTACATGAATTAATGGGTTTATATCAGTTTTTGGAAGGAAATCGTTTTTGGAGGCCAAAAAAAAAATGGAAAATATTTAGTGGAGGGAAAAAGAAATGGGAAACAGAAATGGAGGGGGGGAAAAAAATTCACCCTTTTCGGTCGACCAGCCGGTCAGGGATGGAACTAGGAGAAGACTATGAGGGGCCATGGCTCCCATGTTTCTGTAAAAAATATTTTTGTCATAACACTTTAAAAATATATATATCATCTTATACATAAAATGGCCCCCTAGTATAAGAACATGCATATCTTATTATTCTCTTATCTTGCCTTCTTTTTCTATTTTGCACTAAAAAAAATTTCTTCATCCTATTAGAAATTGCTTCTATGGTATTTAATTTTTTTTTTCTATGTATATATAATTTATATATCATATTGTACATAAATGTGTGTTTGTGTATTTGGTGATTTTTTTTTTCTGGCCCCTCCGGTAATAAAATCCTGGTTTCGTCCCTACAGCCGGTCGACTGGCCGATCGTCCAGCAAAACGTCCCTTCCCTTTTGATGCAAGCTATAGTGCAACCCGTTGGAGGAACTCGTATCAAATTGAGAAATCACCTTTTTTTTAATCAAATTTGATGAAAAAAATAGTTTAACGTTGAAGATACTCTAACTAATTACTTAAGGAAAAGAAAAACAAAATATAAATTTCAAAATGTAATGATTTTTTTGAAATCTAAAAGCATTTACTGGAAAACTAAAATGACTATGCTTGGCCCAAATTTTTTATTTATAAAAAGATGTGATTTCAAATGGTGGTATATTTTGACAAAAATTAAAAAAAAATATATATATTTTTATAAATATTTATTATTCAACCAAAATGCTCGTAGGAACAGATAATTATATTTTTGTGTGTATTATTTAACATTATAACTTCAAAATTGAGAAAGTATGATGAACAAATAATTGAAAAGAAGAAGATTATTATTAAGATAAAAAATAAAAAATAAAAAATTTATGATAGAGCTACTTTTCTAGTATTTCACATGAAAAAAACATAGAGTAATATCGCGATGTTATTAAACAAAGGACGTAATAAGCATAGAAAATAGTCTCTCTATCTCTTCCTCGATATGTAAAAGAGTAATTTCCTATTCTATTACTGGGTGCATGGAAAAGAGTCCCTCTATCTCTTCCTCTGTAAGTATGTAAAACAGTAATTTTCTATTCTATTACTGGGTTCGATGCACATAACAAAATCAATAATAATCCTAAATATGATGTTAGCACACAAAAATTAGAGTGATAATAGAACAAAATAAAAAAGAAGTTGGGCAAAATTCTTAGTGATTGAATCTGAGGGAAATCGATGGACTCTCTCTCTCTCTCTCTCAACGCTAAAATCTCTCAACCGATCGATTGCAATGATCTGAATTTCTGGTCCTAATGTCTCTCAATCGATCGATTGCAACGATCTGAAATGATTTGAATATTTGGTGCGAAAGTGAAGGTCTCGCAGTGCCTCCTCGAAGCTTCTCACTGTAACGATCTGAAAACTACGTTTGATTGTATCTCCGATCGGTTCGTTGATGTCAACTTCGTCGGCGCTGTGTGCTTGAAGGTTTGAAAGGCTCTTTCATCTGGGATTGCAGACTATACTACAGCCTCTTTCTATTGCCAGCTGGAAGGAATAAATTGGGTATGTGGCCTTGGATTCTACTTCTACTTTTTATTATGATTTTGTGTAGATTTATTGCCAAGACTCGTGAGTTCCTGTCTCCGAGTTTTGGAGACTTTGTATAGCCTCATTTCTTGTAGTTGTTTCTTGTTTTGGAACCTTTATAATATATTGGCTTTAAGGTTGTTAGTTCTTAAGGATTCTGTTTGAATATAGAGAATCAGGGGGAAAAAAAATTTGTTCTTTATCATTTAGAACCTGTTCAGTTTGGAATTGAAGAATTAGAGAACTAGGGCTTTCATGAAATAAAAGTGCTCCCTTTTGTTCTGCCATTTGAAAATATTGTATTCTTATAGAGTTTGTACTTAGATTGTGTTTTTTGACCAATCAAGTTGTTGATGTTTTTCTCTTTCACACACACCTGCAGCAAGTTTGGATTTTTGTATTGGTGTATATGAGAAAGAAATGGAGGGAGAAAGTTTGATATCTTGAAAAATGAAAATTTTATTGTAAAACACTTTTGTACAACTTCAGTTGCATGGAAAAACTTATAAAAAAAATGGTTAGTGGGGAAATATACTTTTGCATTGGAGTTCACATAACATAGATAATTGTTCTTTGATATTTTGTCTAGTTAAGAAAGACGTAAATTTTTTTTGTAGATTTCTTTTAAACATTACCTGGGACGATGAAAGTAGAGTAGCCATTCCTATTGATTTTTAAAAATGAGGTCTGGCTACTTCATGTTGGAGTGAATAATATGAAATTCATCACATGCATATTCTGTCTTGCTAATAATAAACTTGTATTGTCGGAAATGATCAAAATTCAATTCTTTTTTCTTTTTTTTTTTTTTTTTTGGGAAGTTGTTTTGAAATGGGACAACAATAATATATTCTTCACAAAATCTATGCGGTGCATGATGGCAGTACCATCATGATGATCAGAGATGTAGACAATTGGGATTTCTCCTATTTTTTGATTTTCCCTTGTTATACTTTTTGCATATCAAATGCTAATCTAATTTTGCAATCCCTGACTTCGCAGGTGAGAAATTTGTTATTGACTGGAAGCCTGTTTTGTGGACCTCTGCTTCTCACATTCTGCTTCCTTAACACTGTTGCAATTTTTTACAGTGCCACAGCAGCACTACCATTTGATACCATTGTGGTGGTAGTTCTCATATGGACTCTTGTCACATCACCTTTGCTAGTATTGGGTGGTATTGCAGGAAAGAATAGCAAAGCTGAGTTTCAAGCTCCTGTTCATGTAACGCCCTCAAAATTAAACCCATTAAACATAAAACACAGCATGCATTATTAAAAGAAAACCATTATCTTATTTAAATCATCAGAGTAATATGAAATAAAACATCAAAATAAATGCCCTACGGGCTTACATCTTGCCAAGCTAATACTTGGACACAAATCCATGAGTTCTAACTCAAAACAAATAAAGCCCTAGGCTTGAATGTTTACACAATTTAAATAAAACAACTAAAACAAATAAAACAAATCTTCAAGTCCAAATCCTCACAAGCTAAGTCTTGGGTGGTAGTGAACCTTTGAACACGAAAATAAAGTTCCCATATAGGGTGAGCCACAAAGAGAGAAATACTAAACCAAGCATAAGAATTAACTAAAGTATTAGCATCTGATACATGGTTAACACACTATAATCGAGTTACAATATTCATGACACGAATGTCTACACTGCCTATGACACATTGTCTATGGCGCATTTTACTTTCCACTTATGGCTCAGAACCTGGCCAAATAACTCAACAGGGTTTCATCTTTTATTACCATTACTTCCAATACAACAGGAATAACAATTCAAGTTAAACCTAATCATAACAAATACACATATTGGTATTGTATCAATCATAATCAATTCACTCCCATACTTCCCAACTGATACACATTTTAGTGATGTATCATATCAACAATAAATAGACATATGTCTATTAATCAATAAGCACACATAAGAGTGATGCTACTGGAGTCCATCCCCTATCTCCTCCCAATAAATCCGGTTTAGAGGTCCATCCCCTATCTTCCCCTAAACCGTGGAGTTCATCCCATATCTTCTCCAAACAACATGCATATGCAACGAAACACGCAATTGCCATATACAACACATAATCAATACAAGTAATGTTACAGATTAATTCAACGATCAACATAAATGACTTAATTCGATTATACCTAAGCCACATGCAAGGTCTACAACAATCAATGGCTATCCTCCACCGATAGCCCAAAACAGTTATTTCTAAACAAGAAATAAATACATCAATGAATGTAAATTTAACATTCCCAATTCCATGAATTAAACCAAATTTCACATTATTCCTTTAAATTAATTATACACTTTAATCTAAACCAAAACCCTAAAGTTTCTTCCAAAATTACCAAACTACCCCCACATACCAAATTATCAAACTACCCCCCCACATACCAAAATACCAACACTTAGGATTAAAGCGTATAAATGGAGTAGGAAATCCCTACCTCGAAGAAATAACTCAAAAAGAAGAAGATGAAGATGATGCCCAAACTTCAAAGTGCTCCAAACCAACAATTGCTCAGATTAAATGAAAGCCCTCACTCTCCTCTATCTTATTTGTGAAGGAACTAGGGTAGAAATCCACTCTAGATAGATCAATCCTAGGGAAAAAGGTGAGTTGGGAGGGAGAGAACTCGTAACCTAGGGTTTTTCTGGGCTGAAAATTTGGCGATCTGAAACACGCTGCTGCGTATTTAAGCAAAATAGGCTCGCTCGAGCGAAGACCTGGTCGCTCGAGCGACCAGACACAAAAATCATCGCTTGATCCAAGAAAGGCTCGATCGAGCGAAGAACTAACAGTTCGCTCGAGCGAAGATAAGCTCGCTCGAGCCAGCTAACACTGCTCTCAGGTCTAGCACTGGACGCAATCCTCGCTCGATCCAAGAAATTCTCGCTCGAGCGAAGAACCAAAAACGAAGACCTCGCTCGAGCGAAGAGAAGCTCGCTCGAGCGACCAAGCCAAAAACTGAACATGCAGACTTGGTTTCTAAACCCAACCAATCTGCAACCAACCTGCTCAACACATCCTATAACCCAAGAATAAGGAATTAAAGGACAACAACAACAAATATAACAGCGGAATCCACGGAACGTAAGTCCGGATACAATAATCCAATGGGAAAAAGACCGGGGTCGCTATAGTTCACACCACAAAATATCCTAGAGAGATCCCGCCCTTGCCTTGGTATCGTGGAGCACTTCCTCAGATGGCAATGGCTGGGTTTTTACCTTTCAGTGCAATCTATATTGAACTCCACTGCATATTCGCGAGTGTTTGGGGTCACAGGATTTACTCTATATATAGCATCTTATTTATAGTCTTCATCATTCTCCTAATTGTTACTGTTTTCATCACTGTGGCTTTGACATATTTTCAACTTGCTGCTGAAGACCATGAGTGGTGGTGGAGGTATGTATGCAGTTCCCTGGTCTATATTATTTATTTATTCTGCTCAGTGAAATATTTCTCATGCTTTGAAAGATTCTGTTCAGTGGTGATGCTTTTTTCTCTGGTGTATTTTTCTAATGATCTTTTTTCCACAGGTGATTATATTGTAGGGATTATCATTTTTATTGCATATTTTCTGAGATCAGTTGTTAGAATTTTTTGGTAGTGCAACATGTTTAGAAACTTATACCATTGGCATTCCAATTGCTTATTTTCACCCCCTTAATGTCATGTGATCACAATTTCT
Source organism: Camellia lanceoleosa (assembly GCA_025200525.1). NCBI lineage: Eukaryota > Viridiplantae > Streptophyta > Magnoliopsida > Ericales > Theaceae > Camellia > Camellia lanceoleosa. Next base: position 60,877,107 of record CM045760.1, read on the forward strand.
TTCTTGATTTGATCATGCCATAATTTCATTTTGTAAGCTTTCTACTTCACTTGTATAAACTCCTTTTGTGAGAGACAAGACCAATCTGCCCAACCTCGTTTGTTTGCACTCAGTCCACTTATAGTCCATTTTCGGAATAAAAATCAATAGACTGATGAAATCTTTGTGAAATATGAACTTGTAAAACTTTGAATCTTCTTTCGAATGCCACAAAACTCACTTCAATATGATATTAGGATAAAAAGTTATCGCAAAAATACCGATACATTTAAAAAGGTTGAAATTAGTTTAACTGCTTACCAAGAAATACCTTGTTTGTTGTCTCAATTTTGACAAACAAATGTGGTACACTAACGTTTTTAGTTTGTGATGTTTATATTCTTGTGTGACATCCAGCCACATTAGAATAAATGTAAACAAGTTTCTAAAAGTATTATTATCTCATGCTTAACTTCCTTCTTTTAGACTTGTCACACACACACACTCACACAAAAATATATATATATATATATATAGATGAAGAAAGAAAGAAAGAAAGAAAGAAAGAAAGAAAGAAAGATAAGAAAGTGTCCCTTTAAGATTATTATTCACCAATGGGTTCTTGGATTTTAGGAAATATAGAAAAAAATTTCATTATTATTATTATTATTATTATTATTATTATTATTTTAATTAGATTTTGGTGGAGCAAAAGCATTGCACGAATGAGGTTTGCATTCAGTATGAAGAGTTCAAGACTGATGTCATGGGGTTGTTCCTTCTTGTTCATGCTGGAACTGTGAGTCTCATCAGGAAACTACTGGTAATGTGATTTTAGTCTTTGATTTTCATTGTATCTGTTCGATCAACTTCTTGTTTCTTGCTCTGTTCTACATCACAAAAATCATTTTGATTTCATTTCACTTATTTTTAAGTATTTCATATGTTAAAAATGCTAAATGTTCGATGTGTTCATTTGCATATTTGTTTATCTGCATTTTGTTGATCTTTAGCTCTCTTTCTCTCTCGTTCACTCGTTGTATTATTTTCCTTGTGGCATTCACTCTCTGTATTAATTCAATTCAAAATCTGAAACCAAGTGCCATAGTGATTGTCTCTTATGTTTTGAATGACTTACAATTGAAATTTGCACTGATTATTGCCCAGCAATTTAGTAAATTAAAGACAATCTAGGAAGCATAAAGATTTATGGCTTTGAGTATCTGAAGGAACCAAAAAGTCATGGTACAAAAAGTTTACTCTTGGACTGCCCTTAAATTTGAAATTGAAGTTTTATCGCTTTCAGTACATACCCAAGTATATAATTGTTGGAAAACTATATAAATTTGACAGAGCCCCTTCTATCTGAATGTTTTGTTTCCTAATGATGGCATTGCAATTAAACATGTAGGATTCACATTGGAATTACCCAAGTATTTAAGTGTTTCCTAATGTTTTGTTTCCTATGCAATGATCAGAAAATTGGTAATGAGATCACTTCTGATGCCCATCTACTTCCAGCAACCCTTGTCAATTAAATAGATGGTCTTGCTATCTTTGCCTCTCTCTCTCTCTCTCTCTCTCTCTCTCTCTCTCGTCTTTGTTCCTGTGCATATATTTCAACTTACTCCTTTTGTTTTCTTATTGGTTCCATTACATAACAGTGATCCGCGAGGTTGTACAACGGCTACAATTATAGAACTGAAACGAAAAACCTGCTCTAATCATGGCCCTTTTCTCCTCAAGGGGTCCAAAAAGCCACCATCCCAAATGGGGCCTTAAATCTTTACTGCTTGTCATAATATGTTGTATGCATTTCTTTTTCTTATTTAATTTTTTCTGTGATGTGAAGCTGTAATTACCCCTTCTGTATTATTTTTGGTAATGACAAACATAAAAACTTTATTGATTTTGGTGAAGATACTTCTTTTGATGAGAAAGTTAGGTTTCCTTGTTCTTTTTTCTCATGTCCTTTTTTTTCATCGTTCTATATATGATAATTCAGCACTAAGACACATTACTTGTGATTGCCTTTTGACACCGGAAAAGTTTCAATGTCATATATTCATTCAAATTCACTTTTGAATGTTCCAAGGTACTTTGTGTTTGACACTGGCATTTTTACATTTATTACATGGTTGTTAAACTAAGCTAGTGAATTATGAAACCCTTATTGCGGAACCATGTATTATTAGATTCATATTTTCATTGACTGTGATAAAGTTTTCTCCTATTTTCAAACTTGCTATGTTAATTTCTACTTTGTTCCATCTTTTAGGATACTGCTGACAGTCCTCCACCTGATGAACATGTAAAAGAAGTGTAGGATGAGTGTGACCGTACTTTTGTGTTGAATGATGATCTTGGTTATGTTTGTCGAATTTGCGGATTGGTTCAGGGAGGAATCAAAACCATAATTAAGTACCAGTACGCAAAGGTATGTATGCCTGTTCTTGGAAACTTTCCATGCAAGTATGTGTGCTCATCATTATTATTCGGATTCTGATGTTAGCTGCTTAAATTAAATGTATGAAAGCTACTATGAAGTATATATAATGCATCTGGCAGTTTCTGTTCATCCGTGTGTTATTATACATGTTTGGTATGTTTTTCACTCCTTGCCAAAGGGTGCAAGAGTGTCATAAGGTATGTGTGGTTACTAAAACTAAAACTAAAACTCTGAACTAGCTCAATAGAAAGATTTCACAATATTCCATATGAGGTGTTACATGGACATACTTGCATCCTATGTTGCATGGACTCTTCTAAAAGTACTTGTGTAAGACACTTGATACTTGGGTAAGGCCATAAGGGTATGGGATATATATCTGATATGCTATTTGGAGAAGCACCCAACAAATTTGTACAATTAGTCGAATTCACTATATAACTATGCATAAGACTTCCATTGTATATATAAATCTCTATTTGATGTTTGCAAACATCATTTTACCCTTAGAATATACAATAAGTATTTGAAAACTGTGAAATATAGACATATCCTAGTGACCTTGACATAAGAATCAGATAAATCTGACATTTAGACTCATGTATATGCACCCGACACTCGTACTTGAGTCCATATAACATGGCTTACATCAAAGGGCTGGAAGTGACTAGCCTTTTGAGTTGTGATGGACCTTCAAAAGAGGAAAATGCTATATATATTTCTATTTCTTACCTCCTTTTCTGACTCCTAGACACAAGTGAATGGGTTCCGTGTGTATTTGTTGATGTGGGCCCCATTGCTGTGTCTTGGAGTGAGAAAATGAGGTAAGAAAAGGATTATGTATAGCATCACTATTTGTTGGCATCTCTGTTCTCGTGAAGTGAATGCTTTGTGTCTTTCCTATTACTGATCTGATGTTCAAATAATGAATATTAAAAAATTCGGGGTTTATTTCATGTCTGATTATCTTACACATTCAATTTGTTATGAACGTCCTAAATTGTCTGCTTCAGGCATTTGTTTGGTGACCAATTTTTAAAGTTGTTGTAGTTAGATAAGGTACTTTCAGGTTTTTGGTGACCAATTTTAAAGTTCTTGTAGTTAGATAAGGTACTTTCAGGTTTTTCCATGATCTATAAAGGTAGTTGCTAAAGTAGTAAGATATGTTTTATATGCTGAATTCTTTTGCAGCTGGGAGGCAGGGGTAATGATTTTCAGTGATTGGTTTTTGGGAGCTTAGGTTAAATTGGCTTGGGTTTGGGTTAATTTTCATGATGTAGGAATTTTTTTCCATTTGTTCATCTTGGGTACTGCTTCCTTTCTAAAAAAAAATACATCTTGTATTCAAACTATTAAAAACAAATATATTTGAGCCAAGCCGAGCTGAGTCTCACAAATAGTAAGTTTATTCATATGCTTTTAGCGGTCTCTGAATTAATTTGTATTTTCATTTTTCAGGTCAGAAATTACTTGGAGAGATGCAAAATATGGTCAAATAATTCAAGAACTTTGGTGTCGTTTAGTAACACTTACGTTTTCAGTTTTCAGTTTATATTTACAAAAATTTTAAAAACTCAAATAAAAACTTATTTGGTAAATTTTTAATTTATAAATCAGTGGTCTCAGTTTATAAATTTGGCCAAAAAATGTAAACTCAAAAAATGTGTTTTCGTTTTGAGTTTTCAATTTTTTTTTTTTTTTTTTTATCACCCGACACTAGCCACCACCCGTCACCATTTTCCACCACAGTCTCCCGCCACGACCACCCACCACCCACCACCACCCACCTCACCACCACCACCACCACCCACCACCCACCGCCACCGCCCACCACCACTCACACCACTACCGCCACCACCACCACCACCACCACCACCACCCACCCACCCACCCACCACCCACCATCACCCACCACCCATTACCCGCGCCACTCACGCACCCACCACCACCCGCCATTCACTACCCACCTGCCACCACCATCCACCCACCTGTCACCGCTTTCCATCACCGTCTTTCGCCGCCGCCGCCACCACCACCCGCCACTTGCCACCACTTTCCACCACCGTCTTCTACCACCACTACCCACCCGCCCGCCAGCCACTTGTCACCACTTTCCACCACCGTCTTGTGCCACCATTTTCCGCTACCGTCTTCCGCCACCACATGCCATTTCTCACTCTTTTTTATATTTTTAAATTTTTTAAAACATTTTGTCTAAACCAAACACGTTTGTAGTTTATGTTTTTCTAAAAATAAACAAAAAATAAACAAAAACCAGTTTATAAAATTTTTATAAATATAAACTGAAAACGTAAACGGTGGTTTCAAGTTTTTTCATTTTTTAATATTTGTAATCACAGTTAAAAACTTTTTATTAATTCTTTTGTATATGCTTTTAAACATTTAACTTTCATTTATGAAATATGACGTTATTTCATTTAATGCGTGGTTGTGATTCAAATGATAGTATATAGTGTGCATTACATTCTTCAAATGCGCGTACAAAAATAATATTGATTATTCTTTAAATATGTCGAATTTTTTTTTTTTTTTTTTTTGTCACACGCATTAATTGTGATAAGAAATGCATATAACGTGTGATCTTATCTTATTATTAATCATATGTTTTATTGATATTAATTACACTTAAAATCTGTGATCTAAATGTTTATTATCATAGGTTTTATTAGTTATTAATCACACTTAAAAGATGTGATCTAAATATTTATTATCACACGCAAAATATGTGATGGAACCACCTTTTGATGACACTCAAAAATGTGATTAAAATTGACCCCTTTTAATCACATTTTCAAAGATCACACTTTGACAAAACTTGTGTGATTAAATAACATACATCACACATAAAAAGTGTAATCTATTTATAATTTTGTTGTAATAGATGCAAAAAGTATCATAACTATACAAAACATTCACCACTAGATTAGTACCGAAATATAAACACAATCATATGGTTATACACCACCCGGTTGGAGAGGATCCAACCAAAATAAAAAACAGTGTGATGCAACAATAGAAAATGAGTGCAAGATTGTGGAAAGGTAAGGAAATAAAAAACACTATTCCAACAATAATGTTATAATAATACTCAATTCTATTTTATTGAAGGGTAAGGAAATTGGGAGAAAATAGCTTTTCAGCTTACCAGTTATGTAAATGCAATCAACGAGTGCTCTTCAGAAGTAGCTGCTGATGCGGAGAGAACTGAGAGTTTTGTCCTTAAAAATAACCTAAAACTTTCACACGCAATGACTTGAGAGAGAGAGAGAGAGAGAGAGAGAGAGAGAGAGAGAGAGAATGAACAAGTGTCATTAATTTATAGGAGTGGATACTGAGAGCTTAGATGAAGATTTGCTCCACTGTTATATGAATAAGATAATAAAATTAAAAAACAGTGCAACAGAGTAAAAGTTTGAAAGATGCTTTACTTGCTTATAGCGTATCGTATATGCTTTGATTGTGAGTATGAGAGTTTTTGAACAACTCTCATTTGAAGATTCATCTTATTTTATGATATTTTTTATTATAAATTATAAATATATTCTTTAAGATTTATTTTAAATATTTTTTTTTTTTATAATTTTGAAATTATATCTTGCCCTTTAAAATTTTTCGTTGCATAACAAATAACTTATTTTATTAATCAATCATTAAGTCGATTAATAGTTTTTCAAGAACAAGTCAACTGATGTATCTAATTGTACTCTTGCCAGCATGTCAAGTTTTAATTTAGGAAATTGGTGAAGCTTCTCACGTCAATCAACTCTGCTGCTGGTTTTTCTGGGTTGCATCTTGGGTTTTTTTGCTAATTTTGGAATGATGTTTGGTGTTGTGGGGCTGCTGCTTAGTGGTAATTTTGGAATGATTGTTCTAATCAAATTTGGGGATGCTGCAGAGTTGATTGAATTGGTAAAGGGTGTTGCTGGTTTTCTGGGTTACCGTTAATCTTTCTAATCAAATTTGGGGCTACTGCTGCTCCTGCTGCTGATCTGCAGATGGTGAAAAGTCTGCCGCTGGTTTTTTTTTTTCGCAATCTTGGTCTTTTGGCAAATTTTGGAATGATGTTTTGGTGTTGTGGGGCTGCTGCTTTGGGCTAATCTTGGTATGATGGTTGGTGTTGTGGGGCTGCTGCTCTATTGATGACCAGATGAAACAAAACTCTTGGCCAAGTCTGCCCAAAATGCATATAAACAATTTCAAGACAGTAACATTTTCAAGATCAATAACTATAAGATGGAGGAGTTTGCACAGGGGAGAGTTTGGATGGGTAAAGATGCAGCTTCACAAGGCTTGGTTGATGCTATTGGTGGGATCTCTCGCGCTGTTACTAGAGCAAACAAAAGGCTAGTATACTCCAGGTCAGAAAGGTGAAAAGGAGTATATACTCTGTGGTGGCTGTTGCTGCTATGAATTGCTGGTGGTGTGGGCAGTGATCTTTTTCAGTTGGCTGCTGCTGCTGATGTTCTTTCTTTGATGTCTTTTTTCTGCTGCTATGGTTTGCTGCTGGTCTGTATGGACAATGATCTTTTCATTTGGCTGCTGCAGCTAATAGTTTTGTTGTTGTCCTGTTTCCTTGCTGTTTGGTAGCTTTGGTTGTTCAGTTTGTATTAGGTTTGGTTAGATTTTCATTGGGTGGGGTTGATTTTGGTATTTGTGATTGGTTCCTCACCAATTTTTGATGTTGTGCTAGCATATGATTGGACGGTCTTATTGGTGCCAACCTAATTGGGATTGATTTGGTTCGTTATGATATTTTTTGCACTCATCCTCTTTTTTCTTTTATTGATGTAATAATTTTCTGTTTCATTAATAAAGTTTCTCTTTTTTGCTGATAAAAAATAAAAAATAAAAAATAAAAAATAAACGCATCAAGTAGGTGGGATCAAAAATGGATTTCTAGGCCCCACTCCCGGACAAATGAAGGCAACGAGAGTGAGTTAATTTTATAATTTTAAAATAGAAAGATTAATAAAAATTATAAATAATATAATATATTGTATAATTTAATATGAGAAATAAATGAATAAAAAATTTATATTAAGTATAATATTTTAGTGTTTTAATTTTATTATATTGAAAAAAATATAAATTATATATATGTTATATACATATAGATATATTTAATAAATGTAATCGAAGCGAGAGTGTGGTGGGGGAGCAAATCTCCTCCCTACTCGACTTGCTCATCATATAAGGAAAACCCGCGCAACACAGGGCTAAGGATACTGGCAGGAAAAAAATTTCATCCCTAGATGGCAACATAAATCCGCAAAAGGGAAACAAGAAAAAATTGAGGATTTTGAAACACATATATGGGTCATGTATATTTATTTAGTCATGTTTGTATTCTGTCTACTCTACAAGTCCCACACTCATGGATGGACTAAAGGGGCTGAGGGTGACGGGGGCAATTTTTACCCCAAAATTTTGAACTCCACTTAAATATAGTAATACTAGCTATGAATATTTTTAAATTATATGTAGGTTCACCCCCGATATATTTTTGAGAAATTTAATACTCATCCCTCTTAACAGTTTAAGTTTCAATCTTTACTCTCTAGTTGTAAAGTGTATTTTTTTCCAAATCTCTTCATGTATATATACATATACAAGACACATAATAATACACATATATATATATATTATTCTTCTTTATTTCGGTTTTTTCTCGATTTTCCCTTTTCTTCTTTTGGTTCGATTTTTCCTTTTCTTGTATTTTTGGGTCTCTATCAACTTGATCTCCATTTTTTAATTCTTTTTCCTCTTCTCTATATACGTTTCAAAACTTGTTCTGCTGCTTCATTTCTTTCTCTTTTTCTTGTTTCTCTATTCTGAATCTCTCTTTTTTTTCTTTTTATTATTATTCTTCTTCACTCTCCTTCAACAATTTCATTTGAAATTTTAAAACTAACATCCGTAAACATCTGGAATTTTGAAAGTTGTTGACATTTTTTAAGTTGTGCCAATTGTTGATAAAAATAAAATGTAAGATGATTTTTTAACAAGTTGTTTGGTTACATATCCTAGTTTATTTTGATTATATTTTTTTAATTATATACTTTGAATAAAAATATCTAATGAAATAATATTGTGATGTATTTTACAATTTGTATTGATAAAAATTAAAATTGTATTTCTTGTCCCTAAGATTAAAGTCATGCTTACCTCCGTTTATGCCTCATTCCAACAAGTAATCAAAACATCCCAATATATACAGGGAAAATCTACTCTTAATAAAATTTCATCACACACTTATCAAAGTTTGCCATTCTTCTATCCCTGGTAGAACACCCTTGTTTTTCACCAAATTTCTAGTCTTATTAACGCTTCTTTTGTTTGGATAGAAAACATTTTCTGGAAAATATTTTTCGTATTTTCTAGTGTTTGGTGCAATAGAAAACAAAAGCCAACGGAAAATATTTTTCATGGTTAATGAAAAGCAAGTTTATTTAGACAGAAAATGTTTTCCTCTTTCAAAAAGCAAAAAACATTTTCTAGGCTAAAATTTTACCAATGTTACCTCTCCACCACCACCACTCTCACCTCCACCACGACACCACCATCATTGCCGCCATCGCTCCACCACCATGCCACCACCACCAAACATAGAAAAATGTTTTCTCTGAATAATATTTTTCTTAAAAAAGTTTTCTATTAGAAAATATTTTCCGCCCAAACAAATGGTGCGTGAAATCTACTCTTAATACCAGAGAGAAGCAAAACAAGCTTTCATGAAAATTATTGAATATCAAATCCTTTTCCTATTAACCACAATGTTAGGAACATAAATATTAAAAATTGTACAAATAAAATTGGGGAGAATAAGGTCAGAATTGCAGTGTGGGTGAAGTCCGCTATTACTTTGGATTACTTTGTCAATGATCTGATTCACAAATTGAATCAGGTGAGAAGGTGCCTGGGTTAAAGGAGTTATGCTTGAATCTAAGTATGGTGGATTAGGAGAGCATGGTGGTTTGGAGTGTAATTTGTGCCCTGCTATGTTGCAGTGTTATAGCCTACTGTTATTGGGTAATCTAAGGGAGCTGTGCTATCCATATGTTAGTTTGATTAATTGACTGAGTTCTTCATATGGAAGAAGTTCACTGGAATCTGTTTAGATGGCTGTGGGTGAACTGAGTATGGCAGCTGTTGAGATTGACTCTGGTGTGCTGCTGCTGGGTGTTTTGCTCCTTGGCTGCTCAACTATTTTTTGCTGCTGAGTTCTTAACAGTTTGGGCTCTGCTGCTGATCCTGGATGGGAAGAAGTAGGCTGCAAATCTTTTTCTTTAGTTGCTCTGTGTTTCTTTGGGTGCTTTTGATTGAGTCAAGTGCTAGTGTATGATTGTACTTATTCTGCGGTGTTAACCTAGTTGGGATTGTTGAGATTAGCTATGATATTTTTTGCACTTCCCTGCTTTGTTGATGTAAATTTTGCATGTATTGGGCCTTTTTTCATCAATAAAGCTTTCGTTTTTGCTTATCAAAAAACAAAAAATTTGAGGAGAATAATACCCTTTAACATGATGAAATTCCTATTGCAGTAAGTGTGAAATTTCAGCAAGTTTTTAATATTGTGAAATTTCACACTTTTGAACTAAAAAAATGTTAACTTTTGCTTTCTTTCTTTCTTCTTCTTCTTTTTTTTTTTTCTTCTTTTTTTTTTTTTTTTCTTCCTTTAGCATAATTTTACATTCAATAGAGAAAAAAAAAAAAAAAATAGATTTTACATTTTTTTGAGTCTAGAAATCATAAACTTTTAACAAATTTAAAAACATGAAATGAAGAAATTAAAGTTTTTTTTTTTTTTGGGTACATTTCAAAGTGTGAAATCTCACAATACTAGAAATTGAAATTCTAAAAAAAAAAATTGAATTTTGAACAGAAAAATTACTTTTAAAAGTTATGAAATTTCACAATTTTTTTTATTGAAAAATATGGAATGAGGTTTAACAAGTTCATCTTCTTCTACTTCTTCTTCTTTTTAGTAATTAGATATTCAATAGAGATCCTTTGTCTTTGTATTGTTTCTTTTCAGTTTTGCTTTAGTTCTTTCTCAAGGGATTAGATTGGTGTCTTACCTTCTACGCATTTTCTGTTCATGCTTTGGGTTGCATATTATTTTGCTTTTTGATTGGGTATCAACCTAGTTGGGATTCATCTCAAAGCTTTGATACCTCCCCCTCCCCTCTTTGCATCTTTTGTTTTGTTGTTGTATCTCCTTTCGCTATTTTCCCACAGTTTGATGCATTAATAAAATTTTCTTTTGCCGATCAAAAAAAACAAAAAAGGGCTAAATTTCACACTTTCTTGACTCTAGAAACTGTGAAATTTAGACATATGGTGTTAATATTTTTTTGTTCATTTTATGTAATTTTATATTCAATTATAATCTTGCTTGATAGATCTTATTGAGTAGGTTTAGTGGGAAGCAGATTCTTTTGGAAGAGTTCTGTGAATTGATCATGGTGAGAATTGCAATATGGGTTAAAGCTCAATCAAAGGGGTGTCCATATTCAATCCAGGATTTCATTTGTAACTTGCAGCAGATCAGATATGCGTCTAAGTCCTGATGCTACTGGGTTGTGCATTGTTGGAGCGCTTTATTGGCTGTTGTTTTCTGCTGGTTTTTGTATCAGACTAGTCTTGTGAGGGGGAGTGTTGTACTAGATGGTCCTGCTGATCATATGGGTTGCAGCTGGGGGAGTTGTAGGTGTTTTGCTGGTTGGTCTTTGTGTCCTGTTTGTTTTGTTTTCTTCTGTGGTGTTGGTCTCTCACCAACCCTTCAGCGATTGCTCTTGGTGCCAACTTAGTTGGGATGAAAAGTAGCACTATGATGCTTGTTGCTCTTCGCCCTTGCTTTATTGATGTAATCCAATTGTTGATATCAATAAAAAATTTTCCTTTTGCTGATAAAAAAAAAATATATATTGAGTAGGTTACACAAACATAAATTTGAAAGCCACTATGTTGTGGACTCGTCCACCACATGCAATTGAATTTTCCTTACTCTATTGAGAGTTATTCATAATTTTTTCGTGCTCAAACGAGAGTCTCTAAGCAAGTCCAACATTGGTTTAACTAGGAAAGTTAAATTTGCCCATAAATCGTCAATCATCAGCTCTGGTGCCGCTTGTTAGGGAATTAAGAGAGCTCACAAATGTGCAACTACACTGTCCCAATCTATCAGAAAGAAACTCCATAATATATAACCATAACACTAATAGCTAACATATACTATTTAGAATTCATACCTACTTAAAAAATTTGAGGAGGATACAATCAAATAGATCACAGTTCATGTGACAAAAAGAGAGGAGTGAGGGATTGGAAATAAGCATCACAACTATAAAAATTTTGACGAGGCTACGACCAAATAGATCACGGTTCATGTGCCAAAAAAAGAGAGGGGTAACAGATTGAAAATAAAATATCACAACTAATAACCGTGGTCCCTTACCATTTTTGTAGTAGTGACCAACATCCACTCAATCTTTGGGAAAAGAATCCTTGCCACTTTTGTAGTAGTGACCAATATCAACTGAGTCTATCGGAAAAAAATTCTCGAGTCCACAAGTATAAAGAGTGTCGACAAAAAAATTCTAGAATCCACTTGCATGCAACATTGTTCAAAATTCATACATACTAAAAAATTTAAATTTATAAGTGAATAACGCATCCATTATACAATTAGACCACTTTTATTTATTTTTTATCCAAAAACACATGTTTTCACATAATGCTTTGGACGAATACCATAAGGAATAAAATAAATTATACCCATTTGTTGATGTTTATGATATCATACACTTTGATATAGAGAGAACAATATCTTTCTAGTTTTTTTTTTTTTTTTTTTCTTCTTTTGTATAGGGCAAGAAGCATATTGAGCATAACTATTGGTGACCTTTTTATGTGAAAACGAAAGGACTCTAAGGCCTCGTTTGGGAATTCTCCTTTTTAGTCAAAAAGTCAAAAAATTACTAAATTAGTCAAAAAGCCAACAACCCATACCAAAAAGTCAAAGATTCTATTTTCTCTCTACTTTTTGCACATCTTTTCGTAAAAAGTCAAAAAGTCATCCCAAACATAGTAGTTTTTTTAGCTCATATTTTAGCCAAATAACCAAAAAGTTACTAAATTAACATGTTCCCAAACGGAGCATTAATAAAGAAATGGTTTTTTATCGGGAAATAGAAAAGACAAGTGAGTTATCCCCATTCACTTCATCCTTTGCTTACATAGGAGGGATGCTCATCTTTATCAGGGAAGTACCACTTTATTTTTAATATTGATCCTTTTTGTCTAACACAGTTCAAACATATTTCAGTATTGTTCCTTTTTGTCTAACACACTTCACACATATTGTGACTATTTTAATATCTTTTATTTATTTATTTATATATTTTGTTCATGAATCTTCCTTCTGTCTTGTTCATGAATCTCATCTTATTCATGAATGGAGATTCATTACTTTGGTGACCTTTTGTCTTATTCATAAATGGAGATTAATTAGAATTTATGAACTTGGTGGTGAATTAATATTTGGATACACTCTCTTTTTTCTCTAGGTTCATGATCATTATTATTTTTTGGTGTATTTTGTAAAGTCCTAATAGCCTATAAATAGTTCTTCTCATCTACTCTTTTTCTACACCAACACATCAATTATTTTCTATACAAGAGAGATTACTAGCAAATAATGGTGTTTTTCTTGGTGGAGCTTTGGGTTCACCATCTTGTGCAGAGTTGGCTTGAACCACACGACAAGTGGTCCGGCTGTTGTATCCTGAAGGGGGCAAGTCATAGTTTTATGACTGCTGCATCGGTATTTGGGTTCTTCCTACCTCAGTGGACTTGATCTCCTTAAAATTGTTGATGAAAATACCAGAAAAAATAATTATATTTTATTGATAAATAATGCAAAGAAAACGAAATATCCGTACCTCAGCCTGATCTATTTATATCTCATTTTCTTTACATTATTTATCAATAAAATATAATTATTTTTTTTGGTATTTTCACCAACACATATAATGTAAAGTAGTATCAGTGATACAATTAATGCAAGTAAGAGAGAGAGAAGATGAAGTCTCATTAGCGAGTGTCATTTATAGCCCTGGCTCTGTTAAATAGGAAAGCTTATGATAGTATGCACTTTATTATAAATTGGTGTAATTTTATTATAAAATTTTATAATATTAATCATAATAAAATGCATAATTTTATTACAAATTAATGTAACAAAAAATATTGTAACTAAGTCATAAATTTTTGTAACATTAACTATAAAATTTTAGATATTTTGTTATATTAATTTGTCGCGAGTTTATACAATTTATAGTTAATATTATGAAATTTTATGGTAAAATTATGTCAATTTGTGATAGTATGCATATAGTATGCACCCCTAAGAGGGTGTTAATATAAGTGTAATTTTGTTTCTACACATCATTTAATCCCTGTACATATATTTAAGGACAAAATTTATCTTACTTCCTTGTGATTTTCTAGCATTCTGTATGCCTCGTCCATATCCGTAAATTGTTCTTATTTACTGCTTACATAACTAGAGGGTAAAATCCAGGTACAATTCAAGACCTGGTGTATGCTTATTTGCCATGATATATGCATTACATTTACGTATTGTTGTATATATGTGTATAATTTGTACAACAATGCCAGAGATTTATATTTTGCACTTATAAATACATCCACAATGATATAGCAAAGATGGTGGGTTGGGTTCCATATAATTGAGTATATCACCAATCAAAAACTGACACTTGCCAAATCACATCATTATGGGTTAAATTGTAAGAAATTTTTGAGAGTCTCAAACATTTTCCTAATTTGTAATGTTGATTCATGGATAAAAAATTGACTTAAAATTTTATGAATATTTTTTTTTAATATGTTGTTTTGTTTGTGTTAACATTTGGTTTAAATTAGTCAAAAAGTGTTTTAAGTTGCAAATTACATGTAACACGCGGGAGAGAGAGCACGCTATGAGATTAAAGAAAGTAAACAAAGAAGGTAGCAAAGTGATTTAGTGATATCACTAAAAATCAATTTTCATGTTGTATTGAGTTATTACCTCTTCCAAATCAATTTGTACTTAACGTGGTCCTTCCAAAATCTCTTTCATTCATTCATTGTCCTCCCAATTCAACAATTCTAGTGCATCCCTTTCTAACTATAGAAAATTATTTAGTCATCTTGTACTACAACATATAAGAGTTGTAGAAACTAAATATTTTGGTTTTAAAAGTAAAAATTTTGTTGCAAAAATTATTTAGAGATGAATTTCTATCATTTTGAGGTTAGTCAGTAAAAGGGCATCTGGAAAAGTCAAAAATAAGGTTTTTAGGAACAAAATTTTGGAATGTCACTAAAAAATAGACTTTTAGGAATAAAATAATTTGGTCTCAAAACAATTTATTTTTTGAGATAAAAAAATTGGTTCCAAAAAGATAATAATTCGTCACTAACATCTAATTTTTGTTGCTAAAAATATAATGACAACACTTTTCACAACAAAAATACTTGGTTACTAAAAAATAATTTTGTTCCCAAATTTTGGTCTTTAAAAACCTTAATTTTTTGTAGTTGGGATAAGTTCATGTAGCACTCCAATTTAATTTTTATTGGTCAATATGATATGACTTAATATTTTGTATTTGATTTATAAAAAATAACATGATAAATATTATATGTTGAATGATGCGAAGCATTACTCTCATATGATCAAATAATCACTCACTAACTACAACATATATATGAATTGATGGTGCAGAAACCAGCTTCTAAGTTACTTTTAATGTCTACCCCAACTCTTGCTCCAAAAACTGGCTATTTTCCATTTTAATATGAGAGTTAAGACAAATTATAATTTTTAAATATAAGCAAATTTTTAGATTTTACAAAATAGACAAAGAATAATTACTACGTTGAATGTAATTTACCATATTATTGGTAGAACTTTGACATAGAATAAATTAAAATTACAAAACTCATATAATGAAATTTATTAATTCTTTATCATAAATGTAATTTCTGTAATTTATCTTTTCTTTTCTTTTTTTTGCCAATTAAACGATGAAATGTATTTTTTTATTTCTAAGAACTTAGAATACACAATTAAAGTTTTAAAAAAAAAAAACTAATTTTAAAAAGGTTAAAACTTAATTGATTCTAAATTATTATTTTTATATATTTTAAATCAATTTTGTATTATTATTTAATTTTATTTATTTATTTATTTATGCCCGTGCATAGAGCTGTATATATATTGACATTATTGTTTCAATATAAAGAAAAGTAAATTATATATATATATTGAGTTCTTCAATTGCTTTGGACGATTCATTCTACTCAACTTATTAGTCCTCATGGAGCTTCAAGACACCCCTTTTTTTTTATATAATTAATTTAGTGTCATAATTCAACATAACTATATCTACCGAGACAGCTTTGTTTTGCGTATTATTTTCTGTTTATTTATTTCTTAATCTATGGATAGTTTAGTCTTTGAGTAACGATAGGCTACTATTATGTTTTTTGATCAACAAAGTGAAAATTTCATTAAAAATATGAAATTACAGGTATAGGAAGATGCAATGCATTGAATGAGATTCAAATAGTACAAAATATCCCTACTACTGCTACTCGCAAACATACAACTAATAAACCCTTGGCCTCACAAATTGTTTTTTTTAACAAAAGAAGACAAAATAAGACCAAAACAATAAACAAAAAAATTAAGGACATAACTGAAAAAACCCAAAAAACTTGAACTTCCAAAGTCAAAACCGCATAGACACTAGCAGGCACCCACACTACTAAAAAAAACACTTTTTGCAACTATCACATGCCATCACAAATAATAAAAATACAATCGCAAAAGACTTTTTACAACGGTCTATGCGACTACAAATGGGGGACGCAAATGTGGAGGTAACAAATACTTTTTACGACGGCAAAACAACGGTCGCAAATTATTGCGACTGCCTAAACTACTTTTTGTGACAGCTAGTTTGCCGTCGCAAAAAACTTTAAAAAATAAAAAACACTTTTAACAACCATTGTTTTACTGTCGCAAACAATTATTTATTAAAAAAAATCATATATGGGTTTGCTACAACAAAAAAATCAATTACAAGCACCAAACAATTTTTTGTAAATGAAAAATAACAAAATTAACAAATTAATTAAATTTATAATAGACATTATCCATTAACCATCCTTTAATACATTGTACTAAAAAATTCAAGTCTTCAAAAAAAAAAAAAAAAAAAATGAAAGAGCAACATAATCTTTGGCTTCCAACATCAACTGCTCGATCATATCAACTATTCCCTCAACAAAATCTGAAAAAACATATATGAAACTTGACTTGAAAATTTAATGCACTTAATGTGTTAGTTTAGCTTGAAATAATCAAAATAAAACTATGTCAGTGACCTCTCTCTATGGCAGATTACTTAATCCGGCAATTTTGATCTTAGATATACACTCCCTTAGAGAACCATAAGCTTCATTGGTACTCAGGTTGCATTTCATTTGTCTTGTTTCAACTAGTGTATCTCCCAACGTTTTTAGTGCATTAGCTTGTTGAGAATCAAAATAGTCTCGAAGATCCTGATCCAAGAAACAAATCATAAAATGACTATTTGCAATCAAAACTAACATGTGCCATTTTTTTTAAGAAGAAAGGCATACCTTAATGAAAAATGGTGCCAATGGAGGGTCACGATGTGGCTGAAGATCCTCAAATCTCAGCCAACTGAGAAATCCTATCTAAGCGTTCCTGATTTGCATTCCCATCAGATGCTTCATTAGCTAACTCAATTGCATAGAAACTCAACGATTTAGTGTTCAAACGAAAAGAATAAAAAAAGAAAGAGTTGGGGGGAAAACAAAGCACTATATCAAACTGAATTGCACAAGAAAAAGTGAACAATGCTAACCCTGTTTTGACCTGGCAAGAGCTTCAGCTACAGACCTCGTGTCTCCCAAGTTTAAATTGGACCCTAAAGTCATGGCGTTCGGAATTATATAACATCTACCCATATGCATAATCATTTGCCTATATTCCAAATAGCAGAAAAATCAAGAGAAAACTAAGATAACCTTCCATATTGTGAATACATATGGTCCTAAATTGAAAACTAAGACAACTGTCAATCAATTTTTATTTATTTATTTATTTTTATTTTTATTTTTATTTTGAGATCATGAAGCATTTGTTAAGTAACATTCTGAAAATAAGACAATGCTGACAATTGTGCACAAGAAAATTTACTAAGTGATTATTTCAAGGAATCAATACTTCAAACTTTTGATGAATAGGTGTCAAAAGAATAGTCCATCAAATAATTCATTAAAAAGATTCAGAAAACCCTTGCCTAGCCTTCAAAAAAGGTACACATAATTAGATTTGCCTCCACCTAAATAAAAAGCACTGTAACAAAGGAAAATAAATAGGAAAAAGGAAAACAAGGTAGAAAGTTTGAATTACAAACATACCAACAAGGTCTGATGAATCAACAATAATTGCATCATACTTTTCTTCAGGTACATTCCATAAAAATTCAACAGTTGCCACAATAATGAAAAGAAGATCAACAGGAAAGTCTAGCTATATAATCAGCTGTACAATTAGGGGCGTTAATTACGTAAAATTATTAATAACCTAGATTAAAAAATGAAAGGGTAGTAAAACAGTGAGGAATATGGGCCCCTATAGACCTTGTTCCTCAACAACAATCTGTAAGGAAGAAGCCTTGTCACACTTCCACAGTACTCCTCAAACCTCTTGGTAGATTGATAATCAAAGTGAGTATATTTTGTTTCACCATAACAATCATGTGTAGTTGGACATTTAACTTCAAATGTATCTCTAAGTACATATGCCTATTAAAGTTCAACTAGAATAAAAGAAAAGAAAAAAAAGAAGCTGCTATGATTCAAAAGGTTCCTCACACTTAATTGCATAATAATTTCAATAATCTAAGTATGGCTATATGTCATTTGAAATTAAATTTCTGCACCATATAATGTTACTTTTAGCAATCCGTCACCTTCCATTTCAAGCCTCTTCGTGCCCTTTCCCCATTCAGCTTACTATCTTCCACTTTCTCAAACCTAACCCCAAAAGTTGTGCATAACCTCCATAGATTATTAGTAGAATTTTAAATGTTTGTAGAGATGTCAAACAATACAATCCCTCAGTTGCATATAGTATGTTTATAACCTAGATACATGCAGCTACCGCAAATTGATCTTATAGTGGAACCATTGGCATCACCCCACAAGAAAACCAAGTAAATTGGGAAAAAAGGTTGTACCTAATGATGGTTCTATAAATTTAGGTCTTTGAAAAGGCGTAATGTAAACCAACCCCCTGGCATTATTTACACAACAAACCCATTCAGAGAGATACAAAAATGTACTTGAAGTAGACAGAATCAGAGCACTCTGTGCATTAGACTAGCAATACTTGGTCCTTTTGAACATGTGTCAGAAAATTCATTTGCATCATAAACCAACCAACCAATCATTTAATTCATCAGCGATATCCTTCAGGTTCACTATTTTGAAATTTAGTAACTATTGCTTAATCAAATCCACTCATTTCCTTTGAAATAAAATATCTATAAAAATACCTAATTATTAGATAGGCACAACTAAAGTCCTCATCAAATGTAGAAAAAATGCTTCCAGCCATAAAAAATAATACATGGAATAGAACAAAGCTGTAACGCCCTCAAAATAAACCCATAACTCATACAATATAGACATGCTCAGACATAAAGGAATAAAGCATAATTACATTCCATCAGAGTATTTCTTACAATTGTATTACATGTTAACAACAAAAGCAAATGCCCTACGGGCTTATAGCTTTCCAAGTAAACACTTGGTTACAAGAAGGGAGAGTACTAACTCTACACAAAATAAGCCCTTGGCTT
Source organism: Camellia lanceoleosa (assembly GCA_025200525.1). NCBI lineage: Eukaryota > Viridiplantae > Streptophyta > Magnoliopsida > Ericales > Theaceae > Camellia > Camellia lanceoleosa. The sequence goes on from CM045760.1 coordinate 60,896,526, forward strand.
GATATACATATAATACAAAAATGTAATCACAAAAGAAGTCCCAGCCACTACGCCTCTCAAGCTACGCCCTTGGAGGTGGCATGCTACCTGTACCTGAAAATGATGTCCCGTATAGGGTGAGCCAACGCCCAGTAGAGATATGCTAAACATAATATGAGCAATAACTAAAATATTAGCATTTGATAAATGTTTAGCTGTTATAAAACAACATATAACACAATCCAATTCTCGACTAACAAATATGGCTCAGAACCTGGCCAAACAAATTCAATGAGTCTACATCTTAAGCCAACAATACTTCAAACTGCCATTTTACAAAAATTGCATCCGCGTGACTCGGCACCCATGTATAATATTCTCAAGTTGCCATTTTACGGAAATTTCGTCCGCGGGACCCGACACCCATGTATAAATGTTTTTGAATTGCCATTTTACAGAAATTGCGTCCGCGGGATTCGGCACCCATGTATAAATGTTTTCAAGTTTCCATTTTACGAAAATTTCGTCCGCGGGACCCGGCACCCATTTACTCAAATACTTATCATAAGTAATGATCAACCAATACACAATTTCGCTGTATTATTCCAACCGTCATACTCAATGACATACTCAAATTGATTAGTTATAATTCGCCTAATCATCATGCAGTGTCTACGATAATCAAGACTACCCTCCACCTGTAACCCAAAGCAATTATTTCTAAACAGATAATAATTACATCCAACAGATAAATTATTAACAATTTCCAAGGTGAGTGATTAATAAATCCAACTCCACTATTCTATCCCATAATGAGCTAATTTCATTATATTCAACTCAATTTCACATAACCATATTTTTTCCAAATTAATTATACTAAGTAATTTATACTACAAATTAGGGCTTTCTCTCCCATTTCTCAATATTAACCCAAGGGTTCAAATATCAACAACCAACAACAATACCATCATTTTAAGACCCAAAATATATATTTAAGAGTCAAAATAACAATACCCCCTTTTATACATTTGAAATCCTAAGTCCCAAAATTACCTAACTTCAACATTTCATCAAAGTACCAATAATCTAAGTCAAAGACCATAAGAATGAGTAGTTATCCCTACCTCAAATTCGGAGCTCAAATGGAGGCGATGAAGAAAACTCGAAGTGCTCCAAACACCAAACTTTTTGGATCAAAATGTAGAGCAAGACAAATCCCACACTTTTTGTAAAGGCCAAAGGGTAGGAGAAGACTCTAACTAGATCAATCCCTAAAGAGAAGTGGAGGTTTTAGAGAGAGAAGCTCTCCAATGGAGTTTTTGAAAAGTAAGAGAGAGAAATGGAGTTGAAAAAGTGATCCAAAAAATCGAATCCCAAAGTGATATACCAGTCGCCCCGCTCGAGCATCAGACACAGACTCACATTTGAGCGTGAAAACTGCCGCTCGAGCGTCGATTGCACGCTCACAGAAGTTTTGCAGAACCAGGTCCCCGCTCGAGCGTCAAACTCCCCGCTCGAGAGGAGTAACAAAATCAAAAGGTCACACTCGAGCGTAAAAACTCCCGCTCAAGCGTCGAACACTATAGAGAAAAAAATACTGGGAGATGGATCTTCCCGCTCGAGCGTCAAGGCTAAATTTTGGGCATCAACTTTTGGTTTCTAAACCCAACCAACTTGTCTCAAACCTGCCCAACACAACCTAAGACTCAAATACAAAGAGTAAAGGATGTAAATGAGAATGAGACCACAACACAACCACGGAACCGAGTCCGGAATATAATAAATAAAGAAAGGGGGAAACTGAGATCGCTATAACCTCCCCCCTTAAAGAATTTCGTCCCCAAAATTAAATACAAGTTTTCAAAACAAGTTTTCTCCATTCCCAACAATATTTCCACTAAATATTAAACAACCCGACCCATTACCAGTCAATCTCATCTCTTTTCAAGAGGCAAATCATAATATATATAACAACCTGCATTATCAACATGCATTTCCTTCCATTTCAACAACACATTCAACATATACAATGTTATGATAAACTTCCATTTTGAGGCAAGTTCCAAAGTATAATCCCATAAACCAAAATAAGACATATTTAACAATACCATGTTTTACAACTTAAGACATATTTAATACTCGTAAAGTTCATCAATATTACAAAATTCCTAATACATGATTACACAATTACAAACAAGTCCGGATATTTCTCGTGGACCTCCAACTCACGCTCCCAAGTGGCTTCCCCCACTCCGTAATGTTTCCACAAAACCTTTACTAAGGAAATGGTTTTGCCTCGCAAGACTTGCTCCCGCCTATCTAAGACCCGAACCGGCCTCTCTTCATACGAGGCATCCTCATCAACCTCTAAGTCGGTCCAATCCAACACATGTGATAGATCCGACTCGTACTTCCGAAGCATACTAACATGAAACACGTCATGCACTCCGGACAACTGCAACGGCAAAGCTAAATGGTATGCTACCTCCCCAATCCTCTCAAGGATCTCAAAGGGACCGATAAACCGAGGGGATAACTTCCCACTCTTCCCAAACCTCATCAAACCCCGTCTAGGTGATATTTTCAGAAAAACATGATCACCCGTCTCAAATGCCAAAGGCCTCCTCCTACGGTCGGCATAACTCTTTTGGCGACTCTGAGCTGTAACAAGCCTCCTACGGATAAGCTCAACTTTTTCCATTGTCTCCCTAACTAACTCCGGGCCCAACAAAAGTGCATCACCCACCTCGGCCCAACAAACTGGAGACCTACACGGTCGGCCATACAAGGCCTCAAACGGTGCCATACCGATACTAGACTGAAAGCTGTTGTTGTAGGCAAACTCCACCAAGGGCAAGTGCCTCTCCCAGGTCCCACTAAAGTCAAGGACACAACCCCGAAGCATATCCTCAAGGATTTGAATAGTACGCTCGGACTGCCCGTCAGTATGAGGATGATAAGTCGTGCTAAAGGTCAACCTAGTGCCCAAGGCACTCTGCAAACTCTACCACAACCTAGCAGTAAAACGAGGATCTCTATCTGAGATGATTGTCACTGGGACCCCGTGCAACCTCACTATGTCCCGAATATATAAATCGGCAAGATGATCTACCGAATCTCTCACGCGCATAGGAATGAAGTGAGCCGACTTAGTCAACCGGTCTACAACCACCCAAATAGCATCACTACCCCGTTGAGTCCTCGGAAGACCTACAACGAAGTCCATAGTGACGTGCTCCCATTTCCACTCGGCAATAGGCAAGGGTTGCAACAAACCCGCTGGCCTCTGATGTTCGGCCTTCACTTGCTGACAAGTAAGGCACTTAGACACAAACACAGCCACATCATTCTTCATACCCTGCCACCAAAACTGGCGACCCAAATCACGATACATCTTGGTGCCTCTCGGATGCACCGCAAGACATGAATGGTGAAACTCTCGAAGTACCTCCTCTCGGCAAGACTCCGGTACAAACAAACGGTCTCGGTATCTCACACTCTGGTCGGGATACACAGTCAAACCCTTCTCAACCTTCCCGCTGGAGATCTTCTCTCGAAGGGATTCTACCTCAAAGTCACCTCTCTGTGCCTCTAACACTCGAGTCACAAGTGTAGGCTGCACAACAACAGAAAACAAGGCCGCAGCCTCAACATATTCGCCCAAAAGCAAATCAAACTCGCCAAGTGCCCCCAACATCTCCCACTCTCGGATGGCTATACAAACTACATCACTAATGGATTTCCTGCTAAGGGCATCGGCCACAACATTGGCCTTTCCCGGGTGATAGTGGAATTCAAAATCGTAGTCCTCAATGAACTCCATCCATCTCCTCTGCCTCAAATTCAAGTCTCTTTGTGTAAACAAATACTTCAAACTCTTATGGTCCGAGAACACCTCGAACCTCTCACCATAAAGGTAGTGCCTCCAAATCTTTAAGGAAAAAATTACAGCTGCTAACTCTAGGTCATGTGTAGGATAATTTTTCTCGTGTATTTTCAACTGACGTGAGCCATAGGCTACCACTTTCCCCTCTTGCATCAACACACAACCCAAACATTCTCGTGAGGCATCACAGTAAACCGCATAACCCAACCCTCTCTCTGGAATAATCAAGACCGGAGCGGTGGTCAATCTAACTTTCAGCTCTAGGAACGACTTTTCACAAGTCTCACTCCATACAAATTTGACCCATTTCTGCGTCAATCTAGTCAACGGTGAAGCTAGCCTGAAGAAATCTTTCACAAACCGGCGGTAATACCCAGCTAATCCTAGAAAACTGCGGATCTCAAAAACACTCTTAGGTTGTGCCCAATCTTGCACTGCCTCAACCTTGGACGTATCAACAAACACCAATTCCTCGGATACCACATGGCCTAAGAACTTGACCTCTCCTAGCCAGAACTCACATTTTCCAAACTTGGCATACAGCATATGGGCTCTAAGTAATTCAAGCACCACTCTCAAGTGTTCCTCGTGCTCCTCCTCAGAAGGTGAATAAATCAGAATGTCATCCATGAAAACGACCACAAAGCGATCTAGGAATTCCCGGAAGATCCGGTTCATCAAGTTCATAAAGACTGCCGGTGCATTGGTGAGTCCAAATGGCATCACCAAAAACTCAAAATGGCCATACCGCGTGCGGAATGTCGCCTTCGGAATATCCTCTTCCCTGACCCTCAACTGGTGATAACCCGATCTCAAATCTATCTTAGAGAAACAACGGGAACCCTTCAACTGGTCAAACAAATCATCTATACGGGGCATAGGGTACTTATTCTTGACCGTAGCCCGATTCAACTTCCGGTAGTCTATACAAAGTCTCAAGGCACCATCTTTCTTTTTAACAAAGAAGGCCGGTGCTCCCCATGACGAAACACTAGGGCAAATAAAACCCTTATCCAACAACTCCTAGAGCTGAATCTTCAACTCACTCAACTCGGCTGGGGCAAAATGGTAAGGTGCCATAGAAATCAGCGCCGTGCCGGGCACTAAGTCAATAGAGAACTCAATCTCCCGATGAGGTGGCAAACTGACAAGGTCCTCGGGAAAAACATCCGAATACTCGCAAACCACTCTCAGCAACTCAATCTGGGTCTCATCACACTCACCACTCATAAAGCTAGCGAGAAGACCACTAAGCTCACTCTACCCTCGCGGATCATACCTCGGTGGCAACACACTACCAACCCGATCCCCCAAGAAATGAAAACAATCCCCACTCAAGGTACATACTGTGACCCTCTGACGATAACAATCGATAACAGCCCGGTATGACGATAGCCAGTCCATACCCAAAATAACATCAAAACCCGACATGGGCATAACTATAAAAGGAAACGGAAGTCGGCCATCGGCGACCTCTATATCACAACTTCTACATCCTTGTTTCAAAATCAACTCACCCCCAACAGGCGATATAACACATGTAGGAGATGCTAACTGTGCCAACTCCAGCCCCAAAATAGATGCAAATACAGCAGATATAAAGGAATGAGATGCACCCGTATCAATCAACACATTGGTAACCAAGTTGCAAAACAAAAAGGTACCTCTCACAACAGATGGAGCCGGTACTAGGTCCTGCGCGGTAACAGCATACACACGCCCTATAGGCCCCTGATCTACTTGCTCACCTCTAGGAGCAAAAGACTGCTGCACAGACTGGGATGAAGAAGCTCCCTAATTGGCCCTCGAGGCCTGAACAAACTGTCTTGGTGATAACTCTGCGCGACCGTGCAGAAGCATCGGTGTGCCACCCAATTGCAAGGCGAACCTCTTCAGTACCTGCCAGCCACTTGAAAACAAGAAGACGACCGGCCTCTGCCCTGACTTTGGCTCTAAGGTCAAGCCGAAGAAGAAGTCAGACTCGACCTCCTCCTCTCAGGATAGCCAAGACTTGTGGCCCCGCTGACCACACTTGAAACAAGTAAAGTTTCCTTGGCTGCCTCTCCCAGAACTTGCACTCAGCACTGGAAAGGTCGATCTAGCAAAAGCATCCTGGGACTGCTGAGGGTTAGAACCCTTCTGCCTCTTACCGTCCCCCTGACCATCCTAACTCCGTTTAGAGCCTCTCTGCCCCTCCTCCTCCTCCTGCATCATGATCTCCATATGGGCTGCAGCATTCACAAGACGCCTATAATCTCAGGTCATGGACCCTCCAACCCTCATCTTGAGTCCACGCCTCAACTTCTTCTCAAATTCGATACAACGGCGTTCCTCGGACGCCACAAGCTCAGGTGCAAACCTGGACAGACTAGTAAAAGTGGCCTCAAACTCGGCCACTGACAAACTCAGCTGCTTAAGCTGACAAAACTAGTCTCTCAGCTCCTCCCTAACAGCTAGAGATAAGTACTTCTCCTGGAAAGCATCAACAAAGGCCTCCTACGTGCCACCAATGCGGCCCCTCATAAACTTCCACCACTGACCCGTATCCCCCTTAAGCTAGAAAGATGCCAAGGTCACTTTCAACGCTTCGTCCTCTATGCCAAGCATCTCAAACGTTTTAGACATCTGCTCCAACCACTCGTCAACCTTAAGTGGCTCTTTCGGGTTCCCGACAAACTCATTCGGATTCGACCGGAAGAACTCCCTCTTCGGAAAGGAAGGCCCTGCCTCAACCACCTGGGCTTGAACTGGATTCTCAGCTCTGAGAATGCCCATAGATTCCCTCAAAGCGTCTGCTATGCCGTAGGCTAAGGCGCCCAAGGCTGACCTGCTGGCTCGGCCACATTGGCCTGACCAACCCCCTCCAGCTATGTCAGAATCTCGTTCAGTATAGGCTCCTCCTGCCTCCTAGGCCTACCACGTCTACCTCCTCATCCTCGTCCTGATATCCTAATAAAGGTAACGAAGAACATTAGCACATCCACAAATGTGCCGAAGTTATAACACTCGCGTCCTAATACATGGACAACTGTAATTCACTCCATGTAAGCACATAATCACATAAGCACTTACGAATTTCATTTTCGGATAATGATAGTCCCGAGGTGTTACTAGAGTTCCGGTTAGAAACAGCATTGATCAAGTGCTTTTCCAACAAGACTCATAGAAACCCAAGGATCCAATCAACCAGAAACTAAATCCCATACCCAAGTAGTCACATAAACATGTTATCACATAAGCACATAACATTACTTCTAAGTCTCTAACAAGCGAGACAAACCCATTGTGACACTAATCACTTCCCACGTACCCAAAAGTATTCGAACCTGGTACGCTCTGATACCAAGTTGTAACGCCCTCAGAATAAACCCATAAATCATACGATATAAACATGCTTAGACATAAAGGAATAAAGCATAATTACATTCCATCAGAGTATTTCTTACAATTGTATTACATGTTAACAACAAAAGCAAATGCCCTACGGGCTTACAGCTTTCCCAGTTAACACTTGGTTACAAGAAGGGAGAGTACTAACTCTACACAAAATAAGCCCTTGGCTTGATATACATGTAATACAAAAATGTAATCACAAAAGAAGTCCCAGCCACTACGCCTCTCAAGCTACGCCCTTGGAGGTGGCATGCTACCTATACCTGAAAATGATGTCCCATATAGGGTGAGCCAATGCCCAGTAGAGATATGCTAAACATAATATGAGCAATAACTAAAATATTAGCATTTGATAAATGTTTAGCTGTTATAAAACAACATATAACACAATCCAATTCTCAACTAACAAACATGGCTCAGAACTTGGCCAAACAGTTTCAATGAGTCTACATCTCAAGCCAACAATACTTCAAACTGCCATTTTATGGAAATTTCGTCTGCGAGACCCGGCACCCATGTATAAATGTTTTTGAATTGCCATCTTACGGAAATTGCGTCCGCGGGATTTGGCACCCATGTATAAATGTTTTCAAGTTGCCATTTTACGGAAATTTCGTTCACAGGACCCGACACCCATTTATTCAAATACTTATCATAAGTAATGATCAACCAATACACAATTTCGCTGTATTATTCCAACCGTCATACTCAATGACATACTCAAATTGATTAGTTATAATTCGCCTAATCATCATGCAGTGTCTACGATAATCAAGACTACCCTCCACCTGTAACCCAAAGCAATTATTTCTAAATAGATAATAATTACATCCAATAGATAAATTATCAACAATTTCCAAGGTGAGTGATTAATAAATCCAACTCCACTATTCTATCCCATAATGAGCCAATTTCATTATATTCAACTCAATTTCACATAACCATATTTTTCCCAAATTAATTATACCAATTAATTTATACTACAAATTAGGGCTTTCTCTCCCATTTCTCAATATTAACCCAAGGGTTCAAATATCAACAACCAACAACAATACCATCATTTTAAGACCCAAAATATATATTTAAGAGTCAAAATAACAATACCCCATTTTATACATTTGAAACCCTAAGTCCCAAAATTACCTAACTTCAATATTTCATCAAAGTGACCAATAATCTAAGTCAAAGACCATAAGAATGAGTAGTTATCCCTACCTCAAATTCGGAACTCAAATAGAGGCGATGAAGAAAACTAGAAGTGCTCCAAACACCAAACTTTTTGGATCAAAATGTAGAGCAAGACAAATCCCACACTTTTTGTAAAAGCCAAAGGGTAGGGGAAGACTCTAACTAGATCAATCCCTAGAGAGAAGTGGAGGTTTTAGAGAGAGAAGCTCTCCAATGGAGTTTTTGAAAAGTAAGAGAGAAATGGAGTTGAAAAAGTGATCCAAAAAGTCGAATCCCGAAGTGATATACCAGTCGCCCCGCTCGAGCGGGAGCGTGGAACTTCCCGCTCGAGCATCAGACATAGACTCACGCTCGAGCGTGAAAAATGCCGCTCGAGCGTCGATTGCACGCTCACAGAAGTTTTACAGAACCAGGTCCCCGCTCGAGCATCAAACTTCCCGCTCGAGCGGAGTAACAAAATCAAAAGGTCACGCCGGCGTAAAACTCCGCCGAAAGGCCAGACAAAGGCAGAAGAAAAAATCTTGGGAGATGGATATTCCGCCGGCGAGAAGCAACAAAGAAGGTCCCGCTCGAGCGTCAAGGCTAAATTTTGGGCATCAACTTTTGATTTCTAAACCCAACCAACCTGTCTCAAACCTGCCCAACACAACCCAAGACTCAAATACAAAGAGTAAAGGATGTAAACGAGAATGAGACCACAACACAACCACGGAACCGAGTCCAGAATACAATAAATAAAGAAAGTGGGAAACCGAGATCGCTATAAAAACCTGCCACATGCAACAACAATGTCATCAAACCCTGCTTCACTATTCCCACTCTGGAGCTGCTGCTCTATCTCTTTAATTGCTTCGATATAGCCCCTGAATAGAACCAAATCTTTTATAAATACAATGAGACAAATCAATATAAGAAAAACAGGATGCAAGAGATCAAAAGCAAAGTACTAACATAAAAAAAAAAAGGGGAAATTTTAGTACACTAGGTACCTATGGCCAATAAGGTTAGACTTTTTTCGCATAAATCATCTCCAAAAAATTGTTAACATGCATCACTACCCCAATATCAGCATAATGTGTAATTTTATATTTGCAAACATTATGATGTTTCTTTCAAAAACAATTTTCAAAACAAGCTTTTATGTTTAAAAACACTTCCTAATAGTTGCAGGTGGTTTCATTGAAATAAATAAATAAATAAATAAGCTATAACTAGCATTTCAATCTTCAATTTTTCCAAGCAAGATTCAAATATAAAATCCACACAATTTCTAGCTAACCCTTAATATTACACCCAAGACAATCCCTAGGAGAATTAGCAGTGTCATTAACTCAAACAAATTCACATAAAAATGAATTACGCGCATTTAGTCATAATTAATCTGTGTTACACAGAATTGATATGGACAAAGGTTGAGGAATAGCTTCAATATTACAGTACAATTACATGTTTACATATATATCAACCACTCAAGTTATGACCTTTATTGTTTGATAAATGGCAATTGAATTGGCATTTTTTTTCTTGGTTTATTGCCCTTACATGGTGGCAGTAGAATTGCACAAATTTATTATTCACATTCTGTCAGTGTATAAAATAAAACAAATTTAGATGACCTTATGTAGCATAGTCTGCAACATTGTTGACAGAACTGGTTATTAGTAATGGCTTCCTCAGAGTTTCCATAATATGAATTCCTATGCAGTTTATCAAACAGTAAAGCATTTCTACCCAGCAACAATGAACTTTGTTCTAAATATGGATTCAATTCAATCAGAAAGCCCTTAAAAATTTATAAATTAAAAAAAAAAAAAAGCTTAATCTCTTGTCGACCAAAATTTCCAAGGAGCACATTGCAAAATTGTTCCAAAAATTATAAAAATCAAACCTATACAGCACTTTACATCTTACACATATGCGTTTGTATATATATATACGTACAGACAAAAATAAAATAAAATTAGATACATATGAAAACAAACAAACAAAATTGGAGAGAGAGAGAGAGATTACGAGCAAGTGGATCTGTTACGAGCTAAAATATTTGTTGAACCAAAAAATGTCTCATTCAATCGATTATAGTGATACATATGTTGTGAGATGTAATTTACACCGTTGTGAGATGGTGATACTGTTGTAATTTACACACTGTTGTAATTGAACAACACATATCGGTGATACATTACATGGATATATATATATGGAGAGAGTACAGAAGAGCAAAGAGGAGAGCAAGATTACAGAGAGAGATAGACAGTTGAATCGATTAATGTTTCAATTTACACATCACAGATTAATCGATGAAGATGTGTCAAACATTACAGAGAGTAAGATTCGAGCGATGAAGATGAATCAATGAAGATGTGTCAAACATTACGGAGAGAGACAAAGAGAAGTGTTTAGGCTTACCGATTACGAATCTCGATTACGGATCGATCGAAATCTTCATCAATAGCACATTGAAATCTTCAAATCTTCATCAATAATCGATCAAAATCTTCAAATCTTCATCAAAGTGAAAGTCGAGCGAGAGATAGATTTTGAGAGAGAGAGAGAGAGAGAGAGAGAGAGAGAGAGTTCAGATTTGGGAAATAAGGGGGGAAAAAAGGGGACAGGTCAAGTTTTTCATGATTTGGGAGTTTTTTTTATTTATTTTTAAGAACACGATTGGGTCAATTAGAATGAGATTTTGATGTAAAAAGTGATTTTTTGGGACCGATAAACAAACAGTCGCAAAAAAAATAGACGCAGAAAGTTCTTTTTCTAGTAGTGCCCATAAGCTGTGGCGGAACCAGGCAACTAAATTAGGGAAGGCACTTATTAATTACAACTTTAAGTTTTTTTTCATAACCAACAATAAAAAGATAATAAAATTTTACAAAAATATTTCACATAAAATTTTATAATTAATTTTGAATAAAATAAAAAAAAAAAGTATTGCGTGTAACTAGTGTATCATGGACAATGTAAAAAAGTCATATATTTGAGTCGTAAAATAAATTATATAATGGTAAGATAAATTGAATTTTTACAAAATTTGAGTAAAAAATTCGTATAATAACGATACCACGTCATTATTGACATTTGATATCACCAACCAATAGTAAAGCAACATATGAATGGTGAACTCCACATTCAAATATAACTAACACTCTAGTAATTTTTATATATATATAATGAGATTAATTATATTTTCATATTAATAATGATGGATATTACTTTTTTATTGAGATTTTTTCACAAAATTTTCATACATAAAAATATAATTTGTTGTAATCACTTCATTTTCAATAAAACAATCACTATTATTTTCATAAATTTAAAAATGTCTTTGACATTTTATTCTAAACATTATTTTTGTTTAAAATTTTATTTATATACATATGTAAAAGAAAATAAAAATCCAGGGGGGTACGTGACCCCCCTTATCCTTATGTGGCTCTGCCACTGCCCATAAGCACACTCCTCAACTCCCAAGGCACAACCTCACTACTTGCAAGGCACAACTCTGTGTCTCCCATGCATGTTTCCTCCATCGGACTTCACCCACCTCTGCCTTCACCCACTACCGACTCACACAAGGCGGAAACACACCCTCCGCCGACCTTCAATGTTAGTCCTCCTTTCGTTGGTCCTCCTTTCATTGGCCTTTGTCATAATATATAAGAGTTTTAATAACTATTTATTTTTTGTCCAAAAGAGTAAAAAAAATTGTGATAAAAATATTTGGAGACCAATTTTATTAGTCATGTGAGTCGTCACGAAAAACTATCCCAAAAAGTCAAAAAATATATTTTTCAATAAAATTTTGAGAATGTCACTGTTGGCTTTTTGGTTTTCAAAGGTTATTTTTGTAATTGCGAGCGTGCCAGCAAGAATCAATCAGTCCTTACAGAAAATTAATTGCCAACTAATTATCAGATGATTGTGTTTTAGTTCTTTTAGCCTCAATGAAGAGGACTTTTACTGGTGGCTTGATTTAGGAGAATTAAGCAGAATAACAATTAAATTACGAACAATTGAAGCATTTCATTAGAATGAAAAACTTACAATGATCCAAACTCAGCCTCGTAAAGGTTTACAGCAACAATCTACTTGAAACAACTCCTATGAATGAAGTGCAGTGCAGGAATTGTAAAGTACAGAAATGTAAAGAACAAGAACGTAAAGAACAGGAAATGTAAAACTGGAAATGAAAAACTGGAAAGGAAAATAAGTAAAGTAGAATAAGAGTGGTTTTTTGGATCTGAGTCTGGGGGTTTTTTCTCGGGCCTTGTAGACACCCCATTTTTGACCGACCTTAAGACTCAAACGTCATGGATTGAGCGCTCGGTGGTTGCGCATGTTGTGCTCGTTCTGAGGTTGCGGAGTTTCGGCTGAGAGTCTTGCCTCCGGACTTCGGGACTCTTTGTGCTCTGTCTCGGTTTGCAAACCAAGTTCTGTTTTCTCTTCCCAAAGGGAGGGAGAGGTCTCGTAGACCATCTCTCAGTGGCCATAGGCTACTTTTCGTGGTCATAGACCACTGTTCCCATTTGGAGACCAGTTTCCGATTTTCGGAGCTGTCGGTTGTGCGCCTCGGTTCGGGACCGCTTAACTTTCTCCGTTTGCTCCGATTTTTGGCACACACCTTGTTTCCTCTCTCTAGAGGGACACTGTGGCTCGGGAGACCACCTTTGTGGTTGCACGCCACTTTCGGTGCTTAACAGCTTGTTTTCAAGGCACCCAGCTACGCGTTTTGACCCTCGAACCCTCGTTTTGCATCGGTGTGAGTTCATTTTCGGCATGGACCCTATTTTTATTGTTTGGAAGGTGGTACTAGGGTGGGAGACCACCTTTTTATTCTTGGAGACCACCTTTCTCTTCGCCGGCCAATTTTCTTGACAGGGAGCTGGTCTCCCTGGTCTTTCGGCCACATTTACTGGTCTCCCACCATACCACTGGCTTGCATTGAGTTGGGAGACCACCCCTAGAGGCTGCCGACCAACTTTTGGAGCTTGACCCTTTTGAACCTGGTTGGCCGACCAGTGCAAGTGGTCGACCGACCACCTGAACTAGTCGGCCAGCTTCCCCATTTTCGGTCTCTCTGAGTTGGTTCCAGTTGTGCCAGCTAGGAGGCACAGAGTACATCCTCCATACACGTATGGAGGATGTTTAATCTTGGTTTGAAGATTCTTAGAGAAGTTTTAGCCTCTCTTCTCTATAAAGGAGGGCCTTCCTCTTCCTTTGCAAGGGTTCTGAAGTTGCTGAACCAAAACCATACATCTCCCTCTATATCTCTCCCTTTAGGCTTCCAAAGTGTAAGGTTCTTGGCCCCTTTGCACCCCACCTCTTAGCCAAACCCTTCCACCTTTGCTTTGAGCTTCTTGGAGGTCTTGAGAGGTCCTAGGGAGTTGTTGTTTTGGTCCAGAAGCTGCTGGAGTTCTTGGCTACAAGAGTAACACACTTTCCCTCTTTTAAAGCTTTATTTTGCTCCATTCTTTAGCCATACTTGCAAGCATTTTTGAGCTTTGGTGTAAACTAAAAAAAGTCTTATTTTGAGGTCCTTAACATGTTTGTTTAAGATTATTTTTCTGTTGGGGGTCATCTACCCCCTTGTATGCTTCATTTCATCTTATTTTGAGCCATGCATTGAGGCCTTTGTTTTGAGCTTTGTTTGGCCTTCTAGCCACTGAAATCCAGTGGATTTTTAGTGGCTAGAATGCAGTTTTGAAGACCAAAATGAGAGAGGGGTGACCCTCTCTCCCCTTGTTTTGTTTTCTAGCATGTTTGGCCTAACAGGAGAGCCCATATTTGCATGCTTCCAAGCCATGTTTCAGGCCATTTTTGGTGAGTTTTAGGACCTTCATGAGCTCTTTCCAAAGCTGTTTTTGCCATATTGAGTGTCCCTCTTGCATGTGTAGAATAACCCTCTTCCTAGCATATCAAAGGAGCCCTTACTTGCATGCTTCCTAGCCTCATTTTAGGCCCTTTTCAGTGAGTTTTAGGGCCTGCATAACCTCTTTCTAGAGGTGGTTTTGTATATTGGATGTCCATCTTGCATGTGTAGAACAACCCTCTTCATGGCCTTTCAAATGAGCATCTCATTCTTGCATGCATAGACCATGTTTCAATGAGTTTTGGGGCATTATTTGCCATGTCATAGCTCTGAATTTTGTTGGTTTGGTGACCTTTTGAATGCTTCGTATACTTGTAGTGTAAACCCTCTTCACTAGCTTGTATTGCATGCTATTTTGGTCTTTGATTCGAGCAACTTTTGGCCATGCCTTAAGCTGATTTTGTGCATATTTTGGACTGCCTTAGCTCTGTTTTTATGCCTCATGGTCGAATGATGCTTGCTATGCATGGTTGTAGTTCAATACCCTTGCCTAGCTTTGAGTTTTGAAGCCTATTGCATGCATATACTGAGGTGTTTTCATGTTTTGGGGTCATTATGCATCATATTTCAAAGCTTATGTGTATACCATATTCCCATGTTTTCCACTCTTTAAATGTGTTTGAGAGTTGTGCTTGTATGCCTCATTTTTGGATCATTGCATGAGCTTCATTTCCTTAGCCTTTGAGCCACCATTTTAGTCCATTTTCCCACTGTTTAAGGCCTGCATAGGGACTATTTGGGGCTGGTTTGGTCATTTGTGCATTGCTTTGCATACCTTTAGTGTAATGTGCTTCACTAGGTTCGGTACTTGAGCCTTCCAACATGTATAGCATGAGTTGTTTGCATGATTTGGGACCATTTTGTATGCCATTTCAGAGCTGGGACACGTGTTGTTGTATGCCATATTTCATCCTTGCCATGCTTTGGTAGAGTTGCATTTTGTGCCTTAGGTTTGGTCCCTTGCAGTTGTGCATATTTGCATGTGTTTTGTTGCTTCATTCTCATCATGTTTGGCCACTGCTTTGGGTGTGGCTGAGGTCCACCCACTTTGGTTTAAGTCCATCTTGCATTGTATATACCATATAGTCCATGTTGTTGCATGATTGACCATTGCATTGTGTATGCCTTGATGATCTCATTGATAGTCTTCATATGTGCATTGCGTATGCCATATAGCATCATGTGCATTGAGTACGCCATTCTTAGTTCATAGCATTGTGCATGCTAGTCGCACCCTTGCATGTCATCCTTTGCATGTTTGCATCATTTTGTGGCATTGCATTTAGGTTCTATGCTAGAGTAGCATTCATGCCATGCATTGTTTGTTGCATTGTGTTTGGAGCAGGGTTTAGTCCAAACATGGGAAATGAGGGACGTTTTGTACTCAAAGTGACGAAACGTGCTTCAATTCCTGGTCGCCAACACTCTTGATTACCCATGATGGAGTCTAGGCCTTTTTGTGTTTATATGTGCATTCATTTCACATTGAGTCGTGCAATTCGACTCCTCGGCCATCATACATCGAGATGCGTGATTGGTGGTACGAGAATCGAGGACTACACTCCCTAGAGCTTATGCAATGACGGGGAGAGTGGTCGTGTACACATATGTTGAAAATACTTTGCCATGCCCCTTTCTTGCTCTCTGGTGCAGCAAACCGTAAACCAAGACAAAAAGCGGTCGTGACCTTTTGGAGCTTTTGTACGGTGTTAGGGACGGTTGCAAACAGAGGCAAATCGGGGCATCGCGATGGATTTCCCGACAAGGCGACTCGAGCGTGCATGCATCATCATTCAAGACCGAGCTGAGGCAGTCCATTTCATATAGCTTGCATGCTAATTTATTTGCTTTCTTAGTTAATTTGTTAATTAATTAAGGTTGTGTAATAATTAGTTTAATTAGCTTAGATTAGCTAGCTGGTTCTGTATTATTTATTCAGACCCTCTGCGAGAGGGCAATGTTGTAATAAGTGTGCGTGTGTGTGATGTATGTCTTCCAACCCCACGTCTTTCTCCCTTTTATTTACCAGCTTATGATAGTTAGTTTAGGGCATGTTTCAATTAGCATACTTATGCTCGCATGTTTGCATTCATTCATCTGTCTTGCATGCACCAAGCTCGGCGCATCATACTAACTGCATTGTATTTCAATTTCAAGTTGAATAAGTGTATCAGTTGTTGCATTTCATATGCCATTTTAGAATAGCCGAGCCTATTGTAGTTGCATTTTGCATGTGTTGCATTAGGCATTCTAAACATAGCTAGGATCATGCATTGATTTCTAACATAGCTTTTGTTTTGGCTCGGAGTAATCAGTAAGTGTTTATGCTTTAGCATCCTTGCATGCGTGTGAGTGACTGCCATGATAGCATGCTTACCATGAGGTTATTTGCTTACGCGATATACCTGCCTGAATGCCTGTGGGTGAAGGTTGGATTACTTGGATTGGAATAATGCATTGACTGCGAGTTTTAAGCCCACTTAAGAGTGGCAAATCACCTTGTTTTCTAAGCCCACCTGAGGGTGGCAAAATTCGCATTTTAGCCTACTTGCGAGTAGCAAACCGTTTTCAAAACAAACATGAGATGTTTCGTTCCAATTCAAGCGACCCAGTCTATACTTGTATGCTGTCTGCATCACATAATAAATCTAGGCTAATAACCGGAATAAGAACACATATGTTTTCAAAACTCGATATCATGCTTAGTAGTGGCCGATCTTTGATCGAGCGAGCAAGAGTGCTCACGAAGTGACCTTCCCCAATCGTACCCAAGTTCCCGAGCCGAGGCAACTTTGGTGATGACAGACACATGGCCTTAGGCACGAGTCAGGGTTTCCTAAATTTCCCAAAATAAAATATTTAGGTGGCGACTCTGTATTTGGCAAAGCAGTCCATGTTTGGCACTTCTTTCAAAAATTAGTTTTCAAAACGATTTGCCAGATTTGGACTCTTTGATTTGCCAGATTTGGACTCTTTGATGATTCATCGGTCTTGCATTGCACTCTGCGAGATTAGATACAGGACCATGACATTGAGTCTGATCTGTAGTAAGGCCAAATGAACAAAACGGGATTCCCTCCCGGGACTTTCGGGGACGTCTACAGTTTCTGGCGACTCTGCTGGGGAGTTTGAGAACTTGACTCGAACTCATGATATCTTGTTTTGACTACACTTATGTGTTTCTTTGCATTGCATTTGCATGGGTGCACCTAGGACACCGTGTTTGCCATCTGCTATTCCTGAACGATTTGCCGGAGGCTACGTGCCATAAGGCTGACTGGTTACGGGCTCTGCCACGATGGGAACACAAACCCCGATTTTCACCGGGGCACCCTTTTTGACCATTCGACCTAGTGCATATTCGGAATCCATAGTGACCATTCCAAGCTAGGACAGGTTGCTTACCCGATTGTAGGTTGTTTGAAACCGCTGCGTGGTTTGTGAAACCCTAGCTCCTAACAAAATAGGACAGGGAAACCCTATCCCTCCATAGGGGTGTTTTGGCTCTCGCTTGCTTGTTATGTGCTTTTAGAGTGTGTCTCTACAGGAATGCATGTATCAGTTTGCAAGTCTGGGTATCAGGCCTAAGGGCATCAGTATTTTGGGAGGATCAGTTTTACCTGAGGGTATCAGTTTGCAGGCAGAATTTTGGGGCAGAATTTAGTAGAGGGCACAGTCATCCTGCTATGCTTATATTTGTTCTGGTGAAATCAGGCTGAGATGCTGTCTGTTTTCTTCTTTTGCTAGGTAGTCTGGGAACCATAGCTTCAGAAGGCTCCAATATCCCCCGAGTACACCGAACTTGTGTTGATAGACTTTGTCAGGTCAGAGATTCAGTTCGAGGGCAGCCAGTGTTTCCTTCGCTGAGGCAAGGCAAAGAAAGGCTAGTCAAGGCTTACTAGTTCATCTGATCCGTCAGTCACCAGTCGTATCACCCTCGTCCAAACTTAGCAGACCGTGATGGCACAAAATTCAGAGGAAATTGTGGTTATGGCAGCCACATTAGACCAATGAATCATCTTGCAGGGTGAGACCGACGTTGAAGTACCACATCCACCCAGGTCACCTGTCGCGCGTTCGATTTGGGAACCCCAATTGTTTCAAGCTCGTGAGCCCACCACATTTGAGCTGATGGGAATGATTGGTGACCTTCAGAGGTCTGTGGCCGACCTCGCCTATGGAATGTCGGTTTCGCCACTAACCACACCATATACCGGGAACTTCATGCCGCAGGAGCCCCCGCTACTGGGGCGAATTGTAATTGAGCTCAGCCAACCTGAAGCTGTCTCGAGCTCTGGCAATGACATGTCAACGGCAGTCGGACTTTGCACTCGTCAAGCAACCCAAATATTCCACCAAGCTGAAGCTAGTGGAATGAACAAGATGAAGGTGGACACTAATCCCTATAAACAACTCCAACATGCTGATGAGGCTCTGAGAGCCGAAGGATTGAATAAGCAACAAGTACTCATAGTTGCTGCTAAAACTGTGGATGACATCTTCCCCACTCAGACCGAGAGCAGTTCAAGCCAGAGGGAAAATCGGGATAGGGACCGTCGTACCGGAACAGTTCCTTCCAATCCTAACCCTCCACCTGGAAAAGATCAGAGAGCCAAGGCAACACCTGCCGATCCTTTTGCTAGTGCGTCTAGCAAGAATCCACAGACTTCGAAGTACCAACCCCGAGGTCAGAGGGTCTTCCATGCCCTCTATATGCCTCTATCCAAAGCTCTCCTAATCCTTGTTGGAAAAGGCCATCTCAAACTCCTTGAGCCTTAGGCTCTCCCGAATCCTCTTCCGGCTACGTATGATGCTGCTCAGTACTGTGCCTTCCATCAACAAACCGATCATGGCACTGACAGTTGCATCCGTCTTCGCCACGAGATACAAAATTTGATTGACAACAACGTCATCGCCGCACCAGTCTCGCAAGGTCTATCGGCACTGGATCGATGAATGTGGGGGATAATGTGATGTGATCGGGGGGATGAACCACATGCGGGCGGCACTCAGTTCACTCTGGCTGTGGGAATGGCACGCACTATTTTGAGCATTTGCGAATGCTATTTACTGTACTTTCTGATTTGGGTATTGGGTCAGTCTTGTTGTTTTGTGTAGAGTCAGTCTTTTCTTACTAAGTCAGTTGGGTCTGTCTTGTTGTGCCGAGTCAGTCCTGTTACGTTGAAGTCGGGTGATTCCGGGGGTGTTACCTCGGACATCACTATCTTGTTTTGTGTTTGTTGTTTTGCTTTCTTTTGAGTCTGTTTCTGCCTTGGAACCAGTTATGCCAATAGATCTGAATGGAACAGCAGTGATTTTTCACACTCTTGTGTTTGCTTCTACCTCGCGCTAGTTGTGCCAGAAACTTGAAAGAAACGACAGTACTTTTCACCTGCTTTTCTGTGCCTTGGAATCATTGCATTGACCTAAGTTTTTCAAAACTTTTCAAATACTGTGATGAAACGAAGAGAAAGGAATTCCTAACGATTTGCGAAATTTGATCAATTGAGAGAAAGAGAGGCGTGCTAAGCCCTTAATGAATGAGATTATGCTTCTTAATGTGAGTACTGAGAAGGATCCTGGCTTGATCCAGATTGGTTCTACATTGTCTTCTGCGCGAGCAATGAGTCACTTTCTTAAAAGATTTCAAAAAAATGTTTTGCCCCGTCTTACGAAGACCTGTGTGGAATTGCTCTTGAGATTGTGCAGCTTAGGATCGCTCTCAACCCTGAGACTCGACCCCTCACTTTCAAACCTTGAACTTGAATTCAGAACGTTCAACGGTCAACTACAATGTGAGGCCTGTGTGGCCAGGTTCGAAGCAGCCCTCGAACTAGGGGCAGGGAAGTCAGATCAAGAAGATCAGATGTCGTCAAAAGAAAGCTTGCAAAGCTAGATCAGAAGCATCCCTTGAACTAGGTGCAAAAATGTCCGATGCGCTCGAAGAGCCAAAGATGGATCATTCTGCAAATCAATGAAGGCTGGCAAGAATGCCAAATCCCAGAAGGGAGGAAAGAAGAAAGTATTGCTGAAGAACAACTGAGTTCCTATCCACAACACTATGGGCAATTCAGCCTCCATTGGATGGACTCCTGCATTGTCAGCGAATAGCAGCCATTCTCCTGGATTCAAATGACTTCAGGATCTCAAAACCATTTGGCATGGACAAAGCTACACTTTTACCCTTGAGAGGCTCACTGAGCCAAAAACTCGGAAGGGTGACCCAGGCAAAAGTTAGAGCAAAGAAAATAATGAAAAAAGAAAAAAGAAAAAAAATGCAAGCAAATGAAAAGAAAAGATGAAAAAGAATTGAAGAACATAGCTCGGAAGGTTGAAAACTCGGAAGGGTGGCCTTGGCAAAAGTTAGAGGGCAAAAGAAGAGATTAATACCCGAGTGTACCTTAACCCCGAACTACGTAAGGCTTGATTCCTATCTTTGGGATACGTAGGCAACTTCATTCTGAAGTCCAGCCATAAAGCACTTCAAATTCGATTGTCTCCATGTAATGGTTTTGGTCGTCTTTGCCTTCTCTGTATCCGAGAGTTCGGTTGTGATCATTACTCTGAGGATTGATTACAATGCGCTGCGGTGCCATTCAGACAAGGGGCAACTTTTCGTTGCCATACAATGTGCTGCAGTGCTATTCAAACAAGGGGCAACTTTCCGTTGCCATGCAGCTCTCCTCAAACCAGGGGCAATTATCCATTGTTTTGGATCTGAGGTTGTGCATCTCAAGAGTAGGTTCCATGCTCGTTGAGCAGTGGCCGTTTGCAAAAACAGTTTTTGAGAGTTTTTACTGAGGTTGACTAATTCTCTCGAAAATCATTCCATTTTTTCCGAAACTGGACCATTTCTTGGACCCAAAAAAGGAAAAATTTCAGTGCTTACAACCTGACTTGCACGATTTCAAAATCAAAAAGTTGAATAAGTATGTTAATCTAACTCTCATAATGGTCAAAATTGTTTTAGTAGAAAATCAAAACAAAAAATGGTCAAAATGATGAACTAGGGGCACAGTTGAGTTAGGTTTTCTGTCTTTTCCCCTTTATCAACATACTTGCCAAGAAGGGCACTCTACCTGCCAGAAAAGGGCACAACTAAAGCTGTCACAGAAGGGCTGAAAGCTCTCTCATCCTCCAAGCAACGAGGTATCAAGCAAACTACAAAGCACGAACTGGAATGGATCAAGATATTCCACTCCCTCATTTGGATAGATCTGATCACGTCCAAACTCCCCAACAGAGCATCGTCAGCCGATGTCAATTGCAGATCTGCTGCACATCCAACCACATCACAACCCCCTCTGCGGGAGAAGCTCACTGTTCTGAGCAGAAGAATGAGAATCAGAATGCTAAGGGCAAGAGCCCACAACTTCCTGCTTATCCACCAACCACCCAGGGGAGGGATAAAAAAATGAGAGATTGAAGAATAGAGAGATGTGCGTTGAGAGAAAAAGTGAGGAAAAGGGCTTTTTCAGAAAAACAGAACCTGGGGGCCGAGTGATGTGAGAATCACAATAAGAAAGGGTGGGAAACAATACTCGAAGAAACTGGCTCCTCGCGAACTGAGAGGTCTCTCGCCATTCTTGTCTCTTGTTTTTGTTTGTCCCGATTCTCGTTTTGAGTCGTTTCAAGTGTCTGTGTTTGTGTTTAGGTTGTTCACCTTTTGTTTTTCGTCGTTGAGTCATTTTGACTATGGTTGGTTGTAGGCTTGATACCCAATTGAGAACTCCTCTCACTTTCAAAAAATTGTTTTGTGCTCAGAGTGCCGTGCCATTCTCCACATTTGTGTAAAACAGAATTTGATCTTTCATAAAACCGCAGGGATCAACCCAGGTCATATGAGAACAGTAAAAACCAGGACCCATCTGAAGCTATAAAAGTTCTAGGCTGCAAAGCAAAAGAAAAAAGGGAAAATTTGGAGTGCCTGAGCTTGTTTCAACGCCTGCAAGTTCTGTCACTACATCCCGTATGTTCGGTTTGAGCTGCGTGTTCAGAAATCCAAAAGTTAGAGTTACGTGTTCAAAATTCAAAAAATGTGAGCTGCGTGTTCATCACTAAAAGTTTGAGCTGCGAGTTCAAAATTCAAAAGATATGAGTTGTGTGTTCAGAAATGAAAAGTACGAGCTGCGTGTTCAGAAATTCAAGCTTTGAGCTACGTGTTCAAAATTTAAAAGATATAAGCTGTGTGTTCAGAAATGAAAAGTACAAGCTGCTTGTGTGTTTGGTAACGTTTACGTTTTCAGTTTATATTTACAAAAATTTTATAAACTGGTTTTTGTTTATTTTTAGAAAAACATAAACTACAAACGCGTTTGGTAATTGATAAAATGTGTAAAAAATTTTAAAAATATAAAAAGAGTAAGAAATGACAAGTGGTGGCAAGTGGCGGTGGAAGACGGTGGTGGAAAGTGGTGACGGTGGATGGTGGGTGGGTGGTGGTGGCGGGTGGGTGGCAGTAGTGGTGGGCGGTGGCGGGTGGTGGTGGCAGTGGGTGGCGGATGGCGGGTGGCGGTGGGTGGTGGCGGAGTAGTGCAGTGGTGGTGGTGGGCGGGTTGGTGGCAGTGGTGGTGGCGTGCAGTGGGTGGTGGCGATGGTGGTGGCGGGTGGTGGTAGTAGGTGGGTGGCGGATGGTGGTGGTGGTGGGTAGGTGGCGGGTGGGTGGGTGGCGGTGGTGGTGGTAGGTGGTGAGTGGTGGTGGTGGTGGCAGGTGGGTGGCGGATGGCAGGTGGTGGTGGGTGGTGGTGGTGGTGGCGGGTAGAGGTGGTGGTGGTGGTGGTAGGTGGTTGGCGGATAGCGGGTGGTGGTAGGTGGTGGCGAGTGGGTGGTGATAGTGGGTGGGTGGGTGACGGTGGTGGGTGGTAGCGAGTGGGTGGTGCGGGTGGTGGTGGCAGGTGGGTGGCGGATGGTGGGTGGCGGATGGCGGGTGGTGGTGGGTGGTGGCGGGTAGGTGGCTGGTGGTGGGTGGGTGGCTGGTGAGTGGGTGGTGGTGGTGGTGGTGGGTAGGTGGCGGTGGTGGTGGTGGTGGTGGGTGGGTGACTATGGTGGTGGTGGTGTAGTGGGTGGTGGTGGTAGTGGTGGTGGTGGTGGTGGTAGTGGTGGCGGTCGAGGTGGGTGGTGGGTGGTAGGTGGTGGTAGTAGTGGGTAGGTGGTAGGTGGTGGCGAGGGATGGGTGGTGGTGGGCGGTGGTGGCAGGTGGGTGGTGAGTAGTGGTGGCAGGTGGTAGTGGGGGGTGAGTGGTGGTGGTGGAAATCGGTGGTAGAAAATAGTGGCAGGTGGTGGTTAGTGTTGGGTGGTAAAAAAAAAAAAAACTCAAAACTCAAAATGGAAACACATTTTTTGTGTTTTCATTTTTTGGCCAAATTTATAAACTGAGACTACTGATTTATAAATTAAAAATTTTACCAAACAAGTTTTTATTTGAGTTTTTAAAATTTTTGTAAATATAAACAGAAAACAGAAAACGTAAGTGTTACCAAACGGCACCTGCGTGTTCAGAAATTTAAAGGTTTGAGCTGCATGTTCAAAATTCAAAAAATGTGAGCTAAGTGTTCATCACCAAAAGTTTGAGTTGCGTGTTCAAAATTCAAAAGATATGAGCTGCATGTTCAGAAATTTAAAAGTTAGAGCTGCGTATTCAAATTTCAAAAAATGTGAGCTGTGTGTTCACCACAAAAAGTTTGAGTTGCGTGTTCAAAATTCAAAAGATATGAGCTGTGTGTTCAGAAATGGAAAAGTACGAGCTGCGTGTTCAGAAATTCAAAGGTTTGAGCTGTGTGTTCAAGAATTTAAAAGATATGAGCTGCGTGTTCAGAAATTGAAGTGTGAGAGCTGCGTGTTCAAGGTAAAATTCATGAGCTGCGTGTTCAGAAATTGAAGAGTTTGAGATGCGTGTTCAAGGTAAAATTTATAAGCTGCGTGTTCAGAAATTGAAGTATGTGGGCTGCGTGTTCGCAACAAAGAGTTTGAGCTATGTGTTCAGATTTCAAAAATGTGGGTTGCGTGTTCATGACAACAAGTTTGAGCTGCGTGTTCAGATTTCAAATGTGGGCTGTGTGTTCACGACAACAAGTTTGAGCTGCGTGTTCAGATTTCAAAAGTGTGGGCTGCGTGTTCACAACACAAGTTTGAGCTACGTGTTCAGATTTCAAAAATGTGGGTTGCGTGTTCACGACAACAAGTTTGAGCTATGTGTTCAAATTTCAAAAAGTGTGGGCTGCATGTTCACGACAACAAGTTTGGGCTGCGTGTTCAACTTTCAAAAACTGTGGGCTGTGTGTTCACCATCAAGAGTTTAGGCTGCGTGTTCACGACAAAAAGTTTGGGCTGCATGTTCAGATTTCAGAAAATGTGGGCTGCGTGTTCACGACAAAAGTTTGGGCTGCGTGTTCAACTTTCAAAATGTGGATTGCGTGTTCACGACAAAAGTTTGAGCTATGTGTTCAGATTTCAAAAATGTATGAGCTGCGTGTTTAGATACAAAAGTTTGAGCTGTGTGTTCAGATTTCGAAAATGTGGGCTGTGTGTTCAGAACAAAAGTATGAGCTACGTGTTCAGAAATTCGAGTGCTTGAGATGTGTGTCCAAAATGCAAGACAGAATGCTGTGTTATGAACTGAGTGTTCAGGTTAAGCAGTGTTATGAGCTATGTGCCAACTTAACGAGATACTGTGATGTGAGCTGTGTGCTAGAATGAGTAGAAGTATGGTGTATGAATGTCTTCAGAACGAGTAGATAAAAATGCATAGCAAAAGCATGAAGTGTGCGAGAAATGCAAGATGTTTTGTTATGCACACTACTCATCGCATTATCACGCACGTCTACTTTGCATTGTTGTGTACTTTACTTGCATTGTGCACGCAGTTTATCGCGCTATCTTGCGCACCTTACCTGCACCTTACCTGCACTTGTTAGTGCATTGCATTTCATTCGCGCTATTTAGCGCATCGCACTGTTTTGTGCATCGCATGATATCATTCACGCTACCTTGGGCATCTCACCAGCACTTGTTAGTGCATTGCTCGCGCTTCCTTGCGCACGTCACTTACACTTGTTAGTGCATGGCATCGCACTATCATGTGCACTCCCCGGTCTGGGAGACCTTAAATCCGCCGGTCTAAGGAGACCTTAAATACTGCATCATCATCGCGCTGTTTTGTGCATCGTACTTGCATTTTGCATGCATCTTTATTCGCACTGTCTTGTGCACTCCCTAGTCTATGAGACCTTAAATCCTACATCTTTATTCGCACTGTCTTGTGCACTCCCTGGTCTAGGAGACCTTAAATCCTGCATCTTTATTCGCACTGTCTTGTGCACTTTCTGGTCTAAAAGACCTTAAATCCCGCATCTTTATTCGCACTGTCTTGTGCACTCCCTGGTCTAGGAGACCTTAAATCCTGCATCTTTATTCGCACTGTCTTGTGCACTTTCTGGTCTAGGAGACCTTAAATCCTGCATCTTTATTCGCACTGTCTTCTGCACTCTCTGGTCTAGAAGACCTTAAATCCTCTAAAGGTGCAATTCCTTTGGTGTTTGTCGTACCCGAACGACTTCCGGTGGTCTGGTATAGCCACCTACTTGTGTTTGCGGTGGGTTCCTAGAAGACCAACTAAGACGGTGGAAACTAGAGTTCGAATGGCTCATGCCTAGAATGCAAAGGTTCGGGATTTCCGAGACTAAAGTCTGGTTTAAATACCCAGGGGTATATCCTCGGCTTGAAATCTGTATGGCAGCCCCATAGATTAAGATAGCATGTGTATGCGCCTCAATTCTGGATACTGAATCAACCTAATCTGTCACCCTGTTGGAGAATAGGGAAAGCTGCGACCATAGTCACGGAGAAAAGTAGTACCTGCAATTCAACCAAGAAGAAGGGGAAGATTCCCACATCAGCATGAGGCAGGTCATTGCCAAGGTAGGTCATTGCCAAGTGCCCCCGTAAGGTACCTCCACTTCCTAACTACTGCATCATCTAGTTATTACATTGCATTTTAGATATTACATTGTATTGTACATAGCATTTATCGCATGCATTTACTGCATTATCCATTGTATCACTCGCTCCTTTCCATGTTGAGATTGGTCTGGTATGTGCTCATACTTTTCACGTCGAAACATGGTTATGAGATTTCGTATACGCGCCTATTCCACTAATGGGAATGTGGTTTGAGGGCGACAGCACCATTTCCGTGTTAGACGTGGTTTGTTTGTGTCCATGTCTTTCCTAGGCAAAATTTGGTCTGGCTACGCGCCTTATCCATTGCATATAGAATATATATTGCATTGTAGTTCGCATGCATTTTCTGCATTATCCATCCATCGCTTGCGCCTTTCCATGTTGAGCTTGGTCTGGTATGTGCTCATATTTTTCACGTTGAAGCATGGTTATGAGATTTTGTGTACGCGCCTATTCCACTAATGGGATTGTGGTTTAAGGGCGACGGCACCATTTCCGTGTTAGACGTGGTTTGTTTGTGTCCATGCCTTTCCTAGGCAAGATATGATTTGGGCCGCGTGCCTTATTTGCTCCATCCATTACATTGCATTGTAGTTTGCATGCATTTACTGCATTATCCATTGTATCGCTCACGCCTTTCCATGTTGAGCTTGGTCTGATATGTACCCATACTTTTCATGTCAAAGCATAGTTATGAGATTTTGTGTACGCGCCTATTCCACTAATGGGATTGTGGTTTAAGGGTGATGGCACCGTTTCCGTGTTAGACATGGTTTGTTTATGTCCACGCCTTTCCTAGGCAAAATTTGGTTTGGCCACGCGCCTTATCCGTTGCATCCATTGCATTGTAGTGTAGTATGTTGCATCCAGCATTCAGGATCACGATCTTTCTTGAGCAAATCATGCCTCACTTATATCATGTCACCCAATTACTTGTATTTGTGTTCTGTCTACACACACAGTTCTGCATGTGTACGCGCCTATTCCACTGATGGGATTGTGGTTTGAGGGTATCGGCACCTTTTCTATGGTAGACGAAGTTTGATTTCGCATCTCCACCCTCTTCATGATATTTGTGTTGGTTTTGTACTGTTTGTGGTTTGATCATCTCAAATGCATTGCATCTCATTTGCATTGTTTTAATACATTATATATTATTACATTGTTTTGTAATATTGCATATAATTTTGCATCTTATACCCATATTGTTATGCGTTACACTTAGGTTGCATCGAGTTGTATCCATTTCGCATTGGTATTGTCTGGCATCCTTCCGCTCGCATTGTCACGCAGCTTTTCACTTGCATTGTTATGCATAATGCTAACAATATTGTACCTGTTAAGTTTCTTTCCTTTTCAGACACGATATTGTATGTACGGTTCATTTGAGGCTGGTGCGACCAGACGAACCAAATGGTATTGTATTCTCCGTGTGAGACATAGCGAGAATTGTATAATTCTCTTACATCCTTTCTACATGTAATGTAGTTGGATTTGTATTCACTTGCTTAAAACTGTTGCATGTCATGCTTCGTTACAACTTTCTTTGTATGACTTAGAGGGGCAGGGAATGTCTTGTGAGGCATCCCCACACATCACCGGCCATGGCTAGAGGCCACCGACTGGTATTTTGTTGCCATCAGCAATGTATGTTGCCGGTCGGCATTCGTTGTTGCCGATCGGCAGTATATTTTGTCAAAATGGCAATTTTGAGCAGCCGACTACTGTTCATCTGCTTTTGCAGATATTTTAAAACAGCTAGCTTGCATTTTTTTCCCCTCCATACACGTGTATGGAGGGATAGCCTTCTTGTTAGCTTCCTTGGTAAGCTTTACAAGATTGGCTCCTCTATAGGAGGAGCCCTTCTCTCTTGGCCTTAGGGTTAGAGATTTTGGTTAGAGAATATTGTGAGAGAAGCTCTGGATTAGGGTTAGGGTTATACATATTTCCTATCTCTATATCTACCTCTTGTGTGTTCTTGTGTGTGTTTAGGCCTACTATTGCACACAAACACATAGTGTTACACCTTCTCTTAGTTTGTGAAGGGCCAGAGGTCTGTTCTTGAAGCTTTGGAGCTGTTTTGAGCTCAAGGAAGGGGCTGGTCCATCATTTGTGAAGAGGTTCTTCAAGGGTAACAATCTTACCCCTTTTTACCCCATTCTTGCATACCTTTTTTGCCTATCTTAGAATTGTTTTTGTGCTTAGTGTATAACATAAAAAAGTTCTTTTTTTAGGCCCTCTAAATAGTTGGTTTAGCGTGTTTTGTGGTTTGGAGGTGTTTGACCCCTCTTAAGCCTTGAGGGGCTCTATTTTGTGCTATTTTGAGTGAGCTTCGGGATTGTGGTGTTTGGGCCTCCTCACCACTGAAATCTTGAGGGATTTTAGTGGTAAGGATGGTGCCTTGAAGTCCCAAGAAGGAGAGGGCCACCCCCTCTCCTTGTTGTCCTTGAAAAGGACCATTTTTTGCCTCTTGAGGGAGCACCATGTTTGAGGGTTTGTTGATCATGCCTTGGCTGTTTTTCATGCTTATATTGTCATAATATAACATTGTTTTAAGTTGGTTTTGGTACACCATGCATGCTTAGCATACCTACCTTGTAATGCCATGTTTAGGCCTTAACATGCCTTAAGTTGTAAACTATTGTTCTAGCATGTTTTAAGCCTAGCTTTGTGAAGCTTTTGTGCTTATTTTGCAATGTTTGAGGTCTGTCCTTAGTCATTTTGGTCGGCCATGACATGCATTATATACCCCCTTTGCATTTTTGGTTTGTTGGCCTTAAGTGTATGAGTGTATAGTATGCATTACTTGCTTTATTTCAGTGGTTTGGCACCATTCATAGCATCATTTCAGTCCCTTTGACATGCTTGTATGCTTGCCTTGGTTGCCTCTTTGATGCCTTATGAACTTGTGTGGTATGCTCCTTGAAAGTGCATTTGTGCATGCTTTTGAATTCAAGCCATTTAGATGCCATCTAGGTGGTCTTTTGGGCTTTGTTTTATGTGCCAAAACTCTATTTTTGGTCATTTAAGTCTTGCCATGTGTGGTCATATCAAGTGTAGTTCAATACTTCATTGGCTTGCCTTGAATGCTTGGGTCATTTGTCACATGCTTAGCCTATCTTGTTTGCTTGGTTTGACACCATGTTCTCGCATGATTTTCAGATCTTAATGCATGCCATATGTCCATGATTGTTCCCTTTTAAGTGTGCTTAAAAGATGTCCTTTGATGCTTAAGTGTTTAGGCCTTAACATGTGCATGTGTGTATGTGTGCTTGGTCCCATCTTCTTAAGCTTTGGCCACTGTTTTGGACCTAACTTAGAGTTGTCCAAGTAGTGTAAGCCCACCCCTTGTATGCCATTCAAGTGCTATTACATTATCTCATGTTTGCATGCTTTGGTTGCATGTGTTGCATGCTTGAAATCATTTGCATTTGGCATGCATTCCCTTGGTCAAATTACTAGCATGTTGCATGATTAGATTACATCTCGCATGCTCTAAGTAGTTTGCATAATTGTGGCATGATTGTTTGCCTTGTTGCTTAGGTTATGTACCTAATGTGCATTGCATGTTTGCATGCTCCCTTTTATACCATGTTGCATGTTAGTTAACATGTTTAGGTTGCATTGAACATGCATGCCTTGTCCCTTGATTTAGTGATAGGGATTGGGCCCTTATGTGCATGCGTGCATTACATTTGAAATCAAAATGCACGACTTGGCTTCTTGGGCCATCACGCATTGAAATGCGCGATTGATGGTCCGAGAACTAAGAACCATGTCCCTTTGAGTCATACACATGATAAGGGGCTTGGTTGGTGCATACATGGCTTGAATCACATTGCCATGCAAGGCTCACGTCTCTGGCATCCAAGCAGGTTCTGCAGAATTTCTTGCCGACGATCGTGCCAGAGTGCGGCGGCAATCAATTGGTGGCCGATGGACTCATCAACAACCGATGACCACATCCCACTGCCGGTGGCAATTCTACTCAGTCGGTGGTGTCCCCCAATGTCCAGGGAAGCAATTCAGAGACTTTGGCAGTCTTCATAGGGGCAGAGCAGGGAAAACAGAGGCAGTCTATGTATGGCAGTGCGCTTTCGAGCAGGACCCGAGCATGCATTGCATTGGGCACTCTTCCCGAGGCAGTTTACTGTTTTTCCTGGCTTAGTTAGTTTGTTAACTAATTAGGTAATTTGTAATAATTAATTAGCTCGTAGTTAGTTAATTTGTATCATTCTTTTGGTCCCTCCGGGCGAGGGCAAATCTGTAATAAGTGTAGGTGCGTGTGTGTGCATGTCTTCCAATCCCCACTTCTTTCTTCCCTTTTATTTACCCGCTTATGATGGTAGATTAGGGCATGTTTAAATTAGCATACCTCATGCTACGCATGCGTGCATCCATACATTTGTCTTACATGCACCGAGCTCGGCACATCATGCAAACCGCATTGTACTTCAATTCCCAAATTGAATACGTGTTATTTGTAGCATCTCACATGCCATTGTAGGATAGCCGAGCCTATTGTAATTGCATTTTGTATGTGTTGCATTAGCCATTTTAACATGAGCTAGGATCATGCATTGATTGCTAACTAGCTTCTGTTTTGGCTTGGAGTACTAGGTAAGCTTTTATGCTTTAGCATGTCGCATGCGTGTAAATGCTATCATGACAGCATGCTTACCATGTGGCTAGATGCTTATGTGAGATAAACTGTTTGATTGCCTGTGGGTGAAGGTTGGATTGTCTGAGTTGGAAAAACTCGTTGAAATCCGTATTTTAGCCTACTTGCGGGTAGCAAATTCCAAAGTATTTTTCAAGACAAACGGATATGCAATGCTTATTTCCAAATTAGGCAATCTAGTCTATACTTGTTTGCTGTGCGCATAACATAGTAATTCTAGGCTAATAACCGGGATAAGAACACATAACGTTTTCAAAATCGGATATCACGGTTAGTAGAGGCCTGTTTTCGGACCGGGCGAGAAGGGGTGCTCATAGCTGACCTTCCCCAATCGTACCCAAGCTCCCGAGCCGAGGCAACTTTAGTGATGATGGACACATGGCCTTTGGCACCGAGTCAGGGTTTCCTAAATTTCCCCATTAAAAAATATTTAGGTGGCGACTCTGTATCTGGCAAAGCAGTCCATGTTTGGCACTTCTTTTCAAAAATCTGTTTTCTCAAAACGATTTGCCGAATTTGGACTCTTTGGTTCAGATTTAGAACCGTAACAAAATCGAGTCCGAACTGTAACCCGCGAGGTCCCCCCGCGGGCCTGTTACACATCACTACCCCGTTGAGTCCTCGGAAGACCTACAACGAAGTCCATAGTGACATGCTCCCACTTCCACTCGGCAATAGGCAAGGGTTGCAACAAACCCGCTAGCCTCTGATGTTTGGCCTTCACTTGCTGGCAAGTAAGGCACTTAGACACGAAAACTGCCACATCTCTCTTCATACCCCGCCACCAAAACTGGCGACCTAAGTCCTAATACATCTTAGTACCTCCCGGATGCACCGCAAGGCGCGAATGATGAAACTCTCGGAGTACTTCCTCTCGGCAAGACTCCAGCACAAACAAACGGTCTCGGTATCTCACACTCAGGTCGGGATACACCGCCAAACCCTTTTCAACCTTCCCACTGGAGATCTTCTCTCGGAGGGATTCTACCTCAAGGTCACCTCTCTGTGCCTCTAACACTCGAGTCACAAGTGTGGGCAGCGCAACAACAGAAAACAAGGCCGCAGCCTCAACGGATTCGCCCAGAAGCAAATCAAACTCATCAAGTGCCCCCAACATCTCCCATTCCCGGATGGCTATACAAGCTACATCACCTATGGATTTCCTGCTAAGGGCATCGGCCACAACATTGGCCTTTCCCGGATGATAATGCAACTCAAAGTCGTAATCCTCGATAAACTCCATCCATCTTCTCTGCCTCAAATTCAAGTCTTTCTGTGTAAACAGATATTTCAGACTCTTATGATCCGAGAACACCTCGAATCTCTCGCCATAAAGGTAGTGCCTCCAGATTTTCAAGGCAAAGATCACTGCTGCTAACTCTAGGTCATGTGTAGGGTAATTCCTCTCGTGAATTTTTAACTGACGTGAGCCATAAGCTACCACTTTCCCCTCTTGCATCAACACACAACCCAAACCCTCTCGTGAGGCATCACAATAAACTGCATAACCCAACCCTCTCTCCGGAATAATCAAAACCGGAGTGGTGGTCAATCTAACTTTCAGCTCTTGGAACGACTTTTCACAAGTCTCACTCCATACGAATTTGACTCCCTTCCGAGTCAGTCTAGTCAACGGTGAAGCTAACCTGGAGAAATCTTTCACAAACCGGCGATAATACCCAGCTAATCCCAGAAAACTGCGGATCTCAAATACACTCGTAGGCTGTGCCCAATCTTGCACTGCCTCAGTTTTGGATGTATCAATAGACACCCCTTCCCCGGATACCACATGGCCCAAGAATTTGACTTCTCCTAGCCAGAACTCACACTTCCCAAACTTGGCATACAGCCTATGGGTTCTAAGCAACTCAAGCACCACTCTCAAGTGTTCCTCGTGCTCCTCCTCTGAAGGTGAATAAATCAGAATGTCGTCCACGAAAACGACTACAAAACGATCCAAGAAGTCCCGAAAAATCCGGTTCATCAAGTCCATAAAGACTGCCGGTGCGTTGGTAAGCCCAAATGGCATCACCAAAAAATCGTAATGGCCATACCGCGTACGGAATGCCGTCTTCCGAATATCCTCTCCCTTGACCCTCAACTGGTGGTAACCCGATCTCAAGTCTATCTTAGAGAAACAACGGGAACCCTTCAACTGGTCAAATAGATCATCTATACGGGGCATAGGGTTCTTATTCTTAACTGTAGCCCGATTCAATTTCCGGTAGTCGATACACAATCTCAAGGCACCATCTTTCTTTTTACCAAAGAGGGCCGGTGCTCCCCACGGTGAAACACTAGGGCGAACAAAGCCCTTATCTAGCAATTCCTAGAGCTAAACTTTCAACTCAACCAACTCTGCTGGGGCAAAATGATAAGGTGCCATAGAAATCGGCACCGTGCTAGGCACTAAATCAATAGCGAACTCAATCTCTCGGTGAGGTGGCAAACTAACGAGATCCTCGGGAAAAACATCCGAATACTCACAAACCACCCTCGGCAAGACAATCTGGGTCTCATCGCACTCGCCACTCTCAAAGCTGGCAAGTAGACCACTAAGTTCACCCCGCCCTCACGGATCATACACCGGTGGCAACACACTACCAACCCGGTCCCCCAGGAAATGGAAACACTCCCCGCTCACGGTACAACAAGTGACCCTCTGGCGGTAGCAATCAATAATTGCCCGGTATGACGATAACTAGTCCATACCCAAAATAACATCAAAGCCCTTCATGGGCATAACTATAAAAGGAAACGGGAGCCTATGATCGGCGACCTCTATATCACAACCTCTACATCCGTGTTTCAAAATCAACTCACCTCCAACAGGTGACACAACACAAATAGGAGATGCTAATAGTGCTAACTCCAACTCCAACACAGATGCAAATGCAGTAGATACAAAAGAATGAGACGCACCCGTATCAATCAATACACTAGCAACCGAGTTGCAAAATAGAAAGGTACCTCTCACTACTGATGGAGCCGGTACTAGGTCCTGCGCGGTAACAGCATACACGCGCCCTGTAGGCCCCTGATCCACCTGCTCACCTCTAGGAGCATACGACTGACACCTGGGA
The DNA here is from genome assembly GCA_025200525.1 of Camellia lanceoleosa. Lineage (NCBI taxonomy): Eukaryota > Viridiplantae > Streptophyta > Magnoliopsida > Ericales > Theaceae > Camellia > Camellia lanceoleosa. The sequence goes on from CM045760.1 coordinate 60,930,569, forward strand.
TGACGAAGCTCCGGGATTGGCCTCGAGGCCTGCCTGTCGAGTGGTGATAACTCTGCGTCTCGGAACCAGACGCTCTGAAGGCACTCAAGCGTGGGAGAACCTCTTCAGTGCCTGGTGTCACACCGATAACAAGACAAGTGGCCTCGCCCAAACTCGACCACGAGGTCTAGGCGAAGAAGAAGCGACCCGACCTCCACCCCTCTCGGCATAATCAAGCCTTGTGGCCCAATGACCACACTTGTAGCAGGTGAACTTCATACTGATTTCCTCTCTCCAGAGCTCACTCGGCCTTTGGAAAGGTCGATCTAGCCACACCACTCTGAGACTGCTGAGGGTTATAACCCTTCTGTCTCCTGTCATCACCTTGGCCATCTTGGCTCCTCTTGGAACCTCTATTCTTCTCCTCTTCCTCCTCCTGCATCAAGAGCTCCATATGAGCTGTAGCATCCACCAGATGTCTATACTCTCGTATGAAAGATCCACCAACCCTCAACTTGAGGCCACGCCTCAACTTCCGCTCAAACTCATAGCAACGGCGTTCCTCGGACGCTACAAGTTCAGGTGCAAACCTGGACAAGCTAGTAAATGTAGCCTCAAACTCGGCCACAGACAAACCCTCCTATTTGAACCGGCTAAACTGGTCCCTCAGCTTCTCCCTGGCAACTGCAGATAAGAACCTCTCCTGGAAAGCATTTACAAACGCCTCCCATGTACCACCAACACGGACCTTTTCGTACTTCCACCATTGACCCGCATCTCCCTTCAGTTGGAAGGATGCCAAGGTCACTTTCAGTGCTCCGTCCTCGATGCCAAGCATCTCGAACGTCTTACTCATTTGTTCCAACCACTCATATGCCTTAAGTGGCTCTTTTGGATCCCCAATAAATTCGTCCGGGTTAGACCGAAAGAACTCCCTCTTCAAGAAAGAAGGCCCTGCCTCAACAACCTGATTCCTTGCTCTGAGAATACCCAAAGCTCCAGCTATCTCTCGGGCCAAGGCACTCATGGCTTGCTGACCTGCTGGCTCGGCCACATTGGCCTGACCAACTCCCTCCTGTACTGCCGGAATCTCATCCGGTATAGGCATTTCATGCCTCCTAGGCCTACCACGCCTACCACCTCTTCCTCATCCTAACATCCTAATAAAGGAAACGAAGAATATTAGCACATTCATAAATGTGCCGAAACTAAACACTTGCGTCCTAGTGCATGGACAACTGTAATTCATTCCACGTAAGCACATAAACACATAAGCACTTACGAATTTCATTTCCGGATAATGATAGTCCCGAGGCGTTACTAGAGTTCCGGTTAGAAACAGCATTGATCAAGTGCTTTTCCAACAAGACTCACAGAAACCCAAGGATCCAATCAACATCCTAGAAATTAAATCCCATACCCACATAGTCACATAAGCATGTTATCAATTTAAACACATAGCATATGGCTCTACACCTAAGTCTCTATCAAGCGAGACAAACCCATTGTGATCCTAATCACTTCCCACGTACCCAAAGTATTCGAACCCGGTACACTCTGATACCAAGTTGTAACGCCCTCAAAATAATACATAAAACCCATCACTTTAGACATGCATTGATATAAGAGAAATCAATCATTTATATTCATCAGAGTAGTTCTTACAACAGCATTACATGTTAACAACAAAAGCAAGTGCCCTACTGGCTTACAGCTTTCCAAGTTAACACTTGGTTACAAAAAAAGAGAGTACTAACTCTATACAAATAAGCCCTTGGCTTGATACACATGTAATACTAACAAAATAATCCAAAAAGAGTCTTCAACTCCCATAACTATCCAAGCTATGTCCTTGGAGGCGGCATGCTACCTGTACCTGAAAATGATGTTCCCATATAGGGTGAGCCACGACCCAGTAGAAATACACTAAACCAACTATGAACAATGACTAAAGATTAGCAGTTGATAGATGGCCAACACAGTTACATCCACTTATATCACATTACAATTACATGACTTACAAGTCTATGCCACTTTGCATTATTCCATTTTCAGTAGATAAGCACATTGGCTGAATCAATACATCAACAGATAAGCATATTAGCTATATCAACATCTCAACAAATAAGTACAAGAACTATATCATGCAACCAAAGATAAGCATATGAGCTATATCTACACTTCTCAAAGATAAGCATATGAGCTGTATCTGCACTTCTCAAAGATAAGCATATGAGCTGTATTTACGGAGTTCATCCCCTATCTCCTCCCAACACTATCCGGTTTAGAGGTCCATCCTCCATCTTTCCCTAAACCGCGGAGTACATCCCTCATCTCCTCCTCTACACACAATGCATATAAACACATAGGTTCTATACATAATCAACTAATACATAAAGTTAATGTATTCTATCAACCGTCATGCTCCATGACACATTCCGTTGATTAGTTTTCGTTTGCCTAATCATCATGCATTGTCTACAACAATCAAGACTATCCTCCACTGATAGCCCAAAGCAGTTATTTCTAAACAAAAAATAAATGCACAAAATGGATAATATATCAACATTTCAATTTGGTGAGCGATAAATAATTCAACTACACCCTTTAATCCCATACATTCTCAATTCCAATATTTCTAATTCAATTCCTCCTTTTCTCAAATTAATTACACGAATTAATTTATTAAGTCAATTAGGGCAAATTCCCTTACCTAACAAAACAACCCTAAGGTTCCATTTTCGTCCACATTTCCAACATTTATCTCATTCTTCTATGCCAAACTTGCATTTGGGTTTATTATAAACAAAACCCCAACTTTTGTAAAAAAATACACAAAAGGCCCAAACTTTCTCAAAACTACCTAACAACACCCAAAATATCAAAATGCTAAAATTTAAAGACAAAATTCATAAGGAGGAGTAGGATATCCCTACCTCAAAGTTTGAACTCCGACAAAGAAGATGACAAAAACGAAAATGCTCCAAATCACAAATTTCTTGGATCAAAAGATAGCCCTCGACGATCAACAACATTTTTGTAAAGGCCAAAGGTGAGGAAATCACTCATACTAGATCAATACCTAGAAAGAAGGTAGAGCTCTAGAGTGAGAAGCTCAACAATGGTGTTTTTGGAAAAGTAAGAGAGAGAAGAGATGTGAAAAAGTGATTTCAAAAAGTCAAAACACGGAGCTTTAATCCAGTCGCCCGCTGAGCGCCAAACCCTTTCGAAGGCGTCACTACAGATCCCCGCCGAAGGCCAATTCCACGCCGGCGCAGATGCACACTCTCAGAACTTTTGCAGACAGGTCCCCCGCTCGAGCTCCCAACTCCACGCTCGATCATCACACACAAACTCCCGCTCGAGCGTCCAAACCTCCGCTCGAGCGAACAACACTGCAGGGGAAATACTGGAAGGGTGATTTTCCCGCTCGAGTGAAGAAGCTACAACAAGGACCCCGCTCGAGCGTCAAAACCCCCGCTCGAGCGGACAGGCCAAAATCTGGACAACTACAATTGGTTCTAAGTTCAACCAACCTGTAACAAACCTGCCCAACACATCCTATAACTCAAATACAAAGTATGAGAGGATGTAAACAAGATTTAAACAACTGCTAACATCTACGAAACCACTGTACAACAAGGGGTAAAGCCCAGGATTGCTATATGGTAGGTAGAAATAATTTTTAAAAATTCAAAAATATTTTTTTGACATTTATTTTTATCAAATTAGTTTATATTTTATCAAATTGATGACTTCGCCCATGAAATTGAGCAATGATATCTTCAATTGTCCTTATTTGGAACGAGATTCAAAATTTAAGGTCAAATGTGTCACAAATGAAAAGTCAGGGATCAAAGTGACATAAGTCCTAAACTATAAAGACTATTAATATAATTCGCTCTATATTATATTTTGAATTTTGTAAAACAAAATAAAAATTAGATTTTGATTGGAGCACTCATAATACCATCCACAGCAATACCGTTAAGAAACATTTCCTACCATATCTCAAAGTAAGACATGTAAGAAGAAAAAAAAACTAATAGGAACAATGTTACAACCAAAAGGCAATTTATATGAACACAATTAAAATCGCATTCTACCAAAAATCTAGTGTATATGAACACTATTTAAATTCCTAATGCATATCAAACTTGTAATTTTCTCAATAAATACAAAAAATGTGCCTTTGTGCAAGTATATTCAATCTATTTCAATAATAAATAATTGAGAAGAAACATAATGAATAGATACATTCAAAAATTTATAGTATAAAATATAAATCATATGAAACATTCAATAAATAAATAAAAATGCTCTGGCCACATCATAATGAGAAAAAAATTATTGGTAGTTTCTGCATTCCATTTCTAACCATTGTGCTATTGAGGGACACTTCTTCTACTATGATTCGAGATAAGTTTCTCAGGCTTCTTGTCTCTAATTTACTGTACTATTTTCCTTTATGTCCAATCCAAGAGAGAAAAAAAAACCATTTCCTTAGTGTGGCATATATATACATACAAAATCAGTAATACAAACAAACATGCATGCAAATCAATTGAATGAGAAATTTTATATTTATAGCATACATGGAAAACACAAAAATATTAAAAATCCAAAAATCACAATCAGAAAAGTAGCAACACTTGATCAACATGATTGCAAAAGAATAATATATAACTTTCAATCGGATAAACTCAATAGTTTAAATTTGAAGATAAACTCTAAGAATTATGAAAAGAAAAAATCAAATAAAATCTTCTAAGAGAGGAAGAGTGAGAGAGGAGTTTTCAAAAAAAATAAGATAAATGTGCAGGGAAAAAATTCAAATCAAGAAAACTCTAATCACAAAAGTAACAACACATAATCAACATGATTAAGGATAATATATAACTTTCAATCAGATAGACTCAATAATTTAAATTTGAAGATAAACTTTGAGAATTATGGAAAGAGAAGATCAAATAAAATCTTCTAAGAGAAAAAGAGGGAGGGAGGAGTTTTCAAAAAAATAAGATAAATGTGGGGGAAAAAAAGCAAATCAATAAAACTCTAATAATAAAAGTATTCAGAGTAAAATATTGTAGTTATTTTTTAATAATTAGATTTGGAAGAAGAAGAAAAAAATCATTTTCAATTTTAAAGATATATGAAAATAAGATAAATATGGGGAGAAAAAAAAGCGCAAATCAAATGAAACTCTAATAATAGAAGAATTGAGAGTAAAATATTCCGTTTATTTTTTAATAATTAGATTGGGAATCTTAAGTTAGATTTGATCATATCTTCGAAGAATTGAGAGTGGAATATGTCATTTATTTTTTAATATTTAGATTTGAAATATCTTAAATTAGAATTGATCATATTTTGAGTTCTATATGCATATGATTTCAAATTTTACTCTTTTTTTTTATAAAAAATATAAAAAATGACTTTTTATTAGAAATTAGGAAAAATGAAAAGGAAAACTTCTAAGACTGCCAAGTAGAAGAGATAATCTCAATTTTAAATAAAAGGCCAGGTTAAAGAGTTTGGAAGCTTTAGAAACTATCTACGTTTATATATAGATATAGTCACTACAACGAAAACACATTTTAGTGACATCATACTAGTGGCGTGTTCTTAAAAAATGTCACAAAAAGAATATTTAGTGGCATTTTTTAGAAAAATGTCATAGAGCGACAAACATATAAGGCTCTAGTGGCATTTCAATTAAAAAAAGTGTCACTTCACTACAACAAAAATGTCACTACAACAAATTTACACTTTAGTGACACTACACTAGTGGCATGTTTTTAGAAAATGCCACAAAAATAAAAATTGGCATTAAATGTTTTAGAAAAATGTCACAGAACCACAAACATATAAGGCTCTAGTGACATTTCAATAAAGAAATGTCACATCAATTTTATGGCATTTTATAAAATAATGACACAAAAAATTATGTTTGTGACATTTACCAACAGATGCCACTAAACTTTAGTAGCAATGACATTTTTTAAAAAATGTCAGGACACTAGGTAGGTGCAAATAACTTTTTATGGCACTTAGGTGAAAAGTGTCATAAACAAATATTTTATAGCATTTTGAGAAATGCCACTAAGCCAAAAACTTTCCAAGCTTGTCATGGCATTTTTGAAAAAACAAAAAATGCCAATATATTTTCTAAATTTTTAAAATGCAGTAAATGATTAAAAATAAATAAACTAAACTCAATATACACTACAGGAAAAAGCACATTCGGCGACTAAATTTCTTGACCAAAAAAAATTTAGTCGCTGAAAGTATAGCTTTCAATGACCAAAATAGCATTAGTAGTCAAAAGTCTACAATTGGCGACTAAAACTAAGTTTGGTCGCTGATTATATGGGTTTTAGTGACTAAAAAAATTTTAGTAGCCCAAAGTAAAGCTTTTTGGCGACTAAAAAAATTTAGTACCAAAAGTTTACAATTGGCGACTAAAAATAAGTTTGGTCGCTGATTATATGGGTTTTACAGACTAAAAAAAGTTTAGTAGCCAAAAATAAAACTTTTTGGTGACAAAAAATTTTAATATCCAAAAGTCTACAATTGGCGACTAAAAAATAAGTTTAGTCACCAAAAGTGGTCATTTTTAGCGCGGGAGAACTAAAATCCTAAGGCGGGAATTAAATTTTTTGGCGACCAAAATTTTGGTAGCTGAAAGTGCATCTTCGACGACCAAATCCGATTTTGGTCGGCAAAAGTTAAGTTTTTTAGCAACTAAAAAACAATTAGTAGCCAAAAGTATAGAATTGGCGACTAAAAAATATTTTTAGTGGCCAAAAGTGGTCTTTTTTTATTTTGCTAGTAAATAGTTTATTTTACATAAATTATGTTCAATAAAATAATTATGTTTATACATATACTTTTATATTAATATGGGTGTATGTACTATATAAATAATATATGTTGCATATATAATCATGTGGTGCTATAGAGGTGTAATGGGAAGAGTGTAGTGTATAAGGTTTATGGTGCGGGAGGTTGGCGGTTCGAGTCTCCGCAAGAGCGGATCAAATTGTTCTACAATGAATTATCGTCACAAATGCCACTTGATAGCGTCACAAATAGTGCTTACCATGACATTAAAGTGTCACTGAAAGGTTTTAGTCTTCATAGTGTAATGACACTTATAAGTGTTACTAACTCTTTTTTAATGGCGTTTGATAGTGCCACAAATAATATCTACCATGACATCAAAATGTCATTGAAAGTTTTTAGCCACGATGGTGTAGTGGCACTTGCAAGTATCTACCGTGGCACGGATACAAATGGCACTTGTTCAAAATGCCACAAGACTAAAAAATGTCATTAAACCAATAGTTTTGTGGCACTTTCAAATGTCACTAAACTAAAAAAATGTTGTAGTGAGTATAGATTTAAGACTATATTGAGATAGTTCTCACTGTCTTGCTATGATTTTTCATTTTGTTAGGCATGACTCGTCAAATTAAATATGATCTATGAGTAAATTACTGTTCTTTTTTCTTTTTAAAATTTCTTGTTGATTTCATTGTCCTATATATGTGTATAGATATATGTATTATATCAAAGATGTAACCTCATATGGCCCTCTATGCAATGGTTTAAATGTGACCGAATCACAAATAATATAATCTAATTCTACAACTTTCAAGTCATCCATAATTAACAATTTATATTTGAGGTTAGAAAAATAACTTCTTTCTTTTCAAAATTCATATTGAAAAAAATTGACTTATTTAACTTGGATTGAGCAATGCTAAAAATGGTTCATTCCACTACTCAATCCAAGCTTAATTTGCCAGTCGATTCGTCAGTTGGCAAATAGACAATTTGGACAGACCAAAACAAGTTATGCAATAAAATAACTTAAACCAAACTCGCTCATTTAATGAACAAGTTTAACAGGTTGAATTAAATTTGATACAGATTATATAAATCAACCCAACCCCATCCACTTGGTTGAACTATTTTTTTCAATTGAGATGGTGGAGGAAGGGGTGATTGGGATGGTTGTTGTGGATGGTGTGGAGGAGGTGGTGATGGAGTGGCCGCAATAGAGATGGTGGTCTAGTAGGTACCCATTTAAATCATGTTCAACTCATTTAAATGAATTTAGATTGATTTTTAATTGATGTACGATTTCACAGCTTCAAATTGAATTTGTTATCTCTAGTTTTAGGTGAGATTTCGGTTGAAAAATCGGTCTCTTGAGCTTAACACCTTTTTCACATTTACAATTCATTTAGAGGTCCTGCAAAGATAAATATTGCTTAAAATTACAGCCCCCCCCCCTCCCTTCCATAAAAAAAAAAAAAAAAAAAAATCTCTATCTAAGCTACCAATCCCATAACATGATTAATAGTTTAGTCTCTCTTTTCTTTTCTTTTTCTTAATCATCACAAAATATATATAGGTTGAAATACCAAATTAAAGTAGACTAAAAAAAAGAGGCATACATGAAACATCAATAAGTTTATGAAAAATCTAAAAAAGAGAGTTTACATGATGCTGTTCATTGCATCAATAAGCAGATTTATACAAAAGGGCTTAGTCAAAACTGCAATGGCAGTATTTTTCAACTTCTACGACCCTCTCTCTCCAGTTCTGTTTTTTCGCCCATATTACTACTCTAGGCTTCAAAACCACAGTTACATCATGAATATTTGAATGCCTGCAGAATGTTGGGATGGTGTCTGCAGAAAAATATCCTTCGCGCACACACACACACACACACGCACACACACTGAGAGAGATGATCGGAACTTTATTTCTCATGAACAAGAGGGTTGTAACCTGGATACCACATGTTACGTTTGACATATTCCACTGTCTCCTACATCCAAAACGAGAAAAACCATAGATAATTAACAATAGTGGCGGCTCCAAGAATCAATGAAAGTTCTACAAATTCTATAAGGAAATTTTTTCACTCTTATCAATATTATATATAGAATTTGTTTTCTATAAATTTTAGTGCATTCATACTAATCTTTTTGTTAAAAAAAAAAATGTAATTACAAAAATTTATACAGTTCCTCTCAATGAATTTCCTTACTTTGGTTGGAGAAATTTGAAGGATATTTGGTGATTGGTGGAGTGGACTCACTGAATTCGTTTTTGAACTTAGAGAAATCTAGTCATCTTTGGGACTTGAACAAATATAGAGATGACCTAAAAAAATTTTAAAGGTCTGATACTCTATGCTAAGTGCAATAAGGTCTTTTTTTTTATAAGTTAATAGGGTCAATATTATCCATATATAATATATATATAATTTTTTTCAGTGATTTTTTAAATTTTAGTGGCGTCAATTGACTCATACCAATGTATGTGGTGTGACCTATGGGTGCAACAAACAAATGTATTTTATTTTAATTTTTTTTATTAGCACTGGGATGTTCGGATCAAAGTCCGACTAATCCCTAGGAGTACACAAGCGCTCAGCAAGGAGTTTCTTACAAGTGTACCAAGTCAAAAGGAATTGTTAGCACTTAAAGAGGTTTAGTGGTGCTATATGCACCAATTGGTATGCTAGTTGGTGTACCAACATAGTTATAACATTGTCATGTAAAAACTACGACCCCATCCATTATACAAATTACAAAGATCTAAAATCTCTAAAATTATGACACAACATCTGTTAGTACACTAATTAATATAACAATTGGTGCATATAGCATTATTCAAGAGGTTTTGATTCTTGAATCTTGGAGGGAGCACACTCCTAAAATCCAAGGCCATGCCACCAAGCCAACCTCTTGGGGTTTGCAACAAACAAATTTATTGGTGCAACCAACAAAGTAATCTGTGCAAATAGACAATAAATATTTAAAATGTTTTTTTAAGCAAATTTTCAAAATTGGCAAATGGGGTCAATTAACCCCATACTCTATAGCCTAGCACTGTCCCTGATTAACAATGAGAATAATTGAATAACTAACTTGTTTAGTTGAGTTGAGATTAGTATTTCTGAATTGGTTCATTTTAAGGTTAAATGTGAGGTTGCTTTCATTGTCAAATATTAAAGCTTATTTTTCTCGTCAACATGTGCTTGTGCATGTCATGTCGTGGCTATTTTTATAAAAAAGAGATGCATTTTTCTTGTAAGAAAGTTGAGGACTATCTATACTTTGGACATCTACCTGAGCTCTCTGGGTCCTACATCACAGCGCCCTTCTGCCAGTTCTTCGACAACTGCTGCTCGAACAACAGTAACTCCAATTCATACTAATTCATTCATAGGATGTCCCCAAACGGAGAAATATTTTCTTTGCAAATTTTACAAGACCTGGTCGGGGATATATGATGAGTAGATCCAATTCAGGGATATATTGATGAGTAGATCCAATCATCTGACCCATGAAATCAGAGGTCGGATTTGTTAATTATGGATACTTTAAATAAAGAGAAAAGGAAACTTGATTGTAGTCACTACAAGAAATACGGGTTTTGGTGGTGTTTTTTTAGAGACGCTTTTTGAAATGTCACTTTTTTTAATATGTAGCGACGTTTTAAAAACGTCGCATATTTCTTTAATTAAAACGACACCATTTTGTAATATAAGGCGTTTAAAAGCACCTCCGAATGCGTTAGGCCTCACGCGCCTATTTTGAATCTATGAATAATGGTTAAAGCCTTTGTAAACGCTTATCATTCTCATGCCTTCAAATCTCGCCTCTCTCTCCCTAAACCCTTATCATTCTCACAGATTCATCTATGAGATTCAGAGCGATTTCAATTTCGATTTCAAAGCTCCACCACCACCACCACCGGCGAGGTAGTGAGCACCATCGTTTACTAAGGTGATCTCCACCATCTCTCTCTCTCTCACTCTCTCTCTCTCTCTAGATATCTTTCTCTCTCGGTCAACCCTCTCTAAACCCTTATCATTCTCAAAGATTCATCTTTGAGATTCAGATATTCAGATCGGTCTCAGTGATTTCATCTCAGAGCAATTTCGATTTTGAAGTTCTCTCTCTTGATTTCAAAACTCCACCGCCACCACCATCTATACCAGCAAGGTATCGATTTCTCTCTCTCTCTCTCTCTCTCTCTCTCTCAAGCTTTTCTTTCCCGTCTCTCTCGGTTTTGTTATTGAAATTGAAATTGTAAGCAAGAAACTACAATTTTAATCAAGATTTGAACTTGTTATGGTTTTTTATTTTTTTTTATGACTATTTTTGGGCGAGTTCTCTTTAAAGACGAGCTTTAGGCTTTTCTTGATTCCATTTAGTATTTGTTGTGGCTGTTTTCTATTACTTGGGGTTTTACAGAGCATAATATTTACATATTTATATTTGACATGTTTTAAGTTTTTCTTTTTGTGCCTGTTTTCTTTCAGCATTGTAATTTTACATTATCTCACTATAGGAAATACGGGTTTTGACATGTTTCAGTATTGTTTTCACCTATTTCTGAGCTTTGTATGTATGACTTGTGAACCTTCTATTGGTATTTATTTGCTTGGAATCCTGTTCAATTTCTTCTTTTGTTTGCTTTGTCATTCTTCCTTAATATGTTGTTTTTTGTTTTGAGAAAATGCCAAATGTGCTTGTGATTATAACATTTGTTGGATTTGAGATCATTTACACTCGTGTATGGTTAAAATATGGCCGGTAGCTTAGCCAAACTGTGGGAATTTGTTGCGGGAAGATTAGATTTCTAATAACTAGTTGAATTTCAGGTTGTGCTTAGCATTATTAAACTGAATTTATCTTCTTCTTGAGTCAATAGTGCATTCTAAATAATCTTTTTGATTCATTTTGTAGTTTGTTATCATTTTCATTTTTCATTTTGCATTAATTGCCTACTCTAATGTCTGGACTTTTACAAGTAAATGCAAAAAATCATCTACCACTCTTTCAAATTCTGTTAGGTATTTGACATCTCAACTCTACAAATAGAAATAGAACAAATACAGGTGTGCATACTACATACTCATCAAGTGTGCAACTTATCCCATTGCCTAGTTTAATTGAACCACTTGAGGAATTGGATTTAAACAATGCAACTGGAGGCCTTTAAACGATGAATGTTTTATATTTTTGTTTCTTTTCTTTCAGTTTTCCCCTTCCTTCAATTGGTGTTGACTCAAAGTTTGAGTATAAAACAGATGCCAAATTATGATGGACCTCATGGTTTCAACTATGAGTCTTCTTTTACACTCTTTATTTATGTGTTTTTCCTTTCCATTTATTTGGTAAGTAAGCATTTCGTTGATGCTAGATCTGGATTTTCCTATAACACTTGAATATTATCATTGGAGTCACATAGCTCTATTGTTACATGATATATCTAAGGCTTTCATATGTGTTGTCTTTATGTAGTCAATAAGTGTCAAACAGGAAAAATGGGTTTAGGCGGCGTTTTTTATTTAGTTATGACCGATCTGTATTTCTTGTACTTTTTGCTAACAAATGTTATAGCGATCCCGGGTTTACCCCTTGTTGTATAGTGATCCGGACGTGTGTCCGTGGATGTTGGTAGTGGATTGTTGTCCTGTTTACGTCCTTTCATATATTGTATTTGAGTTATAGGATGTGTTGGGCAGGTTTGTTTCAGGTTGGTTGTATTCGGGAGCCAAGGGTTCTTTGCGCCGAATTTTTGTCCTTCGCCGAGCGAGAGTTGGTCGCCGGCGGCGATGAGTTTGTGTTCGGTGGGTCGAGCAGGCGGCTTCGCTGAGCGGCGGCTAGCGTCTGCCGGACTCAACACCATGATTTCGCTCGGCGGCTGATTCTTCGCCGAGCGATCTGGTTGATCTTCGCTCGGCGAAGCGGTTCGTCCTTCAGCGTCGTCTAGTGCGAACTGAAGGTCGAGTCCGCTCGGCGAGCTTTTCTTCGATCGAGCGAGCTTCTAGGATGTTGGCTCGAGCGAGACCTTTTTGGCTCGAGCTACGGTTTTCTGTGTCTGGTCGCTCGAGCGACCAAGTCTTCGCTTCGGCGAGCTTTGTTTATATCGATTCATACCGATCTAAACTTCACTTTTTTGAAACTTTTACTTTTTAAAACCCTAAATCTGAGAGCCTCTCTCTAGACTTGCCTTCTCTCTAAGAGATCATCTCCCTAGAGTGTGAATCTTCCCTAAGTGCTTTGTTAAAAGATTGAGGTGACTTGGGCTTCGATCTAATCTGAAAATATTCGGTTTTGGAGCAAGTTGGGTGTTGGGTCTTCATCTCCTTTTGAGCTCAAACTTTGAGGTAGGGATATCCTACTCCTCTTTATGGATTTTGTCTTTGAATTTTAGCATTTTGATATGTTGGTAGTTGTTGTGTAATTTTGGGAAACTTTGGGCCATTGTGTAATTTTATAAAAGTTTGGGGTTTTGTCTATAATAAACCTAGAAGCATGTTTGGTATAGAAACATGGAATTAATGTTGAAACATTAGTGAAATTGGAACCTAAGGGTTGTAATGTTAATTATGGAAACGTCCTAATTACATTGATTAATTAATTTGAATAATTAATTGTGGAAAACGAGGAATTGAAATTGAATTGGGTCATGGGTTATGACGATGGAAAGAATACATTGATTTTATGTATTGATATGTGATGTGTATAATTGTGATATATATGCATTGTGTTGTGTTGGAGGAGATAGGGGATGGACTCCACGGTTTAGGGGAAGATAGGGGATGGACCTCTAAACCGGATTTTGTTTGGGAGGAGATAGGGGATGGACTCCGTAGATAGAGCATGTATGCTTATCTAGAAAATATTGGCAGAGCATGTATGCTTGTCATGGAAAGTGTGAATATATCTGCTGTTTATACTTGTTGAAGTGATGAAAGAATGTAAGAGAATGGACCATCTATCAATTGTTAATCTTTTAGTCATTATTTATAAGCTGGTTTAGTGTATTTCTCTTGGTGTGGCTCACCCTATATGGGAACATCATTTTAGTCTTGGTAGCATGCCACCTCCAAGGACTTAGCTTGGGAGGCTAGTAGTGGCGACGGGCTTTTTGGTTGTCTTTCCTTTTGTAGTGTTACATGTAAATTCAAGCCTAGGGCTTAATGTGTAAATGAGTTAGCACTCTACTTTCTTGTAACCAAGTGTTAACTTGGAAAGCTGTAAGCCCGTAGGGCATTTGCTTTTGTTGTTAACATGTGATACCTTTTGTAATAGTATTCTGATCAATGGAAGGACGTGGATCTTTTATATATCATAGCATGTTAATATTGTTGGTTTAATATCATTTATTTTGAGGGCGTTACAAATGTTCACCTCATTCTTTAGCATCCTATTATAATGTAAAACTTACTGACTAAATTTCTCTTGGGCATAATCCAGTTACCTTTTGTACTATGTCATATCCTACATAGTTAAGCTTTGATTTTCCCCTAGTTTATGGTTGATTTTCTAACTTTTTTACTTTTTTCTTTTTGCAATTTCAAACTGAAATTTTGGTTATCTTGTTAGGAAGAATTTACCTTGGGATGCACAGTTTGGTTGATATTGTAGCGATCCCAGTTTTGCCACTTCGCTGAGTATGTCGAGGATCGAGCTGCCCGGTCAGCTCGCGGGGGTCCAGGGGGCAGCGCCCCTTGGCGGGTCCTAGGGCAGTGCCCTGGCGGGGTTGAGGGGCAATGCCCCCAAAGCAAAAATGCAAAATGCATTAGAAGTTGCTTGTCCGCTCGAGCCGCCGTTTATGCACTCGAGCGGAGAATGTTTGGTTTTAGAAGTTTGACCTGTCTGTAAAAGTACTGGGAAAGTGTATTTAACGCTTGAGTGGGGCTTTCCACGCTCGAGTGGACCATGTTATATCAGTTTGTGAATCTAATATTTCAAATCACTTTTGTATATCTCTCTCTCTAAAAACCCTTTCCTCACCCTTCTCTCTACATTTCCCTATGCCAAATTGGATCAAAACCTTGATTTCTCAATATCCATTAGAGTTCTTGTCACACCCCGAACCCGGGTATGACCAGCCGTGGCCCACAGGGCCTTAGCCCAAGGCACACGTAAGCCCAAACACGAATCCAATATCACATTGAACAATTAAACAATAGTCCAATAATAAATAATCAAAACTCAATCCAGTGACATGTCACAAGTGAAAAACAAGTCATAACCAACTTCCTAAAAATATATATATACTAAATGGGACACAAACTGCCCACAAAATAAAATAATTCTAAATAAAGCCCAACCACAATGTATACGCAAAACTCGACAAAGCAACCTAAAACAAATTAAATAAATGCCCTAGAGGTCCATGCAATTGAGTCTCCGCTACGCCGTGAGTCCACTCTAAGTCCTTCTAACACCTGGAAATGGTAAACAACTAAGTTAGCTGATAGCTCAGTGAGTAGCAACATGGATAGTAAATACAGTTTTGAAAACAGGGTTCAATTCCAAAATAAGATATACATCACAGAAACTAGATTGGCATACAGTTTGGTAAATACAATCTGTTTCAAAAAGAAGGTTCCAAAATTTAACACTTAAAATACTCATATCTCGCAAGAACATGATAAATGACATTTTCCACTTAAAACAGATTATAACATGAACACCAATAATTTTCTGAGTACCAAGAAAAACAAATAATATGCCACACAGTTCTCAAGGTTATAAGCCCCATTGGATCCAATACCGAACTAAGAGTCATCCTCAAGGTGGCAACCTGGGCCTTTTCTCCAAGACGATCCGATTGAAGGTCACCTAACTATTTTTCAAGGTCTTTTCCTTACAATCGTTGAGCACTAGAGTTATCACAGCCCAACCCGGATCTGTTCCCTAGTCGCCAGAGTCACCACACACAATGGAATAATTTCCCTGGACTAAATACACACATGGTCCCAATAATCAATACACATCAGTTTCGCAAAACATGGTAGTTCATCATTATAAACATGAGACCAAAACAAATAGTTTATAGTATGCCAAGTTCACACATGTTTCAGAAATAATTTGATTCCATTGATAATATAATAATTTATCAAAACAGTTTAGTCTTGAAACAACAATTTAATTTTCCAACAGTTCAGGGTAGGAGAACATTTATAAAAATATGTAGCATGAAACTACTCACCTTGAAACGAAATAATATAATCCTCGAATAGAGTATGAAAGTCCAACTAGTGCCCTGAACCAATATGAAAGCTACACGTCACTACTAATTTAAAAATACTAAAGAATACGAACTAAGTAACCCCAAACTAAAGCGCATTAACACGGCTCAACCCAACTCACCGTTACTCTTAAATATTACCTAAGTTCATGTTCTTCAAGGTCTAAAATCACTCAAGACATAGGTTCCGATCGAAACTTAACTAAAAGTGACTTTAAAATAAAACAGAGTTTTTCTAATCTATTCGCTAACTTTGAAAATTAAAAACCCACTCCACATTGTTCGAAAAATTCTAAAACCCTCCAGATATCAACTAATATATCCTAAGTTTCAAACCTAATTGGTTTCACTTGATTTGCTTATCAAATTAATTATCTACAATTTATTATATCCAAACAGGTTGTTTTCTGCAGCACTTTAAAGAAATTGACGGTTCTCTTAATATACATGAGCAATCAATGCAAGGCCAAAAATGTAAGAAACTAGACTCGTAACCGGTTCTAATGACGCTGATTTGATAATTTTTGGATTTATACCCAAAGAGAACAACACTCCCGAATTTACTGTTAAAAACCAGTTTTTTCTGGACAGATTTGAACGCATCAGTTTATATGGATTTTGACTCCCAAAAATTATGAAAAAATTTAGATATGCAATTCAATAAGTAATTAATCTACTGTAAAATTTCAGATTAAAATTCATCCGTTTGATATGGTTTCTTGATTTTTAAAGTTTGTGATTTTGTGCAGAATTTTTGGACTAAGAATTACACCATTCTTTATACATAAAGCACTATCCCAATCAGCCAAATATTTCATAGCCATGCCCAACACATGAACCTACTTCACCGATTTGATCCATCAACTACACAGCAACTCACAAGAAGAAGAAAAAGATAGTGAAGGAATAAAAATAATAAGGGATTTACCTTGCCAATGGCCACCACAAAATTCAACAATTCACCCATGACCTAGACGTCTCTCTCCCTCCCTTTACCTCTCACGGCTGCTCAGAAAAGTTGTGGGAAAATAATATCATAAGAATTAGGGTTTGTGTTTATTTTATCTATACTAGTGGTGGGCACACATAGGTCAAATAAATAGATAAATATACAAAATACATATATAAGTTATATGCAACTCAAATGGTAAAGCCTTATTTATTAAGTTTGTGGTCTAGAGTTCAAGTCACACCCTCCTCTCTATTTACTTTATTTTTTTTTAAGATAATAAATCTTGTCTCTAAATTAAAGACTTTCACCATAAATTTATTTTAGGTTTTTTTTTTTTAAGATAATAAATCTTGCCTCTAAATTAAAGACTTTCACCATAAATTTATTATAGGTTTAAAAATTAATTAAAAGATCCTCCAATAATATTTAATTTGCACCTTAGAATTCACCACCAAAATATTTGAGATTGTAATATTATTATTTAATTATTTACTTAATTTTTATATTCGGGTTCTCACAGTTCTGCCATAAGTTCTTCATCAAAGTTAGTTAACTTCTCGAGGGCTTCGTTGTGTGCGGTGAAGATCGAGTTTCGACACCGTTGATTTTAGGAGTTTTATCTCATTTCTTCTTCAAAACTTGAGGTAGGCATTTTCTTAGAGTTATATATATATATATATATATATTTGCAAGATCTATATGATTTTTGAAATCATCTTTCAATAGCTTTGAAAATTGATTGTTAATTCAAGAAATTGAACGATTTTGAAAGTGGGTTTGTCTCTTTTTCTTTTAAACTGATCTTATGGGTTTTGATCTTCGTTGATTGAAGAAAAGATGATTTTGGAAAGTTTTCTTTCAAAAGATTAAAGTTGTATAGTTTTGGTGAGAAAACCTAGAATTTGGGGATTTTTTTTAAAAGAGACTAAAAATTCATGAATGATATTGTTATATTTATTTTGTGTGCCAAAATAAATGGATGTTTGGAAATTTTCTTATTTATATTTATATAAATGATGAATTTCAGGGAATATAAGAATTGTTGTTCATTTTGAAAATTATTGTTCAAAATATTGAAATAGTCTTGAAATGACTAATTGTTGAGGATACTTGAGAAGAGGGACTTGTGTTATTCCTTGGATGATGAATTGAAATAAAAGTATTTATATTCATCTTGTGTTATTGGCATAACAATTCATTTGATTACATTAAACTTTGAAAGTTGATTTGAAAACTTGCATTGAGAAAAGAATGTTGAGAAATAAGTTTTCATGAAATGGTTTTAGAGTAAATACGTTGGTAAGTCTTGATAGGTGGTGTAGATGATATTGAATAAGTTGGCCTGAGAGTCCGGGTTGAAAGACCGAAAACCCGCGCGGATAGGTGTCGAGCTTTCCGGTTAATACCGGTAAAAATGACAATTTGATAGTACTTGTATAGTCTACTTGCAGACATCGACCTAGAAATTACTAGAGTTGTATTTACCGCCCTTAAAATAAGTTGTTAAGTTTTGAACAATTGAAATTACATGACATTATTGAGCATGATGGTTTTCAAAAGATGAAAATGTGATTTATCTTCAAAAAGGGCATAGCATGGCATGTGCATTTCATCTCTTAAGACTTGTATAAAATATATATACCTTGTTAAGGATTTCCTACTGGGCTTTATACTCACCCTACGAGATTTTTGTGCAGGAAAAGATGTGGTGATGCCGCCAAACTAAAGGCGAGGAAATGTGTGTTGAGAGTACAAGACTTTTATTTTCTTATGACTCTGTGTGTAAGCCAAGGGCTATATGTGTGTGGGTTTGAATAACCGTTTTATGTAACCAGGCTCAAGCCTTGGAAACTTGTAAACTCTTGGAGGTATTTATTTGTTTATTTACTTG
Organism: Camellia lanceoleosa; assembly: GCA_025200525.1. Lineage (NCBI taxonomy): Eukaryota > Viridiplantae > Streptophyta > Magnoliopsida > Ericales > Theaceae > Camellia > Camellia lanceoleosa. The sequence continues at coordinate 60,949,474 of CM045760.1, forward strand.
TTGGATAAATGTATTGTTGCATGAAGAATTATTATATCATGTAATGTAAGTTTGGAGATTTATATTCAATTTGTCCTGAAAGAGACATGATTGTTGTATTATCATTTGGGCTAGAAATTTGGGGCGTTACAGATATCATAGGCAGTCGTGCATTTGGATTGGCAATTCTTGCATTTTGGATTGGTGTTCATGAATACATTGACGATTTCATAGTTTCTAGGAAAAATGGTATGTATATTTCTACTACTTCAAAATATCAGATTTTGTGTTAGATGTGAAAATATTGTTAGTCATTGTTCAACAGTTGAAATATATTGAAGGCCAGTAAACTGATCTTGTGAAAACCAAGGAGCTAGGCTTCTGAAAATCTTAATGGAGGTAATAAGCAGTCAAATACTGCAAAAGATGCTTTAACGGTCTACTTGGAACCTAAACAAGCCAACTTCCCCAAGCATGGTTTTCAGATCCAACTTAATGGATTGACTATGGCTATATAGCCTATAGGTGAATACCAAAGACTGACAAGAAATTTTAAAGTGACATATTGGGGAACCTGCCATGACAATCATAAATATGGGTTAGTCATAGACTTTGGGCCTCTTGGAAGGACAAGTTTCATATAGCAACATGTAAGTGTGCCCAATGTGAACAGTTTTAGTTTTTTTCTTAAATTGGATTGGAAATAGGTTTCTTTTTTGGAGTGATGAACAGTCAAAAGGGGCAATATGGTTTACTAGGTATAAAAGTGGGGTTCTTAAAGAATGAACAATGAGAACCTTGCAGACATGGACAAGCTTTTCAAAGAATAGTCGAGGACCAACTCTTGCTGGAATGGAGGCTAGTAAGAAAGATTTATTTTTTAAATGTCGTCTCTCATAATTTAAGTGGACTCCAAAAACCTGCATAAACAGGAGTAGCTTTCTATAGAAAATGAAAAAAATAGAAAACAATTAGGTTTTGAGTTTGTAAGCTTACTGAGTGATTTTCATGATGTCTTGTATTTCTCTCTTCTTTTGGATGTGACATGAAAATTGTAGAAGTACCCTCATTTCATGATTTATTAAATCCAAGAGGTGACGTCACTAATAGATAGTGGTTAAATCTTCTGAATGACTTTACTCATCTTGATGTAATACAAAACAAATAATGGTAGGGTTAGATAGCACCATCAAGGTGTGCTTAGTAGTATCTTATGGTGTCTACAGTACTATTTCAAGGAAACTGACATAAACACGTTTGTTGATGAATTATCTATACAGGAAGGAAGTTCAAGTTGGGGGAAAAGACGAGGCCATCATTTTGTCTGCATATTTCTCCCAGATTTCATCTTGATCGATTTGGTTTTACATCTTGGAAAGGTTTGAGATTCTGTGTTTTGTTTGGGCTGATTTTTAAGGGGTGTGATAAATGATGTATGCATATATGTGTTCTCCCCTTTGTACTACTAAGTTGATATAATTTCTATTTTTGGAGGAGGGTTGGGGGAATTTGTTTCAAGAATTTTGGATAATGGACAGAGATATGCCAAGAGGTAATGAATTTGTTCATTTTAGTCACGGAATAGACTTGGTCACAGTTAGGGTTTTTAAGACGTAAGACCAATACTGATAACCTTGATTTTTTTTCCATTTAATTTAATCAAATAAAAAACACTAGCTAGAACAGTACCTGATTACGAAGATTAGGAAAAGTAACTACACCTTTTAGATTTCCCTTGTTCAAAAGTGAGGACATAATCTGGTGCTTAAAAGTAAACAAACCATAATTTCGAAACTAACATGTATGTATGAATAAAGATCGAAACTATCTATATTACAGTCAAGCCCAGCCCTGAGATTTCCGAGGCCCAAAGCCAATAATCAACTAATAAATTTTTGGGGCCCTTCACATTTTTTTTTTTCATTGAATGAAAAAAAAAAAGAAAAAAAAAATGAAGATAAAAGACAAAAGACAAAAAATTTGTGTCAATCACAAAAAAAACTTAGTATTACATAACAACAATTAATAAGTGTCGCATGATCCTCGCTCTTCTTTCATTTTTAGAAACAAATAAATCAATCATACTTGTATAATCCAGTTTTTTTGTAAAATTATTTTCAATGGATGATAATGTTAATTATTTTAAATGGGCCTTTCAATTTTTTAATGGGTCAATTTATTTTAAGTTAGTTTGGGTCTTCCTTAATTTTTTTTGGATTTATAATATACCTAATATATTACAATAAACTATAATAGGAGGGACCCTTTTTTTGGGTCTATTTTCAATGGATAACAATGTTAATTTTTTTGAATGGGCCTTTCAATTTTTAATGGGTCAATTTATTTTAAGTTAGTTTGGGTCTTCCTTAATTTTTTTTGGATTTATAATATACCTAATATATTACAATAAACTATAATAGGAGGGACCCTTTTTTTGGGTCTATTTTCAATGGATAACAATGTTAATTTTTTTGAATGGGCCTTTCAATTTTTAATGGGTCAATTTATTTTAAGTTAGTTTGGGCCTACTTTAATTTTTTTTTTTAACTTAAAATATACCTAATATATTACACTAAATCATAATAGAAGGGGCCCTTTTTTTGGTCTATTTTAAGAGGCCTAGGCCATGGCCTTGTTGGCCCATGCCCAAGGCCGGTACTGATTACAGTTCAGAAGCCTACTGGATTTAGCCTGTGTAATGACTTATAACCTCTAGCCTTCTTTATTGAAGATTTCTCTGCATGTATTATAAACTGCTCTGGATACTGTCAGGTGGTCAGAAAAGCAGAGTTGCATTTGCAAAGATAACTTCAAAAAGCCTCATATTCTACCACTAGATGAGCCATCGAATCATCTTGTAAGTTTGTATCATGTTTTTATTTGCTTCATTTATTGTAAATCTCATCTTGTACTTACTAGAGGAAGGTAAAAATTATCCTTCGTTATCATGTGATTTGAAGATTATCCAGCTCATTGTTCAACTGGATGTTTAGGATCGTGGCAGATTGGTTTATGGATTTGCTTATTTCAATATTTGGCCTTTTGTGCCTCGTCTCCTTCAATTTCCTGTTGCAATTGCAACAACAGTATTTAATCATGCCTTCAATTGTAGGTGAGTGATGATGAACATCTGATATCCGGAAGCGTGGAACAGCTGTGGGCGGTATCTGAAGGGAAAGTGACACCTTTCACTGGGACATTCCAAGATTACAAGAAGATACTTCAGTCCTAGGAAACGTAATCTAATATACAGTTTTGTTTATAAATCTTACAGACTTGCAGTGTTTTTTTGGCTGGTAAGGTAAGGATTATCCTAGAAAGTTTTGTGAGAATTAAAATGTTGTGAGCAACCCTTGCAGAAAACAAAGAGGTAGTGGAGTTAGTCCCACCATTTCCGAGTCATGATACAGAGGAATATACAGCATCAGTGATGTTTTGTGTATTTATTAAATTGGGAATATGGAGCTTGTGGATACGATCAAAAGTACATGTTAATTGTAACGCCCTCAAAATAATAACCCAACATACACAATAATAAGATACATTACTGAAGTAAATAAACCACAATTCATTCATCAGAGTATTTCTAAATAAAGACATTACATGTAACATCAAAATAAATGCCCTAGGGGCTTACATCTTGCCAAGCCAACACTTGGACACAAAATTATGAGTTCTACCTCAAATACAAATAAAGCCCTAGGCTTGAATGTTTACATGCAATTCAAATAAAAACAAATAACTAAAGACAAGACTTCATTGTCCAAATCCTTCCAAGCTAAGTCCTTGGAGGTAGTGAATCACCTGGACCTGAAAATAATGTTCCCATATAGGGTGAGCCACAGCCCAGTAGAAATATACTAAACCAAATATAAGCATTGAATAAAGCAATAACACTTAATAGATGGTTAACAATGATAAGCAGTTATATCAATATACAATCTTAAGACACTAATGTCTATGACACTTATCAATATCCATTATTCTCAATGTGGCTCAGAACCTGGCCAAACTTACAACGGTGAACTATATAGCACATTCACATTACTTCCAATATCAACTACACAAATGAGACTCAAGCTCATATCAAAACACTTCATACTTCCAGATTGATACACATTTTAGTGCTGTATCAAGAAAACACTTCAATATAATTAAGCACACATAAAAGTGATGCTAATGGAGTCCATCCCCTATCTCCTCCCAAACAATAAAACACTTCAATATAATAAGCACACATAAAAGTGATGCTAATGGAGTCCATCCCCTATCTCCTCCCAAACAAAATCCGGTTTAGAGGTCCATCCCCTATCTTCCCCTAAACCGTGGAGTACATCCCCTATCTCCTCCCACACAATATGCATATGCAATGCTCAACCAATACATGTATGTAAGCACATAACATATACAACAAATAATCAATACACATAATGTCTGTGTTAATTCAACAGTCAAAATTAATGACTTAGCCAATGTGATTAGTTTCAGTTATCCCTAATCCACATGCAATGTCTACAACAATCATGACTATCCTCCACCGATAGCCCAAAACACTTATCTCTAGACTGAAAATAAATAAATCAATAATTCGATAGATGAGTGATTTAAATTAACCAACTACCCCATTTAATCAATAAATTCTTCAATCTTATGAATTTAATTAATTTCCCCAATGTTCCTCAAATTAAATATACAATTCAATTTATTTAAACAACTAGGGTTTTTCCCAAAATTACCAAAATACCCCCAACATATTAAAATGCCATAAACTTAGAACAAAAGCATTATACATTGGAGTAGGAAATCCCTACCTCGAAGAAATAACCCAAAAGAGAAGACGAAGATGATGACTCAAACTCAAAGTGCTCCAACTCCAAGATTGTTCAGATTAAACCGAAGCCTCGACCCACACTACCTTTTTAATAAAGCAACTAGGGTAGAAACACACTCTAAATAGATCAAACCTAAGAGAAAAGGTGAGTTGAGAGAGAACTTCGGAACTAGGGTTTGGAATCAAAAGGATATGAAAAATCGATTAAATTCATTGCCGTCTATTTAAATCGGGCCAAAGCTCTCGGCGAAGACATGGTCGCCGAGCGACCGACTGAAAAGACTCGCCGAGCGAAGAAAAGCTCGCCGAGCCAAGAATGCAATGCTTCGTGCTGCAACCTAGAAGCATGCTCGAAGCTGAATGCTGCGCTCGGCGAAGAAACATACACCTCACTCGCCTCGGAAGAAAAAGCTTGCTCGGCGAAGAAACCTTGCTCTCGTGTCTATACTAGACGCAATCGCCGCTTGAGCGAAGAAAACCTCGCTCGAGCCCACAGACAAAAAAACTCACCTCGACTCGGCGACCAAACCCTCGCCGATCGGCAACCAAAAAAAACAAAGAACACTTGGTTTTCGTTCAACCAACTGTAACAAACACCTTAACACAACCCATAGCTTAAGAATAGGGATTTAAAGGACAACAACAATTATATAATGACAGAATCTGCGGAACCCAAGTCCGGATACAATAAACAAATGGGAAAAGACCGGGGTCGCTATATTAATTGTTCTCACAAGCTATTGTGGACATCCTAGGTAACTGATTCAGATGTTTTCTCTCAAGTTATAAGTTATTTCAATATTAACCGCGTACACCTTATCAACATGTTCTTTAGTGAAGTCAATATAACTACATAGGGTGGTTGTTGGTTTTCATTCTTCTTTTACTTTCTTGGTGGATATTTTGAGCATATTAAGCTCTTCTTGAGGATTAAATAAGATATTTTTGGAATGCTTGGAGAATAAACAGTAGTGATTACAGGCAACAATACAATAGTTTCATCTGATGAAAGCTTTGAGATGGGTTTTTTCAGCCTTGACAATTCCCAGAATACATACTTGGGAATATGGAATTGTAGCCATAGTGCTTGTTTGCATTTATATTCTGTTCTTCACTTCACAGCTTTCCTCGCTTGAAATTGGTTGTTTTTGTGTCCTTGAAATGTCTCTTGCTCTTTGCACTTGTTTGTGGTTTGTTTGCTGAAATTGTTGTAACTTGTATTGTTTCTTGAAATATGAATTGGGTTTTTGATTTTTGATTTTTGATTTCTGATTTCAGATTCTACTTCCAAAAACAAGCCCTTGCTGGATGAGCACTTACAAGTTTATGAAGGACTATGCAATGCCAAAAAGGTCTGTTTTTTATTCCTTAAAATTTCCTCCTTTTTTTGGGGGGGTTTGGATTGTTTTTATGATCAATATTGGATTCGGATTGACAGGCCTACTTAAGGATGGATAGGAAATTTATGCTAATTGGTTTATCTCTGAGACAGGTAATAGCAAAGAAACATCTGTATCTATGAAGCACGGATACTTCAAAAAGGGTGACGTATCCGTATCGGATACTTATCGGATACCGATACTCCTCGGATACTCCCGGATACGTATCGGATACTTCTTAAAAGTATCAGATACTTCTTAATTAATTTTTTATTAATTTTGAAGTATCAGATACTTAATTTTGAAATATCGGATACTCGAAATTATATATTACTTATAATATTTTGTTTAGTTCTTTGATAAGAGGAATATAGTGAGAGTTAAAGTAATAGAATTTGTCAAATTGATGTATCATTGTTGTCTCTCTCACTTCTCTCTCGCTTTCTCACTCTCTCACGTTTCTTCTCTCTGCTCTCATTCTTTTTTTGGTGTTGGCATATAAGGATGATGTTTAATTTGCATTTGCTTTTGCTTTTGCTTTTAGTTTTGGATGTTTTATGAATGTTTGAGCACTTTTAGGTTAATAGGAATCCCTCTCTTTATTTATTAATTTACTTTAAGTTTTATTTTCATGCATATTACATTATTAAAATTATTTTAAAAAAAATTATGAATGTATCCCCGCTGTACCCGTATCGTACTTTTTCAAATTTTGACATATCGCCATATCCACATCCCCATAGCACCATATTCGTATCCGTGCTTCCTAGGCTATCATTGATGACTTAAAAAAGTATATTTGCTGAAATTTTTATTTAAGAATGGTTTTTTGGCTTTAGCTAAGGTCTTGTGATATTCAATGATGAAGGGGAACAAGTTGAAGCTATTGACCTTGAAGACTCTTAGTTTTATAGAAATCTTTCTTCTTTATCAAGTTATCTTTTGCTTTAAGTTTTATTTTTATGCATACTGCATTACTAAAAATTGTTAAAATAATATTTTTTACGAACGTATCCCCGCCGTACCCGTATCCTAGTTTTTCAAATTTTGTCGTATCGTCGTATCCGCATCGTATCGTATCCGTATCCCGTATCCATATCCGTGCTTCCTAGATCTGTATTGTCATGGGAATTGAGATTCAAACTAGCTGTTGAAATTGCTGAAGCCCTAAATTACTTGCACAATGAATGTTCTCGGCCGGTCATTCACAGAGATGTCAAGTCTTCAAACATTCTTCTCTCTAATGAGTTTGAACCAAAGGTGGTAGTTATGACAGTTGAAATCTATACAAATGTTTCAATCCCCAACATGGCTGATACCTTTTTTTCCCTATCACAGCTATCTGATTTTGGGCTAGCAATATGGGGACCGTCAGATTCATCTTTTCTAACAGACAACGACATTGTGGGGACTTTTGGGTACCTTGCTCCCGAGTATTTCATGTATGGCAAAGTCAGCGACAAGGTCGATGTGTACTCTTTTGGAGTGGTTCTTTTTGAATTGTTATCGGGGAGGAAAGTGATCACTTTCAACGCTGACAAGGGCCAAGAAAGCTTGGTCATATGGGTAAGGGTCTTCTTCTTTGACATGAAAATTTCACAGTTTCACTGCCTACAACTTATAAGTTATGTTTACGTGTATATAACTTAGAAGATTTATATTCAGGCAAAATTAAAACTAGTGACTGGAAATCTAAGAAGCATACTCAATCTGAATCTAGAAGGAAACATCGATGAGACTCAAAATCAGAGAATGGGTCTTGCAGCCAGGCTCTGCCTCACAAGATCAGCTCAGCTTCGTCCTAAAATGAGCCAGGTAATGTAATAGTCCTACTATTGGTTACTTAGATATACAAAATCACTACTGAACGTATTCCAATTCCAAGAGCTCGGATTGAATTGGTATTGAATTGCTCGTTCAACGAGCATTCTCAATATTATTTTTGAAGAGAACTGGAACATCTACGCTCTTTGGTGCTTTCTTTTATTATTATTATTATCAAACTTAAAATTTTACTCTTTAATTTCTCGCTTCTCCATATTCTGGATACTGGAAATCTTGAATGGGGAGAGAGACGTTGACGAATGGTTAAACATGTGGTTCAGAGATCAAAATGAAGCAGAAAACCAGGATAATACAAATGATGAAGTTTATCCCCATTTGAAGGCAGAGTCGCATTTGGGCCTTGCGTTGCTCGATGTGGAAGACACAACCCCATCATTCAACAGTATGGAGCAAAGCAGCAAAATGTCCTTGGAAGAATACTTGAAAGAAAGATTGAGCCAATCATCAAGCTTAGATTGGATTTTTAGACGCCGCTAAATGTGGAGCAAACCAGCAAAATGTCCTTGCAACAATCAGCAAAGGCCATTCATCAATCCTCTGCAATTGTTTACAACTGCTGCAGCATCATTAGGATTCCCACAGCAGATAACTACCCAACCCCAAAATTGGCTACGCCAGAAAAATGGATTTACTCTCTAATGAGAGCCTCTTGACCCAACTTTTTGTTTTTTGTTTTTTAAATCTTTATGTAACAAGGTCTTTCGAGTTTGTAAGCATGTAAAGATTAATACTTTGAGCTTAAATTTCTTCTTTTCCAGTCTCAAAATAGTATGTCAAACCCATGTCTCGAGTATGTAACTTGGATTCAATATCAGATGAGATAAATTCAATGTTTGCATAATCAGGATCTAGATATTCATGCATTCTATTCTATATTTGTGATTCGTTTATGTGTTTCTAAAACTGTATATTTGTATTATTATTTGAGCTGCCCTCTTATTTATTACTACATCAATAGTAGGTCCTTGTTCATAGTTCATATTTAAAATAAAATAAAAAGAAAGAAATCACGGCGTTTAAAACGCCACCTAAACTCTAAAGCTAACGGTCAATTTTTAAAAAAAGGATATGATGGTGTTTTGAAAACGTCGCTAAAATCATAGTGACGTCATAGTACCTGTTAGGGTGGGACATTTGGCGGCGTTTTTAAAACCCCGCCTATAGTAATATAACGACGTTTTCAAACGCCATAAAGCTATAGCGATAGCCGCATTGTCGGCGTTTGGTACTAAACATCACAAAAAGAATTAGCGACGTTTATTATACCTAATTTGGTTTTTCTAGCAGTGAGTATTAGCCATACGGTCAAAACAATTTGAAAAGGCTTTGAGGTTCACACACTCCACAAGGTCAGAGTCAGATCCAATATCAGTGGGTATGTAGTCTTTGCATAATGCAACTAACCTAATTAGTGATTATTGATCGTGCTTTAACAAGCTATATCCAAAACCTATTGACAAGAGAACGACTTTCCGTGCTTCTATTAGGTGTGCAAACTTAAGGTAATGGGTTGAACCTTACCCACTAGAAGAAAATACAAGTATATTAGCTAGCTATGAAGCACCGACACATCAAAATAGATGCAATAGCCGTGTTAGATATGTATGGGACAGGGACATGGACATGGACATGGACGTGGTGGGGACCCATATGGGATATGCCACATGACGTGTCCATTTTTATAAAAAAAAAAAAAAATCAAGGGACACCCAGGGTCTTAATTTAATTTTTAAAGCTAATTTTGGAGGTAATATTATAATGCTTGGAAGTTGGAAACATGGGAGTTGAATTTTAAAATATAGATAAAGAGCTCATATCAAACTCTCGAAAACGCAATATAGATCTAACCTCAAGTGGGAAATTGAGAAATTGGCTTCTAATGATCTTTGGAGCCTAACGCAAAAATATATCTAGTCTCTTGATAATTTACATTTAGTATTTTAAATATATATATATATATATATGTTAAATTAGTGTTGGTTTTTATTAATTTTAGTTGTTTGTGAATGTAATATTTATGTACATAGAAAACAAAAATATATAAAACAATTATATTTTTTGGTCGTATCCTTGCCGTGTGACCGTGTCTGTGTTTTGATTTTTTTTAAATTGTCATGTTCCGTGTCCTTGCCTGTATCTGTATCAATATCAGTATCCATGCTTCCTAGTGAGCTAGTGTTCAATTGATTTCCAAATACGTATGAAAAGGTGATCCGTGCTTCCTGGTGAGCTAGTTTCCAACCAACTTACAAATATATATATGAAAATTTTAATGTTCCAATGGAGCTAAGAACAACAATACCTTCTTGTAGGAGGATACAAAATAGCACTCTAAATCTCTTCGTCTGTAATATATGAAGCAAGGCTATAGAGAAAAAATATATCAGCAAAAGTTAGTTGATACTGGGTTCAACACCATGCAAACATTTTTCCTCCTCTATCCAAAAATTGAACCAATAACTATATAATTTAATCAACAATAAATAAGCAAGTATAAACCAATAATTACAGAATACAAGTCTGGCAGGAGATGGATGCACCTCTAGCCCCAACACTCTTTTTATAGCACTCAAAAGGATTCTTTTAGACCCGACACACCAAACGAACATCTGGTCTTACTTTATTCTTTACTTCACATGACTCACTCACAAAACTATAGATATGGCAACACACATGATGACAGTAACAAGTGCCACCTCATTTAATGAGGGCACAGGTAACAATCCAATAAGAATGGATGAGCACAGCACTAATCCATAAAAGGCTATGTTAGAACAAAGAACGAAGTGGTCAAATTGTGTAATATATACCATTCAGAAACTGCTTGTGACATTCCATTTGAAATCAAACGAGCACCTGAGAGAAGAGCTCCCATCCCAATCCTGAATCCAGTCAAAAAGGTTTACGATAGTAGTCATAAAAAACTAAGCACAATATATCAGTGACGTGAACATTAGCACTAACCCAGGAAACAGATACATGTTATTTGCTTGATTTACATGACCCACTTTTCCATTCCCTGACAACAAGTATATGATTGGCAAAGGTCAGAGTAATTGGACAACACACTGAAAGAGCAGAGTGAGACCAATTAATTTATTGATAGTGTGCAACAAGACTCCACAACAATTAGCACCAATATAAAGAAACCATACCAAGGTCAACATTTTTGAAAGGGCTCCAGCTTGCAAAAACTATATTTTCTCCAGCATGATTGAAAGCATCAACAGAAGTGCATTCAACTGTTCCAGTTAACATGGAAAGACAATGTTCAATAGAGAAATAATGCATTCCACAATAAAATACAGATAATTTGAGGGCTTGAAAGACAAACCATTCATTGTCGGATTTAACATTGCAAAAATGGCAAGTGTAAGGGAATCTGACTCTCACATGGCCTAAAGCACCTGATTTATCAAAGAAGACATACGCTTTACCAAGCTCGAAATGAGGATACACTTTGCCATTGTTGTGCTTAGTGCCTTGCATCTAGACACTAAGTGGAGAATGGTTTTTCAAACATAGCCAGCCATAGTTACTTATCAAGTAATAGGTATTTCGGAACGAGATCTACCTATACAGTAATGGTAATTTAATTATGAAAAAAGCCAAAATTGTGCATGAAAGAATTAGTAAATTGAGGAAAAAACACCCATAAAAGTAGAGTAAACAAAGTGTCATTAAACACAAGAGGATAGTTAAAAAGAACGAGGGTTAATGCAGTAAGAAAGAATGTAATTGCCATGGATTTAACTGAGGTATTGCTTTACAGAGAGCATTTTGGGAAAATATTCATGTAGTCAATTCCAAGAGGTTGAAATTAGGTCTTTGTTGAGTTGAGCCAAGTGGATTTAACTAATACTGATAACAGCAAATGACATCTTGATGAGGTATGCTCCTTTATCCTAATAATAAATAATTGTAGGTTTTTTGTAAGAATTGGGTTATTTAGCAAAAGTTGGGAAAAAGTAAAATGATAAAAGGGTTGATGAAGACTATCTCTAAAAGGTATTGCCTACATCTAGGAAACAAGAACAAACAAACTTGCAAACAAAGGAGTTCCAGAGGGGGAATGTTAATGTATTTTCCCCAACTAATACCAATTATCAACAACTAACCAAATAAATAGTACAGAACAACATGCCTTTCCAAATAAAACTAAGCCAACTTCACTAGTTCATTATGCTTCATTTGAAAGTAATGAAGGACAAAGCAAACTTAAGGGGCTGCCCACCTGCTCATTGAAGATACTGCCAGCTCCAGACAAAGCAAACTTAAGGGGCTGCCCACCTGCTCATTGAAGATACTGCCAGCTCCAGACAAAGCAAACTTAAGGGGCTGCCCACCTGAACAAAATCCATTCCCCGCAATTAGTTTTTCTAAATTATGAAAGCATACACAATGTTCCGAAAGATAACGCCAAACATCCTTGAGACAATTGCATGTACCCAAGAAGCAAGCTAAACAACCAAAGGTTTCTTTTCCACACAATATCAATCTATATCAGCCTTGCATCAACATAAGCTGCCAAAAAACACTCTTGTAAGATTTACCACTTCAACGAGATTTGCTTCCTCCCTAAGCCCCAAACCCTCGATCTCCCCAGGGGCTTTAGCAAATGGTGCAGCTGCTGGATCAGCACCCTTTCTTTCCATTGTAATGAGACCCTGCATTTAAACCAGTACTTCTCAAAAAAAGATGAACCAAAAGTCAAATAGATGATTCCCCGGAAATGTAAATGAAACGACAAAGTTCAGATTGCCATATTATGAGTTTTTCTTCTCAATCCAATGCAGATTCATTCCCACTATTCATTCAGTTACATGCAGATAAGTAATTGATTACCATTACTTTGAAAAAAAGGTGAAATTCAGTTGATAACACTAAAATCTCCTTCATTACAAATATGTTCAAACATATGTTCTCTACATTTTATTAGAAGATAAATACCCAGTAACACATAATAACGGCTAATACGGCAATTGACATTAAGAACAAAAAAGTTAGCAAGTAATATCTGTAAAACCACACATCTTTATCAAGTATGAAAAACTGAGGACTTGCTTCAGCTCCTGCCATTCTTGAAACAGCCTGTGCAGCCATGTTAAAAACACCAAACCCTGCACTGAAAGACAGAAAAAAGAATAAGAAGATGCAACTCACAGCTGATATTACCAACCACCCTAAACCATAAAGAAGTAACACTTAAACCAGGAGTTCAACCATTACAGTTGAACTTCATCAGTACCTGCCAGCTCCAACTACAACTATCTTTTGGTTCACAAAGTCAGTCAACGGTCGACCTTGTGCCCTTACGGTTCCAAGCAGTCCTACCAGTGCAACACCAGCAGTTCCCTGTACAACTTGATGACAAGTGACAAAAATGTCATTATAATAGAGTCACCCTTAACAATCTTAAAGTACTTTGTCTTCTTATATTTTACTATTTCCATGGAGAATAGTAGAATACAACACCAAGTATTTACCTATATGTCATCATTGAACATGCAGAACCTTTTTTGATACCGTTGCAGTCTTTCAAAAGCCCACTTCGTTTGAAAATCCTCAAACTGATAATATTTGCCAAGCATCAAGTAATCAGTATGATATTGGTTACACATCAAACAAGATGTCATATTTCTAAAAGAATTAAACCTGGACAACAGCCTTGGGCCAACGAGAATGAATTGCCTCCTTAAATTCATCAACAATTGATAGAAACTCCTCTCCTTCCAACAGAGGTTGCCGAAGTCCCAAATCTATCAAAGTAAAATCAAGTGAAAAATAAATCGTCATGAAGTTTGTAGGAAAAAAATGGGTTTACAAGCAGTTACATAGTCTACTTACTCTGCTTAAAGACTAGAAAATATGAAGAACAAAATAGAGTATATTCAGCATAAATGAATGTTAAGAATGCATAAGCATGAATGAACTTCAATGTTTAAAATTGTTGGAAGTCCAACCTAAGGTGTTAGTAATGAAATTTAACAAGGGAAATCCTACTTCATACAAGTAAATAGTCACTATTTTCAAATCTGATAGGTTCATGATGCCTTTCTTACAAAATGAGAAAAATATGAAAATAATTACAAGAAACAATTGTAAACAAGAAAAGATTAGACTTGAAACCTTCATGATGATGGAATTTAAATGGAAATCAATATTACAACACATGGATGTATAGCCTTTTTATACAACTCCATTTATTTTATTTTATTTTTTGATAAATAATATACAACTCCATTTGAATGATAATAATTTGGTTGTAATAACTAGACACTCTTGGGCCTTATATGTACACTTATGTACAGTCAGATTGTTTCCATAATTTCGTGGTTTCTATTTTCAGTGCATTTTCGTTTCTAGTTTGTTTAGGTAAGGTCATCCCAAAAAACAAAGATATATATGCAGGTACATATCTAATGAGGTGATTCTTATTTACATCTCTAGTTTTGTTAGACTTTAACTTCAAGTTCTGTTGGATCTAAATCTGAATTCACACCATAAAGAGTAAAATTAAATAATTAAATCTTAGAAGTTTTATCCATGTTAAAGTTGATTCTGTGTATTAATTATGATTATCTTTCGAAAGCACCTCTGGATCTGCAATTAGCACCCTCAACAAAATGAAGTGCTTAATTCTATCAGGATTCAATGTCTTCTAGTTGAATTTAAGTTAAGAGAAATGAAAAACATACAAAGTGCTACATCCACTTCTATATTAATTTGATTATATAATCTTTTTCAAAAAAATTTGTATTGTTGCTTTTATCAGCAAGGACTTTAGCAGTTCTGCCAAAACCCATTTCAGAGTCACTAAACATTCCTACATCATAATTTTTAATATGAAGTCAAACTAAGACAGTCAAATATGGCCTAGGACAGGTTGCTTGACGATCAAAGTTTGAGTAATTTTCAGGATGCATTTGATCAATCCAAATTTTTCTATTGCTAAATAAACAAAAACAAGATCCTATGCTATCCTAGTCACTTTGTCTCAAGTACATTACTCAATCAAGGTAATTTTATTTACGCATATGACATAATCAGCACCAATGAAGCTTTATAGTCTAATTGTCATAGTTCATTTGCATAGTACCCTCAAAAGATGACAACAAATACTTGTCCAGAAGAATATTCCACAGCAACTTCATTTGACAAGAATATTCCACTGAGAAGATTTTTCTAAGTTTCATGGACTTCTCAGAATGATCACATATGAACATTTATATCTCCATCAGCAAAACACTTCTATTGTATAAGGTACGTAGATAATATTATATGTACAAGGGAACAAACATGTTGCTTAAAACATGTGTATATGACGCCAAAATAATCACAGATATTGAGAAAGCGGACAACTAAATGAAGGAGATGCATGAAACTTTAATCAGCACAAAGCAACTTCACCTCTCCTCTCTGCATGTGTGAAGAGAGAGAGAGAGAGAGAGAGAGAGAGAGAGAGAGGCATCCAGTATTGCAGTATTCAAGGCCTATTACAGTCTATAAGAGAGATAATAATCAATTATGTTAAAGAGCAAGAGATCTGATTGAATATATTCAGTCCCAAAAATGCAGCCTTTTAAACTTCTATGAAGTATGAAATAATTGAAACAATAAAATATTAAATAAAGAAAAGGGACCACTGAACATAAAATAAACAGCACAAAGTCAATAGAAAGGCGGTCTTCAAGAAGCTTTTGATTGTTGGTACCAACATCAATCATAACTGAAAGTATCTGTCATACATGAACACAGCTAGATTGGTATTGAAGAAAGCAGAATGAAAGGGTAAACAGTTAGTCCAAAACTGGATGTATAATATAAGATAATAAATATCATAGTTACTAGTATCTTTGAGATC
The DNA here is from genome assembly GCA_025200525.1 of Camellia lanceoleosa. Classification (NCBI taxonomy): domain Eukaryota; kingdom Viridiplantae; phylum Streptophyta; class Magnoliopsida; order Ericales; family Theaceae; genus Camellia; species Camellia lanceoleosa. The sequence continues at coordinate 60,965,372 of CM045760.1, forward strand.
AGGTGGATAAGAAATTACTGTCAGTTCTCCACGCATCTAGCCTTCTATCTCATATACATGCACTTTCATCAATATAATATTGACATTGATGAAAAATAGCCAATAGAAATATGTTTTGCAAAGCATGAAAATATAACAACATAACCAACATATAAGCAAGCATAGGTAACCTTCAATACGCATGATACATGCAATAACAATGTGCTATGATCCATATCAAGCATGGTAAGCATCTGTGGGTCAGCCCAGTACTAAATGTGTGTATTTACTTGTATACCAAATTTATCTTAGTGTACATCTGTTTGTGCTATGCCTAAATGAAACTGTACATAATAAAGAGAGATGAGTAGAGCATACTTTCTGTGGATTGATTCAAGCAACAGCGACATACATATCAAGTTTTCCAATGGGTATTCCAGTTCCCTTGGACCCCAAGATCACCCAGATCAAGAATGTGACTACCATCAGTCAGGACAATTATGTCAACCTGCAATACAGAAGAAGCCATATACCCATGATATGTCAAGTGCAATGATGAACATAACCTTTAAGCTGCAAGGAGTGCTGAACCAATTTTCATTTCTAAGCGAGCAAATGAGCTCATTTTGTAATGTATATATTCATTATTCACAGCAAACAATAATGCTACACTGAACACATTTTTTTACCTTGCATTGTTTACCATCTGATCTGGTACAAGTACAAAGCACTCTTAATGTATCACCAACAAGTAGGTAAAAGCAATAAAGAGAACAAAACTGTACATTAATGCATTTTAGATTTCCAAAATACTAGATAACCAGGCCAGTTATAGATCATGGACATCATCTCTCCTTTATCTTTTGCACTGAAGTACATTCCCCATGGGCGTCTGAACAACCCTGAATAGTTTTGGCAAACCAATCCTACTGTAGGACTATATATTATTGGAGCAAAATCTTCAATGTTATCAATAAGGACATGGAGAGAAAAGCAACAGCAATGTGTCATTGCTTCAAACTATTTCTCTCTAGCTAAAGAGAAATTATAATTAATTCTTAAATCACTTGTTTACAAGCTGATAATTGCCACCGAACTTACTCGGTACTATAAAGTCTATCATGCAGTCAATTCAAGATCCTCCATTTTGCTAAGGACACAAAACTATCATCTTGGCCTTGAGTATTTTTTTTCAAGTGATCGATATGATACTAACAATACAAACAACAAAACATCAAGACCATTACTTTTAGAAACAAAATATATTAGAGAAAAAGAAAGAGTGAAAAAGAAGTAGAAGAAGAAGAAGAAGAGGGGGAGGCGGGTTGTAGGAGAGATCCCATCAAAGGCTACTAGGGGTTGGGGTACACAGATAATATAAAAAAAATTCCCTTATCTCACATGCAAATTTTATTTATTTATTTTTATGAGAGCTCTACCTAAGAGGTGTCCTAACTCTAATAATAAACTTAAACTACAAACACAAATTGCATGGTCATAGACAACTTTATTTTCATCTGTGTATTTTTCTTTACTTCAGTAATCAATCTAACCATGGTGTGTTCTCGGCACACTTGGATTCAATTGTAAGAGCGACTACCTGATATAAATTAGAAAGAGCACACCTAAGAAAAGTCTGAAACCATAAAGCATGCCGGGTTTGAAAACAATCTACTCCTCACCAGCCTAGATTAAGCAGCTAGAACTATGCTTAAGAATTTGGACAGCCAGATATATTACTTGATTTGGCTTATCTTCACCTTCACTAAGGATTCAAGGTGTACATGTCAAGTGCTATGACTCAGACATATTGTACCAAACATCAACATAATGTATACTCTTCTTCCCACAAAGTTACGACCTTAAATTTCATTTCCAGGGTATTTTATTTTTTCATGTTCCATTAGTTAACAATTCATTGTTTACTAAAACCATAGAAAAGAAACCAATTAATATAGACAGAAGTAATACTGTATTTACACTTTAAAGATCTATTTCAAGACTCCAGTTGAGATGGAAAAATCTCCTTGCTAGAACTAAAGGAATACAAGACCTTTTACTGGCACATTAATTTTTTCAGGACTTCTCTGATGCGTTTTTCACCTCTATTTTTTCAAATTAATATGTGATCCTTCCTCCATTCAGTAATATATAGATTAATCAATAGTCATTAACAAAAACATTAATACAACTTATTTATTTTGGAAGAGAGGAATTATAAGCTTTAAATGGTGTGTTTCAAGGCCTACACCTAATACATTATGAGATCCCAAGGAGACAATGTAAATTCCATCATTGCAGCTGCATCAAATATTCTTGGTCCATCGCAAAAAAAGGCCATCAAATTAAGTTTAAGAGCTGAAATCTAGCACTTCATAGAATGTTTGAATGAAGTACAAGATCATTTTTGCCGACCTAAAAGCAAGATAAACTATAAAAGCCAAAACACATGGAGCACGAAAAGTGACCTGTTTGGACTTGGAAGCATTTGTAAGCAGCATGATGTACCCATAGGAATGAGATGTTTGTACAGTTATAGTAACCAATCAAGACTGAGCAACAATCCAAGACCAGACTAGAGATATGTTGTCCTGCAAACCAAACAAGTCAAAGTGTTAGTTCAGCTTGTTGTAACAGAGTGAGTTAGGTAGATATTTTCGTTAGATATTTTGTAAACATGTGGAGTGTATATAACGTACTGTATCTCTGAGTTTTCAATCTAATGAAAGTCATTCAGTTTCAATAACTTCTTCATGTGTAACATTAAGAGAGGTAGCTATAGCATGGCTAGTTTGCATATATCCATCATGGATGAATTGATAGATTAAAAACTCAATATCCACAAATAACTTAGAGAGAATGATATAAATACTCAAGGCAGCTCAACTGGCAAATCAAGACAAATCCAAAATGGAGTGTGCTGTTAGATAATCATCAAGTTCACAAAAATAGGATTCTTTTCCATATTAGTGCAGAATCAACCATTGCGGAGCCAGAAATGTCCATTAAACAATTCACCACTAATATCAACCTTCAATTATACATAATGTACACTAATAAACTTGTGTAATACACAAAACTGGATCAAGTAATTTATAGTTACGAAATTACAAATACCATAATGAAAGCAAAAACCACAATAGTTAATTTTTACAAAAATCTAATAACTGACCGCTTGCATCACTAATACTAAAATTCCATAAATGCTAATAAAGTTAAACAATTGATTCCATAAATCATAAATGTATAATATTTTCCTTCACTAAAATTTTGAACAAATTTAATTCACATATATCCTTTGAACATAAGGTTTGTTTAGTTAATTTAGTTGAAGAAAACAACACCCACTGTGTTTGCTGACAATTCCTTTTTAATGCCACAAGTTCTCCTCTTTTTCTTTTTTTTTCCACATTTTTAAAATATAAGCGCAAATCCTCTCCTAAACAATCACATAATGCTGCAATCATCTCCTTGGATATTAGGATAATAGTGACGTATAAGGTAGGTAACACGTGTAACACGTGAACATCTACGAAAGAATTCAAAGAAAGAAGAAAATGAAAAAGAATAACTAAAATATTAGAAGGAAAAAAGGGGTAACATGATTATATATTAATCTCTATGCTTTATGAAATTAGTTCAAGATTGACCTCATTTAAAATAAAATTTTCAAAAAGTCTGAATAATAATTTCAGATTCACAAATTTCCAGTGAGGTCACTTGACCGAACTTTGTTATACATGGCTCTGCCCCTAAGAATCAAGGCAATACACCAACAGCTACTAAAAGAATACAAAAAGGGACAAATTTCCCAAACTAAAGACAGACAATAGGAAACTATTCCTCCAATTGTAATAAGTTAACATAGTGCACATAGAAGACACGAGAGCTGTTGCATGTGCAGTTACACCCAATTTTAATAGGTACATATGCCATTTGTTTGGAACCAAATAACATGAAAAACGTAGACAACACATGAATGAAAAACTCTTTGACATGGATTTATCTTAAATATATACGAGGAACAAAATTTTCGTTTGTTTCCATTGAAATGGCCGAAATGTTTCCATTTCCCAAGAGACCGAAACGAAACACTAATGGAATAATAAATTCTAGTGTTTTCATTGAAACACATCAAAGCATAGTGAAACACACCGAAACATAGTGTGATATACAGAAAGAGTAAATTGTATCTATACAAATTTAGAAATTTTCATAAACATTTATTACTATTGCTTAAGTAAACTTTTAGTCCTTATTGGAAACTTTTGTTTAATAAAATTGAGTTATTTAACAATACTTAATAATTTTAGTTCATAGTAACATTAGTTTTTTAATTCTTTTACGTGAATGACTATATGAATCTCAATTTGTTTAATTAATCAATTATTAGGATTTTATACATTTAGATATATTTCAATTTATATTTTCAAACATTTCTATTTTATCTTCGTTTCATAAAATATTTCCGAGATGTTTTTGTTTCTGTACTATTTGAAACAACACACCGAAACAAAATTTTGATCTTTTTGTATATATATATATTATTTGAAATCCCAAGACTAGGAATCATCAATTTGCTGATTCTTTGAGCACGGATGCGGAAAAAAAAAGGGCAGGCTTCCACACACAAATGCAGTAGACATAACATCACACAAATTCAATTACAATATTTTTACAGTGTGTTAAACATCCACTGGTTCTGAATGGCTCAGGGAGATTAAGCATATGAAATACAAAATATGTTAACAATACACAAAAAATTAACAAATTGTATGTAATGTGCCCATTAAAAACTTTGATGTATAAGAATATACTTAATATTAAAATATCAACTAAAGCCAACAAGGTAGCAAAGATTAATCAAATAATGTCGATTCACCCTCTGAGCAAAATGGGTAGCATTTTGCTACTAATTTTCAAGGGGTAAAACAACAGGAAGATACTCGACCTATATAATTTAATAAATGACTTTATTCAACTTTTTACAACATACAAGTTATCCAGTAACCAAAATTCAAATTATAATATAGTTAAGGACACATCATATACATGCGTGTACATTTAAGCTGATGAATAATCAGTATTGATGATTTGCGAGAGTAAGTTAGTTATCAAAAGAAAAATAGCAAATTGGGGCATCACTATAACAACCTATATATATGAATTGCCACCTCATACAACATACTACCCAAAAATTTTACAAACAAAAATAGTAGGGGAAGCCAAGCTCACTAGATTTTCACTATATGCAACTATAGATAAATAAAAAATCACTCAACATACCTCCATGACATCGTGAAACTATGAACATTCTAAACACGAGCTTTCCCAAAGCTATATTTCCCCTAAACAAAATGAACGGCCATATGATGCAAGTTAGGTAAAGATATTACAAAAGACAACACCAAAACGGTTTCAACTCAAGAAAATTCTTACCAGGATTGGTTAAAGTGTACAAGGGGATAGCAAACAATCACTGGATGGACAGGATATCCAGGGACAAATGCACCAAGCTGAAAAGAAATGTGAACTCTTCCATTTGTTGTGGTTGCCTCAGAAATAAAAGCAGACGAGGAAATCTATCGGAAGAAGCCTTTCTTTGTATTCAGATCCTTGAAAGCACATTTCTGTATCAAATAATCCCTCATAGATTGATAAAACTTAATACTCTAAATTTTTTTTCATACAAAAAATGTAATGACTCCAGATATACAATTAAAATTGCTTTCAGTTTCCATATTTATTAAACAACTCACAAAAATGAAATTTGGACACCTGATATGTGTATATTTGTTTATAACTTTTTAAGTTAGCTCTTACAATAACAAAAAAATTGTTTAATTTTTCTAAGCATTTGCAAACTACTTACATCACAGCATTTCATTGTCTTTCTTTCTTTTTTCTTTTTTTTTTTTTTTTTGTTAACATTACCGTCATCTGACCGGCCAAAAAAATTCTCCCTTCAACAAGAATTTGTACCAGCTTAATCACTTTCAATCTAACTTTTCCCGGCCACTATAGAGGAAACAACTTAACAAATACAAAAATATTTTATTAATGACTAGCCCAGAAAACCCAAAAAACTAAGGTTTCGTTTTTGAAATCAATTTTGAAAGATAATTTTCTAAAAATTTGTTTGGTTGTATATTCTAAAAATAGTTTTCAAAAATTTAAAAATCCAAAACTCATTTAGTTTTTAGAATCTGAAATAATTTTTGAAACTCTGTTTGGTTTTGGAGTTCTCAAAAATAATTTTTAAGTTTCAATCTGTATTTTATTGTTTTTAGTGAACTTTTTAAGTATTTAATCAAGGTTTTCAAGTTTTTAGATCCACTCAATCTAAATACACCTAAAATGTCTAAAATTTATGAAAAAAATCGTTTCAAAAATCACTAAATATTAATAAATATACAAATTTAATACATTTTTGTATGTATTTTGTATTTATTAAATTTTTTTAAAGATTTTTTAATTTTTAATTTTTTTTTAAGTATATGTAGATTAGATGCATCTAAAAAATAAAAAAAATAAAACAAATTAGCCAATATATTAAAAAAATACGAACTAAAAATTTTAAATTTTTTTTTTGAAAAACTCCAAAACCAAACAAAATTTTAAAAATTATTTACTCATTCCATAATGGTCCTCCAAATTTAAATTTAACATATTTTTTTCATTATTTTCAGAAATATTTTTTATTAATTGAAAATACAAATTCATTTTATTTTAAATTTTTATATGAATTCGCAAATAACTTACTCATCCAAAAAAATTCGATTAACTTGAAAATATGATATACTGCATACTTCAGCGATCCCTCATTCAAATTTTTTTTGAAAATCAATTAGCAAAAAGACATTAAAAATTAGCAATGATAGAAATCTTTACTATCAATTAGATTGTTTGATTAAGTTTTTTAAAATCTGTAAAAGTAAAAAAATAAAAATTAAAAACACTTTATTGTTTTTCATATGATATTCTTGTTTTTAAAATCTGAAAATATTTTTTAAATGTTTATATTTATAAAATTAGTTTATGTTTTGATACCTGCCAATTTGAGTGCTTGTAAAACTGCGGTGGGAATCTCCACAACAGAGCTTATCACTCATCATCAACGAACATCGACTTGAGGTATGTGAGCTAAGTGGGGCCAATATTTGCCTTTCCCCTTTTCACACTTCCTTGTTAGTTTCCGACTTCCACGGATCCACAATTTCTCAAGTGAGGGAGGCAGCCTTTGCACTGGTAAAGATTTGAGCCTAGGGCAACGCTGGATTATAAGTTGTTCAAGAGAGGCGAGGTTTTGAAACAACTTAGAAGATAGCTTCTCCAGATTTCGGAAATAGAACAGAGAAAGATAGAGCAGAGAGGTGGGCAGCAACTTCCCATCTATCGGAAAGCTGGACCCCGCTACACCTTCTTCTTCTTCTTCATCCTCTGCCACGCTAATTGCGCCTGAAATCGACAGTGATGTAAGAGAGGACAAACTGTGCAAACCAATCTTCTTGAAGTTGTTGTTCCAATGTGAAATATTCATCTCCAGCGATTGAAGAGAAGTGAGGTAGTTGATGCTCTGCAATCCGTGTGGTAGGGCCTTGAGTTTTTTGCATCCCCTGATATCCAAACGTGTCAGATTTGTTGCGGAGTGGAACCATCCTTCCGGAATGTACTCCAAATTCTTACACCCATACAAGTCCAATTGACTGAGATTTGTTGCGGAGTGGAACCATCCTTCCGGAATGTACTCCAAATTCTTACACCCATCCAAGTACAATCGACTGAGATTCCTGAGATTATTATTATTATTAAGAAGGGCATCTGGCAAGTATTTGAGCCTATCACAAGCCATGATCCAAACAAACTCAAGAGATGGACAGGTAATTTCCATCCCCTCCTCTACTACTAACAGTACCTCCAACTTTTTACACCTCCAAATCTGAAGCTGTTTGAGTGTGGGTGGTAGCCCCCCACCTCTGCACGATATCAAGCATGTGAGGGATGGACAATCACGAACTTCTAACACTTGAAGATTACTGTCATTAATCTGTGTTAACCACCCGAATAAGGATTGCAGAGCCACACAATCATATATCCTGAGTATTTTCAATGTGCACGGAAAACCTGTCTCTGGAAAAGAGCCGAGACTCGGACACTTATAGACAAACAACTCTCCAAGAAAAGTGAAGTTATGTAGCAGCCGTGGCAGTTTCTCCAGCTTTTCACAATTATCTATTGTTAGATGCTCAAGCCTCCTCACTATGCAGGGGAGTCCCTCTTGTTGCTGCTGCTGCTGCTCATGTTGTCCATTGTTGTCTTCATCCTCATCTTCTTCAAACAATGAAACAAGCTGGGGGCAGCCTCCAATTTCCAAACGTCGGAATGCAGGGAGACTCTGTTGCACTCTCTCCTCATTCTTCCACAGTGTCTTGAGTTCTTCACAGCTTGTGATCTCCAATGCTTCGAGTTCCATCAGCCCATGAGTGACCCATTTCGGCAAGAGCTCGAGTTTCTTAATCATCCCAATGCTCAAGGAAGTTATTGAACTCGGATGCTTAGACTTTGCATTTGCCGATATCAGTTCGTCATCAACCATGCTCCTCATCTCAAGGACTGCTTGAAGGCTTGTTAGAGGAACGTCATTCATAGCTATCGAGGTGAGTGACGGGAGGCTAATGCTGGAACCTTCAAATAGGAATTGTGGGCACTCTGAAATCTTCAGATTATTCAAACAAGGTAGATCCTTGGGCATCATTCCCCTAATCTCTAGATTATTCAAACAATGTAGATCACTAGGCAACATTTTAAGAAGTTTGGGACATTTTATTATGGAGAGAGACTTGACATGAGTGAATGGTTGAACTTCTTTGTGATCTCCAAAAGTATACCAATCCTCCCATTCCGCATATTCTCAAAGCTTAGAGTCTCCAAGAATTGAAAAGGTTGAACACCACCTTGCTCATAGAACTCACAACCGACCTGCTTTAGTACACTCATTCCTTTAATGTAAAGCTTTTTGAGGGAGGGTATTGTCCTAGTGGTGGCAAGGATGCACAATTTCCACAATTATCTAAACTTAGGTCAGCCATATTGGAGAATTCTCCTATCCAATTTGGAAATCCTATACCAAGGTAGCCTTTGATATGGAGCTCTTTTAAATCTTTGTGAGGTTGTAGCATGTCAAGCACTTCATTTCAACTCTTCCATCTCGTGAATCATCGAGTTAACACTCCATTCCATTGATAACACATCTAACCCCTTCTTATCATTTAAATTCGCCTCCCTTGCATCTAATGGAACCACCACGCTCAGAACCCGGATAGGCAAAGCTTCCCCGAAGATAAATTAAATTCCCTAACTCTTTTAACCGATGCCCACTGTTTTTAGTAACAATAAAATTGGACAGTGTTTGAAGACTAGCCAACTTACCTATTCCCAGTGGCATTTCTTCAAAGTGATGTGCATTTGTAATATCGAGATGACGTAGGTCAATTAGGTTTCCCAAGTCTGTTGGCAACTTTTTCAAATTTTCGCATCCTCTTAACATCAATGTTTGTAGATTGTAAAGAGAGCCTAATGATTCAGGTAATTCTTCAACGTTGGTGTTGGATAGGTTAAGATACCGCAGATGTTTCAAATCTCCAATAGAATTTGGAACTTCTGTGACGTCATATCTACTCATATTGAGCACCCTCAAGCGTCTTAGCTTCGGCAATAGATTAAGGGGAACATTGCTTGCCAAATGACAACTCATACCATACGGTAAGTTAAATGGTAAGAAGGTCCGTAAATGGATGGCTTTGTCAAAGATCTCTAATTTTTTCATACTCTCAAGGTGCTCCCGCATGTAAGATGAATGTCGAGCTTTCTTTATATTTTGGCACTGCTCCTGATATTTCAATCTATCCTCCAATCTAAAACAAGTATCTCTTGCAACCACTTGAGCCAAATCATTGATGAGGTCGTGCATCACAAATTTAGAGCTTTTACCGGTACTTGATGGTTGGAAAAAAGACCTTGACAGCAATTCCCGAAAGTACTCACCTCCTACGTCTTCCATTTGCTTATCTCTTTGTTGCTGAATGAAGCCCTCCGCCATCCACAACAATACTAGTTCCTTTTCCTTAAATTCATAGTCGTTGGGTATTATTGAGCAGTATGCAAAGCACTGCTTCAAATGCGAAGGGAGATCATGATAGCTTAATCTCAAAGCAGGAAGGATGTCACTTTTTGTGTGTGGTAAATCCCATATTTTACTACGCAATACATTTATCCATTCCTCATCTCGTACTTTGCTGCGTAAAAGGCCACCAAGTGTCCTAGCGGCTAGAGGCAAACCTTTACATTTCTCCACAATTTCCTTACCAATTGATACCAATTTTGGATTTGCATCAATACATGTATTCGCAAAGGCATGTTGTGCAAACAATGACCAACAATCCTCCTTTGAAAGGATATTAACTTCATGAAGTTCAACAGTTGTCATCATTCCTGCAACTTCTCTGTCACGTGTAGTCACCACGACTCTACTCCCTCGGGCTCCATCATTGAAAGGTTTCTTCAAAACATTCCAGTCACTGTATTTTTTGTTCCAGACATCGTCTAAAACAATTAAGAACTTCTTTCCAGCCAAAGCCTGCTTTAGTTGAACTTGAACTTGGTCCAAGTTATTATAACTAAATGTCTGGGAAGTCACTGACTCAAGAATTGCTTTTGTTATTCTCATAATGCTGAACTCATCTGACACACAGACCCAGGCTTTTAGATCGAAATGCTTCTGCACAGTTTCATCATTGTATACCATCTGAGCAAGGGTGGTCTTGCCAATCCCACCCATACCCACAATGGGAATTACACCAATGTTGTTATGACTTGATTCATCCCCCCTTACGAGCAACTCAATTATCTTTCTTTGATCATATTCTCGGCCATAAATGTGAGGTTCATCAAATAAAGATGTAGAGTCTGGTCTTTGCCAAGTCTTAGTCGTAGGTGTAGGGGTGGTTCCAACAATCTTAACCAAATTAAGTTTCGAACATTGTTCAAAACTATTGTGCAATCTGGTATTGATCTCCTCAATCTTGGACTTCATCTTGAAATTAAACAAAACATCTCTTGGCTTGAAATTAGGGATGAGGTTCCATACCTTGCTGGAACTAGCTTGTCGCTGCTTTGCCTTGAGCTTGTGTTGCAAAGCTTCGGTGGCGAACTCATCCACTAAATCATCCAAATCATATGCCAGATCCTGGAGATCGTCGAGCCACAGGTTCACAGCTCGATCAGTCAGTTGCGTCTCCTCCGCGTCAATCAGAAAAGCTTCAATTTGAGACAGCATATTGGTCCAATTGGTCAGCTGGGTATCAATTCCTTCAAAGGTTGGTAATTTCGAGGAGGCAAAAGAGGTCATCTTCCCAAACAACAAATTGACGAAGCCAGAGACAAAGATCCCTTCTATAGGCATTGTTTCCGATTACAGAAAGAAAAGAAAAAACCAACAGATCAGAAGCAAAGCAAAGCAAAGATGTTCAGTGGAAAAGGCTTTAGCAGTCTCAAAATTGGCTATATTTTCGTGAGAAGAAGAAGAAATTATTGGGCTGCAAAGAAGTCAAAAGTGAGTCTCCTTTCATTGGCCCCCTGTCCTCTGTGAAAACAACGTGTAAATTAAAAATAAAAATAAAAAACTCAAAATAAAAGAACCCAAATATTATATTATTGTTAGTAGAAAGAACCCAATTACATTTGTTAATATTCTTTTAAATGAACCCAAATATTTGGTTTTTCTTAGAAGTTTTTCCATCTTTACCCAACAATATAGTTTTGGGATTTGGTTGATGCATTTCAATTTTGTCGGATGTGATTTTTTCAAATGTGATTTTTTCTGTACGTATTATTGAATTTGTAACAGAAAAATATTATGAGTAAAATAAAAGAGAAATCAAAGTGAAATTCAAAATCAATTAGAAGCACCACTCGAGTAATTAATATATTCATTATATCGTTGGTCCCTATAATTTGTTTTGAATTTTATTTTGATCTTTCTAATTTTGCACTTAGTTTTTTATGTTCCAATTGTTAACAATATTTGACGCAAATTAAAATTATGATGACTAAAATGACACTTTACGTAAATTACAGAGACCAATGATTTAATTTACAATTTAATTAAATTTTTTTCTCTCTTTTGTAAGAGATAATTGGACAAGTATTTTTACATGAATATTATGGAGTAGTACTCTAAAAACACTAAATAACTGAAAATTTAAAATTCAAAACGAACGGATCGAGGACTAAATTTTTTATTTGTTATTATTTTTGTGAATATTGCCTGACAATCATTATAAAAAAATAAATAAAAATCTTTTTCACATAGCTTTTTTTTTTTTTTTTTTTTTATTTTTAGCCTTGATTTGATTTTGTTGTTTGTTTTATTTTCTTGTCCTGGGTTACAAGTTGATAGCTTGCCAACGGGTAGCCTTGGATCTTCGCAGGAATCAAGATAGGGAAAATGGTAATGTTTATTGGGTAAATTAAATTGGTAGCTTTTTTATTTTGTCTCATATATCATTTTGATTTATAAATTTATAATTGATTTAATTTTAAATTTTGTACTAATTTGATTCAATTAATAACGCCAATTAGTATTTTTAAAGTAAAATCATTAATCATATGATTGAGATTGACTCACTTAGTTAAGAAAATTTATAATTTTGTTTTTAAAAACGTAACTCATGCCTACTCATCTACGCACTTTTCAAAATTAAAAAAAAAAGAAAAGAAAAGAAAAAAAAAAAGTTAATGATTGCAATCAATTAGGTTAAATTGAGGCAATAAAAAATTTAAAATCCTAATTAAAATTATAAAAATCGAAATTACACTAAAACCAAACTATAAAAATTAGTGGTTAAAATTTGCATATGTTTATTTTCTTATTGTAATGAGTAATGTTGTTTGTCTGGTATGCATGAGGCTTTTCTCATATCACACGCACAAGCATATCATGCCACTTACTCATTTTTGTGAATGAAATGTTTCTTCTGTCCCTCTTTCACTATGAAATTTTTGTAGATGAGTTTCCTATTAATCTTTGTGGAAAAAAGTGTCAAAATTTACAAATTTTTATCAAATAATTTTGTATTTTCAAAATAAGAAAGTGTGAATGTTTACGCATTTTTTATTGAATGAATCTTTTAATTTCACTATAAAAGGGGATTGTTCCCAAAATAATTATCAAAAATAGTTTATTAAACAAAATTTTCATATCAAGTTCTGATTTTCTTTTTCTTTTTTTACCAAACAAAAATGCTAAAAAGGTCCAATTATTTAACAGGATATTTAATCAGGAACATATCCAAAATTTAAACTTTAGGATAAAAATACACATAACTTTTCATTGAAAATAAGTATTGTAAAATTTTAAATCTTAATTTATACCAACACAAAAAGTGAATAATATTAGTATTAATTGAATATTTTTTATCAACATAATTAAAAATAAAAATATAATCAAACATTTTTTTTTGTTTGCATTAACTTAAAAAAAATCTTAACTATTATTATGTCTACTCTCCCTCTATTAAAGTTAATTATCTGAAAATATAATATTTTTTTTCAAACTTGAGAACTTGCTAGTGAAAATGTTGAGAAATGATTGAGGAACTGCCAAGAAAGGTTATGGGCCATATATAAAATAGACAATATTGTTATGATTTTTAGGAAAGAGACTTACTTAATGCTTTTTTTCAATTTTTTTTTTTAATTATTTTTTGTAGTAATTTCTTTGTCACTACACTCCCTATATTAAAGTTAATTATCTAAAAACATAATTTTTTTTTTCAAACTTGAGAATTTGCTAGAGACTTGCTTAATGCTTTTTTTCACTATTTTTTTTTTGGTAATTACTTTGTCACTACTTTCTTCTTACCGTGTGAGACCCACCATTATAATTCACTTCCAACTTATTTTCATACTCCATATTGATGTTATGTTTGTGAACATCAAATAGCACACAGAAAAAAGATTAATTACAAAAATAATCCCAAGATTTCACGCATTTTTCATTTTAAGTTTTGATAAATTAAACCTTAAAATTCTATACATGTTTCAATGTACTCCTTCCGTCCATCTCCTTAGGTGTAAGGAAATGGAGAATCGTTTTGGGGTTTCAATTGAAAAAATCTGGGGTTTAAAGTGAATAACAGGTGAAACCTTGGAGTTTCTTTTTTTTTTTTTTTTTGTAATTAACCCTAATATTTAATTTTTCTTTGTGTGTATATATATAACTTAGATATCTTATTGTATATGTACATGTATTCTTGTATATATGGTGAAATTTCTTTATTCAAATTTTGACTGATACTCCCTTCGTTCCATTTTATTGGTCTATTATTACATTTTTTGTTGTCCCAAAATGTATATCTACTTTGAAACGTCAAAATTTTAAAATTTAAAATTTTTAAAATTATCTCTTGTAAAGTAATTATAAATATATTTAAAAATAAAAATAGAAGGGTACCTTTAGAATTAATTATTTAAAATTTGAATTCAAAGTGTAATGATTAGGTTTCTTTAAAAAGTTTGAATTTTACAAAATGAACTATCAATATAGGACAGACGAAGTAAAATTTTGATTTCATCCCTATTTTTTATGACTAAAAATAAGTATACTTTTTAACCTTTTACAAAAAGATGTGTAAAAAAATAGAGAAATAATGCAATCTAAATAAATACACTTATTTCAATAAGTACACTTATTTAGTTTATGTCAAATAGTGCCTTAATCCATTAGAGTATTGATAAGTGTCTTTTACATTTCAAGTAGCCCTTCTTTCATAGTCATCAAAATTAGGAATGAAATTAAAATTTTATCATGAGAAGAGTCAAAATTTAAATAAAAAAATTACACCATATATACAAGCACACATGTACATGTACAATAAGAAACGTAAGTTTTATATATATATATATATATATATTCACCCAAAAAAAAGTTATATATATACACACACAAAAAAAAACCACCAAAGTTTCACGCGTTATTCTTTAAACTCCAAAATTATTCTCCATTACCTTACACAAATGGAGATGGATGAAGGGACATATTGAAATACGAATGAAACGTCAGAATTCAATTTGTCAAAATTCAAACACTAGGTTTAATGTAAAAGCACGTGAAACTTTGAGTTTTTTTTTTTTTTTTTGTTATAATTAAACAAAAAAATAATAATAATACAAAAAAAGAAAAAAGAAAAAAGAAAGAAAAAAAAAACGACAAACAGAGAAAAAGAAAGTAAAGCGTGAACACAATAATGGGTTAGAAAGTAATCACAAAAACATTTACAAAAAATAGAAAAAGACAGGAAAAAAATATGGTAAGTCCCTTTCTTTGAAATCACAACAATGGTATATATATATATATGGATAAAACTCTATAATTTAATTTGTTAAAATTAAAACATTGAGATTTAAAGTAAAAAATGCATGAAACCTTAAAGTTTTTTTTTTTTGTAATTAATCCAAAAAACAATCATATACAAATATTTTTCTCCAAAGAATTCAGAAAGATAAATATATATATATATATAAATACTCTTTCTGAAATCACTTCTTTCAAATAAATATCATTTCAAAATAAATATCAAAAGGTTCAATTTTAAAAATAATGAGAAAGAGAGAATGGCATACAATTTTTTTGCCTTGAAACATAGTCCAACCCAAACTTGTTGGGCTTTTACCCAAACAAGGCCCAAATCCTGAACGAGCCATCCCAAGTGAGACTGGGCCTAGAATTGGGCCTTGAATTTGAAACTCAGTCTGGCCCAAGCTTGTTGGCCTTTTACCTAAACCAAGCCCAAATCTTGGATATGTCAATTGAAGTGAGACTAGGCCATGAATTGGGCCTCGAAATTGACACCCAACCCTGCCCAAGCTCATTGGGCTTTGACCTAAACAAAGCCTAAATCCTGGACTGGCCAACCCAAGAGAGATTGACCCCTGAATTTGAAACCCAACCTGGCCCAAGCTCATTGGGATTTTACTCAAACAAAGGCCAAATCCTTGATAGGCCAGGCCAAGTTAGACAGAGCCTAGAATTGGGCCTTAAACTTGAAACCCAACCTGGCCCAAGCTCATTGGGCTTTTACTCAAATAAAGCCCAAATCCTGGACATGCCAACACAAGTGAGATTGGGCCATAAATTTGAAACCCAGCTCAGACCAACCCATGAAAAATTATAACAAAAAAAAAAAGTAAAGAAATATTATTTAAAAAGAGACTCAAATCTTGGGCTAAGCCTGTAGGCCAGGCCACAAGCCCATAGAGGCAGCCTCTTGGTCCACTCATCAATCCATCATGCGAGCTCACTTAGGCTTAAGGTTTTGGCCCGCAGCCCAATGAAAGGCGCTTCACACATTTTCAACTTTCTACACCAAACAAGCCCATTATCATGGTGCGAAAGAATGGTCCATAAAATAATTGTGTTGATCTCTCTCATGAGCAAAAATGAACGTCTTTCAGGTTTTGGGTTTGCCTTACTAACCATTTGAAACATGATAAGTCTCTTGAAAGAAGAAAATAAATAAACCATTTTGATTTACTTCAGATTTTCAATTTCTTATCAAAATCTTAGTGCGCAGGAAATTTTATCCTGTACTTTCACTAACATCAATTCGTGCGGCAAACTGGTCAATGTCGGTCTTATTTTGCTGTTTTGTAATCCTAAGAATTGAGACCTACATAAAAACAGACGAATAAAACAAATAAATTTCGTATAAATAAAAAATTAAACACATAATTAGGTTTGAGTTGCGGCATGCTTGCCTCATCTCGCGTAATCAGCAAAAAAAATCAATAATGTAAACCAACATAATATAACATGATATGGGCACGAAAAAGCAAAAAAAAGGAAGAACCGAACAAGACAAACTAAAAACTATTGCATGTCACCATTACATTTATGACTGATACAAAATGCACAGTTCAAATACAAAATGCAAATCTCTTCCAGTCCGTTTATGATATGCTTTTATATAAAATATGTGTTCAATTATAAAACAAGAAATCATTATATATAGTAAATGTTAACGAACACTTCTCACATAATTAATACACAACGTATTGGTTTACTCTCAATGAGATGATTCACCATTAAATGAATGAGATGATTCACCATTGAATGTCATCTGCAGGGATCGACTAAACTCGCTGTGATCTCAAAATCTGATCTAAATATATCAATTAAAGAAGAAAATTCGTATGCAACAATAAAGGATTTGAAATATTATTCCGCTCCATAGAGCTTCCAAAATAACCCATTCCAAAAGACAGGGAAGTGTAGGCTGATGCAATCTCTATAGCTTTCAGCTTAGGTGAAGTCCCGGGAAGCTAAATAGGAAACAAATAAATAATAAGTTGTTTTTTTCCTTAAAAAAACCATTAAGGTTGAGGGTTGGGAGCTCTCACTGTAATAGGAGCCTCGGCTTGAACAACTAGAGTTCCGGCACTTTTATTAGGATCGTGTTCGCTACTATCTTGCATAACAGAGCATAAAACTTTCATGCAAGCAAAGCCCGGACCTGCCTGCAACCTGTGCAACAAAAATAATAACCATGTTAGATTCACAAGTTGGGGGTATACATAAATGGAAACAAAGAAAATGATTTTAGGAGACTTGTGACCATTTTCTCAGTGTTAAGGATCATCATAGTTTCTCTCTCTAGAATGAGCACAACATCTACGGCCGTCTTCGACCCCAAAGAAAAATCTCAAGAAGAGGAAGATCATCCAATTTGCAGTACTAAGAAGATCAAAAGCAACGATTCAATGGGAGAGGAAGAGATGGAAACCACTGAGGAGGTTTCCCCCCCGCAAAATCTCCCACCCCCACCTCATGCATCTAGCCCTAAGATGATGGCTACACCAGTTGAGGGGCCCAAGGTTAAATCATTCAAGGAAGCCCTCGCTACACCCAGAAACAAAGACATCTACTTTGATGAGCTTGAAGACATCATCAATACTGAGGAGGAAGATGAGGATGGAGACACAGACATCCAAGATGGACATCATTCACAGAGGGAAGATGGGATACCCCAAATCGCCCTCCCAAAAAAATTATTGCAACAAATCAGACAACCTTGGGCCAATGCACTGCTCATCAGATCACATGGGAAGACTATTAGATATAGCATGCTCTGTTCTAGAGTCAAAACACTTTGGAGGCTACAAGATGATTTCAATGCAATTGATTTGGGCAACAACTATTTTTTATGTAAGTTCTCATCTCAAGAGGACTGTGTCATGGTGTACTCAGGAGGTCCTTGGGTAATCATGGACCATTATCTTATGGTATGCAAATGGGAGCCTGACTTCAAGGGATCGTAAGCCTTTGAAACCACCACAGCTGTTTGGGTTAGGTTTCGAGAGCTTCCGATTGAATATTTTCAAGAAAATTTTTTATACACCATTGTGAGGCAATTAGGGAAATCTTTGAAGATTGATCTCACCACTGCCATGGCCACAAGAGGGCGATTTGCAAGAGCTTGCATTGAAGTGGACCTGAGAAAACCACTGTGTCCCAGATTCATTTTAGGTAAGAAAAGTTCCAATATTGAGTATGAATCCATTCATTCATTTTGTTTTCATTGTGGCAGGGTGGATCACCGCAAGGAGCTCTGTAGATTCAAGGCAGCACACTGAACGAAATAGGTGACCCAGACCTCTAGCTCGTTGCCAGCAAGAGACCCACAAACAGTTGCTGAGACCTCCCAAACATCTCTTTCCGTGGACAACGGTAACCTGCACCAGATTGGGTCAGAGGAAGGGGACAAAGCTTTTGGGCCTTGGATGCTTGTACCAAAAAAGAACCGGCGCCCAACGGCCTATAAGAAAGTTCAACATCATGAGGCCAGCCCAAACTCTAACAAATATGCAGAGTTAGGTAACACTAGCCAACAGGAAGAGGCCCATACTAGAGGTAAAAAAAACTACAAAATCAGGCCAAGAGAAAGAGGCCTATAAGTCCAACCCAACCTATAAACCCACCACTCACAGTCAAAACAATCCAAGCCCATCTAAAGACCCAGTAACATCTTCGCAGATTGTAGCACCTGAACTACAAGCCCACTCATCTGTCATCTCACATCCCAAAGATACAAATAGCTAGGATAAAGACCCCCTTCTTTGGGATAGTGTACATACCCAACCTGCCAAGCCTACTCCTTTGCAAGTAGATTTGCAATCCTCAGAAATCCCGATGGAAGAGCTCCTAGATGATAGCATCCTAGATGATAGCATTAATGCACCCCTACCACACCCCATCAACACGAGTACTCCCTAAACCCTCCACACAACCTTACCATAAACCTTCAAGCATCCCTGAAAGATCGAGACTCACGCCAGAGCAAACAACCAAACCCCAAAACCTACCATGGAGATCTGGAAAATACCACTACCACAAAGTTCGGTGCACAGGATGGAGGGCAGTACGTTGAGCCTTTTACTATAACCAAGGATAGAAGCAACTCATCGCGTAGACACAGTCTGGTGAATCGAACAGATAATGGTGAGAATCGAACCAGGTTGGAGCACCATTCCAGGGCCTCTAGTGCACTCGTTTCAGATGGCATCCATGAGGTCAGTAGACCAAGATCATCATAGGATTCGAAGCATCCTCACAAAACTAGCTTCTGAACCATTACCACATTTCCCATCCATGGATTCTATGAAAATATTGATTTGGAACTGTCGAGGAGCAGGAAACAACACCTTCAAGCGCAACTTAAGAGAACTCATCAGAACTCATAAACCTGAAATTCTGGCCCTCATGGAAACAAAAGTTACATTTAGCTCACCAGGGAACTTCTTCAACAACCTAGTCTTCTCCACCTCTACAATGGTTGATCCAATAGGTAGAATGGGAGGAATCTGGATGCTCTGGGACATGGACCACGTTAATGTTCGAACCTATTCTGTATCTACCCAATATATTCAAGCCACCATCCACAGGGAGGACTATGAAGATTGGATTTTTTATGCAGTGTATGCTAGTCCCAATCTAGCAACCAGGGACAAATCTCTAGGAGGAACTGGAGAGGACAACAAACACCATGACCCAACCTTGGTTGGTTGCTAGAGACTTCAACGACTTCACTGACCTAAGTGAAAGAAGGAGCTTCTCCCCCTACCATAACTTTACTAGATCACAGAGATTCAGAGACAAAATCAACAATTGCAACCTTATTAACTTCGACAGTGTAGGTCCTCGACTTACCTGGACCAATAACAGACAAGGATTGGCTAACACAATGGAACGACTGGACAAAGCAATGAGCAATGACCAATGGCGAGCTCTCTTCCCCGAAGGCACTATAAGGACTCTACCTCGCACATACTCAGACCACTCCCCCCTAGTGGTCTTCACCCAAGGTATGCACCCATCTAACCCTCAAAATAGGCCTTTTAGATGTGAAGCTGCTTGGTTTTGTCACTAATTTTATTGATGTTATTCAGAATTCGTGGATTAATATGTCTAATAACCTATTAGAAGCCATTGGTACCTTTACTCACAATGTCAAAATCTAGAATAAAAAGGTTTTTGGAAGTATTTTCAAGAGAAAAAGAACCCTTCTTGCTTGCATAGAGGGTATCCAAAAAGCCCAAGCTCTTTCCTTTTTCCACAATCTCCATATTTTAGAAAAGGACCTGGTTAAACAATTCAACAACACCCTTTTTCAAGAAGAAATTATCTGGTTTCAAAAATCTAGATCCAAATGGCTAACTATGGGGGATAAAAACACCAGATTCTTTCATATATCTACCCTTAATAAAAGAAGGAAACTTAAAATTAATGTCCTTAAAGATGATGAGGGTAACTAGATTGCTGGAACTAATGACCTTCAAGCCCACATCATTGATCATTTTACCAACCTTTTCAAATATGAAGAGACTACCTTTTAGAGGATTGAAATAATATTGCTCAAACCAGATTCACCCTTGAAGATAATGATAGGCTCCTAGCCCCTATTTCTAACTCTGAGATTTGGAAGGCCATCAAAAACATCTTTCAAAGCACCTAGCAAAGATGGCATTCAAGCTATTTTCTACCATCAACATTGGAACATTGTTGGCCCCTCCTTTTGCAATTTCATTAAGACCTGCTTTCATAATAAACTGGCCCCTTAGGAAATCAATGAAACCCAGATAGTTCTCATACCTAAACTTGACAACCTGAGACCATTAAACAATTTAGGCCTATTAGCGTTTGCAATGTCACTTATAAGGCTATTACCAAGATCATTGTCAACAGAATTAGACCTCTCCTCCCTGACCTTATCAGTCCTAACCAGAGCAGTTTCATACCTGGTAGAACTACCATTGACAATATTATCATCACCCAAGAGATTATCCACACCCTTAGGTACAAGAAAGGCAAGTCTGGGGGTATGGTTATCAAAATTGATGTGGAAAAAAGCTTATGATAGGATCTCCTAGGACTTCATTCAACATCCCCTTAAAGAATTTGGTCTCAATTCTGATTGGATTACCCTTATTATGAACTATGTTTCTACCGTTTGCTCTTCCATTCTCTGGAATGGTAAGACCCTTCCCAAAATAACCATGGGCAGAGGTCTCAGGCAAGGAGACCCTCTTATCCCCATATCTTTTTGTCCTTTGCATGGAAAATCTCTCCAATATGATTAAAATTCACACTGATAGTGGCAGGTGGCAGGGCATTAAGTTTGCTAAGGACGGCCCTCCTATTTCCCATTTGTTTTTTGCTGATGATCTCTTTTTGTTTGCCAAAGCTAATAATAGCAATTGTGAATGTATTATGGAAGTTCTCTCTGAGTTTTGTGATATGTCTAGTAAAAAAATCAACCTTCATAAATCCAAAATGTTCGTTTTCCCAAACCTCTCTAGAAGGGAAGCCCTTC
Organism: Camellia lanceoleosa; assembly: GCA_025200525.1. Taxonomy (NCBI): domain Eukaryota; kingdom Viridiplantae; phylum Streptophyta; class Magnoliopsida; order Ericales; family Theaceae; genus Camellia; species Camellia lanceoleosa. Next base: position 60,987,277 of record CM045760.1, read on the forward strand.
CTCTCAGCCATAAATGTGGCATACCTTTGACTGATGACCTAGGTAAATACTTGAGCACACACATTTTCCATTACAGAATAAACAAGAATTTCATCAAGGATATCATTGAGAAAATGTCCAAAAAACTTTCTGGATGGAAAGCGAAGAACCTGTCCTTAGCCGGTAGAACTACCCCGGTTAAATCTGTCAGATCTACCATCCCTAACCACTTGATGCAAACCATGGAAATCCCCCAGGCAAGTGTGTGTATACATAGATAAACTAAATAGAAACTTCCTGTGGGGCAGTTTTGAAGGTGCCAGGAAAATTCATCTTGTTAACTGGAACCAAGTGTGTAAAAACAAGAAACATGGGGGGCTTGGTATAAGAAAAGCTAGAGAGCAAAATTCAATTTTCATTTCTAAATTGGGTTGGAAGTTAATTAGTAATGCTGAGGATCTTTGGTGCAAAGTTCTTAAATCCAAATACCTCAGAAACATTCTATATCTAGTTGACCAACCAAAAGAAGAGCCTCTCACACTTGGAAAAGCATTATCAAGAACAGAGATGTACTAGATAAAAATATCAAGTGGAATGTGGGTACAGGGGAAGAGATCTCCATATGGACTGACTGGTGGTGTGGATCACAGCCTCTTTGCAACAAATACCAAGGCCCTCATATTGATAATAGAGCTAAAGTCAGATCTATTATTGATGATGAACGAAAATGAGATCTGTCTACAATTGAAGATGTCATCTCTCAACAAGACTAGGAAGAAATTCTCAATATATACAGGCCCAGGTATACGACTTTCATAGATGGTCCATTATGGAAGGGCACTACTACTGGAAACTACTCCACTGCAGCAGCCTATCAAGCCATATCAGGGCAAGATGACAATGGTGAAGATTGGCAGTGGCTGTGGAAGTTAAAAGCTTCTTGTGGCTAGCTGTGCAAGATAAACTCCTAACCAACCACAAGAGGCTTATCAGAAATCTTTCATTGACTAACACTTGTCCCAGATACCAGATCAGTAGGGAAGACATCCTCCATCTACTCAGAGGTTGCCCTAAAGCAAAAACAATATGGTTACTTCTGAGGGACTCCAACTGGTGGCAAAACTGTATAACTACTCCCTTTCAGGATTGGATCAAAGCTAACCTTAAAAGCAAAGTGCAATTCAATGGAGTGCAATGGCCCCTAATCTTCATAACAGCACTTTGGAGCATATAGAAGGAGAGAAACAGAGTGGTTTTTGAGAACCACACCCAACCCCCTTCTGTCAGTGTCAAGCTCATTCTAGAGCAAGCAGAGGAAACTCAGCAAGCATTCCAGAACTTCTTGAATCCAAATTATACAAATCCAGCACTAACTAAACAGTCTTGTCCCATTGCAGGAAAACTCAAACTCAACATTGATGGCTGCTCCAAAGGAGATCCAAGGCAATCAGGCTATGGTGGACTACTAAAAGATAAAGTTGGCTCCTGGGTATGGGGCTACCATGGTTACCTAGGCCATTGCACTAGCCTGGAAGCAGAAATTTGGGGCATCTACAGAGGATTGACCATCATTATGCAAAAAGGGTTGTCCAACATCACCATTGAAACTGACTCTCAGAATGCCATGGAAATGCTCAGAGAAGGTGCTGCCAATACTTCACCTTATCGAGCCATTGTCGAGGATGCTAAGTTCCTTATCAGCAGGTGCTAGTGTTCTATCCAGCATATCCCCAGGGAAGGCAACCACAGTGCTGATGTATTGGCCAACATTGGAGTTAATCAACAAGAACATCTAGTGTATCTAGAGAATCTATCTAGAGAATCCACTTAGCTCCCTTCTCTTTGTTCTTATGACTGATATGGTGAATGCTAATTCTGGAAGAGATTGAACTATCCCAGGACTGCTCTGTTTGTAAACTCTATGTTTTAACTTATTCCTATGAATCAAAAAAGGAAAATGATTTTTGTTGGTTTAACAAAAAATAAATAATGAAAACTGAACACATAGAAGAAAGCACTAAACAAAACAAAAATCAGAAAAACATGAAGACCTTTACAAAAATATCCCGGTATTAAACTAGCCACATACCAAGAAAATATAATGTTCTTTGTAGTAAAAGATAAATTAAAATTGCACGTTTCTAAGATACAATTATCTTTTTTTCTTTTTTTTTCTTTTTTGTTCTGTTAGTTATACTTCCCAACATAAAATAAAATAACATTTTTGAACGAGGATACATACAGTGATGATGAGACACAGCACTCTCAAGCAGTAAATCCTTTCATTAAATAGTCTCCAGCACCACTAACGCAACAACCAACTATAAATGGAGCCCCAAACGGACCTTTTGAGGATGCCCAACAACCGGAGCCACACATTGCTACTAATCCCACACGTCCACTTATCTGTTAAAAATATTTGAAGAATAAATTTCAAGTTTAGCCGAATAATGATCCATTTTAGAAATGATGTCATGCAAATTTCAACTTTTAGGTGTGAATTGTGATCAACAGAGGCATCGAATCTAAATAAAAGACAAGCCACAAAAGCATTGAAAATAAAAAATGATGCCAAATAGGCCATTAAAAACTTGGTTAACTTCATCAAATGAGCTGGCTACCCAATAACCACTTCAAGGTTTCATTCACCACCAAGAAAAGTATTTCTTTTGCGTGGTTGTGGGGAACTTGGGAGGACAAAATGTCATAAAGGAACAGAATTTTTTTTATTTTTTTTTTTAAATCAAAGCCTCTGAATCCCCCTCCTCTCTCTCTTTCACACACACACACACAACTTCATACACCAAAGCCCCCACCAAACCGTCAATGGCCACCAGTCAACTCCTCCAACAGTACACCAATTCAACCACCATCGCCATACTTAGGTTAATTTTTTTTTTTTTGATAAATAAACAAACTTTATTAGAAAAGTATCAAGATGATGCAAAGAATACAAAAATTCAGACCCCTAAGGAGAAAAGCTAAAATATCAAATCCTCTACAAAATCTACAAAAGCCAAAACATCTAGATCTACCAAACCTGTAACCCAATTATATAACACTATAAGCAACTTCCTTTCCAACCAAGGAATTGAATGAGACACTCCTTGGAAAACACGCATGTTATGCTCTAACCAAATAAGTCACATTAAACAATGAGAAGCAGTCATCCATGCCTTCCGACGCCTCCTCCCAACCCTAACCCCCAGCCCAACTTTGCAGAACTACCAACACAGAACCTGGCTGCACCCAAACCAAACCAAAAGTCACAACAATGATCATCCAAAGCCGAGAAGTAACTAGACAATGAACAACCAAGTGGTACACCGACTCCGCATCACCACAACACAAACACCACCAATTCGCCAAGATATGCCCACGCCGAATTAATTATCAATCGTCAAGATACGTCCTCAAGTTGCCATCCACACAAAGAAAGCTACCTTGGATGGCGTGCCTGACAACCATATACACTTCCAAGGGAATAAACCTGCGTCATCATGAACAAGTGCACACCATAATACAATGACATGGAAAAGAGCCACTTGAAGCTCGAGCAAACCCAAACCATAGAATCCTCACCTATACCCCCAACTTGCACCCCCTCCTAATCCTGAACATCTCGACACAACCACACATTCCAAACCACCACATGTCCCTGCCAAGTCCGCACTGCGTCCACCATAAGCTCGCAATCTTCTGCAATCCCAAAATCAAAAGGAACAACTGCTCCAAAGAGGTTATCACCACACCACCTATGACACCAGAAACGAACTCTATCCCCCACCCACACCTTCAGCCAAACCCTGCTCCAAAACTCCTCCTAACCCAACCAAATTCCCTTCCAAACACCACGATTATGAGACTGCCCCACCCTACCTAAACACCACCCCTCTTTCCCCAAGCCAAACTTCGCCACAACCATCTTACGCCATAAATGTTCCCTCTCCCCCACAAAGCGCCACAACAACTTACCCAACAAAACCAGATTAAACATAACCAGCTGCCGAACCCCCAAACCCCCTTTCTCCTTTGGCCGACAAACTCAATCCCAAGCCACCAAATGAGAGTGAGAACCCTCTCCCTCATCCCCCCATAAAAATTCTCGTTGCAACTTCTCAATCTGCTTCGCAACTGCCACCAAAATCATATGAACCGACATAAAACAAGTAGGGATACTTGACAAAACACTCTTGATCAAAGTAACACTCCCTCCTTCAGATAAATATTGTCGTTTCCATCCTGCCAGTTGCCGCTGCACACGATCCACCATCCCATCCCACACCCCTCAAACCTTGAAAGAAGCTCCAAAGGTAGACCAAGATACGAAATACACAAAGATGCCACCTTGCACCCCAAAATTGCTGCGAAGACTTGCAACCGTGTCACCTCTCCTACTGGAGTCAATTTAGACTTTAAAAGATTAACCCAAAGACCTGACACTGTCTCAAAACACAATAGCACACACCAAAGATGGCCAATTTGATCAACACCCGCATTACAAAATAAAAGTGCATCATCTACATAAAAAAGATGGGATACAACCAATGAGGTAGGTCTAGAACCCACTTCGAAGCCCTGCAACGAGCCTCCATGAACCGCCCTCGACAACAAATGTCCCAGAGCCTCCATTACCAGTATCAATAACGTCGGGGACAAAGGATCGCCCTGCCGCAAACCTCTGTGCGTAGGAAAAAATCTTGCTAGGGAACCATTAACCAATATCGACATCCGCACCATGGATATACAAAAATGTATCCACGGCCTCCAAGTAACCCCAAAACCCATCATCTCCATCACATACAATAGGAACTCCCAATTAACATTATCATATGCCTGCTCAATATCTAGTTTGCAAATAATCCCCTCATTTCTTTGCCTCAATCTCAATCTCGAATCCACATATTCATTGGCTACCAAAACTGCATCCAAAATTTGCCTACCACCCACAAAAGCATTCTGAGAATCAGAGATCACCCCCTCCAGCACCCCTCAAAGCTGATATGCCAAAACCTTGGCCAACAATTTATATACACTACCCAACAAACTGATGGGCCGAAAGTCACGGATATCCTCCGCCCCTTCCTTCTTTGGAATTAATGGGCAATAAAAGTGGCATTCAAGCTCCTCTCAAACTGTCCCATCCGATGGAACTGGTCAAACATGGCCATCACATCTTCCTTCACCAATCCCTAACAGTGCTGGAAAAAGGCAATAGAGAACCGTCTGGCCCAGGCGACTTATACCCAAGCATACTCCGCAGCGCCTGAAACACCTTTACTTCCGTAAACGATCTCTCCAACAAAGAGCCATCAACCTATGAGATCGAATCAAAATAGACCCCATCCAACCTCCACCTACAAGCTCCCTTATCAGCCCAAAATAAATGCTCATAGAAATCCACTATGGCCCCCTTGATCTCCTCCGAAGATGATAACTCTACCTCATTCACCCGCAATCTCCCTATTTGATTCACCCGCCGATGCGCATTAAGCATATGATGAAAAAATCTCGTATTTCGATCCCCATCCTTCAACTACAAGCATCTCGATTTCTATCGATAGCTAATCTCCTCCATACAAGCTACCTGCATAAATTCCTTACAAGCCACTTCCTGACGAACCACATCCTCTTCAAACAATATCCCCGCTTCCTTCCTCTCCTCCCACCCCTGCATAACTGGTAAAATATTTGCCTTTTAAGTCTCCAACCGTCCAAACACCTCCCTATTCACCACCTCAAATCAGACATGAGAAGCTTTAATTTCTAAGCTAGGCGACAATTGGGATCCCCAAGCACACTATAACTGCCCCACCACCCCCGCACTCTCCCTAAAACCTTTAGACAAAAGTCACATTCTCAAAACGAAATGGCATCGGCGCACTCCTAATCCCCCCACTATCCAATAAAACTAGCCAATGATCCGAAACAGGACGATGCAACCTCAACTGTGTCTCCTGTGAAAAATGCTCCTCTCAATCTCCAATAACCAAAAACCTATCGATACAGGACGTCGCTCTACCCCCAGGTTAAGTATATCCACCCCCCTAAAGCTGCAAATCCACCAATTCCATCTCATCAATAAACAAAGAAAAAGCCCACATAGATCCTGACACTGAGCTTGCTCCCCGCTTCTCCTCTATACACACCACATTGAAGTCACCAACCACACCAAGGAACCCCCCAGCAAAAAGCAATGCATTATAACTCCTCCCAAAAAGTAGCTCGTTCCAAAACTCTCACGGGGACCATAGACCCTGGTAAAGGCCTGTCGATAATCATCTGCAACACAGCAACAAACACGATAACGAGAAAGCCCCCAACTCCACATCCTCCTTCTCCACCACTCGCCGATCCCAACACAGAAAAACACCCCCTGCCACCCCGATGTCGGTAAGAAAGTCCAATCCACAAAGTGGCCCCCCCAAAGCTCCTTAACGAACCCCCCCTCCCCCATGCATTCCATCTTTGTTTCCTGAAGACACCACATCCACCCTGACACTTCATAGCAGAGACCGAACCAAGACCCTTTTCCTCTTATCATTCAACCCATGCACATTCCATGACAAAATTTTCAACTACATAGCAACATCATTTGATCTCCTCGGCTCTTTCTAACACTGCTCCCCACCCTTTCTTTATCCCGATCATAATTTATAGAGCATTCTAATTTACACAACTCCCTAGTATTCTTTCGTTTTTGTCCTCTAGTTCGCACCTCCTTTCCTAAGGAACACCCTCTCTCCAGGATTCCTCTATTGTAGAAAACAATTTTAAAGCCTCGACTTCATGACCCTCAAAGGAAACACCCAAATATTGACCAACCTCATTAATACAGGATAGCACCCAGGCTAATACCTCCTCTGGTTGCAGAGGATCAGTTCCTTGAAAGTCCACATCTATTGTAGGTTCTTCATCAACGTCCACGTTATCCACCATATTCGTCTCAACAAACACTGCCTCTGACCGAACTACCATGGCCATCTCGTCTACCATATTTGCCCAACGAACGTCGTCATCCCCCTCCACTTCCGTGCGCCCATCACGACAAGCCGACGTATCCCGAAAAAGCTCCTCTATCATTGGCAACCCACTACACGATGATAAATCCACATCCACAACACAATCGGCCTGTCGAAAGTTCGATGACGTCCTCCTTGCAAGCCCTGCATGCTCATGCAACTTCGACAATGACCCTACCACTCAATCAGTCGAGTGTCATAGCCCACTTTCGTCGCACTTTGACGTTGAAACAAGATTCACATCTAGATTGCTTTGCTTCGACGCATCTAGGTTGGATTGACCTGACCCATTAGACCTTAGCCTACCAACGTAACTCCTTTGGCCCAACAAGTTGATCCCATGGCCCAACTCTTCCCCACCTCTTTATTAGCCCCAGTCTTTTTGCCCACATCTGGCCCATAACTTTTTGGGCCTTAAATTAACCTAGTGAACCATCTCCCTTAGTCCTCTAATTGGGTCTCACAAGGATTGACCTACCCCACTGGCCCTCACTCTTAAAAGTCCTCCCAAATCTTTGCAGATAATCCTCCACCCCCAAATTATGCGACTTACTCCGATCAAATCTCCCCAAATCATGACCTATCAATTCCCACCCCGCACCGTCACACAACCCTACCGGCGACGAAACATGAACCATTGACGGACCTACCTCCATCCACACTGGAAGAGAACTCCCACGAACCCCACTGGACAAAAATTTGGGGCTGTGTAGATTCAAAGTTCCGAATTCTCAGTCGAACACAGCCCAAATCAGCTAAGGACTAGTCAGCCTCCACAAAGCCTCCGCATTGATTGCAAACATCACGACACACCTCTTCGCAGCAAAGATGTAAAGGTAAGCCCACCAAACCTAAGAAGCATGGACACGGACACGTGACACGACACAAATACAACATGGACACGCCATGTGAATTTTCAAAAAATGCAAGACACGAACGTGGGGGACACACATGAAATATATAATTTTATTATATATATAAATATATCACTCAAAGATAATAAAAAAAAATGCAATATAATACTAATTCCTATAAATTTATATGAGTTTCGTTTTATTATTATATCTTAAGTTGTTTTGTTCAAATTTATAATTAGTTTCACATGTGTCTAATCGATAGACGTGTGTTTAAGCGATTAGCACGTATGTCTTCCAAGTGTCTAAAGAGTGCCCGGGTCTTTAAAAAAAATTTAAAAATAAGACACGTTTTGAATAGTGTCGGACACATGTCTTAAGAGTGTCCAAAAAGTGTCGGTGTCCGACACAGACACAACACAGATACGTTACCTTCTTAGAAGTGTCTGTGCTTCTTAGCTTCAAATGAATCCAAACACTTTTCTCTGAAGTTGGCGTCTAATTGGAGGCACAAAGAGCCAAAGGCGACCACCATTCCAACCTCAGATCACTCCCATCGACAATCCACCTACGCCATAACACCGATTCCACTTCATACCACGTCGGAAAAACAAACAACGCCTGGCCCCCTAATGGTCACAGCTCCACCTGCCCTGAGATCTTCCACCAACATCTTACCCAATCACACATTGCCCCAAAGCCCACCCCCTTATCACCTCTCCCCCCCACCCTACCCCGAAACCACCCCATCTCAAAACTTAGGTGTCACAAATTCCCCATCAGAGACACGCTGGTCAACCTGACCCACCGGTGGTACAACTTTCACCGGAACCACCTTTCCATACATCCCACTAGACCATTTCAGCCACCCATCCCCCAGTTTGAATTCTTCCATAACCAACGCAACTCCCGCCTAACCATCCCTAAAAGTCGACATGGGTATGAAAATTTGCTCCCTCCATGGTCCAATCATCACCATGACTTGCACCAAGGACCCTCCTACCTCCCCAAACCCATGCTGCTAGACTTCGACGTCCCAAGAATTTCAGATTGCCTGGAGCTTGCGACGCCACCCTCAGTTTCCTCACAATCCAACATACTTCAAATCAGATGAAAACCACAGCCCGCCGAAGCCCCTTCCCTCTTTCCACAATCGATAGACTTCGGCGACCTATCGAGTCCACCGACGACTCCTCTAACTCGAACGAGCAACCGCTAAGGAAAAGGATCCGCCAGTGTGGACTAGTTTCTTTTGCATCAAGTAACATTATTCACTCCTAAAATCTCGTAGCCAGTTTTGGGAAAAAATCTCTATGTTTGTTTGCATCCCCATGTGCAAGAAAGACCCTTAGGTTTATTAAATAAGAACAATAGAAAAATAATGATGAAATTTAAGGAATTGAGACAAATAATATAGAAACTCTTTGCATATATAACAAGAAAATGCCACAAAAACAAAGCAGATAATCACCTTCAGTGCAATGCCACTACTTGAAGGTCTAGATGCTATATGTCCTTTAGTGTCAACACAAATATCGCCAATAGTATCCTTAATGCAGTCATCTTCTGACACATTCAACGTACATAATTGACCATGATCCCCATTTGTCTTCAAATGATCACATGGTAGAACTTCTGTTTGTGGAACATATGCAAAAACGTTCATAAATTCAAAATAAACTTTAATAAAACAGCCCAACCATAAAATAGAGAAAGAGAGAGAAGATAAAGTAATTGACATACTTATCATGGTAAAATATTTAGTTGTGAATACCAAAAACAAACCAATTGACATATTTAGCATGAACATCCTTTTCTCTCGAAACATATTTTTATGAAACAAGTAATTGACATATTTAGCAAGGGTAAATTACACTTTACCCACCTCATATTGTCCCCGTATCAGCTTACCCCATGAGCTAAATATCATAACACTTAACAACACCCCCCCCCCCCGGATCTACTAATTTTTTTTAATCTAAACCTTTTTTATGAAGATACCCTTTTATCTATGGGATAAATTACACTTTATCCTCTTGAACTAGTATCACCCAATATCACTTTACCCTTCAACTGAAAAATGCTACATTTGCCACATGGATTTACAAATTTGTATCAATGTAAACAATTTGTTTCTTAGATAAATGAAAATTTGGCATGTGATTTGCACATGATATCTCAAATCAAATGCCTAAAATGACATCATCAATTTGCTTGGTTTAGTATTTAAAAATTGTTTTTGAGCTTTTTTTTTTCTTTTTTTTCTTTTTTTTTTTTGGTCTTCAATGAAACTTTTTGGTTGCGTTTGGTAGAGTTTTCTAAATATGATTTGAGAATAGAGTTGTATTTTGAGTTTGTGAGTTTTGGAATTATGATTTGAGTGTAGAAAATTTATTTGGTGAATAAGGTTTGAAAAGAGTTTTGAATTGCATGCGGAATTTTTGATGTGACATATGATATTTGACATAAAAACTTACAACTCATAACCAAACACACAACTCAAAATTATATTAAAGCTCATAAAAAATTTAAAAAATTCAGAAAATATTCTTTGTTGAATATATAAAAATTAACATGTGTCAATTGCGCACACACAAAAAAAAAAAAAAAAAAAAAAAAAAAACTTGCACTGTTCCGGACGACCGGTGGGACGATTGATTAGCCCAAATTTTCCCGCCTCTGACCTAGTTTTTAAAAGTGAGCGTGAAATTAATTTTTGAAAGCCACAACCAAACACCATATGCAAATTAAGAGTTGGAATCACAATTCCAAAGCTCTTCCAAACAGATATTTTAGACTCTCTCTCTCTTTTTTTTTTTTTTTTTTTTTTTTGAACATCTAATCTAAATGCATCTAAAAAAAGTTCATTAAAGATGAAAATACATAAACATACCAATTTTTTTTGTTTTTCATTTTTTATTTTTTCGTCTTTAGTAAACTTTTTTTAGATTTCCTTACAAATATTTTACATTTTAGGAGCATTTAAAAGTTTAATTTTTTTTTTACTAAAATATGAAAGAAAAAGTTTTACTAAAGATCAAAAAAAAAATCAAAAAATCAAAAACTGTAATTGAGTTTAAAAACCAAACAAAGTATTAAAGTTTTTAGTCGAGGGGTTAGAATGATATTGAGTTATAGTTGAAGGGGGTAAAGTATAACTTACCCCTAGAGTTGAAAGGGTATTTTCGTAATAAAGATCCAAATTGAAAAGAATAAAAAAATAGATAAAGGGGGTTAAGTGTTACAATTTTAGTTTAAGGGGATAAAGTCAAATGTGAGTTTTTTTTTTTTTTTTTTTTTTTTGGGGGGGGGGGTGTTAAGGGTTTGTAAAGTGAGCTATGGTACACCACATGGTTGTGGATACCAAAAAAAAAATGAAATTGACATATTTAGCATGAACATCCTTCTCTCTCAAACATATTTATCATGAAACAAGTAATTGACATATTCAGTTATGGTACACCACTTAATTATTGCCAGCTTTGGAAGGTACGGGAATGTTCTGTTTAAAATCTAAATGGCATGCAGTACCTGATAAAGCGGCATTCGCTCGAGTGCTAGAAGAAAGTTCTCCATCAATTTCTGCTTTCGTGGTTTTTGCATCATCAAGCATTGATTTGTATTTTTCCTACTGTCTTTTTGCCCTCTCTGTAACCAGCCACTGTTTCCAAAAGATGCACAGCAAGTATGATAACTAATTCAAGAATAAAGAACAGCTTACTAAAGAAATTTAAGACCAACATATTCAAGAAAAAATATTGATATATAGGGAAAAGGAAATTTAGACAGATACGGCAGAAAACTAAGAGAGTTTACCTCGTCAGCCTCTGGTGTACTTGCCGGCAAAGGAATACTCTTGGATTTTGCCGACATATGTGCACCTTCACCAACCAAGAAGCTAGAAACACAAAAAAATGCCTCATAAGAAAACAAAAATCTGAGGGAGAACAAAAATCCAATTTGGCATGATGTTGAAGTAAGAAACAAATTTATCTCCTCAATAAATCATTTCTTTCAGATTTTGAATTAAAGACCAAATCACTGTAACTAATTTCACCCATTATCCTTCATGGTTTCACTTGATTTGAGTTTTACAAGCACTAAACATGTGTAGAAGGCAGATTCACTATTCACTATTCACACATAGTATGCATTACATAACATCTCTAACAAAATAATGTTGCACTACTCATAATTCCCAATGAAAAATCCCCAACTCTAACTCATGGACATCAGATATACAATCAAAAGAAATAAATAATTATTGTGATAATGCTGCCAGAAAGAGGTAATTTGTATATCAAAATTCAAAGATAAACACAGGTGTAATCATACATGGGAGGTATTCGACCCAGCAGTGTTGACCCCAACATTTGTTCCTTGGCCAACAAAGCAGCAATTGGATACCATTCTAGACACCTGCTGATTATTAACTTCACAGAAATGAAGAGCATAAAATGAAAATGAAAGCTCCATAACATTATCAAAGCCAAAGAACAGAAGAAATTGCAGCTCACAACATAAAAACTTATTTACTTATTTGGAGTATGGTTTCCATTAATTATACTTCAGGAATACCTGGCACCACTCCAACAGCCCGAAATGCCCCAGAATCACCATCCATGATATTGGCATCACATTCCACATGACCATCTTCAGTCAAATTTAGCCACGCCCAGCATTTGTGCTTTGGATCATCCTTTAAAGAAACAAACATGATCAATAATGAAATTCATAATAGCTAGACAGAATTAAGAAGAGAAACACTACAGAAAATTTCCACTGCATGAAATGGCACTTTCCACATCAAACAGCTAGGAGGAATGTTCTAGGGCCATATCTAACACACCCAACAACCCTACAACATCAAAGCCCAACCATCCCCCTAGGGCATTGTATTGGTCCCCCTTAAGTTTGAACCAATCCAACGACCCAGACAGCCCATGTACCACTAGCTTATGTTCATCCAAACCAATTATTGCACAGCTAAAATGTCGTTGAACTATCTTGTAGTTTCAAATGTGTAATTCCATCTACCATATACAAGACCAAAAATTTCACAAAATACTAAAGAAAAGAACAATCCATGAGTTTCAGTTAACTCTTGACATGACTTTAGAGTCCACGTTGTAAAATTTCTTACTTTTTCCACATAATCCAAGTTGCATGTAAGCATCCTATACAAAAGAAAATAAAGAATTCCTCGTACCACCCACTACTATTACTTTTCAGCTTTGTAGCTTGAAAACAGATTAGTTTTCCAAGCAAGTGACATGCAGAAGATTGGATTGGTTGCGTTGTTGCACAAGTAGAGCATTTAAAAGTCCCATCCACAAACCCAACCCACTCTCCCCACCAAAAAACGTATAAAGTATTTTGGGCTCTATGCATCTCATCAAATAAGAAATGTCTCAGTTATAGGCTGCTTCCAAAATCAAATCTTATTTCTAGTATGTCATCTTGATCAGGGTTGCTCAACTGTTATCTGCCAATCAAAGTGGTATTATGATGAGCCTTCATTATGCAATCTTCATGTGAGCTCTAGGGGCCATTCAATTTTAATATCAACTCCACACAACTACTTGTTGACTGCATTAAGTCACCAATATAGTAGCAATAAGAGATTCTAACAGGGACAGCAGCATTAATGAAGCAACAATCTTGATTCATGCTAAGCTCAGGATGACTTGGGTAAACATTTTTGTATAGTAGACAAGATAATGCAACAATAAATAATCACTATAAGACAACTCTGAAGTCTAAATACAATACTTTGAAAAGGAAGAGGAAGAAAAGGACCTTAGAGGCATATAATTCCAACACAGATTCAGAAACAACCCTACAGCAACATATCATCCTCTGTTGATTTGGACAAAGACAAAAGATCGTGGAAAACAAATAGCCAAGACAGGAAAATCAAGTCAATTTTTGTTCTAAGTTATGCTTTCCTTTTATTGTTTTCTAAGGGTGGATTGTTCTTGAAGTAAAAAAACAGCAAGGATCATTGAAACAATGTAGTTACGAGGCATAGCCTGGGGTTGTGGTTGATGAAGAGAAACTAGTTTATTTTTTTCAAATTAAAAGTTGCTTTGAAAATAAATATAGAGTAGCTTTTGTTTTTCAAAGTCTCTTAAGTTTAAAGGTTCATTAAGATCCAAAATTTTTGCTAGCTTCAAAATATGAGTGATTTTAAAAAATTTCTTTTAGTGAACCTGCGCCTGCATGGTAAAGCAAATCTAGCAATATGGAAATTGCTGAGCAGCATCCAGAAAATCCTCTTAACCCTCATTCTAATCTATATTGTTATATTAAAGCAACATCCCATCCGGTAAAGCCTACTTCCAAAGACATGTTATATTTTTTTATTTCCAAAAAAGTATAAAGGGAATTGATTAATTCATTTGTGTAAGAATTTTTAAGAATATAAATCAATGAAGACAGTTGCAATAATTCATTAAAAAATAAATTTCAAAAATCATACGATGAGATAAGTTCATGCCCATAGTGCATGACATCCTTCTAGTTCATTTAGAATGAAAAGTTCTATTTTCCACCACTAACAATTATTTGCATGCTCCAAATTTCTATAGATTCGACATTGTAACTTACTCAAGACAATCAACATCCAACACAAAGTAAATCTTTAATGCCTTAAATAAAGTACAGCGTGGCAATATAAACACAATAGAATCTATTATACACAGGCTCTCTCTCTCTCTCTCTCTCTCTCTCTCTCTCACACACACACACACACACAAAGAAACAAGCAGCATACCTCCAAGACTTGTATTGCAGCTGAAACAGCATCTATACACCCACCAGGACCCTAAAACATAGCAAACAAACGAGTGCATTAAAGGCTGTACGCTCAAAAACAAAATCACAAAACAACCACATAACTAACTTTAATATTCTTTATATTCGGTATTAGAATTGATATAACAGCTGTGAATTAGTATTTTATATTATTCATTAAGGTTAGTTTAGTCATTTAGGTTATTAGGGCCTTATTCTGTTTAGATTATATATTTGTACTCAGCCCTTTTGGTTGATTAATTCAATAATCACTATACAATAATCATGGTATTAGAGCCACGACCCAGACGCTAGAATACCTGTCGCAGGCCATCATCGACCATCGTAGTCCCTTTTCTCTCTTCGCAAGGCCATCATAGCCCTTTCTCTCTCTTTGCAAGGCTTTGTTAGGGTTCTCTGTTTTCTTCTTCACACTTCGAAGCACTTTACTCCTCCTGGTAGCTAGTTCTGGTCTCTGCTTTAGTCGGAAACCTAGGTTGCGTGTCTCACACAGCCAAATGCTCTTCAACCTATTTTGACCCCTTAATTGGTTCATATGGTTCGATCGAAGCTGTCTCTGTCTGGTTTGATCGATTCCTCTGTGTGACTCTGGTTGATGATCTCTCTATGTCTCCCTTTGGTTCATGCGATCAAAGTAAGTCTGACCTTGCCACTCGATTTCACTCCAAACTCTGAAATCGACTTCTGGCTCAATCTCTTAGCCTCGGTTTCTCTCTGCTTCTGGTTTCGGGTTCAGTCTCTCTCTCTCTCTCTTCTTTGACTTGGTTCTCTCTCTTATTGATATTTGTGGGTGATTGGTTCTCTCTCTTAGTGGTTAGTATATTTGTGGTTCTCTCTCTTAGTGGTTTTTTTTCAATCTGCTTTGATTTTATTGTGCTATTTAATTATAGCAATATAACTGATGATAAACTGCAAACTATCACCACTAAGTTGGATGGTACCAATTACTCTTATTGGTCTCATGTAATGAAAAATTTTACAATGGATAAAGGCATGTGAAACTATGTTATTGTTGTGACTATTAGACTTACAGAATCCAAAGAAATTAAGACCGATGTTGCTAAATAGGATAAGGAAAATGCTCAAATTCTTACTTGGTTTTATAATTCAATTCAAACTACCATTGGTATGAATTTTTCCAAGTATTCTACTTCTAAACAAGTTTGGGACTATTTGAAAACTATGTACAAAGTCTAATTTTGCAAAACAGTATGAACTTGAGATGTCTATTCGCAGCACTAGTCAGAAAGATAAGTCCATTTAGGAGTTCTACAATGAGATGACTACTTATTGGGATCAGTTTGCTTAAATGGAACCATCAAATTTGCTATTACTTGACAGTTAGACCAAGTATCGGGAGAAGCAACGTCTTGTTCAATTTCTTATGGCACTCTGTGATCAATTTGAGACACTTCGGAGAGCTATTCTTCATCGGTCCCCCTTGCCTTTTATGGATAGTGCTGTCCTTGAGCTTATTGCTGAAGAAACTCGATTCAAGGTGGCTCACAGTGCTCCTGCTTCCCAGACAGCTTTTGCCACTCGTCCGCTCTTGCCCACCCCACCATCTCCTTTATTTCAAGTTACTAGTAAGCCTAAACCTCGGGTTTCCAAGGATGAATGCCGCTTTCGTCATCAGAAAGGCCATTGGAAACATGCTTGTCCTAAACTTTTGCAGCCCAAGGGTCATTTGTCTAGTCCACCGTCCTCTAAGCCGACATCTTCGAGATCTTGCTCATCTGCTGCCTTTTCTGCACCAATTTTTGAGAATGGTCCGTCTTCTAATATGCAGTCTATGTTTGAGCAGTCTTTCATGGTGGCCAATCCAAATCTTTCGTCCCAGGCCTCCGCTATGACTACCACTCAATTAGGTTTGTCTGGTTCATCTTCTTCAGGTAATATCCACACTTAGTGGATTTTTTATTCTGGTTGTTCACATCATATGACCCCTGTTGCATCTCTCCTCAGTAATTATGTCTTCCCTTCTTCTATGCTTGTATACTATTGGTTCTATTTCCTCTTCCCATTTGTCTCTTTCTCCTGTATTTTATATGCCTCACCTCTCACTCAGCCTTATTTCTGTTAGTCAATTATTTGATTCTACCAACAGGGAGTTGGTTCAGTGGATAACACCTTAGAATCCCTCGCTCAAGGCTTGAGTTCGAGTCTCCATAACCCCTTGTTGGGGTTAAACATACTCTTTAGCGCCTGGAGTACGAGGGGGGCCTAAGCTTCAGCCCCGACGTAGATGCGGTGGGGTTCCTTGCAGATATGCTGTAGGTGCTAAGGGGCAATACTCCCTAGCGGATATGTTGGAGTAGCCCACCTGCATATCAATCTTTGTAATCAAAATTATCTAATTCTGATTTTGATGTCGTTTTCTCTTCTTCTCATTGTGTTGTGCAGGATTGAGTATCCAAGAGATAGATTGGGATCGGGCATAGAGTTGGAGAACTATATATCTTGGACAGCTTGCATGTTCCTCTAGACGTGTCTTCTACTGCATTGTCTTCCTTTTTTTTAAACAATAAGTCTTTTTTATTTTATATTTGGCATTCTAGGTTAGGTCATCTGTCAAGTGACTGTTTAAGGATGTTAGTTCGGTCCAGACATTTAGGCAATTTTCCCATTGATGATATTTCGGACTGTCATGGTTGTAAACTAGCTAGAATGTCTGCTCTTCCATTTAATAAAAGTAGTTTTATTTCATCTTCTCTTTTTCAATTGGTTCATACTAATGTTTGGAGTCCTTTCCCTATAGTTACCAAGGATGGTTCGCAATATTATGTGTCTTTTGTGGATGATTATAGTCGATTTACTTGGGTTTATTTGATGACCCAAAAATCTGATTTTTACAAATATATTCAAATTTTTACTTCATGATTCGCACTCCGTTTTCCACCATCATTAAAGTTATCTGTTCTGATTTGGGGGGTAAGTATTACTTGTCTGAGTTTGAGGAGTTTTTAACTACTCATGACACTATTCATCAGTCTTCGTGTTCTGACACTCCTGCCAAAAATGGTCGAGCTGAGCGCAAACATCGCCATCTCCTTGATACAGCTCGCTCTTTGCTGCTATCATCTTTTGTCCTTTCTGTCTTTTGGGGAGAAGTGCTCACTACTACAAATCTTCTCAATCGGATGACTACTCCTCTTCTCTCAAGCTCCTCTCCTTATAAGCATCTTCTTGGTGTTACTCCTAATTATTCTCTTCTTCGTGTTTTCGGTTCTACATGCTCTGTGCTCCTTCCTTAACGGGAGCGCTTTGAGCTTAGTTCTCATTGTGTCCTATGCGTCTTTTTAGGGTGTGGCATCAATCAGAAAGGTTATCGATACTATGATCCTGCCATGAAAAAGCTATGTGTCTAGGCATGTCATCTTTTTAGAAAAACTACCCTACTACACTGAAGGTTTGGAAGAGAATAGTTCTTCTCATATGTCTCAAACATAATCTATACAGGGCTATAAATAAAGTACAAGAAGTTGACTTCTAAGAATCTAAATAAGGAAACAACCTAATTCTAGCCAACATAAATGAGTACAGCTATACAACCTTTAATAAGGAAAGAATAACAAGCTGTTATATAGGCTTTATACACCCCAAGAAGATCCATATTCCAATACTTCCCGTCAAGTTGGTGTGTAGATATCATGCATTCCCAGCTTGCTCGTGATTCGCTGAAAACTTAGGCTAGGTAGTCCTTTAGTGAGAATATCAACCAGTTGATTGGTGGATGATACACGTGGAGTTCTCACTTGACCACTATCAATCTTCTCGTTTATGAAGTGTCTATCCACCTCTACATGCGTGGTTTGGTCATGCTGAACTGGGTTGCGTGCTATGCTAATGGCTGCCTTGTTGTCACAATAAAGCACCATAGGTTTCTGAAACACAATCTTAAGATCTTTAAGGATCATCTTTACCCAAAGTTCACATATGCCTTGCGCCATGCCTTTAAACTCTGCTTCTACACTAGAATGGGCTACCACATGTTTCTTGCTTCTCCAAGTAACAAGATTTCCACCTAAAAGGGTACAACAGCCAAAAGTAGATCGTCTATTCACAATAGAACCTGCCCAGTCATCTGTGTAGGCCTCCAACCTTAAATCTTCACTTTTCTTGAACAATATACCTTGGTTTGGTCATGCTAAACTGGGTTGTGTGCTATGCTAATGGCTGCCTTCTTGTCACAATAAAGCACCATAGGTTCCTGAAACACAATCTTAAGATCTTTAGGATCATCTTTACCCAAACAAGTTCACATATGCCTTGTGCCATGCCTTTAAACTCTACTTCTACACTAGAATGGGCCACCAAATGTTTTTTCTTACTTCTCCAAGTAATAAGATTTTCAAGCCAGAAGTAGATCGTCTATTCACAATAGAACCTGCCCAATCTGCATCTGTGTAGGCCTCCAACCTTAAATCTTCACTTTTCTTGAACAATATACCTTTTTGAGTCGCTTCAAATATCTCGAATTAGGTATCTGACATCTAAATGAGATTTAAGTGGAGCACGCATAAATTGACTTACCACTCACGGCATATGCAATATCTGGTCGTGTGTGATAGGTAAATAAGCTTTCCCACCAACCGTTGATAGTTTCCTATGTCAACAAGTTGATCTTCATTAGCCTCTCCCAATCTGTGATTCTACTCAATAGGAGTTTCGGTTGATTTACATCCAAGCATGCCAGTTTCCTTAAGCAAGTCTTGTATATACTTCCTTTGAGAAATCACCAGCCCTTGTTTTGATCTTGCTACCTCAATTCCCAAAAAATACCGAACTTTACCAAAATCTTTAATCTCAAATTCCCTAGCCAAGTAGGCTTTCAATCCTATAATCTCTTCTTGATCATCTCCAGAGACCACAACATCATCAACATAAACAATCAATGCGGTAATCTTCCCTTCAAGTGAATGTTTAATGAACAAAGTATGATCACCTTGACTTTGACGATAGTCTCTCTTCACCATAGCTCTCATGAATCTTCCAAACCAAGCCTAAGGAGATTGTTTAAGTTCATATAAAGACTTTATGAGCTTGCACACCTTGTTTGACCATGTCTGTTTTCCATACCCGGTTGGGATATCCATAAATACTTCTTCCTCTAGGTCTCTGTGGAGGAAAGCGTTCTTTACATCAAACTGCAGTAGTGGCCAATCAAAGTTTGTTGCCAATGAGAGAATGATCCGGATAGTCTTCATCTTGGCCACCGGTGCAAAAGTCTCCTAATAATCAATCCCATATGTCTGGGTATACCCTTTTGCCACTAATCGGGCCTTGTACCTTTCCAAAGTTCCATCGGCTTTGTACTTGATGGTGAAAATCCATTTGCACCCCACAGTTTTTTTTTCCTTTTAGCAATTCTACTATCTCCCAGGTTTGATTTTTCTCCAATGCACTCATTTCCTCATTCATGGCTTCCCTCCATGGTTTCAATTTAATAGTTTCTTGGACACTATTGGGAACTTCATGGGAAGACATTCGGGTGACAAAAGCTTGATACTGAGGTGAGAGATGCTGAAAGGAAACAAATTAAGATATAGGGTGACAAGCGCAAGTTCTAACACCTTTCCTAATGGCAATAGGCAATTCCAAGTCTTCATGAGAATCAAAAAACTGAGTTTCAATTTCATTACTTGTTTCAGGATCAATGCTTAGATCACGTGAGCTGATTTCAGGCTTCTTCCTTCTGGAATATACCTCGGTGATAGGTGTCTTGAGTCTCTCGTCCTTGGTCTCTGGAGACTCTATAGTGCTCAATAGATTCTGTTCGGGACTCACATTCAGTTAAGGAGAAGACATATTTGAAGTAGGAGGAATATCTGGATTAGACGAAGAAGGCAAATCAGAACTAGCACTTGGTATGGGACTAGATACCACACTGGGAATAGGCAAGGAATGATCAACCTCTAACCAGCTATCTTCTCCTAAACTCTCCCCCTAAAGATAGGTGTCCCCAAAGTAAGGTTGGTGTTCTACAAAGGCAACATCCAAAGTGGCATATTTCCTTTTTGTTGGAGGGTGATAACACTTATAGCCCTTTTGAGTAGGAGAGTACCCCAAGAATACACATTTGATAGCCCTAGGATCAAGTTTACTCCGTAAATGACTATGAACATGCACATAGCAAGTACATCCGAATAGTTTTGGAGATAAGGACCCAACCCCTTGGAAATTTGGAAACAAGGATGAGAGTGTACTCACGGGAGATTGAAACTGAAGAACTCTTGACGGCATTCGGTTTATCAAGTATACAGCAGTGAGTACTGCTTCCCCCCAATAGGTTTTAGGAACTTTCGTTTGGAAAAGAAGGGGCATAGCAGCTTTAAGAAGATGTCGGTTCTTTCTTTCTGCAACTCCATTTTGTTGGGGTGTGTCAACACAAGATGAGTGATGTAGGATGCCCTCATTTGCAAGATAAGTAATGAGATCTTGATTGAAGTATTCCTTGCCATTATCAGATCTAATTGTGTGTATTTTTGTCCGAAACTGAGTGCTAATGAATTTGTGGAACAGAGGAAAAAGAGTGGAAATTTCCGATTTGGACTTCATAAGATAGACCCAAGTAGTACGAGTGTAATCATCTATAAATGAGACAAACCACCGAGAAACAGAAATATTTGGTATACAGGAAGGACCCCAAACATCCGAATGTATTAAACTAAACGGAGATAACATTTGTGGAGTTTTCAAAGGATACACGATGATGTTTGGCCAATTCACAAATGTCACAATGAAATTTCCCCACTATATTATTCGTAAACAAGGAAACATTTTTTCCAACAAAGGAAAAAGAGGGTGTCCTAACCGTCTATGCCAGAGCCAAACTTGATCATCTTTTTGTTGAAATGTAGTAGAGACCAAGCCTTGAGACTCTTGACTCTTTTTCACCAAATCTGCTTCCGAGAATTATAAGCCGTCCTTCAATTCAACATGCCCAATCATCTTCCCTGTAGCAGGATCCTGAAAATTGCAACTAGAGGAAGTAAATAAAACTGAACATTTTAAATTGTCAGTGAGTTTTCCTACAGACAGCAAATTATAGGATAAATTTGGAGCATAGAGGACTGATTTTAGGCACAAAGTGGGTGATATTTGGACATTTCCTTTTCCGGCAATAGGGGACAAGGAACCATGGGCGACTTTGATTTTTTGTTTTCTTAAACATGGGATATATGTTGAAAAATGATTGAAGGTGTTGGTCACATGATCTATGCACCAGAATCAACTATCCAGATACTAGAATTGACACTCTTGGAGGTGATTAAGGCAAAGCTATTACCTGATTAGGCCATGGAGCAAGAACCTGAAAGTGGAGTCAAGTTTGTGGTTTGATTATCAACCTGATTTAGCAACTTTTCAGCCTTTCAACCTCACTTTTGCTGAACCCCATAGCTTCCTTATAGTCATCTACAGCCACAGTTTGATGAGCTTGACCTCATTTTTCTGCCTGAGTTCCTCCTTTGCTGCCAATTCCCATCAAGCCTTGTGGTTTTCCATGCAGTTTCCAGCACATCTCCCTGGTGTGGCGCGGTTTGTGACAGTAATCACACCACATCTTCTCTCTATCCAGATTTTTCTTTCCTTCATTCCTTCCCCCAAGCAACTTTTGATGCGGCCAAGGCCGAATTCTCACTGGTAGGCTTATCCAGCATCACCACCTGCCTACTTGCTTCTCCTCAAACAATTGAGAAAACCTCATTCAGGGATGACAAATTCTCCCTGTCCAAAATTCTGCCTCTAATCTGATCAAATTCACCATTTAATCCCGCAAGGAAATCAAATATTCTTTCTTTCTTAAGTGCTTTTTGCAGCTTCGCAGCGTCCGTGCTACACACCACCATCTCAATCCTTTGATAATGGTCTAGTTCCAACCAAAGGCTCTTGATGGTATTGTAGTATTCAGTGACACTGAAAGATCCTTGTTTTGTGTTGTGAATCTTCGTTTTCAGTTCATAGATATGAGCTTTCATACCTACATTAGAGTAAGTTTGTGCGGTAGCTTCCCAAATGTCCTTGGCTGTTTTAAGGAACATGTAAGTCTTCCCAATTTCTGGACCACGACATAATCATGGAATTTTGCACATCCCAAGTCTTGAAATTGGGATCGGTTGGCTTTGGTGGAGGATCTGTGAGATATTCTAACTTCCCTCCGCCTTTGATTGTCAACATTGCTGATTGTGACCATTCAAGGTAATTAGTCCCATTCAGTTTTGTTGAAGCAATCTGGAGGCTCAAACTTTCAGATGTTGAAAGGGCTTTTGGGGCTGAAGAAGATGCATCTGTGACCTCAAACATGATTCAATGAAGGAATCAGTGGGCAGCAAGACAAAAAATTGATCTGAAGAGGACACAGAAACAGGTTGTAGAAGGGACTAACTATTCTTCTGAATCCGAGATGGCAAAAAGCAGCAACAATCAAAGGAATATAACAGAAATTTTGAATGGCAATGAAGGCCACAGTGAATTAGCTATAAAGGCTGAATAATCCTAGCAATGAAGGCTAGGTTAAGAGGCTGCTAGGGTTAGGGTTTCTAAACCTGCTTTGATACCATGAAGGTTTGGAAGAGAATAATTCTTCTCGTATGTCTCAAACATAATATGTACAGGGCTATAAATAAAGTACAATAAGTTGACTTCTAAGAATATAAATAAGGAAACAACCTAATTCTAGCCAACATAAATGAGTATAGCTATACAACCTTTAATAAGGAAAGAATAACAGGCTGTTATACAAGCTTTATACACTCTAAGAAGATCCATATTCCAATATACACTATACCTTCCCCCCCTGTCCTTATTACCATCGATGACTTGGTTCACATTGACCCATTTCCTCCTGATGTTTCTCCAAATGAGTTTGTTTCTAATCTTGAGGTCTCTACCTTGTCTCTTACTAGCACTCCTGATATTTCGCCAGCTACTCCCCCCTTGCTTTTCCAGCTCCAGCTTCCCTTGCTCCTCTTCTTGTTTATCAACGCCACAAAGTACTTCCGAGCTCATCTGCTTCTAGCTCTACAGTCCCTCTAGCTATTTCTTTGGATCTCGCACCTCCTGCACATTGCTTTCCAAAGCGAAACCGTCATCCTCTGAATCGGCTTGGATTTGTTAATATGTTTTTCCCTTTCCTATCAGTCTTTTCTTCCTTGTCTTTATATTTATTTTGAGCCCAGGTCTTACAAGGAAGCCTGTCATGATCCAAATTAGAATGTTGCCATGAATGACAAGTTAACTGCTTTGGCTAATACTCAGACTTGAGATTTGATTCCATTACTTATTGGCAAGAATGTTGTGGGATGTAAATGGATCTATAAGGTCAAGACGCTTTCTGATGATTCTTTGGAATGGTACAAAGCTCGTTTGGTTGCCCAAGGCTTTTCTCAAGAGTATGGGATTGATTACGATGAGACTTTTGCCCCCGTCGCCAAGATGACTATTGTCCTCACTCTTATCTCTGTTGCTGCTACCCATCAATGGCCTTTGTTTTAGCTTAATGTCAAATGCTTTTTTGAATGGACATCTTGCTGAAGAAGTGTACATGCGGCCTCCACCAGGTCTCTCTCACCCTCCCGGTGTTGTTTGTCGTCTTCGTCATGCTTTATATGGTCTCAAGCAGTCTTCTCGTGCTTGGTATGAACGATTTCACTCTGTTACACTTCAGCTTGGCTTTCGCCCTAGTCATTATGATTGTGCTCTCTTTGTTTGACACACTCCTGTTGGACTTGTTCTCCTTCTCTTATATGTGAATAATATGATCATCACTGGCTCTGATTCTAGTACTATTGAAGAAGTTAAGCGTCAGTTGTGTCAAGAGTTCGAGATAAAGGATTTGGGGTCTCTTCCGTATTTTCTTGGTATTAAGATTACTACTTCTCGCACCGGGTATCTTCTCTCTCAAACTAAATACGCCCATGATATTCTTTCTCATGCCAATCTCATTGATGACAAAATTGTCGACACTCCTATTGAGTTGCATGCTAAGTTTTCTGCTTCTGATGGCATTCCTCTTGAGGATCCCATTTTGTGTTGAGAGTTGGTTGGGTGCCTTGTTTATCTCACCGTTACTCGTCCGGACATCTCTTATGTTGTGCATGTTCCCAATCAGTTTGTTTCTAAACCTCGTTTCACACACTGGGTTGCCTTACTCCATATTCTATGCTACCTTCGTGGCACTTTGTTGCAATATCTGCTGTTATCTGCCTCCTCAAACTTGATTATTCGTGCCTATGTTGATGCTAATTGGGCCGGTGACATCTCTGATCGCAAATCCACTTTTGGTCTTTGTGTTTTTCTCGGAGATTCTCTCATATCTTGGAAGAGTAAGAAACAGTTTGTTGTTGCTCGTTCCACCGCTGAGGTTGAGTATCGTGCCATAGCTCATGCTACTTCCAAGATAGTTTGGCTTCGGTGGCTTCTTTCTGATATGGGTGTCTCTCTTTCTTATCCGACTCCATTGTATTGTGACAATCAGAGTGCTATCCAGATTGTCCATAATTCCGTCTTACATGAACGGACAAAGCATATTAAAATAGATTGTCATTTTGTCAGACAGCATCTTGAGGCCGGCACTATTACTCTTCCTTTTGTTCCCTCTTCTCTTTAGTTGGCCAATTTCTTTATGAAGACTCACACTGTTGATTGTTTTCATTTTCGTTTTCTTCTTGGCAAACTTTCGATACTTTCTGCACTCACATCCTCAATTTGAGGGAGGGTGTGAATTAGTATTTTATATTATTCACTACGGGTAGTTTAGGTTATTAGGGTTTTATTCTGTTTAGATTATATATTTGTACTCAGCCCTTTCGGTAGATTAATTCAATAATCAATATACAATATTCTTCTTTTCTGTTATCAACATCTCCACCAGTGTTTCTCCCTCTAGATACAGGCAACAATTTATCTGTTAAGGCCACCTTTGAGGGTTATCAAGTACACAACGCATGGAAAGAGGTAACAAGGAAGAAGCAAAACAACTTAGCCTTTTGTATGATAAGGTGTTTTCAGGAGTCTCTTCTAAAAACTTCAAGGCTTCTCTTTCTAACCGACTTAAAAAGAATTCCTAAGGCTCGCAAATTGGAGACATTTTTTAACAATGCCATCATGAATTGGTAAGAGATGCAATGATAGAAGTGAAGGCAGGCCACATTACAAATGAGAAATATCAGTGGGTTTCACCAGGTTACCAAGAAAACAGTTTTCTATGTTGTAATTCATGATTCATCCTAAATCATCATTTTGCCAGTTTCACCATGAATCTAGGCCTACTGCCAAACCACGTTGTTGAGCTATTGTTTCTCTTAGTCATATCCTTGGATTCCAACAGAACATGATCTTTAATTTTCCACATTCTAGACTGTTAATGTTCAAAAGATTTTTCATGTCCGACAATGGTCACCATCCTTGTCCAAGCCTGCATCGTCTTGTGTTTTCCAAAGCATAGATCAAATTATACCATCTCACCATAATATCCAAAACAAAATTTCAGTCATATTCAGAGTTCATGCTCCAGAATAACAAGGGCTCTACTTCTATGATACATCTAGGAAGTGCAGAAAATGGCATACAACTTGAAAAAAAAAAAAAAAAATGAATAATGGTAATCCCTACTAATAAACTTTAAAAGGGCCATCCAAACATGAAGACTCTCTCTCTCTCTCTCTCTCTCTCTCTCTCTCTCTCTCTCTCTCTCTCATGCTAACACACTTCTGAGAGCAGGCCCTCCATCAATATGCAAATACCTAGTAGAACAAAATGGAATGATCAATATATATAATCTGTGTGAAATGACCATTCAGAATGGACATTGTGACAAAATGATCATATTCTATTCTATTCTAGTAAACCAAACACTACCTTTTCAACTAAAAATAGTTAG
This sequence comes from Camellia lanceoleosa, assembly GCA_025200525.1. Lineage (NCBI taxonomy): Eukaryota > Viridiplantae > Streptophyta > Magnoliopsida > Ericales > Theaceae > Camellia > Camellia lanceoleosa. The sequence continues at coordinate 61,013,829 of CM045760.1, forward strand.
AAAAATGTTCAGAATTCAAACAAAACGACATAATACATAGATTCAGGATATTCTAGTTTAAATTTCCTTTTCCTTAATTTTCCTCAAGATTCTTGGTAACCAAACAGAGGGAAAGAGAGGAGATCCGAAGGAAATACCTTGCGAAGAACAGAAGCAGCAGCGGGGCAGGCACGTTTCATGGCGGACCTGAGAGCTTTCTCGTTCGGCCGCATGTGAAATCCCACGCCGACGTGCACCGCCACGAAGAACCTAGGATTCTGATCAGGGACATCCTCCTCCTCCACCTCCGCCATGGAATTTCATTTTGATGAGGAACGTTTTTGAAGAGGCGTGGAGGGCTGAATTCTGATTTAAATACCGCCAGGCGCTGAAGGTTGCGAAAGAGTGTTTTAGTGGTGTGTTGTTAGCAAAAGAAAACATATCACTATTGCCAAAGTGATTATGGGACCCACCACAAGCCAGTTTCAATCACCCAAACTCTTCATTTTATAAGAATTTTTTTTGTGTGGATATCATTTATATATAAAAAAAAAAAATGGTAAATTAATTAGATAATTATAACATGTGCAGTGTATAAACACTTGTCACCAAAAATAATTGATGATTTATATTTAAAAATACAACTGTCATTTATTTTTTTGGTCATAGAATTTAATATGTTACAATTAGCAGATGTTTTTTTTTTTTTTTTTGGTGGGTGATATACACAAAGGCCACTATAAAATGAATAATCTAAATAATCAAAATAGAGGCTATGATAGACTTCATCGGCCAAACAACACTCTAATCCAAATCTTATACCAAATAAAAACCCAACAACTCGGAATAAGCCTAAACAACTGCCTAAATCCACCCTAGTTGCTCCCCTATAATTTTGTTCATGCCTAGTGTGGTGCTTACTAATATTGTGAGAGGAGGTGATTCATGCAATCACTATATGTTATTTATTTTTATTTATTTATTTGTGTGTGTTTCAATTGAAAAAATCGATTACTTTTATTTTGTGTAAAATGCAATCAAGGCGAGTTTGGTGGCTTAATTCGAGATGAGAAGGGTACTTGGCTTTGTGGATTCTTCGGTAAGCTGGACATGCGTACAAGTCTTGAAGCAGAACTATAAGCAATTTACAGAGGCTTAACAATTGTTTTTGAGAAGGGATACAAAGATCTCATCATCAATATTGACTCCACTGAGGCCATCGAATTGCTGAAAGTGGAATTTGTGATAACTTTCCCAATGAAGAGCCTGGAAGCAAATGCAAAGTTTCTCATCAGCAAATGCGGTTACATAGTGCAACATGTTTTGAGAAAAAGAAACGAAAGTGCTGATGGGTTGGCCAAAATGGGTGCTAACCAAGATAAGGCCTTGGTAATTATGAAGGACCCAATGGCAAAAGAGAAATATTGACATAGATATCCATTTAAAAAGCATTTGGGTATGAAAATGAAACTGTTCCATCTCAACTTGCAATATTTAATCCATTTTGTTTTCCATAGCATTTAAAACAAGTACAGCCTGTTTTATGTACAAAATCATTCGGGACATTATAAGAAAATATCATCAATTTTATTTCTTTTGTTGATGGATCCATTTCTTTGGTAATTATCCAACTTTAACAAATGAAATAGATGCATATGGATGCTGTTGAAAACAAAATGTATTGACTTGTTTGAAGATTTTAGATTTCTTTGCAAATGGCGCCATATTAACAATGCATTTGGTTCTCTAGATGCTACGGCAATAGAGAACTCCATGGTGTATTGAACTGCAAAAATAAGCTAAAATATAGAGCAGACCTATGTGCCCCACGATTCGCTCTGATTCATATATCTCATGGTCATTCCTTCCCTATTCAAGCAACATCCAAGCCCTTCAATTAGCCCCAACAGTGTACCAAAAACTAGTCAGCCAAATAAAAAATGAACTAATACAACACAACACAAGACATCACTACAGGGAATCAAACCTTCAATAAAATTAGTGTCACATGGCAAATACCAAAAAAGGAAGGGAATAACCAAACTGATGAGAAAAGATAAAATTGTTACCTTGTAAGTTGTCTCCAAAGAAGTGGATTTCATGAAAATCATCCACATGTCACAACCAATAAGCCTTGTCCCAACCTTGAGGGAAAACTTGTCAAAACATGCAAGCATTACGCCTAAACATAAATTCGACTGCAATGACTTATTACCATTTATTTTATCAGCTTAAGAATCATCAAAGCATAACACAAGGAATAACATTCACTCACATCAAAAATTATTTGTCCTCCAGTGGAAAAGGTGAGGTTAAGGTGAGCAAATTTCTTGTAGAGCACAGACACCATCTTAGAGTGTATGTTCAGAACCTAAATATAATTTCAATCAATGTTTTGAAAACCGGACCGGTGAGCGAACTGAAAAAAGGACCGGGTAGACGGGTCATTGGTTCAACTATTGGGTCAAAGCGGTCAAACCGTGATGTCATAATTAATATTATATAATTAAAAATTATAAATAAATAAAATATATATAATTATTGAAATAATAATAAAAAAAAGAGTGTTGCATAATATTTACTAATAATATTTAATAAAGTCATAATTGATAAAAAAAAAAAAAAAAAAAACGTCACTAGTTTTAAAGAAATTAAAAAAATTTAACATTCCCTCCAAACAAATTGATTGAATGTTAAATTTAATTTTGGAGGGAAATGAAATTTCCAACTCTCCTTCCAATCAAATATGATTCAAACAATTTAATTGAATCCCACATTGAATTTTTAGGTTCTCTTTGAATAATTTTCTTCCTATAAATAGGAATAGACTTTCATAATTTCTTCAAGCTTTCAATGAGACTCCTCTTCATGAGAGGAGACTCTTGAAGTAAGAGTTTTTAGTTGAAATTTTGATATATATATATATATAAGAAAGAAAAAGAAAAAAAAAAAAAACCTCTGGGTTGGTCGAGAACCGGCACCGGTTCGGCGGTTTTACCGGTTGAACCACCAGTTTTTTTGGTTTTAACAAACAAGGCTGGTTTTTGGCCTAGTCCGGTTCTTAGTTGCACAAAGCGGGAGTGGGGGCGGGAGCGGAGGAACGTGACCACTTAGAGGAGTTGTAGATTAGGTGTGCTTATATATTATTTTTATTAATTATATTTTTAATTTATCTATATGTATTTTTTTAATTGACATACATACATATACATATATATATATATATATATATATGTTATAAATGAAAAAAATAGAGTTGCTACCAAAATATAAATATTTTATAAATTCCCATTAGATAGACAAAATATATCACTAAATCTCCGCAAACCATCGCCACAAAAAACAAAAATCCAACAAAAGTCTACCAATCCACAAAAGTAGAGTTGCTACCAAAAACAAAGATTAAAAAAAAAAAGGAAGAAGAAAAAGAGAACAGACAAGATAGTTTCTAATTCATTCTTTCTCTAAAGTGCAGCAAATTCTTCATTTCTTTTGCTTTTTACCCCTTGCCTTTTCAAGCCTCCTCTATGCTCTCTCTATTTTATCCATTGAAGAAGACTCTTGAATACTTGGAGGTGGGCAAGATGGAGAGGCAGTAACAGTTAAAGCTAGGCTCATCCTCTTCACTATTTGGGAGAGACACAGTATCTCTTTGTTCTATTGTAGTGAAATCCTCCTCTATGTTGGCATCTTTTGGATAGGCATCCCAATTATTGAAGTCCTCATAATCATCTCTATATCTTGTCAACAACCTGTAATTTGTTGACAAGAGAAGTACAAATATTATACTATAATAAGAAAAAAAAATACAAGAACTAGAACACAATAGATAAATCAAATAAAACAAAGAAGAGAAGAACAACCTATGATTGTAGTGCACAAAAACTAATTTTTCAGCATGATCCACATTCAACTTGTTCCTTTTCACATTGTGAATGTAGGAATAGGTACTCCAACATCTCTCAGCACAAAAAGTGTTTACACTTTGAGACAAAACTTTCACTGCCAATGAGAACAATTCGGGGAGCAGCCCCACCATACATATGCCATCATGATAATGTAGTCATGGTTGCTCTATTTTTCACAGCTTGGGGTTGTGCAAAAACACCTTTGTTACTCACAAAATCACTGATTTGATGGCGTATCAAAGAAGCTTCATTTTGGTCAACAACAATTTTTTTAATTGCTTGAAGATATCCTATTTGCACCTATTTATCAAAATGAGGCTTCTTCCTACTCACATCACCAGGAGCTGGGTGTGAAAGCCAAGAATTTGTGTAGTACTTAGGAACAAGAACATATGCAAGGCAATGTAGAGGAATATTCATTTTATCCCATATTGCCACCACAAATTGTTGAACCAAATCATAGATTACAAGATCATCAGAAAAAGAGTCTTTGATATTTCCTAACATTGTATCCATTTGCTCATAAACCACCCTAATAACTGCTTTATTAGAATCAGAAAAATGAAGCATCTTATATATATGCTTTGTAAACTTGAGGACTTTTTTTTTTTTTTTCCAAAAGTCATCATCCATAAATGTTTGTTGGACAATGTCATGATGCTTTGGTGAGGATGAACTCCTCCTCAAGTTATCCCATTGCTTGCTTAGAGCCATAGACATTAATGATTGTCTCACTTTAATAAGTCGTTGTAATACAATAAAACTATGGCCAAACCTGGTTTTTTTTGCTTTGAGAAGCTCCAATGCTGAAAAGGTCTTGAACAAGTATTGACAAGAGAAGTGATTTTTGATGTATTTAACAATTGCCTTGCCTTTTTCATAAGACTCATCAACAAAGGACAGCAGTGAATCCTCACTTTTAGCTATATCCTTCATCAACAGATTTAAGGTATGAGCCATACAACCAGACCAAAAAATATGGGCATGCTTTCGCTGAATTATCGTACTTGCAGCCTTACAATTGGAAGCATTATCTGTCACAACTTAGACCACATTAGAAGGGCCTACATAATCAATGGCCTTCAAAAGTAGCTTAACAATATTAGCCCTAGTATTCTATATGGAAGAAACATCATGCCCATTTATGAAAATGGCTTTACCTCTGGAGATAGCCATGATGTTAATAAGAGGTTGGTTTTTTAAATTAGACCAGCCATCAGAAATAATAGAGACCCCGTGAGTGCTCTAATCCTGCATCAAGGGAGTAAGAGATTGTTGCACCTTCTTATGTTCTATTTCCAAAAGAGCAGTCCTAACTTTCTCATAGTTGGGGAACTTGTACCCTTTTGGTGCATTCAAAATAGAAGAGATCATATCTGTCCACAATGGTGACCTCACAACATTGAAAGCAATGCCATTGTCGTAAGCATCTTGCAATCTTCTAATCAACTTCTTCTCTACTAGTTGTTTGAAAAATTTTGTCAATTAAATCCTCAACTGAAGATTTTCTAGTGGTCTGAGATGGTTGTTGTGTCTTTGAAGGCATGGGAATTTTTCTAGAATTACAATTTCCACCAAAAATTCTTTGTGCAGCCAACTCCTCTTCCTTTAGTAATTCTTTCTCAGCTTGGCTCAGCTTTGGAAGTACTCCTATCCCTTGATATCATTGGCCTAGTAATTTTTCAATTAAGTGTTGTCTAATTCATGAATAAGAACCAGTATATGCCTCAATTTTGCAACCAAAATTGCAATTGAATTTCATTGATCCACCACCTCCAGGTTTGGCACTAGATCCTTCACCATGAACTTTTGTAACATAATTCCAAAGTAGAGTTGTACTTGGTTCTTCAACTTCATCTTCAGAGTCCATTTTTTGACTATGTGGATCCATGAAAAATCTCTTAACATACAACACATTATTACAAAAAAAAATATTTTTGTAAAAGAAATGGAAAATTTGAAAGTGTTTGGAAGGATATCATACCTTTGTCACAGATGAATATATGCAAACTCTATTGATGGGAATATATGAGTATGCAAACTCTTGAGTGTTTTGGTGCTCTGCTTCTGCATCCGTTTGTTTGTTTTGCCCCCATCATATAGAGTTGGTGTTGGTGTTAGTGTTGGTGTTGGTGTTGGTGTTGGTGGGAGAGAAAGATCACCAAGTTCCTAGATGGAATGATTGCATTAGTGCCCAAGACAATTATAAAGAAAAAAATTGTAGAAACTCAAAAAGTTTTTTTTGATCTGCAATGGCCATTAATAAGATGTGTACAACAAAACTCTAAAAAAGTAAATTTGTAAGTATTCTTTAAATTTTTGTCCACTGAGAGAAGCAAATGAAGCAAATAAATAATAAAAAATTGACTTATTGGTGGTTGTCAATCTTAAACATTAAATGAGATGCATGTGTATGGCAGGTTGATAGGTAATACTAGAACAACTCTCAAGAAATAAAGTGACTGTTGTGGACAAATTTGGACCATTTGGCTCAAGAAATATGAAAGGGTTTATTACACTTTGTTCCTTTTAACTATCATCAAATTATTTATTTAGTTCTTGAACAATTTATTTAGTCCCTAAATTATTGATTGAATTTATTAAGTCCCTAAGGTATTTAATTAAAATTTATTTAGTACCTAAAGTGATTATAAAAATAAAATTTAAGTCCATAAATATTATAAATTAGTAAAACACCCTATTTAGTTAAAATTTTATTTCAAAAGAAATCTTAAATTTTTATTTTGTCTTTATAAAGATAAGGGTAATTATATATTTTAGGGATTAAATAGATTCAATTGATAGTTTAGAGGCTAAATAGATAATTTGATGATAGTTTAAGGGTAGAGAGTGTAATAAACCCAACATGAAATTGGGTTTCAATTAATTAGTGTACATTTAAAAAATAAATTACTAATAAGTAGTAAACTATTTTAACAGCCCAACTATATGTTGTGGTCTATATTTGTAGTCGGGTGCTCCTTTGAGTTAAGTTTGTGCACAGTTCGATTAATTTTGAAAATCGAATCTCATCGTTCATATCTGAATTGACATGGTATACCTTATTATTTGACTACTGATCTAATCTTTTGAGAATTGAATTGATAGGAATATAGACTTTCTAAACAATTGTTTCTGTTCTAAATTGATGATTGATCTCTAAGATTTTGTCATACGTCATTGAAAAACTTACTATTTGACTAATAATCTATTCTCTTAAGAGCTGAATTAATATGATAGACTTTCTGATCAATTGTTTTAGTTTGTGATTGATAATCAATCTCTGAGACTTTGTCATACGTCACTGACCAGCTTACTATTTGACTAATGATCTAATCTGTTGAGATCTAAATTGGCATAATAGACTTTCTGATCAATTGTTTGAGTTTGTGATTGATAATCAGTCTCTAAGACTTTGTCAGATGTCACTCACCAACTTACTATTTGACAAGTGATCTAATCTCTTAAGATCTGAATTGGCATAGTAGAATTGCTGATCAATTATTTGAGTTTGTGATTGATAATTAGTCTTTGAGACTTTGTCATATGTCACTCACCAACTTACTATTAGGCAAATTATGAGATGAATAAAATTTTTGTTATTTTATTTGTACCATTTATTTAAACCCAACCCAACATCTTCGGCCAAAAGAACTTTTAATACTAACCGATTATGAAAGTAATATGAGTGTGCATTTAGGATTTACTTTTTTAATCTTTTTTCTTTAGTTAACAATTTTTTTAGTTAAAGACAGAACAAAAATTTTAAAAGTTTTAATCCTAACCAATTATGAAAGAACTTTTAATCCTAACCAATTATGAAAGTAATATGAGTGTGCATTTGGGGTTTACTTTTTTAATCTTTTTTTTTAGTTAACAATTTGTTTAATTTTTTAAAAAAAGTTTTAGGTTTATAGATTCTACACAAGAATCATAAAATTAAAAATTTTAAAAATGTATAAGAAAAATAAAATTAAACAAAAAATAGTGATTTATTTGACTTATTTTGATTTTTTAAACTTTTTTTGAATTTTTTAAAATATTTATTTTTTAAATTAGTTTACACAAGAGGAACTAGAAAAAGAAATTTTTTTTTATACATAATTTTGTTATTTATTATTCAAACTGTAACTATTTATTCTGATATAATTTTATATTTCTTATTAAATTAATTCACATAGTTAATAATACAGTAGATTGGTAATGACATGATATTATTGTTGAATTAATTTTTTAATAATATTTAATTCTTATATATATTATTTTAAATAACATTTAATGTGACACAATAACAATACAATTATGATTGTGTTTTGGAGAAATGTGTTCGTTGAAACATATTATTATATATAATTTTTTCAAAATAGTAATACTATACGAATAAAAAATTACTATATAATTTTTATACAAAATGATGTGTCTCATAATTTATTCACTTTATAACAAAATATTATTGAAGATGCATTTATTTATAATAATGATATTGTCACATCATTATTGTAAATTTTTTGTACGAATAAAAATTTTCTTTTCAAAAATATTAGACACTATAAATGAATTGTCAAATATTTATTAAATATTGACATCAATATGATAAGCGTGGGTTTTTTTATGAGTGTATTTAAACTCACATGAATATTATATAAAAATTTAAAAAATTTGTATTTAAAATTGTTCTAGTAAATTTTTTTTTGTTGTTCTTATTTTCTATGTCATAATGTTATCATGAGAAAATAACAGTACAGTGATGATGACAGTAAAATAAATTATTAAATTATGAAAAAATATAACATTTATATAATTTTTCTCACTGATAAAGACAATATATTTTTTAATAAAGAAAAAATATATATGAGACATTTATTATCTCGTTTTAATATATTTTTTATAAAATCTATACACTTCTTTAGTCTTCCGTCTCAAAATATTAGGCCCTTATTTAATTTTTCATTGTCCCAAAATATTAGTCATTTTTCAAAAATTAAGGACTAAAATAATATTTATTTTCTATTTTGTCCTTCTTTTAAATTAATTAACACTAGAAAAAGTACAATTATGACAATTGATATGCTTTAAAAAAATGTACTATCAAAGGGTAATTTTAGAAAATCAATTTTTTAAAAATGTAATAATTGTACTATAAAAAAAATTTAAATTCCCCCAAAAAAACTATTATTTGAGAATAAATGGAGTATATATATATTTCTCAAATTTCCAATATTAACAAGTGATTTTCCTTATAATATTTGTTTTTTTACAACACTGTTTATTGTATTATCCCAAAGAAAATAATTATAGCCTACACCTATTTGTAGAGGGCATTGGAGATCTAAAAAGTCTGATTAAAACATTGTTTCCTCTCTCACCCAAACTCTACATATACACCCATCTAAAAAAAACTCTACATATACCTCTCTCTCTCTCCTTTATATCTTTGATGACCAACGCTCCAGCTTCTTCTTGCCGACCGACTCCACCGCAATTCTTCTTCCTCCATTCTTTGACAGGTGCTAGGTCTTCTTAACTCCACCACAAAGTTCCTCTTCCTCCATCCAAATAACCTAGTATCTATCTCCTCTCTCCACACCAAACATTTTCCAACCTCAGTCCTAGCAATTGCATTATCGACAGCAAACCCAGAGCCATCCTCACTGATTATAGAGTAATTGATGTATGAATAGATGTGAACATGTTCATGAAATTGCCAATCAGATTTAGATATACCCAAATTCTGTAAGTAATATTTGAATTTAATGGTCATCTCGTATGTGCTATTAATTTATTATTTTTTTGGTGTATATATGCTTCATATTTTTTACCCAAAACCTTGTTTGAATCTTTGTTTTTATTTATTTTGCATCTGGAGTTGTTTGATTTTCATAGACGGTTTTATCTCAAATCAAAAATCGATTTTCTCTCTTAAGAATCGCGTTTCTTACACGATTTTCATTTGGGAACGCAAAATCGCGTTTCTCCCAAAAAATTGTCACCTCCTGTAACGATTCCTGCTACTAAGTTCCGGTTTTTGTGGATCTTTCGGACCGGAATTAGGTCCGATCACCGATTCTACCTATTGAACCGGCCAGTTCGATCCAATTCTTAAAACATTGATTTTAGTAGAGTAATTTTCAAGAGGTCCAAAATCAACTGTGTTTCTTATAGAGACCCAAGTTTTGAACTTAATCTTAATCACAATTTAAGATATTGTACCTTGTCATACTTTTCAAACTCGTCTTGTTCTTCTTGGCTGCAGTTTCGATCAATTGGTGATACATTGAGCATCCCGCTTCGGAACTCTATTGAAAAATCTAAAAATTCCCTAGATATTGATTTGTGATTATGTATCAATTTTAACCAGTAAATAACAATCCCAATCAAACAATCAAAGACAAATTGACACAATGATTTTAACGTGGAAAAACCACAATTGGAGTGCCTCCAATTGTGATAAAAAAAAATCACGGGCAAAAGCCACAAAACAATCCACTAAAAAGACAAAAGGAATTACATAAGTGTACTCTCAATTACCTAGCGAATCTACGCCCGAATTGAACTGATCCCTATATGCCTTTTCCACCACGATCTTCACCTCGGAATTGTCTTACCCAATGTTGAATCCATAACGCCAATGTCAAATCCACAATGATGAGCCACTCCAGAGTCCACCAAAGCTTCTGGCCCAAATTCTCCGGAAACCATTGAAAAACAACTCTCTCTTTTGTATTGAACGAAACAAACAATCATTTGATGTATTCTTTTCAAAACATGAGTTAAACTTAAACAAACATCAAAGAAACTAGCAAAGAAGCTCCAGATGAAAACCCAAATACCCAAGAAGAAGGTCTGGAAGTTGTACCCTAAAATCGGACTAAAACACATATTTATAGAAAAAGATCTCTATAAATGTTCCTCTAAAGAAAAAGTTGAATAAGAAATGGATTTTGAAGCTTAACGTATATGGATAGTTGCAAATCGTGCTTGCACTTCACAAACCTCTTTATTGGAATATCCAAGTCGGCAATGTCACGCAGTGTAAAATTAATAAATTCCTGCAAATCATTTAAAAATGCCATATCCATAAATTAATAATGTACTATTAAATGTTTTGTACATATATAGACCAAGCCTAGCATCCAATGGCTACAACATAACTTTTTATACCTATGTTTCTGACAAGTATGTTGATCTGTAATCTTCCTGATGGATGGAGATAGGGGCATATTTTATTGTTTCTACCCTTGATAGTGTAATAAATATATGGTACTAACTTTTCTAATTTTATGGTCCCTTTGGCTTCTTGAAAATTACTTATTTATTTATTTTGCATAGGTAAGTTAAAGAAATTCGAACTTGGGTCTTGCCTAAGCTGCTAGAGTGGCCCCTTAGGGACTTGGTTTTTTGCAAATTATTGATTAATAACAATGCAGTTTGCATAGTGAGTTATTGTGCCTACTTAGGATGTAGGAAAGTGCAGGAGAAGGGTCTGACCATAAGTTTTTTTTCTCCAAGATATGATCTCAAGCTCTACAGAATTATGAATCCAGGAAGACAAAAAAAAAAAAAAAAAAAAAAAAGCAAAAGAACAAAAAATGGAAAAGATAACAAAATGGACCCCATGTGTATAAATATGGCTGAAGGCAACTACAACCTTCTGCAAAACATATTCATATTATAGTCCATTGCTCAAGTTTTAAGTTTTTTAAGGAGATGAATTGGTAGATTTAATTTAAACGATATTGGAAAGGTTAGAATACACACTGGCATTCTTCATTAATGTTTCTATGAAGTAAAACGTTTCCCAAGTGCTGTTTCCTATTGGTATAAGGTAATAAATATCAACTAATTTTTCAACTTTGAGTTTTCTCTTAAACAACTAACATGTACATCAAAGAATAATTAGCAAACAATATTCACACTCATTACCTTATTATACCCCAAATTTGTGGACAATAGGCCATCGATAAAAAATGCAAATCCTAGAAAACCAAATCACTGAGAAAGTAAGCAAGATCCAAGAAACAAATAGAACCTAGGGGCAGTTGTGGGACATATTTTATGAATGATAGCACGTGGCCAAGGTGACGCCGAAGTGTCAGCCGAGATGCCACGTGGCTTGGTCATGACGCCGAGGTGACCTCGATTAGGCCGAGGTTATCTGCAGAGATACCGAAATCTGAGATAAGGGACAAGAGTCCTAAAACAGGAGAGAATCTCAGTCTGGATAAAGATAAAACTCTTAGGGAGTTATCCCTATTTGGCTGACAGTTCAGGATATGCATTGAGCTTGAGTCCACTGAAGTGAGGTTTCTACAAGAAACAGGTTAGTGTCGGCTATAAAAGCAAGGCACCCCCGTGGGTCTCACGTATGTGTAATATATTGTGAGCAGTAAGTTATTTCTTGTGAGTTAAGTACAATTTGTTATCTTTGAGAGATATTCGATTATTGACTTGATCATCGGAGTGCTCTCGGGTGGATGAACCACCGTCGAATTCTTTTCTTTCTGTGCCATGTTGTTCGAGCTTAATCTATTCCGTCGGTGCTTTCCAGCTGAGTTCTCCGTTTGGTTGTGTGGTCGGAAATCAATACCCACAATTTGGCGCCGTCTATGGGAACATAAGGAGAATAGGTGGCCAACGACGGACAGAAAGAGAAGATTGGGGACGACATCCCTAGTGAGAGTGGTAAACATGCCGATCCTAATATGGAGGAGAAAAATCGTGATGAAGGACCACGGGATCAGAATCCTGGAGAGAAGGACATCGGCCAAGAGACAGATACACTGAAGAAAGTAGGTCGAGATGAGTATTACAACGAAAGCGACCTCCAGGTATGGAAAGATAGATGCCTGAGGAGGGATGACAAGATGAAGGGAATAGCAAATAAGTTGGCATACCTACAATCGATTGTTAACTTCATGATGCAGAGCAACGTCATGCAACCACCATTTCCATTGAAGGACACGCCGATTCCAACGGCCAAGAATGACACCTAGAAAGGAGGGCAGAAAGCAATCCCAGCAATCCCTCAGTATGATAGGATGAAAGAACACTCACATCGGCCTTCATGGGATGCCGGGCAAGCAGCGTCGGTGAGAGAAGAGTCTCAGAAGATGCCTCGTACCAAGGGAACTTGTGTCAAAGAACATCGGCACGTTCAGGGGAAGGAACTTTGCTTTGATACGGTGAATGAAGAGAAGTCCAAGCGGACATATAATGACACTAGGAGCAGCGCACCAAAAAGGCTGAAATCCATTGACAGCTGAGCTCCTGGTCGGACTAAGGAGGATTTGAGGGACTACCTCCAGAGGAATCGGTAGAATGCCAAAGTCACATCCCCCGTCAAGCTGAGAACGTCATTCTTAGTGGAGGTTGATAGGTTTGAGGCCCCAAAAAGGTTCCATATGCCGAGGTTCCAGATATATGACGGTAAGTCTGATCCGAACTTTCACATCGACTTATATTTAAATTCAATGGCTTTGTATACCAGTAACGAACCATTGCTATGCAAGGTTTTCCCCTCATCCTTTGAGGAAATCGCTTCGAATTGGTTTCACAAGTTGCCGAAAAGAACTGTGAGGAGTTGGGAAGGCCTGGCCGAGATGTTTGTAGCTAGGTTTATTACAAACAAGTTGTAGCCACTGAGGATAGACTCCCTGATGGCTCTGAAAATTGGCAAGGGTGAAAGCCTTAGGGCTTATGCCAAAAGGTATTATGAGGTGTTCAACCGAATACCAGGATGCAACCAGGAGTTGGTGGTTGTGTCTTTTAAGAACAGCCTAGAGAATGATTGCATGTTTCAGAAGTCATTGGAAAAAGACTCTACCAAAGAGTATGGAGGAGCTCATGGCAAGGATCGAGAAATATGCCAGAGTAGAAGAGGATACACCAGGAACAAAGGCGCCGAAGCAGGATAAAAGAAACGGCTCGCTAAAGTGAGGCCGAGGTAATACTGGATTTAGCAGGCAAGAATTAGGGCTGAGGGCTGTACAGGCAGTCAACACTGTGTTTCGGATCCCAATTTATAAAGTTTTAGAAAGGATCAGGAACCAGCCGTATTATAGAGCGCTGGAGAAGATTCCGGGCGAGTTTACAGGGAGAAGCCTTGGGAAGCACTGTGCTTACCACAATGAGGATGGGCACCTAACTCAGGGGTGCAGAGCCCTGAAGACACATTTGGAAGACTTGGTCAGAAAGGATCACTTGAGTGACCTAGTAGATGAGGCCAGAATGAAGGAAGAGCAAGCGAGACTGCCCTAGGCACTGGCAGCACCACATCCACCACCACAGCAAGTAGAATCTTGGGTGATCAATGTGATCCACTCGAAGGTTAATGAGAATGATATACAGGAGTGACCTAGAAGGTGAAACACTTATAGCATGTGTATCAGGTCCAGCAACAGAGCCCTAGGACAAATGAGTGCCAAGGGCCAATGGTGTCCTTTACTGAGGAAGACTTAGATATGGTGCAGCATGTAACGCCCTGCTATTACATACATGAATCCATCACAACCAATATAACAACACACCACAAAGCCATCATTTTCACTAAACTAAGAATTAAAATTTACAACTTCTCTATTTACATATCCTTAAAACCTTGTACCCAACTCTAAGTTCTACAAACAAGGTGACAATTACAATAGAAGAACCCCATGGGTGTACAAGACAACAACAAAATAAGTCTAACAACCCTATTACAAAACTCTAAGTCTTTACAACAAAATATTCTAAATTGTCAATCTCAAAACCACTTACTTCAAGTCACCATTGTAGTTGTACAACATTATTTCCTGAAAAATAGAATAGAGTGAGCTATATGCCTAGTAGGAATACATTTAACCAAGTATTTAATCATTCAAATAAATTTATGGCACCCTTGAGACAAAACATAATAAGGAGTTATGCACACATATAATCTTCATTAATTATGTAAATACATAACGATTAAGCATGGACTATTACATTTCACACCTTTACAACATGACAATTAAACAATCACATCAATGGAAAACAAAGCATGAGTCCCATGTAAGAGTCCAACACAAGTTTCTTTAGTTTTAAAAACCATCCCCCACATTTGCCGGCTATTATACGGCAGGATGTGGGCACCCAAGAAAACCATCCATTTTTCCACTTTCGTCGGCTATTATACGGCAAGACTGTGTGGATACCCAAAAATATTTTTCCCATGTTCGTCTAGCGATAAGCCTAGATAGGGCATTTGGGCACCTTTAAAACTCCCCGTGCAGGTACCAACACAACACTACATTTTCTAAAACCGACTCTTACCCGGACTCATGCACAATTAACAATTTTATCAGATTTTAATTCCATCAACAAACATCCATTATCACAATAGATGAAACGCCACATAATATTCAAGGAATAATAACATTCAGGTCACAATTCCTTTACTATATCAACTTCCACATCTTTCATCTCTTGATTGTTCATAATATTTCATGAATCAAAGGAAATTCCACTCAATTTAGTGTTTTCTACTCAAATTGAAAAGTTAGGGTTTTTACCAAATTTAGGGGTTTTTCTTCTCCATCATAGGTATAGGTTTTAACAACATTTATATATATGTTTCAAAAAAAAAGTTAAGAAATTTCAAGCAAAAGTCAAGCAAAATGATTTATTTATGTAAAACATGGGTTTAATCTAACAAGATCCTCAAATTAGCTTATAAGTCACAACAATACCATAAAATTTCTTCAAAATAAAGAAATACTAGGATAAAAGTATCCCTACCTCAAAGAAATGAAAGAAAACTCAGAGAAACCCAAAGTTGATGAAACCTCAAAGTCCTTGGATCAAAAGAAAGCCTTTGATGAGTTCTACAACCTTCCCAGTAGATCTAGTTATCTAAGTGGGAAAAAGTTGGGTTTAGAGAGAGAGAGGAGAGAGGCTCACGGTTTGAGAGGAAAGAGGAGGAGGAAATCATGAGAGAGAAGAGTGTTGGGTCTATTTATAGTAGTAGAAAAGTAGCCCTAAGGTCAATGCAAAGAATAAGTCCAAAACCCCCAAAAGTAGGGCCCATTCGGACCCCAAAATTCTGGAAATAACACGCAGGGGTCGACCCTTAGGACTGGGGTGTTGATTCTTAAGAAGAAAAGCTAAAAGATTAATGTTTTCTGCAGCCAAGGGTCGACCCTTGGAACTCAGGTGTTGACCCTTTATTTCAGAATGTGACCCAGGGCAAAACAACAATGGAAGGATCGACCATTGGAACTCAGGTGTCGACCCTAGAGAAAACCAGCAAAGGCACTAAGAATTTAAACAGGTATAACTCTCTTGTTCGGACTCTGTTTTAGGTCGTTCTTATGTCCAAATCGAAGCCCCGGAAACAAGCTTTCCAATGGTTCTAGCCTCACATTCAAATCCAAAGTATGAAAGGAGAAAAGGGATAAACAGTGAAGGTTGGTCAAAAATGAAAACTCAAAATTTGGGATTTTTGATCTAATCTTGCCTAAATACCTTGTTAAGGCTTCAATCAAGATTCCAAACATCCCCTAAGGATCCTCAATTATAATATTTAGAGTTCACTTGCCAACCTATCAATGTCAAAAGTTCGACAACCATACAAGTTTTAAGGTGACAGGTACTAATTTACACTAATCCAATATGAATTAGAATCCGAGTCATTACACAGCATCCACACAACGATGCTCTGGTAGTGACCCTCAAGATTGGGAAATGCCAGGTAAGGCGCATTCTGATCGACCAAGGCAGCTCTTGTGACATCATGTATGTTTGATGTTACAAGGAGCTTGGCCTTCATCAAGATAATTTGGAGCAGTCCAACAGCCCAATGGTCGGGTTCAATGGAATGCCGACATGGCCCTTTGGAGCAATAAATTTGGAGGTGCATGCAGTCACCAAGAAGGTAAGCACAGAGTTTATAGTAATTGACACCCCTTCCCCCTACGATGTTATCTTGAGAAGGCCATGGTTGCACGTAATGAAGGTTGTTCCCTCAACGCTGCACCAATTGTTATGGTTCCCAACAGAGCATAGAATTGAAGAAGTTAGAGGGGATCAGGTGCAGGCAAAAAATTGCTCCATGGCAGCAATGAAATCCACCTGCAACGTGCGAGAGACAGAAACAGCAGAAATTGAAGATAAAGACATGGAAGTTGTAGATGATGTTGGCAAAGAACCAGTCGAGAAAAGTGAGGAAGCCTTGAAGAAAATTCTGGTCTAAGAAAGAGATGAAGAGAGCTTCTTCCTTTTCGACTCAAGCTTGGCCGAGGATGAAGAAAGGGAGTTGGAAGCTTTCTTACACGCCAACATAGAAGTATTTGCCTGGATGCCATATGAGATGACGAGCATTAACCTCGACGTCACATGCCATATGCTCAATGTAGATAGGTCGGCTAAACCAGTCATCTAGTGAGCAAGGAGGTCGACGTTGATACATGTTGAGGCCGTTGAGGAGGAAGTGGACAAACTTTTGGAAGCCAAAGCCATTCGCGAAGTGAACTACCCTACTTGGCTTTCCAACATTGTGGTAGTGAAAAAGAAGAACAGTAAGAGGAGGGTTTGTGTTGATTTCACCAGCCTGAATAAGGCTTGTCCCAATGACAGTTTTCTACTGCCCAAGATTGATCAATTAGTAGACGCCACTTCAGGGCATGGGAGGATGAGCTTCCGGAATGCTTACAAGGTATACCACCAGATATCAATATATCCCTCTGATGAGGAGAATATTGCATTTATCACCCCAAAAGGACTGTACTACTACAGAGTGATGCCTTTCGGGTTGAAAAATGCAGGAGCATCCTACCAGAGGTTAGTAACCAAGATGTTTAGACATCTGATTGGCAAGACAGTAGAAGTGTACATTGATGACATGGTCATGAAGACCAAAGAACTTGGGAATCATCTGGCCAACTTGAAAGCAGTATTTGATATCCTGAGACTATATTGGCTCTAACTCAATGCTTTGAAATGCATATTCGGAGTCGGATCTGATAAGTTCCTAGGATACTTGGTTACCAGAAGGGGCATCGAGGCAAGTCCAGATCAAATCAAGGCCATCATTGACTTGAAAAGCTTAATATTCGTAAAACAAGTACAGATGTTGACTGGAATGGCCGCAGCCCTGAATAGGTTTATCAACCGAAGTTCTGATAAGTGTAAACCATTTTTTAGTTTGTTAAAGAAAGTCACAAATTTTTTTGGACAGAGGAGTGCGAAGTCGCCTTGGCCGACTTAAAAAAGTACTTGACAACAGCTCTGGCTCTGTCAAATCCAATTCCTGGAGAAGATTTGTTCATATACTTGGCAGTTTCAGAGGACGCAGTAAGTGCAGTGATAATCAGAGAAGAAAATGGAGAACAAATGGCAGTATACTATGTGAGTAAAACTCTAGCAAGTGCAGAGACCAGGTATTTATCCCTGGAAAAGTTGACACTAGCCTTGGTGATGGCTTTGAAAAAATAAATCACTACTTCCAAACCCACAAGATTGTGATACTAACTGAGCATCCTTTGAAGTCCCTATTGCAGCAAGGAGATCTGACAGGCAGGGTAGCCAGATAGGCAGCAGTGTTGGGCAATGTAGACACCCCATTTTTGACCATTTTCAAGACTTAGACGCCATTGTTTGTGCACACAATGATTGTGATTGTTTGTGCTCATTTTGGTGCCCAAAGTCCTCGGCGGAATGCCCTATCTTTGAGCCTTCAAACCCCCATCCATTATGTGCCCTGTTTTGGACCAACACCTTCTAGCCTACAACCCTTGGTGGCTGTCGGCTACCAATTGAGGCTACCGGCCACCCAAGTGGCCTGCCGGCCATCACTGGTGAACGGCCAGCCATATTAGTGGCCTACCGGCCATTGATGACTTTTTTTGCAGATATTTTCTAGATAGTTGCTCCAACTGTTAGCACAATCATCTTGATCACCGTACACGTGTATGGACTGATATTACTCAGCCAAAAGTTTTTTTTCTATAAATATGGGACTTTCTCCCCCATTGAAGAGGGTTGGAAAAATTAGAAGACAAAAAATCTCTCTCTCTCTCTCTTGTTATTTTGTACACATTTGCTCACAAATCCTTAGCTTTTGCATACCAAACCTTAACCAAATACTCTCACCTTGGAGCTGAGATTACTTGGAGCCTTCTTTGAGGTCTAGAAGGAGGTTTTAGTTTGAATTTGTGCCTAATTTGTGCTTTGCTTCAAAGGTATAGCACTTACCTTGTTTATACTTGTTTTGTATCTTTGGTTTGCCATCTATTTCAACTGTTTTTGGGCTAGTTTTGAACTGTCAAAAACTTTGTTTTTATGATTTAAAAGTGTTAGTTTGAGTTCATTTTGAGTTAGGGGGTGGTCTACCCTTCTTGCTCCTTTGCTTGTTAAGCTTTTGTGCTATTATTCATCACTTTAGAACCAAATATTTTGGGCCTTTTAACCACTGAATTTCAAAGGTTTTTTCAGTGTCAAAAACCTTATTTTGAAGTCCAAAATTGGAGGGGTTAGCATCCTCTACTTGTGTCTTGCATGCATGCCTAGTTAGCTTCACATGTTAGCATGTTTTTCTTGCTTAACCTAGTTTAAGTCCAGCATGTTTTACACTCTGTTTTGACCTGTTTTGGCTCTATTTTGGGCTGGTTAATTCATTTGAGTCTTGTATTGCATAGTTGTAGTTCAAATCCTTGCGCTAGCTTGATGTTTTAATGCTTTAATCATCATTAGTTTGAGTTAATAGCATGTTTTAGTGTTGATTTGCACCTAATTTCACCACTATAATCTCTGCAATCTTCCTCAATTCTTCACTCTTTTGTTTGCTTTGAAAGTGGTTTCAAACCACTTGTTTGCCTAAGTATGAAATTGAAGTGTTACACCTAATGGTTTAATTCCTTAGGGGGTTCATTACCAACAGTGTGTAGATGTCCCCGAACGTCCCGGAACAAATCCCGTTTTGTTTATTTGGGGCTCACTACAGTTCGGACTCAAATGTCACGGTTCTTAATCTGATCTCGCAAAGTGCAATGCAAGACTGATAAATCACTAAAGAGTCCAAATTCGGCAAATCGTTTTGGAAAACTGATTTTTTAGAAAGAAGTGCCAAACATGGCTGCTTTGCCAGATACAAAGTCGCCACATAAATATTTTATTTTGGGGGGATTTAGGAAACCCTGACTCATGCCTAAGGCCAAGTGTTCGTCATCACCAAAGTTGCCTCGACTCGGGAACTTGGGTACGATTGGGGAAGGTCACTTCGTGAGCACCCCTGCTTACCCGATCAAAGATCGGCCTGTACTAAACATGATATCTTGTTTTTGAAAGCACATGCGTTCTTATTCCGGTCATTAGCCTAGAATTACTATGTGATGCGCATAGCATACAAGTATAGACTAGATTGTCTAAGTTAGAACAAAGCATCGCATATCCGTTTGTTTTAAAAATGGATTGAAGTTTGCTACTCGCAAGTAGGCTAAAACACGGGTTTCGACGAATTATTCCAATTCAAGCAACCCAACCTTCACCCACAGGCATTCATGCAGTTTATATCACATAAGCAGTTAGTCTCATGGAAAGCATGCTTTCATGACAGTCAATAACACACATGCAGTATGCTAAAGCGTAAACACTCACAGTGTACTCCGAGCCAAAGCAGAAACAAGTTAGTAATCAATGCATGATCCTAGTTCATGTTAAAATGGCTAATGCATCACATACAAAATGCGACTAGGATAGGCTCGGCTAATCTAAGGATGACATGTGAAATGCGACAACTCGATGCACGTATTCAAGTTGGAATTGAAATACTATGCGGTTAGTATAATGCGCTGAGCCCGGTGCATGTAATACAGATGAATGGATGCACACATGCGAGCATAAGGATGCTAATTGAAACATGCCCTAAACTAACCATCAAAAGCAGGTAAGTAAAAGGGAGAAAGACGTGGGGTTGGAAGACAATCACATACTCACGCACACTTATTACACAATTGCGCCCTCTCTCGGAGGGTCCGAAAGAATAATACAAATCAACTAATTAACTAACTTAACAAGCTAATTAATTAATTACACAACCAAATCGAAATAAATAACTATTCTAAGTTATTAAAACATTGAAATGGCCTCGAGACGAGGGATGAATGCACGCTCGGACGGCTTCGCTCGGCAATCCATCGCCATGCTCATGCTGCCTCTGTTTACACTGCTCTGCACCTCTGAAAACTTCACAAGTCTCAAGAATGCTCCTGAACCACTCTCTGAGGGTTGTGGGAGGTCACCGGCCAAGTGAAAAGACTACCGGCCATGGGATACTACTCATCGACCACAAATAAAGCTCTCAGCCAACAATTCACGGCCGGCTGGCACTGAAGATGGCCGATCGGCTATCTCTTCCTGCAGAATCCTGTTTTGCTGCAGAAGAGGACAGACAAAGCATGGCAAGGAATTTACAAGACAATTTGCGCATGACCACCCTCCCTATCATGTCATGAACTCAAGGGAGTTTGGCTCTCGACCCTCGGACCATCAATCACGCATTTCAATGCATGATGGCCAAAGGAACCAAGCGTGCAATTTGATATCAAATGAAATGCACACAAACACACAATAGATCCTAACCTCTCTCATGATTGATCGAGAGGCAAGGGATGCAAATATGCAAGCAAAACTAATGCAACATGAACATGTTAAGGTAACAAGCATGCCAAATGCAATGCAACCTAGACAAGCATGCAAGATGGAACATGGATGTTCAAGCATGCAAGGCGAACATGTGACAACATGTGAGGATAGGCAAGCATGTAGCAACATGTGAGGCAAACATGTAACAACATGTTCAAGCAACTTAACAAGAGATACATTCTAAAATGCAATATCACTTAAACATGCAACAACATGTTAATAGGCCAAGTATGCAACAACATGTAGGAATGGTCTTAAATCAAAATGGGCAGCTCTCAAATAAGCCCAAATCAGTGGCCATAATGCTAAGGGATAAGGGACAAAGCCACATACAAACATGCCTGATGATTGGCCTAACACTTAAGCATAAAAGGACAACTTTTAAGAACACTTAAAAGGGATGGAAAGCACGCAAATGCTACAACATTACATGCCCTGAAATGAGGCTAGGAGTGATGCCAAATCACATAAACAAATCAAGCATGACATGCAATAAAGCCCAAAACTTGAAACTTGCCAAAGGACTCAAACCAAGGCTACATGAAGCAAGCCCCAAAGGGCAAGGGGACCTAAAACAGTCCCAAGGAAAGTCTAAACAAGACCAAAAGTGAGCTTGAAACTAGCCAACGCAAGCTAGAACATGATGCCAAAAGCACGAGGCATGCAAGGCTACCAAAGAGATATTACACTACACCTAATGCAACCAAACATGGCATGATTTAGGCAACCAAAATCAGAGGTACGATATATCAAAATAAGTCCAAAAACCCACTTAGATGTCATCCCAAATACCCAAGCATGTTGGCATACACGATGTCACATTTATGAGGCATAAAACACAAACACTTTAAAGCATTAAAGGAACAATAAATGCAAGTATTCAAGCATGCTATATGGACTAAAATAACATTGTAAGTGATGCCAAACCACTGAAATTGTCCAAATAGAGCATGCTAATAACTTGAGCACTCGAAGCCAACAAGCTAGATTACATGGTAGCTATACGAAACAATGCAAACATGACCAAGAAGACCAAAATTAGAGCTTAAGCATGTCGCAACATGGCTAAAAGCTTCATGGAGCTAGGCCAAAACATGCAAGTATAATAGTCTAAATGATAGACACATGTTAAGGCAAATTAAGGGATTACAAGACAAGTATATGGTGCATGCAAGAGACCACTAAACCAACTTGGGATAGAGGTAAATCATGGCAAAATAACACCAAATACCAGCTAAGACATGGCCAACATGAACTTAACAAAGGTGCTCACATATGAGGCAAATATGACAAGTATTGAAGACAACAAGGAGAGGGGATGGCCCTCTCCTTCTTAGGACCTCAAAACACCATCCCCACCACTAAAATCTCTCTGGATTTCAGTGGTGAGAAGACCAATACAAAGTGGTCCCGGAGCTCACAAAAAGGGCACAAAAATGAGGCCAAACAAGGCCTAAGAGGGGATAAACAATCCCAAACACCAAAGTGATCTTAAACAACTATTTTAAGCACTTAAAAACAGAATTTTTATCAGTTATAAGTTAAGCTTAAGAACAGATGCAAGGTAGGCAAAAAGCTTATGCAAAAATGGGGAATAAAGAGGGTAGTTTCTCACCTTTGAAGAACCTCTTCAAGAACACCACTCCAGCACCTTCCTTGGATCAAAACCAGCCCAAAAATCCTAACAACAACTCCTTAGAGCCTCAGCAACCAAGGATGGTGTAATGCTAGGTGTTTGTGTGCAATAGTATGCCCAAAACACCTATTAGAGCACAAAACACACACACAAATACAAAGGGAGGGAACTATAGAGATAGATAGATAGATACAAATTCTCTAACCTAAATTCCACAACCCCTGAGAAGGGAGGAGGGCCTCCCCTCTTATAGAAATCCAATTTCTAAGGCTTCCAAGAGAAGCTAAACAAGAGGCAAATCCCTCCATACACGTGTATGGAAGGGGGCAATTGTGGATGCCAGATAAAATATCTGCCAAAAGCAGATAGAAAGGGGTCGACCAGTAGAAATGGCCGAGTGACCAACAAAGGTGGCCGACCAACCAAATACAATGCCGACCAGCCAACACTGTTGGTCGATGGCAAGGAAACAAGGCCGGTGGCCTTAAGCCATGGCCGGTGAGGTGTGGGGATGGCCAACAAGTCATTCCCTGCCCTCAGAAGCAAAAAAACACAAGTGTTTGGTCCATAACCAAACACAAAACAAACAAGTCGAGAGGTCTTGAGGCAAAGCGTGCGACCGAAACCTCCGAGAACTCAAGACAAACACAAACATGGATGATCATCGAGTCTTCAAACGGTGACGTTCATGTTTTGAGGACGGTCAAAAATAGGGTGTCTACAGTTGCCCCTCTTTGACAGAACTCGAAAGTCATAACAATGACGGGAGTGAATGTCAAAGCCCAGAGACAATCCATTTTTGACAAAGCCGAAGACTTAGACAAAGCATACAAGCTACAAATAAAGATATGCGCCCGAAGGCAGAGGCAAAATGCAAGAACAATGCACAAAACCGAGCATAACGTATGATCATGCAAAGAAAGCTG
Source organism: Camellia lanceoleosa (assembly GCA_025200525.1). Taxonomy (NCBI): domain Eukaryota; kingdom Viridiplantae; phylum Streptophyta; class Magnoliopsida; order Ericales; family Theaceae; genus Camellia; species Camellia lanceoleosa. Next base: position 61,037,933 of record CM045760.1, read on the forward strand.
TAACGAAGCATAACATGCGACAATTTTAAGCTAGCATATACCAAAATACACTACAATGCAGAAAGGATGTAAGAAAATTATACAATTCTCGCTACGTCTCACGCGGAGAACACTAAGAGCGACTGTTGGGGACACCCGAGGTCTTAAACAAGATCCCGACGCATTACACGCGAAAAGAAAAAGAGTGTCATAAGCATTGGAACATGTTCTGAATGCTCTTAACCAAAGAGGGAGAAACACAAGGACATATCCCGGTGTTTCGGAAAGGTATAAGCATTGGAACGTATTCCAAATGCTCTTAACCAAAGAGGGAGAAACATAGGGACATATCCCAGTGTTTCGGAAAGGTATAAGCATTGGAACGTATTCCAAATGCTCTTAACCAAAAAAGGAGAAACATAGGGACATATCCCGGTGTTTCGGAATAAGAAGAGGAGTGCAAAACAATGCAATTGAAAGGGTGCATAACAATGCGAGTGGAATGTGCGTAACAACACAAGTAAAGAGTGCATAACAATGTAGGTGGAAGGGTGCATGACAATGCAACCTAAGATGAATTCCAAACATGCTGAAATTATGTGAGGAAAGGAACACTCTAACCACGCTGAAATCGTGAGAAGAGGGCCGAAAACAACTGCCCAGGTGTGCGCACAACGCAACCTGAGATAAAAACACGCCCAGGGCTGCGTTTTACGCGTCCTGAGATAGCCTCGGAGGACAACGATCCTAAACGCTGCATAGCGTGAAAGGATAAATGATTAGAAAACAACACAAGAATGCAAATAAATGAAATAAGTGCAATGATACGATACATGTTACAACATGTTACAAGCAATGTAGAGCATGATGTTTAGGGAATGCAATAAACAAACAAAGCGGTGTTTTTAGAAAGCACCTCACGGGGTAAGTGGCGGTGAACCGCTCTACTCTGACGGGGATCTCCCCTTCTTGTGTTCTCCGAACACTTACCTTCAACTCACAGTTCAAAGGTTCTGAAATGCTGACAAGTATAACGCCTGCATATAGAAGCCACAGCTGCTGCTCAAACTGCCATTCTGACTTGAAGCAAGCTTGATCTTGAGCTTGAAATAGAGGCACACTCGTACTTCAGAGCATTTGACAAGGCCTGAAGAGGTAGATCCGGAATGCAATCTCGAAATTTTCTGAAGTTGAAACAAACTCAGATGCTCCAAATTTTCTCTCTTTTCTTTTGCTTTGCAGCCTGGAACCTATACAGCTTCAGATATGTCCTGGTTCCACTATTCTAACATGACCTAGGTTGAACCTTGTAGTTTTATGAAAGAACGAATCCTATTTTGCACAAATGTGGAGAACGACACAGCACTCTCAAGCACAAAACGATTCATTTTGAAATTAAGAAATGACTTCTTAACCGGGTATTGAGCCTACGACTGATCACAGCGCAAAATGACTCAACAAAGAAAAAGAAAAGATAAACAACCTAAACACATCGAGAAACACTCGAAACAACTCAAAACAAGAAACGAGACAAAACAAAAGACACAACACTCAGACGTGCACAGGGAGCCTGTTTCTCTGGGTATTGTTCCCTACCCTTTCTTATTTGTGATTCTCACATCACTCGGCCCTCAGGCTCTGTTTTTCTGGAAAAGCCCTTTTCCTCACTTTTTCTCTCCATGCACATCTCTCTATTCTTCAATCTCTCATTTTTCATCCCTCTCTTGGGTGGTTGATGGATAAACAAGAAATTGCGGGCTCTTGCCCCCTAGCCTTCTGCTAGATTCTTCTTCTTTTGCTCACAACAGTGAACTCCCCCACAGAGGGGTTGTGCTACAACTAGGTGTGTGGCCAATCTGCAGCTGACATCGGTTGACGATGCTCTACTACGAAGTTTGGATGTGATTAGATCTGTCTAGAAGAGGGAATGGAATATCCTGCTCCATTCCAGTTCGTGCTTCGCACTTAGCTTGATATCTTGCTGCTTGGAGGATGAGAGAATTTTCAGCATTTTGCTGTTAGTTTCTGTTGTGCCCTTTTCTGGTAGGTACAATGCCCTTCCTGGCAAGTGTGTTGACAATGGGGAAAAGGTGGAACACCTGACTTAACTGTGCCCCTAGTTCATTATTTTGACCATTTTTTGTTTTTGACGTTCTGCTAAAACAATTTTGACCAACATGAGAGTTAGATTAACATGCTTGTTCGATTTTCTGATTTAAAACCATGTAAGTTAGGTTATGAGCACTGAAAATTTTCCTTTTTGGGTCCAAGAAATGATCCAGTTTTGGAAAAATGAAATAATTTTTGAGAGAATTAGTCAACCTCAGTAAAAATTCTCAAAAACTATTTTTTGCAAATGGCCACTGCTCAACCAATACGAAACTCACTTTTGAGATGCACAACCTCAGATCCGAAGGAAAATTACCCCTTGTCTAAATGGCACCACATGGCAACGAAAAGTTGCCCCTTGTTTGAATAGCACCACAGCGCACCGTATAGCAACGAAAGGTTGCCCCTTGTTTGAATAGCACCGCAGCGCACTGTAACCAGTTCTCATAGTAAAGATCACAACCAAACTCTCGGATACAAAGAAGACAAAGATGGTCAAAACCATTACATGGACACAATCGATTTGGAGTATTTTATGGCTGGACTTCAGAATGAAGTTGCCTACGTATCCCAAACATGGGAATCAAGCCTTATGTAGTTCAGGGTTAAGGTACACTCGGGTATTAACCTCTCCTTTTGCGCTCTATCTTTTGCCAAGGCCGCCCTTCTGGGTTTTCAGCCTTGCGAGCTATGTTTTTCTTTTCTTTTCAATTCTTTTCATGTTTTTTTTCATCTTTTCTTTTCATTTTCTTCATTCTTTGCATTTTTTTTTGTTCTTCTTTTTTTTTCCTTTTTTTTTCTTGCTCTAACTTTTGCCTGGGTCGCCCTTCCGGTTTTTCGGCCCAGCGAGCCTCTCAAGGGTAAAAGTGTAGCTTTGTCCATGTTGAATGGTTTTGAAATCTTGAAGTCATCTGAATCCAGGAGAATGGCTGTTGTTCGTTGACGATGTAGGAGTCCCTCCAATGGGGTCTGAATTGCCCCTAGTGTTGTGGATAGGAACTCAGTTGTCCTTCAGCACAAACTTTCTTCTTTCCTCCCTTCTGGGATCTAACATTCTTGCCAGTCTTCATTGATTTGCAGAATGATCCATCTTCGGCTCTTCGAGCATGTCTGATATTTTTTTGCCCCTAGTTCGAGGGGTGCTTCAAATCTGGCCGCACAGGCCTCCTTTGATGGTTGACCATTGAACACTCTGAATTTAAGTCCAAGGTTTGAAAATAAGAGGTCGAGTCTCGAGGCTGAGAGCGATCCTAGGCTGCGCAATCTCAAGAGTGATTCCACACAGGTCTTCGCAGGACCGCGCAAAACATTTTTTGAAATCTTTTAAGAAAGCGACAAATCGCTCGCACTGAAGACAGTGTAGGACCAATCTGGATCAAGCCAGGATCCTTCTTAGTACTTACATTAACAAGCATGATCTCATTCATTAAGGGCTTAGCATGCCTCTCTTTCTCTCAGATGATCAAATTTTGCAAATCCCAAGGAATTCCTTCCTCTTTGTTTTCACCACAGTGGTCAAAATTTTTTTTAAAAAAACTTAGGTCAATGCAATGATTTAAAAGTACAGAAAAGCAAGTGAAAAGCACTGTCGTTTCATACAAGTTTGCTGGCACAACAAGCTCAAAGCAGAAACAAGCACGAAAGCATGAAAACCACAGCTGTTTCATTTAGATCTTTTGGTGTAACTGGCTCCACGGCAGAAACAGACTCAAAAGAAAGTGAAAAGACAAACACAAAACAAAATAGTGATGTCTGAGGTAACACCCCTCGGAATCACTCGACTCCTATACAACAGGACTAACTCGATACAACAAGACAGACCCGAAACAAAAAGACTGACTCAAAACAAAGAGACAGACTCAGAACAACACAACAGAACTGACCCAATACCCAAGCCAAGACGTACAAAAGCTAGCATTCGCAAATGCTCAAAACAGTACGTGCCATACGCCACATTTAGAATAAGCTGAGCGCCGCCCGCAGGTGGTTCAACCCCTGATCACATCACGTTATCCCTCAAGTTCACTGATCCGGTGCCGATAGACTTTACGAGACTGGTGCGGCGATGACCTTGTTGTCAATCAAATTTTGTATCTCGTAACGAAGATGAACGTAACTGTTGGTGTCATGGCCGGTTTGTTGATGGAAAGCACAGTACTTAGCTGGGTCATGCTTTGGAGGGAGAGGATCAGGTAAGGCCATTGTTCTAACGGTTTCAGATGTCCTTTCCTAAGTAGGCCCACTAGAGCTTTTGACAAAGGCATATAAAGTGGGGTGAAAACCCTCTTGCCTCGGGGTAGATAGTCCGAAGTTCGGGGGTTTGGATTAGATGTACCCACAAAGGGGGTGGCTATCTCCGGGGTGGTGGTGACCATTCCAACTTCAGAAGTCCTTGCGGCTACATCCCCACTGGTGGTCGCATTAGAACTGCGTGCATAACCCTTCTTGGGTGACTCTCTTTCGTGGTTAATCAGACCTTGTTTCTTTGCGTCCTCAATCTGTACCCCAATCTCGTGCAAGTCAGCAAAGGTGGGAAGGGGTAAGACTATCATCTTTTGCATCAGCTTGGGTTGGAGGTTGTGCACAACCATCCTTATCTGGTCTTTGTCAACAGGCCTGATGGTCATCATCGAGGCCTTAGCCCTTCACCGGGTTACAAATCGGAGAAACTCTCCTTTGGCTCTTGCCTAGTGGTCTCAAGATCACGGGTTGTAATCTTAATCTGCATATTATAGGAGTATTGAGCTACGAAGGCCTCAACCATTTCCTCCTAGTTTCTCTTGGTAGAGTCTTCCAGCTTTGCGTACCAGATGACTGCGATAGCCGACAGGGTCTGGCCAAACAGGGAAAGCTTCTGCAACCTGGAGAGGCCCATCGGCCTTAAGATATCCGAGAATAGCCGCAAGTGTACCATAGGATCCCGGGACCTGTCAAAACAGTCTATGTGCGGCATCTTAAACCGGTCTGGCAAAGTCACGGCCGAATCAGCATACCTATCCTCAATGTTCGGAATGGACTTCATACCTTCAGATTTCTTGGATAGCTTTTCAAGCTTGCTTACTTTTAGTGCTGTGGGGTCCACTTCGAACTCAAAGGGAGAATCCGGTACGTTGGTGGGTGTGGGTGCCTTGGACAACTGGGGTAAGATTGGGGGCGGAGCTGGCCCTGTTGGGACGTCCGTATCATCCTGGACGTGTATTGTCTCCCCAAGTATGGGAACTCTTGGTGGGGGAGGAACCTGATGTGAAGTAGATACTCCGGTCTACTGCTGCAGCCTAGCGATTAACTCTGCCTGTTGGGCCATGACCTCAGCCTGTTGTTTGGCAAATTTTGCTTGACGAGCAGCATCCTGCTGCATGGCTTTCATACTCTCCTGGAGCTGACGCATCATCTTTTCCATTCCTGCCATAGAGTGCTGGTTTATCTGAATAACCGGTATATCTATCCTGAGTAGCGAGACCTCGATTTGTTGCCTCTAGCAAAGGAACACTGATTGCCCTTGAACCGAATCTCTGACCTGACAAAGTCTATTAGCACAAGTCCGATGAACCTTGGGGGATATTAGAGCCTTCCGAAGCTACGGTTCTAGGACTACCTTAGCAAAAGAGAAAACAGAGAGCATCTCAGCTTGATTTCACTAGAACGGACATGAGCATAGCTGAATGACTGTGCTCTCTACTGAATTCTACCCAAAACTCTACCTGTGAACTGATACCCTCAGGTAAAACTGATTCCATGAATCTGATGCCCGCAGGCCTGATACCTAGACTTGCAAACTGATACATGCATTCATGTAAAGGCACACTCTAAAAGCACATAGTAAGCAAATGAGAACCAAAAACACGCCTATGTTGGGGTAGGGTTTCCCTGTCCTATTTTGTCAGGAGCTAGGGTTTCACTACGCATGCAGCGGTTTTAAACAACCTTATAATCGGGTAAGCAATCTGTCCTAGTTTTCACTATGGATTCCGAACATGCACTAGGTCGAATGGTCAAAAAGGATGCCCCGGTAAAAATCGGGGTTTGTGTTCCCGTCGTGGCAGAGCCTGCAACCGGTCAGCCTTATGGCACGCTTCTCGAAGCGAGCCTCCGACAAACCGTTCAGGAATAGCATACGGCAAACACGGTGTCCTAGGCGCACCAATGCAAATGCAATACAAAGAAACACGTAAGTGTAATCAAAACAAGATATCATGAGTTCGAATCAAGTTCTTTAACTCCCCAGCGGAGTCGCCAAAAACTGTAGACGTCCCCAAACGTCTCGGGACAAATTCCGTTTTGTTCATTTAGGGCTCACTATAGTTCGGACTCAAATGTCACGGTTCTTAATCTAATCTCGCAAAGTGCAATGCAAGACTGATAAATCACCAAAGAGTCCAAATCCGGCAAATCGTTTTGGAAAACTGATTTTTTAGAATGAAGAGCCAAACATGGACTACTTTGCCAGATACAGAATCGCCACCTAAATATTTTATTTTGCGGGGATTTAGGAAACCCTAACTCGTGCCTAAGTCCACGTGTCCGTCATCACCAAAGTTGTCTCGGCTCAGGAACTTGGGTACGATTGGGGAAGGTCACTTCGTGAGCACCGCCACTCACCCGATCAAAAATCAGCCTGTACTAAATATGATATCTTGTTTTTAAAAGCACATGCGTTCTTATTCCGGTCATTAGCCTAGAATTACTATGTGATGCGCACAGCATACAAGTATCGACTAGAATGCCTAAGTTGGAACAAAGCATCGCATATCCGTTTGTTTTAAAAATGGATTGAAGTTTGCTACTCGCAAGTAGGCTAAAACACGGGTTTCGATGAATTATTCCAATTCAAGAAACCCAACCTTCACCCACAGGCATTCAGGTAGTTTATATCACATAAGCAGTTAGCCTCATGGCAAGCATGCTTTCATGACAGTCAATAACACACATGCAGTATGCTAAAGCGTAAACACTCACAGTGTACCCGAGCCAAAACAGAAACTAGTTAGTAATCAATGCATGATCCTAGTTTATGTTAAAATGGCTAATGCATCACATACAAAATGCGACTAGGATAAGCTCGGCTAATCTAAGCATGGCATGTGAAATGCGACAACTCGATGCACGTATTCAAGTTGGAATTGAAATACTATGCGGTTAGTATGATGCGCCGAGCCCGGTGCATGCAATACAAACGAATGGATGCACACATGCGAGCATAAGGATGCTAATTGAAACATGCCCTAAACTAACCATCAAAAGCAGGTAAGTAAAAGGGAGAAAGACGTGGGGTTGGAAGACAATCACACACTCACGCACACTTATTACACAATTGCGCCCTCTCTCGTAGGGTCCAAAAGAATAATACAAATTAACTAATTAACTAACTTTACAAGCTAATTAATTAATTACACAACCAAATCAAAATAAATAACTATTCTAAGTTATTAAAACACTGAAATGGCCTCGAGACGAGGGATGAATGCACGCTCGGACGGCTTCGCTCGAAAATCCATCACCATGCTCATGCTGCCTCTGTTTACACTGCTCTGCACCTCTGAAAACTTCACAATTCTCAAGACTGCTCCTGAACCACTCTCTGAGGGTTGTGGGAGGTCACCGGCCAAGTGAAAAGACTATCGGCCATGGGATACTGCTCATCGACCACAAATAAAGCTCTCGGCCAACAATTCATGGCCGGCCGGCACTGAAGATGGCCGACCAGCCATCTTTTCCTACAGAATCCTGTTTTGCTGCAGTAAAGGACAGATAGAGCATAACAAGGAATTTACAAGACAATTTGCGCACGACCACCCTCCCTATCATGTCATGAACTCAAGGGAGTTTGGCTCTCGACCCTCGGACCATCAATCACGCATTTCAATGCATGATGGCCAAAGGAGCCAAGCGTGCAATTTGATATCAAATGAAATGCACACAAACACACAATAGATCCTAACCTCTCTCATGATTGATCGAGAGGCAAGGGATGCAAATATGCAAGCAAAACTAATGCAACATGAACATGTTAGGGTAACAAACATGCCAAATGCAATGCAACCTAGACAAGCATGCAAGATGGAGCATGGAAGTTCAAGCATGCAAGGCGAACATGTGACAACATGTGAGGATAGGCAAGCATGTAGCAACATGTGAGGCAAACATGTAACAACATGTTCAAGCAACTTAACAAGAGATACATGCTAAAATGCAATATCACTTAAACATGCAACAACATGTTAATAGGCCAAGTATGCAACAACATATTAATAGGCCAAGTATGCAACAACATGCAGGGCAAGCATGCAACAACATGCGGGAATGGTCTTAAACCAAAATGGGCAGCTCTCAAATAAGCCCAAATCAGTGGCCATAATGCTAAGGGATAAGGGACAAAGCCACATACAAACATGCCTGATGATTGGCCTAACACTTAAGCATAAAAGGGCAACTTTTAAGAACACTTAAAAGGGATGGAAAGCATGCAAATGCTACAACATTACATGCCCTGAAATGAGGCTAGGAGTGATGCCAAATCACATAAACAAATCAAGCATGACATGCAATAAAGCCCAAAATTTGAAACTAACCAAAGGACTCAAACCAAGGCTATATGAAGCAAGCCCCAAAGGGGCAAGGGGACCTAAGTCTAAACAAGACCAAAAGTGAGCTTGAAACTAGCCAACGCAAGCTAGAACATGATGCCAAAAACACGAGGCATGCAAGGCTACCAAAGAGATATTACACTACACCTAATACAACTAAACATGGCAAGATTTAGGCAACCAAAATTAGAGGTACGACATATCAAAATGAGCCCAAAAACCCACTTAGATGTCATCCCAAATACCCAAGCATGTTGGCATACATGATGCCACATTTATGAGGCATAAAACACATACACTTTAAAGCATTAAAGGAACAATAAATGCAAGTATTCAAGCATGCTATATGGACTGAAATGACATTGTAAGTGATGCCAAACCACTGAAATTGTCCAAATAGAGCATGCTAATGACTTGAGCACCCGAAGCTAACAAGCTAGATTACATGGTAGCTATACAAAACAATGCAAGCATGACCAAGAAGACCAAAATCAGAGCTTAAGCATGTCGCAACATGGCTAAAAGCTTCATGGAGCTAGGCCAAAACATGCAAGCATAATAGTCTAAGTGTTAGGCACATGTTAAGGCAAATTAAGGGATTACAAGACAAGTATATGGTGCATGCAAGAGACCACTAAACCAACTTTGAATAGAGGTAAATCATGGCAAAATAACACCAAATACCAGCTAAGACATGGCCAACATGAACTTAATAAAGGTGCTCACATATGAGGCAAATATGACAAGTATTGAAGACAACAAGGAGAGGGGATGACCCTCTCTATCTTAGGACCTCAAAACACCATCCTCAGGGGGATTTCAGTGGTGAGAAGACCAATACAAAGTGGTCCCGGAGCTCACAAAAAGGGCACAAAAATGAGGCCAAACAAGGCCTAAGAGGGGATAAACAACCCCAAACACCAAAGTGATCTTAAACAACTATTTTAAGCACTTACAAACAAAATTTTTATCAGTTATAAGTTAAGCTTAAGAACAGATGCAAGGTAGGCAAAAAGCTTATGCAAAAATGGGGAATAAAGAGGGTAGTTTCTCACCTTTGAAGAACCTCTTCAAGAACACCACTCCAGCACCTTCCTTGGATCAAAACCAGCCCAAAAATCCTAACAACAACTCCTTAGAGCCTCAGCAACCAAGGATAGTGTAATGCTAGGTGTTTGTGTGCAATAATGTGAACAAAACACCTATTAGAGCACAAAACACACACACAAATACAAAGGGAGAGAACTATAAAGATAGATAGATAGATACAAATTCTCTAACCTAAATTCCACAACCCCTGAGAAGGGAGGAGGGCCTCCCCTCTTATAGAAATCCAATTTCTAAGGCTTCCAAGAGAAGCTAAACAAGAGGCAAATCCCTCCATACACGTGTATGGAGAGGGGCAATTGTGGATGCCAGCTGTGACAGCTGGCATAAAATATCTGCTAAAAGCAGATAGAAAGGGGTCAACCAGTAGAAATGGCCGAGTGACCAATAAAGGTGGCCGACCGACCAATTACAATGCCGACCAGCCAACACTATTGGCCGATGGCAAGGAAACAGGGCCGGTGGCCTCAAGCCATGGCCGGTGAGGTGTGAGGATGGCCAACAAGTCATTCCCTGCCCTAAGAAGGAAAAAAACACAAGTGTTTGGTCCACAACCAAACACAAAACAAACAAGTCAAGAGGTCTTGAGGCAAGGCGTGCGGCCGAAACCTCCGAGAACTCAAGACGAACACAAACATGGATGATCACCGAGTGTTCAAACGATAACGTTCAAGTCTTGAGGACGGTAAAAAATGGGGTGTCTACACAGTGTAATGCCTCTTTCATGCCCAAAGTAACTTGTGATTTGAGCCATCTTTCCTTTAGAGGACATTCACCCATGGACTTAATGGATTAAAGGATGATTTGGTAATTAAAATGGGTGAACAAAATTGACAAGTAAAAGTGATAAGAAAATCATGTCTTTGTGTTGCATTGCATGTATTCAAACCGGACATTAGTTTGAACACAAGCAAAATGGGACATTTCATACTCAAAAGTGATAAAATATGTCATTTTCCTTGGTCACCATTGCCCTTGATCGTTCATGACAAGGTAGTGGTAATTTGAGTCTTATTTGTGCACTTATTGAAATTGTACAACTTGGATCTTTGGCCATCATGCAATGAAATTGCTTGATTAGTGGTTTTGGATCCAAATGTGTCACTCATTTGAGGTTTTGAGATGATAAGGAGAGGTACAGTACAAACAAACTGTAATAACCCGGCCCTTTAATATGCTTTCTGGTATGCTTTCGGTCTCTTATTAGGTGTACTTATATGTTTAATGTAAAATTCCTTGTGAAATTAAGTTTAATTGTGTGAATTATATGATTATGGGTTTATATCTGTTAATTAGGAGAAAGATCTGTTACAATTGCGATGTTTGAATTAGTAATTAGAAGCCTTAGAAGCTTGATAACTCAAAATTGACCTTATAATTGTGATAAACATGATTTTTAGATCATAATGTGAATTTTTGTAAAAATTTGATTCGGAATGATTAAATCAATTAATTTGTAATCAATCCTTAAATAACCTTATTGAACTCTTGACTTGGTAACTTCTATCACTTAAAAAAAAATATCTCTCGAGAGAAGGAGGGAGTGTAGAGAGGGAGAGAAAGGATAGAAGGTTTCAACAAGGAAGAGGATTAAAGAATTGAAAAGGGAACTTAGAGATTTGAGTTTAAGGTCACATCCAAGAAGGGACTATCACTCTGCCACAACACTGTGAGTAATAGTACTGTAGTGATATGCTTATTGCTGCTAATAGTTATCGTTAGCATACCGTTAATCGTGAATGAGCTATGTCTCTATATAATGAACAATTGGAAAACTCATGTATGATATTAGACAATGATATACTTATAGACCTGAGGTTGTTTTGTTTTGCTATTGCTGGGCCTGAGGCCGTTCAGATATAAGTTACATTTGATGACAGCCTGAGACTGGGGGAGGTGATGACATGTCGATGTCTTATTGAGTCTAATATGATTTGAATTGATTATGAATCATGGCCTAAGGCCGAGGGGGGTAGTGTACATATCGATGTTCTACCTACCCTCTAGTGTGCAAACAACTGTTGATATGTGGGCCTGAGGCCGTTCTGTATGATATGTGGGCCCGAGGTCGTTCTATATAATGTTGGGCCAGAGGCTGTTCTGCATTACTATTGGGCCCAAGGCCGTTTTGGAAATGGTTACGGAACAAGATCGGATATCTGAATTCATGTACTCATATACGGTGTGATTTATGTTATTCATTTGAATTACCTACATACTATTATTCACTGAGTTTTGCTTACTCCGTGTTATATATGTCCCTGTAGGTAATCAGCTTGGAGGTCAGTCCTAGTCTAGCCTAGGCAGCTTTTCTTTTGTTTACCCCACTGTGTCTAAGCAGTTAAATGAAGCTATTCATTTTTGTGGAATTCCTTTTATAGCTCTTAACATTGGTCACTAGCCTTTTGTTAAATGTTGATAGACATGTACAACTTTCATCACCGATGTTTTGGTTATACCCCCAGTTACGGGGTTGGGATTGTATATAAGTATGTAGATAGTTGTTACTTATGTATATGCTTCTTCATGTGTTGGGTTATGCGATAAAATGTTTGTGATCCTGGCATTTAAACACTGGCTCAATGGATGTCATTTTCAAGTTACGAATTGCATCTGTTTAAGCCCCCGTATTATATGAGCTGGTCATGCCTTTAGCTAGTGAGTTTTGAGACCCGTTATGGGTCGGTCATGCCCAAATTTTTAGGGGCGGGTTTGGGGTATGACAAGTGGTATCAGAGCACGAGTTGCTATCTCACACACGGATCCATTGAGTCTTAGGATGTCTAGAAAAGACTTAGGTTTCATCCATAATGTTTTTGGTGCCTATGACGTAATTTATAGCAACATGATTTGTCTATGTAACATCTATTGACAAGTATATCGAAATGGTTATTATCTGTGTTTACCTGTATATCTTTTGTGTATATTGTAATTGATTGTTATGTAGATCGTGGTACGAACAAGGATTGATGATTTGGAGGACTCTACCTCCGCCCGGTTAGACAGAATGGAAAGAATGATTATGGAAATGGCGGAAACTCTACGGCAACAACAACAACAACAACAACAACAGCAGCAACAACCGCCACCGCCACCGCCACCGATATCTCTGCCTATGATGCAAGATCATCATGATGAGGACCGAACCATCACTCTCACAAAAGAATTCAAGAAGATGAAGCCACCAATATTTAAAGGGTGAATTGAACCGATGAAAGCAGAGGCATGGGTATTGAGAGTGGAAAAGTTATTTGAGGTATTTCCATGCACTGAAGCTCAGAAGGTACAACTGGCTGCTTTCACTCATGAAGACGAGGCCCGTAGATGGTGGATGCTTACAAGAGTTGAACATCAAGGGTTGACTTGGACCCGATTTCTGGAACTCTTTTATGATAAGTATTTTCCGCAGGGTATGCGGGATAAGAAGGTGACTGAGTTTGAAACTCTGAGGCAATGGAACAAAATTGTTACGGAGTATGAAGCTCAATTCGCAAGCTCGGTTTGCACCTCATATGGTGGATACAGAATACAAGAAGGCGAGAAAGTTTGAGGGGGGATTACGGAATGCTATCTTCGACCGAATCAATGTGTTGAAGTTACCTACGTATGTTGATGTGCTAGAGAAGGCTGTTATGGTAGAGGGGAATATTTGCTACATAGAATCGAATTTCTGAGTGGAAGGGGAAGAGGCAGACTACTTAAGTTTCAAAGGGGCCACCGACACCACCAAATAAGAAATTGAATTTGGGAGATTCTAATGCTTCCACCCCTACTTAAGACTCGGCACCTACTTGTCTGGATTGTGGAAGAAGACATCGTGGAACTTGTTATCGAGTGATCGGGGCATGCTTTAAGTGTGGCAAGATGGGTCATTTGGTAAAAGATTGTCCTCAAAGGGATCGACAAAATGGGAATCAAACCACTACTAGTTTAGCAAGTTCAACACCGATTCCAAGCACAAAGTCAGTTGCAAAAACCACCAATAATAAAGATACCGCTAAACAAGGAAGGGTGTTCACATTGGTTCTGGGCGATGTGCAAAATGCTACAGCAGTGGTGTCAGGTACATTTACTATTCACGGTCATTCTGCTCATGTGTTGTTTGATTCAGACTCTACACACTCCTTTGTGTCAAAAGTATTCGTCCAAAATTTAAATAGGCCTGTAGAATTACTACCTTATGTGTTGTGTGTGTCTTCACCGTTGGGCGATTCTATGGCTTGTACATCTATTTATTTTGCTTGTGAACTCTCAATCGGGGACACCCGGGTATATGCCAACTTGCTACCTCTTGACATCACTCATTTTGATATTATTTTGGGAATGGATTGGTTAAGTGAGTATCAAGCAACTATTGATTATATGACCAAGAAAATCAGTTTCCACCCTCCAGGACAATTAGAGTTTACTTTCAAGGGGCATGGAGTGATCTCTCCACCTTACTTAATTTCTACAATGAAGGCATGCAAATTATTACAGAAAAGAGTGTCAGAGGTATTTATGCAATGTCTTAGAGGGGCAATCAATGAATGGGGGTGTTGATATGATTCCAATTGTCTGTGAATTTCTGGATGTTTTCCCGGAAGAGCTACCAGGAGAATTAGTGGATCGTGAAACCGAGTTAAAAATTGAAGTGGTGCCAGGAACTCAACCCATCTCTAAAACTCCTTATAGGATGTCACCGGTTGAGATGAAAGAGTTAAAAGCTCAGTTACAAGAGTTACTTGATAGAGGGTTCATTCGCCCGAGCGTGTCACCTTGGGGAGCACCAGTCCTTTTTGTGAAGAAGAAAAATGGGACTCTTTGATTATGTGTGGATTACAGGGAGCTTAACAAAGTAACAATCAAGAATAAGTACCCATTACCTAGGATCGATGATTTGTTTGACCAGTTACAGGGGGCACAAGTCTTTTCAAAAATTGATTTGCAATCCAGATATCACCAACTGAAGGTTAAAGCTGATGATGTTGAGAAAACTGTTTTTCGAACCCGGTACGGTCACTATGAATTCTTGGTTATGCCCTTTGGAGTTACCAATGCACCGGCAGCATTTATGGATTTAATGAATCACATTTTCAAGCCCTACCTGGATGAGTTTGTAGTGGTGTTTATCGACGATATCCTTATTTATTCAAAGAATGCAGAAGCTCATGAGAATCATCTTCGTTTAATTCTTCAGACGCTTCGGGATAAGAAATTGTATGCAAAGTTAAAGGAATGTGAGTTTTGGCTACATGAAGTGGGGTTCTTGGGACATGTGATAACGAAGGAAGGTGTATCTGTTGATCCACACAAGATTGAAACGATCGTAAATTGGCCAACTCCTACTAATGTGGTTGAAGTGCATAACTTCTTGGGATTAGCTGAGTTCTACCGGAGGTTTGTTAAAGATTTCTCCAAAATTGTTGTGCCACTTACCCAATTAACTTAGAAGGGGGTTTTGTTTGAATGGTCGAAACAGCAGGAATCTACCTTTCAGGAGTTAAAAACAAGGTTAACTACCGCACCGGTTCTTGCCTTACCATTTGGCACTGAAGGATTCGTAATCTACAGTGATGCTTCTCATAAAGGACTAGGTTGTGTACTTATGCAAAATGGGAGAGTCATTGCCTACGCCTCTTGTCAACTTAAACCCCATGAGAAGAACTACCCCACACATGATCTGGAACTAGCAGCAGTGGTCTTTGCTTTAAAGATATGGCGAAATTATTTATATGGCACTACTTGTGAAGTCTACACCGATCATAAGAGTCTCAAGTACCTTTTTACCCAAAAGGAGTTGAATATGCAACAGCGACGGTGGTTGGAACTTATTAAGGACTATGATTTGCAGATCCATTACCATTCCGGTAAAGCCAATACTGTAGCAGACGCTCTTAGTCGAAAATGTATGGGAAACTTGGCGAACCTGCCCACACAACGGAAGGAATTACTACTTGAATTGGAAAGGATGAACGTAGACGTTGTGACATAGAAACGAGATGCTATGGTAGCAGCAGTGACAGCCTAACCAATATTAATTGAAGAAATCAAGCAATGGCAGTTTGAGGATGAATTCTTAAGGAAGATCTATGATGAAATAGTAACAAAACCAAGACCCGAATTCGACCTTATAGATTCGGTGCTCAAATTTCAAGGCAGATTATGTGTTCCCAATGTGTAAGAAATTAAGAAGAACTTGATGAAAGAAACACATGCCTCCAGATTTTCAATACATCCCGGAAGTACCAAGATGTATCGAGATTTAAGACAGAACTTTTGGTGGCCAAACATGAAGAAAGAGATCATAGAATTCGTCTCAAAATGTTTGCAATGTCAACAGGTAAAGGTAGAACATCAGAGACCGACAGGGTTGCTTCAACCCTTTCCAATTCCGGAGTGGAAGTGGGAACATCTAACTATGGACTTTATCGTGGGTTTGCCATGAACACCTCGGAGTATGAATTCTATATGGGTCGTAGTGGATTGGTTAACCAAATCTGCTCATTTCCTACCTATGAAAACTCAGTACAATGCAGATAAACTTGCGGTGATTTATGTAAATGAAATTGTAAGACTTCATGGTGTTCCAATCTCAATTGTGTCAAACAAGGATCCGAAGTTTGTGTTGAGATTTTAGCAAAGTTTAGAGAATGCTATGGGGACAGAGTTAAAATTTAGTACAACCTTTCACCCTCAGATAGATGGGCAATCCAAGAGAACAATACAAACATTCGAAGATATGTTACGAATGTGCGTTCTAGACTTTCAAGGAAATTGGGAAATTCATCTACGATTGGTGGAGTTCGCATACAATAATAGTTACCGCTCGAGCATTGGAATGGCCCCTTATGAAGCTTTATCCGGAAGACCATGTCGTTCCCCCGTGTGTTGGGCCGAAATTGGAGATAGACCATTGTTAGGGCCTAAAATTGTATAGCTGACGACCGAAAAGATTAAAGTTATCTAAGAAAGACTGAGAACTGCTCAAAGTAGACAAAAGAGTTATGCGGACCACCGACGAAGAGATTTGGAATTTGATGTAGGTACCTACGTTTTTGTGAAAGTCACTCCGATGAAGGGACACTCGTGATTCAGTAAAAGGGGTAAGTTAACACCCCGATATGTCGATCCGTTCCAAATTCTAGAGAAAGTGGGTCCGGTAGCTTATCGAGTTGCTCTTCCACTAAGTATGAGCCAAGTCCATAATGTATTTCATGTATCTATGCTTCGAGGGTACCCCCCAGATCCGTCTCATGTCATAGACTACCATCAAATTACAATTGATGACAAATTAACCTATGAAGAAAAGCCAATTCAGATTTTAGATCGGCAAGTGAGACAACTACGAAATCGAGAAATCCTGATGGTAAAAGTTGAATGGCAAGAACATTACGGGACCGAAGCCACTTGGGAAAAAGAAGAGGAAATGCCACACCAATATCCCGAATTATTCCTAACATAAGGTAAAACAAGTTTGGGGGACCAAACTTATTTAAGGGGGGGAGAGTGTAATAACCCGACCCTTTAATATGCTTTCTGGTATGCTTTCGGTCTCTTATTAGGTGCACTTATATGTTGAATGTAAAATTCCATGTGAAATTAAGTTTAATTGTGTGAATTATATGATTATGGGTTTATGTCTGTTAATTAGGAGAAAAATATGTTACAATTGCGATGTTTGAATCAGTAATTGGAAGCCTTTGAAGCTTGATAACTCAAAATTGACCTTATAATTGTGATAAGCATGATTTTTAGATCATAATGTGAATTTTTGTAAAAATTTGATTTGGAATGATTAAATCGATTAATTTGTAATCAATCCTTAAATAACCCTATTGAACTCTTGACTTGGTAACTTCTATCACTTAAAAAAAAACATCTCCTGAGAGATGGAGGGAGTGTGGAGAGAGAGAGAAATGAAAGAAGGTTTCAACAAGGAAGAGGATTGAAAAATTGAAAAGGGAACTTAGAGATTTGAGTTCAAGGTCACATCCAAGAAGGGACTATCACTCCGCCATAGCACTGTGAGTAATAGTACTGTAGTGATATGCTTATTGTTGCTAATAGTTATCGTTAGCATACCGTTAATAGTGAATGAGCTATGTCTCTATATAATGAACAATTGGAAAACTCAGGTGTAATATTGGACAATGATATACTTATGGACCTGAGGTCGTTCTATTTTGCTATTGTTGGGCCTGAGGCCGTTTAGATATAAGTTACATTTGATTACAGCCTAAGACTGGGGAAGATGATAACATGTCGATGTCTCATTGAGTCTAATACGATTTGAATTGGTTATGAATCATAGGCTAAGGCCGAGGGGGGTAGTGTACATGTCGATGTTCTACCTACCCTCTAGTGTGCAAACAACTGTTGATATGTGGACCTGAGGCCGTTCTGTATGATATGTGGGCCCGAGGCCGTTCTATATAATATTGGGCCAGAGGCCGTTCTGCATTACTATTGGGCCCAAGGCCATTTTGGAAATGGTTACAAAACAATATCGGATATCTGAATTCATGTACTCATATACGGTGTGATTTATGTTATTCACTTGAATTACCTACATACTATTATTCACTGAGCTTTGCTTACTCCGTGTTATGTATGTCCCTGTAGGTAATCAGCTTGGAGGTCAGTCCTAGTCTAGCCTAGACAGCTTTTCTTTTGTTAACCCCGCTATGTCCAAGCAGTTAAATGAAGCTATTCATTTTTGTGGAATTCCTTTTATAGCTCTTAACATTGGTTACTAGCCTTTTGTTAAATGTTGATAGACATATATAACTTTCATCACCGATGTTTTGGTTATACCCCCAGTTATGGGGTTGGGATTGTATATAAGTATGTATATAGTTGTTACTTATGTATATGCTTCTTTATGTGTTGGGTTATGCGATAAAATGTTTGTGATCCTGGCATTTAAACACTGGCTCAATAGATGTCATTTTCAAGTTACAAATTGCTTCCGTTTAGGCCCTCGTATTATATGAGCTGGTTATGCCTCTAGCTAGTGAGTTTTGAGACCTGTTATGGGTCGGTCATGCCCAAACTTTTAGGGGCGGGTTTGGGGTGTGACACAAACCCTTGGAAAAACCTTCATTTTGCTCTGTTTGTGCTCTGTTACAGTATGGTGACCTAGAGCATCAGTAACCGGCAGTGCCTTATCAATGGCCGACAAGGCTTCATTTCTAGCCAGCAGTGCACCTCTCTGGCCAGCAGATAGCCGGCAGCAACCATCCATGGCCGGCAGGCCACTAGTGTAACCCTCAGCAAAGATTTGGTAAGATGGAGCAAAAAGTTTTTGAAGTATGCTCAACTCTGCAAACAGAGCCTTTCGAGAGCAAAACGGAGGACTTTTCAAGGCGAAAACCAAGCACATGCATCTTCCGCTTCCCGAGGCAGAGCAGTGGCAGCATAGTTTAATGTCTTGCATGCTTAGTTAGTGTACATTTGCTTTGTAATTTAATTAATTAGTTTGCTAATTAGTTAAGTGTTGTAATAATTAGTAATTAGTTTGCTAGTTATTCATTTGATTTGTAATAATTAGTCTAATTAGCTTAATTAGATTAGTTTAATTAGCTTAGCTTAGATTAGCTTAGCCTATTCATTCGAACCCTCATTCGCGAGGGCGTAATGTTATAATAAGTGTGCGTATGTGTGTGTATGTTTTCCAACCCCACGTCTTTCTCTCTTTTATTTAACCGCTTTCGATGGTTAGATTAGGGATCATATTTCGATTAGCATATCGCATGCTTGCATCCATTCATCTAGTCTTGCATACATCGAGGCTCGACGCATTATTCAAACTGCATCATCATTTCAATATCTTATTTGAATACGTGTTTAATCGCATGTTGTTCAAATCAATCCATATGCCATGTTAGTAGCCGATCCTATTAATTGCATATTACATGCGTTGCATTAAACACTTAACACAGTTAGGATCATGCATCTTTCTAACTAGTTTTTGTTTTAGCTCGGAGTACTAGGTGAGTTTTACGCTTTAGCATACTTATATAAGTGTGAATGTTGCTATGATTAGCATGCTTGCCATGAGGTTATGTGCTTAAATGCTAAACTGCATGAATGCCTATAGTTGAAGGCTTATTGTTTGAATTGGAACGATTTAACGAATGTGTGTTTTAATCCTACTTTGTTGAGTGGCAAATCATGTTGTAAGCCCACTGTGTTTGGTGGAAAAACGCATCTTTAAGCCCACTTGATGTGGCAAATTCAAACCCTTTTCGCAAACAAACATGACTTAAAATGTTCAAATTCTTGCGATTTAGTCTATACTTGTATGCGTGCGCATCACATAGTAAGGTTAGCTTAATAACCGGAATAAGAACGGATAATGTTTATGAAATATCATATCATGATTAGTAGAGGTCGATCTTTGATCGAGCAAGCATGGGTGCTCATTTCAGGACCTTCCCCTCTCGTACCCAAGTTCCCGAGCCGAGGCAACTTTGGTGATGACGGACACGTGGCCTTTGGCACGAGTCAGGGTTTCCTAAATTTCTCCAAAATAAAAAAATATATTTAGGTGGCGACTCTGTATCTGGCAAAGCAGTCTAATTTTGGCATTATTTGATTTTAAATCAATTTTCCAAAAAGATTTGCCGGATTTGGACTCTTTGGTGATTATCAGTTTCACATTTCACTTTCTGAGATTAGATTCAGAACTACGGGAGTCTGAACTGTGAGGCCTTTCATTTCAAACCTTCCGAAAGAGGGTGCGAAAAAGGTGAGTCTACAGGCTAATATGACTTAGAGTTTAGGCCCAGAACAGAAATTAAGGGCCAGGTTTTGGCTGAGTTCACACTTGGTGCCATCCCACGTCGGACTCCGTTGAGCAGCGGCTTGGGATGCCCAGAAGAGCAAGAATAAACCCAGCTGGGGCCAAAAAACCTAACTCAAGCAAAACAAAAGAAAGAAGAGAAACCAAAGCCCTGCGATATCTACATAGGTGACTCTTTTCGCCTGTTTGTTGATGGAAGTTCACACCGTCAAAGAGCGGGGGCAGGAGTAGTGTTAGTACGCCAAATGGGCAAATGCTAGAACAGTCTATTCATTTGGGGCTCAAGGCCTCGAACAATGAAGCAGAGTATAAGGCATTGATTGCAGGGTTAAAGCTAGCAGCAGCAATGGAAGCCGATGAGGTGGTAGTCTTCTGTGACTCCCAACTAATTGTGAATTAGGCTACATGTGAGTATGCAGCCCGAGATGAAAGAATGATAGCCTATGTTAAAGAAGTTGTTAGACTGCTAGCATTGTTCCAGGATTGCCGGCTACAATAGGTTAGCCGAGATAATAACAGCCATGCCGATGCCTTGGCTAACCTGGTTAGAGCAATGAAATCAGGGGAGGCAAGGATAATAATGGTTAATTATTTGTCAGGACCAAGTGTGGAACCACTAATCACAGAGTACGAAGCAATGTGTGTGGAAATGGGTCCAAGTTGGATGGATACAATAGTGATGTTCGTTTAGGATGGCAAGCTGCCAGATGACAGAAAAAAGGCATATAAGACCAGGTTGAAATCGGCCAGGTTCAGCCTAACAACAGATAGCCATCTCTACAGGAAATCCTTCACTGGTCCCCTTTTGAGATGTGTGCATCTCTCCCAAGTTGAAGACTTCTTGTATGAAATACATGAAAGAGTATGTGGAAGCCATGCTGGAGGCAAATCATTTGCTCATAGGGCCATTATTTAGAGGTACTGGTGGCCCTACATGCAAAAGGATGCTGAAACATCAGAAAGTGTGAGAAGTGTCAAAGGTTTGCGCCTTTGATACATCAACCAGTAGCATATTTGAACCCAGTAGCCAACCCTTGGCCATTTGCCCAGTGGGGCATGGATCTTGTTAGACAGCTGCCTCAAGCAACTGGGCAAAGGAAGTTTCTGCTGGTAGCAACTGACTACTTTACAAAGTGGGTAGAAGCTGAACCCCTTGCGAAGATTCGAGATATTGATGTGAAGAACATATGAAAGAACATCATCACTAGGTTTGGGATCCCAAGGGAAATAATAGAGGGCAATAATAGTAGACAATGGTACACAGTTTAACAGTAAGCCAAAAGTTTATATGCAAAGTATAAAATCAAGAACTACTGCTCTACTCCAAGTTTCCCTCAGAGCAATGGTCAAACAGAAGCATCCAATAAGACTATCTTGGATGGGATCAAAAAGAAGCTGGAAGCAGCAAAGGGAAAATGGGTGGAAGAGTTACCCAATGTACTTTGGGCATATCGGACTACGTCAAGAAGATCAACTGGGGAGTCTCCATTTGCCATGGCTTATGGCACTAAAGTAGTTATCCCACTAGAAGTCGGCATCCCTGGGATTAGAACCTAGGGAGTAGAGAATGGGACTAATGTGGCCTTCCTGGCCCGAGATCTAGACCTGTTATAGGAGAAAAGAGAGAGAGCAGCAATTCGGCTGGGGGTATACCAGCAACAACTCACTAGGGCTTACAACAAGAAGGTCAACCCAAGAGAGTTTAAGGTTGGGGACCTAGTCCTAAGAAAGGTTGTCGGCAATAAGAAGGATCCCAAGGAGGGAAAACTAGGAGAGGCCTTATAGGATCATCTCAGTTGCCTGCAATGGGGCATATCGGCTTGAAGACACTAAAGGCAAAGAGTTGCCAAGACCCTAGAACACTTATAACTTGAAGTTTTTTTATCATTAGTTTTTTGTTTTTGCAAAGTTTATGTCATAATTTTATTAGCTGAAGTAATAATAAAATGTTAGTTTGATTTTTGAATTTGAAATTTGTGCGATAGGACTAACTAATCCTATGACAATGTTTCTGAATGAAACATAACGAATAACTTAGACTTATTATATGGTAGAGTTGAATTATACTTGCATATAATAGAGTTCAACTAAGTTGGCGATGTTTCTGAACGAAACATGACGAATAACTTAGACTTATTATATGGCAAAGTTGAATTATGCTTGCATATAATAGAGTTGAACTAAGTTGGTGATGTTTCCGAATGAAACATGATGAATAACTTAGACTTATTATATGGTAGAGTTGAATTATACTTGCATATAATAGAGTTGAACTAAGTTAAATTAACCGAGACTTGCCATGTCAGCAGAGTTAAACTCGGAATGGAACTAAGTTCATTTTAGAGAAACCAAGGGTGAACACCTCGGTTAGTCATTGTTTGAATTTGACTTCGGCGACAGACCATAAAAGCATAATGTAAACTTAAGTGGAACTTAGGTTCACATTAGGGGGCAGAGAGACCAAGAATGATAAATAAATTTAAGAGCTTAGGACATGTTGAAATTTTTTAGAAAAATTTACAAGTTAAAATGGGCTTAACACTTGTTGAAATTTCAGAGAAATTTACAAGTTGGAGTTAGCCGAGGTAATTATGAAAGATGTATCCGAGATACATATTACCTGAGGTGACCAACCAGGTTGTCAAGGTTCGAAGGATGAAGTCTTAATAGAAGACAATAAGTGGAAATGAAGGAGCAATACTTGACTGAATAAGTTTAGAGAAACAACATTTGTAAAAAATATATATTAGAAATATTTTTTAAGTGTTAGCTGAGGTGTTTTCAAGTGTTGGCCGAGACAAATAGTCAATATTCACATCCGAGGTACTTTACCTCGAAGTGATTACACAAGTTAAGGTGTACTTTGGAGAAATACAACAAATATTCTAAGTATGAAAGCATGAAAGGCATAGAAGAAAAGCAGTGAAGCACATATGAAGCAAAGCATTCAACACTTAGGGAAAAAGAAGGCAAGCATATATTCGGGAAAAACTTGTTCAGAAACAAAAAGGCACTTCGGCTTGGAAAAAGGGATTACTTGTCCAAAAGTTACAAAAAATTATGAACTATCCAAAAGTAAAGTTCAAAGTCAAAATTCCTAAGCATTGGAATTGTGGGCATCGGTTTCGGATTGCTCAACCTTGGCTGTTGGCGTTCTGTTGGCCTCGGTTGGCAATGTGGCTTCCTTCTCTGCCGCTATCTCGGCGTCAATTTCCAAAAGTGTTTGGTCTAAGCTTTTTTTGGCTAGACTGACCTCAACCTCAGAAGTTGTTTGTTTAGGAGAGGCAGCCTTGGAAACCAAGTCTTCTCCATCATGAGTCAAGTCCAGGACTTGATCATTCAATGTTGGAGACTTAGCCCCAACAGTGACCCCCTTCTCTTCTTCGGGCATCCTCTACGTCAGTTTCCTCCTCGTTGGCCTCCCCATCTGACTCTTTAGAAGTCGAATGGAAAGGCACTTGGAGTTTGCTAATATCTCAGAAGTCAGAGTCCATAAGGACAGATAATTTGTTGAGAGCTGCAGTCCAGCCTCGATAAAAGCCTTGGTTATAGGCTTGGTTGACTTGATCTTTGTACACGTCATGGACTGCAGCTTGTCCCTCTGAGAAAGCTTTCTCGTTGGTCACCTTGATCTTGACTTCCTTCGTAGCCAGTACTTTTTGGAGCTCTGCCTTGACCTCAGCATCCTTGATCTCAGACTTTAGTACTTCAGCTACAGCTTTGTCCTCAGCCTGGTCTTGGGCTCGTCTGGCTGCCTTGGCCTTATCCAACAGAACTTTGATCTTGGCCTCGACGTTATTTAAAGAGATGAGGAAGCCAGCAGCCTCTTTGGTCTTGTGGACTAATTCTTTCTTCAAATTTTTGGTTTTCTTTGCAAAGGAATGAGCATGCTGGATCGCCTAGAAGAAAAGGAATGAACAAGTTAGTAAAATTTTGAAGTATGAGAACTTGAAGTAAAAAGCCAGAAAAAACAAGAGTTGAAGACTTACTAGAATGGAGTGCTGCATCATTAAATCAAAATTTTCATACTCCATGATCTCGACCATACGATTTAGATCAATTGGGAGAAAAACGGCTATGGAAAGAGCAACGCTGACCTCGATATTGTCAATGGCACTGTCACCGGTTTTTATTGGTTGGTCCCCAATCGTGATGGCAGGAGCCCAGGGTTCATTGGCTTTAAATGCACCCGAGGTTGTTGCAACTTCGGACCTTGGCTTCTTTGATCGAGCCGTGTCAGTTGGATCGGCCTCAGCAGGCCTCTTTTTGGCAGCGAAGGCTATTTTCTCAATTTCGGCGAGTTTGGAGATTGGTACTGTATCGTCATATTCAATTTGGGTGGCAGAGGCTTTTGCCTTAGCCCTCTTTACCTTTTTTGGTTTTTGTTTGGGTTGAGATTGAGATGGTGAAGAAGATGCAACAGTGACCACTCTTGGTAAGTCAGCCAAGAGGTCCTCAACAACGGCTTTTTGGCCCATGTCTTTGGCAGTAGCAGCGAGGGTAACTTTGGTGCCGAAATGAATTGCTAGCAAGGCTGTTGGTGGGTTCGCTAGATCATAGGTCGACACCTCAGAATATTGATGTTTACGGCTACGAGTTCTGCCTGCTGGTATGTTTGCTGGGGCACAACGACGGCGTCGACGTTGGGATATTGGGATAAGTTAGGGGGCAGAGGTTGGCGGTAACTCAATTGGATCAGAAGATGAAGCCTGATTAGCTCTTTGTAAAGAAGTAACTAGAGGGGTTGAGGCAGACGGTGGAGTTTGACTTCTCCGAGGGATGTCAGGCAAAACCGATTTGTATGTTGGTATGTAATTCAACAAAATAGGGGCTTTTCGTTTTTGCACAAGAAGATCCAATAATTTCTTTAGATCTCGGCTGGAGACGTATGATTGCCGAAATCCCTTGCCTGGTTGAGGAAGAACTGAAAAAAACAAAGAGCAAACATTAGAAGTGATGAATGAGTTGGCAAGCCTTAACCAAAATGGAATTACAGTGGGATGACTAAGTCTTACCATCACCCTCTTTAAAAACTGCTCGGTGTAAAGGATAGAGATGAATATCGTCATCGGGAGCAAACTCCCAATTGCCCGAGACGATGAAGTAATCATCTCCAGCACCCTTGTTGGAGTTTAGGAGGAGGGCTATTAGTTTGAAGGCGGTAGATCTGGGCTTAAGATAGTATATGTAGCCTTTCTTATACTTAAGGCCACACATTGTGTAGCAGAATTGGACGTCGGCCAATGTAATGCTAGCGTTTTCTCGGTGTGCTAGTTTGATTATGCCATTGATAACCCTATATGAGTTTATGGCAAGCTACATGGGATTGAGTTTGTAATAATGAAGGATTTCTCGGAAGAGAGTGCCTAGGGGAAACTGAAGTCCGCATTCAATAAATGCAACAACAAAGAAGGGCATGGAGTCTCCATCAGGCATGATAGAGTCCTTTTCCCTAGCTAACCTCAAATGGACATCGGCTAGGATCGAAAACTCCCGCCTAAAATGCTCTAGCTTTTATGGGTTGTCTACCCTCCACCTAAACATACCCATTATCTCGGCAAGAAGGGGTTGAATAACAAAATGATTGATGCAAGTTAAAGACCTCGGCTAAAACCTAAACAGGCACCGGTTTTAGGATTTTTGAAGATCTAAGTAGAATTCATTTCGATTTTCCTAGCGAACGAGGTTCTAGAGCAAATCCCAAACCTAGAAACTATAGAAACATGAATTGAAGGCAAAAATCTAGAAATATAACAAGATAAACAGAAAAAAGAGCATGATTCAGAAATCAAGAACGCAACCGAGATTCAAGAATTAAGAAAATCATAAATTCGCAGAACAATAAGTGAGTATATGCAAGGCAATTTGCAAGAGTTAGAAGCAATACGCACATTCTTGAATTCAGGAACAAATTGTGTTACATTAAACAGGTTCAAGAAATAAGAAATGATGGCCAAATCGCGAAGATAGCAATAGAGAATAATTACAAATGCATATACAGATTTCACAAAAACAGGTATGAGGGGAAGCATATAGAAAAACTGAAAAGGAAGTCATATGAGCATGGCCAAGAATAGTAAACAGCAGTGGAGAATTGAAGTTAAAATAAAAAGGAATCGGAGGACTTACCGATTGAAGCCGGAGTGAGATACGCTGGAATTAGACAAGCTAAATGATCAAAGTCAAATGATGAGTGGTGTGTCGGTGGTAAACGAAAAATGCAGTTGCAGAGAGCTCGTGAACGCAACAATGGAATATTTGGAAATGTTAGAGAGAGAGAGTCTGAAAGACAAGGGAAATAATTGTGAATTGCAAAAGTGAAAAGACGGAGAGAGAATGGAGAGTTTTGCCAAAAACGCGAAAAGGCGGTAGACCATAATGAAATGGTTTAGACGACGTGTTTGTCAGGCGGCGTGTGCAGAAGAAACACATCTTGATAGCGCGTGTCAGGTACAGACCAATGAGGAACGGACACGTGGAGGAAACGGTTGAGAAAATCGTACGTAACAGCTCATGCGCAGATAAAACTCTTAGAGTTCTCAATTTAATGAAGCGAAAACCTCGGCTAGTGGAATGATCTCGGGTTAAGGAACTCGAAGAACTTGGTTCTTGGTTCTTGGTCATTGATAGAGATGGGTAGTTGAGTCCTGAGTACTTGAAACCGACAAGTCATGATCTCGGACGAAGAAAAGAGTGAATTTCAGCCGATGTTCTTTAGAAAGAAACGATGTAGGTTCCATCACCTCAGGTTGCCGAGGTAATAGAACCTAGAGGGCAGTTGTGGGGACATATTTTGTGAATGATAACATGTGGCCAAGGTGACGCCGAAAGTGTCAGTCGAGGTGCTACGTGGCTTGGTCATGACATTGAGGTGACCTCGGCTAGGCCGAGGTTATCTGCGGAGATACCGAAATCTGAGATAATCATATAAGGGACAAGAGTCCTAGAATAGGAGAGAATCTCAGTATGGATAAAGATAAAGCTCTTAGGGAGTTTATCCCTATCTGGCTGAGGGTCTAAGATAGGCATTGAGCCTGAGTCCACTGAAGTGAGGCTTCTACGGGGAATAGGTCAGTGTTGGCTATAAAAGCAAGGCGCCCCCGTGGTTCTTAAGTATGTGCAATATATTGTGAGCAGTAAGTTATTTCTTGTGAGTTAAGCACAGTTTGCTATCTTTGAGAGATATTCGATTATTGACTTGATCGTCGAAGTGCCCCCGGGTGGGCGAACCACCGTCGAATTCTTTTCTTTCTGTGCCAGGTTTTTCAAGCTTAATCTATTCTGTCGGTGCTCTCCAACTGAGTTTCCCGTTTGGTTGTGTGGTCGGAAATCAACACCCACACGTTACTCTCATCTCATGAAGTTCCATAAATTCTGTGAGTCGACTCAGTTAAAGTCGAAACACCCGTTTGTTTCTGAGGAAAATCATACGAATAAAAATCTTTCCTAAGAAAAAAATTACTCCTATAGATTTCAAGCTGAGAACTCACGGATTGAATTGCAATTCCAAATTGACATAAGGAAATAAAAGTAGATAAAATACAAACAACGAAGAACCAATGAAAAAGTGCAATTTACCTGGGGAAAATTGGGTGAAGCGAAGGAAGAGAATAATTATAAAAAACATTTAATCATAACCAAAAAAAAAAATTGACATAATTAAGATGACTTATGATGAAAGGTGCCGATTATAAACTTCCTTTGGGGGAGTGGATTGGCTTTTTTTTATTTTTTGTTTTGTTTTTTTTTTTAAAATCATTTTAGTTAGGGTTAAAAGTTCATTTGGATTTGGTTTTTTGACTTTTTTTTTTCTTTTTTTTTTTAAAGATTTTTTATGAGAGAAAATGTGAAATAATTATGATTTGAATATAATATTTTATCTTATTGACTTATTGACTTTTTAACTTATTTTATATTTTTGTAATTAAATTAGCCCACCACCTTAAAAAAAAAAATCTTATCCCAAAGGAGGGCTAGAATTCACCATGTAAGGTATATATGCTTATGCTATTCCACTTGGGTGTGACCCTGTGGATCTGATGATCTAGGTCTAATACAAAATTAGTGATTTTGGTAACTATTTTTTTTTTAAAAATAAATAAATAACACATCAATGTATGAATCAAGCAAAAGAAATTTGGGAAAATTATAATTTTTTTATTAAAACAAATAAATTAGTGGTAAATTTTATTTATTTTAAACAATTAAAGTTATAAATTTTTTTTTTATGAATTTGTAAATATTTGTGAAGACAATACTAGTATCACATTTTTTTTCCTCTTTTTTTTTTTTTTTTTTTTTTTTTTTTTTTATCTTTAGTAATTTTTTCTTTTTTAAAATTTGTGTCAAAATTTTTTACTTTTTCAATTGTCTAGTGTAGAATAATTTAAAAAAATGAAAAAATCCAAAAAAATAAAAGAAGAAGTCAACTATTTCTTACTTTTTCCTTTTAGTTTTTTGTAATGCTCTATCCCTCAATTTTTTCCCCACCCTTCCCCAATGCCATGGCGAATAATACTAACTAATCAATTCTCTTCAAACTCTTATCTCTCCTTTCAAAATTGTTTGACACATCATTAGGAAGAGTTTGTACGAGAAAAATTAGGGAGATGTAGCATGCTCATTTTTTGGGAGGCTCCTCTAGTAAAAATTTAATTTTTTTTGAAAATAAAAAATCACTAAATACAATAAAAAAAAGTCACTAAAAAATTCAATTGTAAATGACAGAAGACGGAAGGTGCAAAGAGCATCATAGCAA
Organism: Camellia lanceoleosa; assembly: GCA_025200525.1. Taxonomy (NCBI): domain Eukaryota; kingdom Viridiplantae; phylum Streptophyta; class Magnoliopsida; order Ericales; family Theaceae; genus Camellia; species Camellia lanceoleosa. The sequence continues at coordinate 61,067,256 of CM045760.1, forward strand.
AATTAGACAATCTCAACTAGGTTAGCACTATCTAACTAGCACAATCATATGTTAGCACCAAACCAAGTTGATAAGACAATAACCAGCCAAAACAAAAACATAGAATGTAACGTCCCCAAAATAATTTACAAAAGAAGGATTCATATTTATCTATCAACAAGATCTTAATCCAAAAGTAGTAACTCATATAACATATATATATATATATATATAACATAATGTTTCATCCATTACATCCTCATTAAATCTCTAAGATGTGTACTCAATTCATTCCGGATATTTATCAAAAGTGTACCACATGCAACTATACATTCAACATTACAAAAATATGAATCTATAGCATGTGGCATCACAAGTCAACTACAAATAAATGCTCTCAAGGCTACAAGTTCCAAGGTTTATGCTCGATTACACAAAAATGATTATCGAAACCCATACATTTTAAGGCCTTGGCTTATCCAAAACAACAACAAAACAAGAGCCATATGCCCTCAAAACACTTCACACCTTCAATTTGGTGGAATCACTACATCTTTCCCTGTACAAAATCCACTAGGGTGAGCATAAAACATAGTAGGAAATTCTTAACAAAGTATATACATTTTTACATAATCTCATGAGATGAATGCAAATGTCATGTCATGCTCAAAATACATACTTCTGCCTTTTGGAAAATCTTGTGCATGATGCCAATTTGACAACACAATGATCCAACAAATTCAATGTAATTTTCAAAGGGGTGATAAATACGACTTAGGTTAGGTAATCCCTAGGTTGGTGTCTGCAAGTAGGCATAACAAGCACTATCAATCTTCACTTTACCGGTCTCTCACCGAAAGACATGTGGTTACCTTTTCTGCACGTGTTTTCGGTCTTTCACCATTGACACTCAGGCCAACTTAATCAATACCAAACTACAATTCAATATGTTCTTGTTTCACAAAACAATTTCTTTCTCAATGCAATAGTTTTCAAATTTCAATTCGATATTCATAACAACCAAATGAAATGGAACGCCAATGCAACATGTATCAATGCATTATAATATGTTTCCATATTCAATTTCCACCACACAATCTACCATTGTGATAAAAAAATCTCCATACTTCTTCTCAAGATAATTTCACAAATAAATCTACCAAGAGATAAATAATAATACCACATTACATGCTTTCTCCCCATGTTAATCTCTATTTTTCCACTTGGTCATTTCAAGACCAACGAAAAATAAGCTATACAACTAGCTTCAATATTAACCATTTCTCATTCTTCCATGGAATTTCCTTCTCATACACAATTATAGGAATTTCTCAATTATATATTCATCATAATACTTGACAAGCATAGATTTTACTTACCATTTTTCGAAAAAAATCCACAATCTCTAGGGTTTTCACAAAATTAGGTTTTTTCCTCATTTTTGAAAGGACTTTTCCAAGACAACATTCCTTCTTAACAATATAATTCATACCCTCAAGAGTTTTTTTAAAAACATTGAGAAAACCCATTTTTAAAATCATTAAGAACTCATGAGCCCAAAATCAAGTTTCATTACTACAAGAAGAAGTTCAAAAATCAACATAAATTTGCAAAAAATGTATATATAACTTTAAGAGAATCCCTACCTCAAGCTTTGGAGAAGAAGAGAGAAGAAAACCCCCAACTTTGACGGTGTTGAAATTCGATATCCACCGCACAAAACGTAGCCCTCGAGGAGTTCTCCAACTTTAATGAAGGAACTAGGGTCAAAGCTCTAATGGATTTGGAGAAATCAAAGGATTAATGTGATTTGGTGAGAGTAATGTAGAGAGAATGAGGAGAAATATGTTTTAGAGAGAGAAAGATAAGAGAAAAGTGAGGTGCATGCTCAGCCCAAGAAAAGAAAAAGAGAAAATTTTGAACACATCGCATTCCCGCACATGCGGCACCATTTCCGCACGTGTGGCACATACCTTCTGTGAGTGCGTCACTCTCTCCCGCAAGTGCGGTTCACTTTCCGCACCTACCCTCCGCTTGTGCATTTAAAGCAATGTTGAACCATCGACGACCTCACCTCACGATACGTGGGACCTCATCTCCAACACGTGTGGCCTCACTTCTGCACGTGTGGTCCAAGCCCTACATATGCGGTCTTGCCTCCACCCAGAAATTGCACTAGCTGAACCCGAGACACCCCTTATCCAATTTCATGCTTTCCGAAACAAGCATAACTCAACTCCATAATGAAATAAAGACGAGGATCCGAGGGAAGTTTCAAGAATAGTGAACTCAAAAGGTCGACAAGACCTCAGATTAAATCCCGACACTCCCAACACGAGCAAGATAATCACAATTAAAGGAAAACGAGGTGGGTTATATACCCAGGCATCACATAGGATAGTAGACAACACCAAATAGCCAACACTGGCAAAGACTTGTTACCTCAAACCACAAGCCTCCTACCTTTATTTAGACAATTTTTGATTTGCCTCATGTTGAAAACAAAATCATGAATGGTGAAGTAATGTTCCTTAAACACTACTTAGAACCAAAGTGCAATCTTAAGTTTTATCGGATCACATAAACTTGCTACATTTGGGTTAATAGCCCTGAAAATGCACTCATTTCGATGTTCTCATAGAGACCACAACATAGTAATAGGTAATGCTTTTCACATCATTCTGTCATTATTGTTGAGACTTTCCCCTGCCCACCAGTTAAGGAGTTCCTCCACTGAGTTTGGTAATGCACGTTGCACATCCCACCACTTTAACATCTTTGACCAAAACCTTCGAAAAAAAAAAAAAAAAAAAAAAAAAAAAAAAACTCTCTAAACAACTGAGCAATATAATAACACATGATTATGTGACTCCCCTCAGCTTTGGAAAAAATGCAAAGGGTTGATTCATTAGCATTAAGAACACCATTCGTAAGAGAAAATCTATTGTCTTCAGTCTACCTTTCCATGCTAGCTAACCAAAAAATTGGATTCTATGGGAGGGGGGAGGATGGGGGGATATACTTCACCCATACCAATTTACTGGGTAAAAGAGGTGTGCTAAACCCAGTTGTCAAAAAATTATACACAAATGAAATTGTAAAAATACCTATTTTTGAGGTAGTCCAAACCAGTTTATCTTCTGTGTCTGACTTGCTTGCAGGAGTTGCCTCTAAAAATGCTAACATTCTAGTAACCTCCACCCTTTCCCAATCATATAGCTCATTTTTGAATTGAAACACCCACTCTCCTACAATCTCATTCCTTGTCAGCATTGAATTTAAGGACTCTCCCTTATTAACTACCAATCTATGTAGAAGTGGGAATTCCTCTTTCAGACAAGTGAGAGAATGAATCTCAATATATTTTTACATATCTCAAAACACTTTTATATAGGACTTATGTGTAGGTTCCAATAGATTGATTTATTGCCCAATAGGTCATTTTGATAATTAGAAACGTTTTTCTTCAAATACAAATAACAAACATTACTAATTGTCAGTTTTCAAAGACAATTTAAAAATTTCGTCAAAAAAATTCACTAATTCTAAATTTTAGCGATAGTTTAAAAAAATTTCACAAAAAAATGTTACTAATTGTCAATTTTTAGCGACAAATTCAAAAATCATCACAAAAAGTCTTTCTTTAAGTGACTATTATGATAAGAGCGACTTTTAGCGATGAATTAATATGATTTACTGGGAATTAAGTCCAAGTATTAACACATGCTGGTAATTTACCAGAGGACAGGAGTTATAATTTTAAAACGATAATAATTAAAAATATTATATTACCTTTACCTATCAGTCAATTTATCCACTATCCACCTATCTTTCTAAGTATCATCTCTCTATTTGTCCTTACATACCTATCTGTCAACTTAATTTGTCTATCTATTCATATCACCACCATGACCAGTTGCTGGCATTAGCCATTACCTGTCACTTTTTGGCTAATTTTTTAAAGTAGGTGGTCCAACAATGATATAGTGGCAACAAAAATGGATTTTTACGGCTTTATATCAATGACATATAGTAAATACAAGTTGTAGTTTCTCACTTTTACGATTTGCTTTTTTTGCATGTTATAAATAATTTTCCAACCACGACATGTCTATTGCGTAGATTGTGAATGCATTAAACGATGATTTTTTTACGACTTGCAATGTTAGCTGTAAATAATAAACTTTCTATGACATGTATATAGCATACCGTTAATACATCAACTATATACGAAAACACTAACTGTTAAAAATATTGAACATTTCACGGCATACAAAAAGGCAGCCGTTAAAATTTTCACTTTTCACGACGCACAAAAAGCAAACCGTTTAAAATATTACACTTTCCACAACACACAATTGCCGTCATGAAAGGTACGATCGAAAAAAAAAACACCAAAATAAAAAATTTACAGGCCAAACACCAAAAAAATCAAAAAAAAAAAAAAAATCAAAACCCCAACTCTTCAACCTAATATCAATCTAAAAAAACCTCTACCCTTTCTCTGGGTTCTAAAGGAACATTTATCTCAAACAAACCATCCAGCTATTGTTCTATATACTAGTGGCCTTGTTTGGTTTGTTTTTCAGAAAAATTTTTGAAAAAAGTTTTCTACAAACAAATTTTCAAGAGTAATTAAACCAAACAAATTTTTTTTTTTTAAAAAAATTTGTTTGGTTGCTTACTTTCCAAAATCACTCTCTCTCTCATACACATCAAATCAATCACTTTTTTTAAAACTCTCTACCCAAAACAATTTTCCAAAATCATTTCTGAAAAAAGGCAAACAAAACAAGTTTTCGTACTTTTTATCTCAAAAACTACTCTACAAATACAAACCAAACTACAATTCAATATGTTCTTGTTTCACAAAATAATTTCTTTCTCAATACAATAGTTTTCAAATTTCAATTCAATATTCATAACAACCAAATGAAATGGAATGTCAATGCAACATGTATCAATGCATTACAATATGTTTCCATTTTCAGTTTCCACCACACAATCTACCATTGTGATAAAAATCTCCATACTTCTTCTCAAGATAATTTCACAAATAAATCTACCAAGAGATAAATAATAATACCACATTACATGCTTTCTCCACATGTTAATCTCTATTTTTCCACTTGGACATTTCAAGATCAAACAAAAGTAAGCTATACAACTAGCTTCAATATTAACCATTTCTCATTTTTCCATGGAATTTCCTCGTCGCACACAATTATAGGAATTTCTCAATCATATATTCATCATAATACTTGACAAGCATAGATTTCACTTACCATTTTCCCAAAAAAATCCCCAATCTCTAGGGTTTTCACAAAACTAGGTTTTTTCCTCATTTTTGAAAGGACTTTTCCAAGACAACATTCCTTTTTAACAATATAGTTCATACCCTCAAGAGTTTTTTTAAAAACATTGAGAAAACTGATTTTTAAAATCATCAAGAACTCTTGAGCCAAAAATCAAGTTTCATTACTACAAGAAGAAGTTTCAAAATCAACCTAAATTTGTAAATATGTATATATAACTTTAAGAGAATCCCTACCTCAAGCTTTGGGAAAGAAGAGAGAAGAAACCCCCAAAATTTGATGGTGCTGAAATCTGATTTCCACCACACAAAACGTAGCCTTTGAGGAGTTTTCCAACTCTAATGAAGGAACTAGAGTCAAAGCTCTAATGGATTTGGAGAAATCAAAGGATTAACGTGATTTGGTGAGAGTAATGTAGAGATAATGAGGATAAATGTGTTTCAGAGAGAGAGATGAGAGAAAAATGAGGTGGGTGCTCAGCCCAAGAAAAAAAAAAAAGAAAATTTTCGGACACATCGCATTGCTGCACGTGTGGCACATACCTTTTGCAGGTACGTCACTGTCTCCCGTACGTGCGGCTCACTTTCCACACCTGCCCTCCGCTTGTGCATTTAAAGCAGTGTTGAACCATCGATGACCTCACATCACCATACGTACGACCTCACCTTCCGCACGTGCAACCTCACATCCACACGTGCGGTCTAAGCCCTCCATGTGCGGTCCTGCCTCTACTCAGAAATTGCACTAGCTGAACCCGAGACACCCCTGATCCAATTTCATGCTTTCCGAAACAAGAGGAACTCAACTCCGAATGAAATAAAGACGAGGATCCGAGGGAAGTTTCAAGAACGGTGAACTCAAATAGTCGACAAGACCTTAGATTAAATCCCGACACTCCCAACACGAGCAAGATAATCACAATTAAAGGAAAACAAGGTGGGTTATATATACCAAGGCATCACATAGGATAGCAGACAACACCCAATAGTCAACACTGGCAAAGACTTCTTACCTTAAACCACAAGCCTCCTACTTTTACTCAGACAATTTCTGATTTGCCTCATGTTGAAAAGAAAATCATGAATTGTGAAGTAATGTTCCTTAAACACTACTTAGAACCAAAGTGCAATCTTAAATTTTATCGGATCACATAAACCTGCCACATTTGGTTTAATAGCCTTGAAAATGCACTCATTTCGATGTTCTCATAAAGACCATAACATAGTAATAGGTAATGCTTTTCACATCATTCTCTCATTATTGCTGAGACTTTCCCCTGCCCACCAGTTAAGGAGTTCTTCCACTGAGTTTGGTAATGCACCTTTGTCACGACCCAAACCCGCTCCTATGGGTTTAACATCGTAACCGACCAATAATCCGTGATTACCAAAGGCCTGCTTAATAGTAGAGACAATACTACAAAGTAAGGGGCTGGCGGAAGCCAAACAGTAAATAAAAGACGTCCAATGAGCTATGACAATCTGAATGGGAAAAGACTTTTATGAACAAGCCACATTCAAAACCAAAACATATATACATAACAGATACACATCACACCCAGGTTAGGGACCAAATCCCTAAACCATAACTGTACAGTCGAAGTCTTATTCAGTCAGTACAAAATAGAGACAAAAAGGGTGACTCCAAAACACCCCAAAAACAACCTTGGCTTGAATAGACTCGGAACCTCGAAGTGAGGTGCAATGGTTGGCTTGACAAAACGAGAGCTTAACTTGACGCTTCTAGCTTTGGTCCGGTGCCTAGACATCTACATATAAATATAAACAGTGAGCTAAAGCCCAGTGAATAACAACTATGTAAAGAGGTTAAGAATGAACGTCCTTTCGGTAATTAAACAGTCATTTGCATCAGTGGATCAATTATTCAATCAGTGACTAATAATAGTTCATGTTAGAACAGTCATTTAGAAACCATAGCAGTCATATGTGGTACATCACATAGCAGTAAACAGACCGAACAGTCAGTCGATATGTAGTACAGTAAACAGTAGGTCTTAACAGACCGAACAGTCAGTCGATAGCCATCAAAACAGTATACAATATTGGTTCCAAATATTGGAATTGACAAAGATCTCTGGATGCGATGCGGTCTTGATAGCACTAACAAAGAATAAAGAATGATGGGTTGCTATGGATGCCACAAGTACAGTTTACAAATATGACAAACATTCATTCAGTAAACAATGTTGTTTCAGAAAGCAGTCCAGTCAATCATTCAGAAAATAATTATAATTGAACGTATCTTTACAACATTGTTACTCACAGAATACTGGGTTATAGGCAAGCTAATGAGCGTCCTCGGATGCCAACCCTACACAGTTGCAGAATGAACACACACTAAGCTACACATTTGGGAATCAATAACTTACTCCCTATCTTGACTTGGTGTGGTTCTATAACATTATCCTCATTAAGATGCCTTAAATATGGCCTAGGAATGCCTAGGATAAAATGAGGATGCAAAGATGTACTTTAAAACACTTTTCAAAATTTGCTGGAAATAGGGGTCTCGCTCGAGCGTGGCTTTCTTCGCTCGAGCAAGCTTACCAAAACAGAGGGGTCGCTCGAGCGGTCTGTAAAAATGCAAAAAGTACCAGTTGCTGAAATTCTCCGCTCGATGCTCGCTTAAGCGTGAGACACAATCCTTCGCTCGAGCGTAGGTCTCGTCACTCAAGCGTGCGTCTGCGTCCACAAAAACTTGAGAGCTTGCAATCTACGCTCGAGCCAGCATTCCGTCGCTCGAGAGGGATTCAAAAAATAAAGGTGCTCGCTCGAGCGTGGAATCCTTCGCTCGAGCGAGGAAGTCAAAATCTGGGTTTTCCAGATTTGCCTACAAAGCTCAAATCAAGCATTCAACACATCAAAACTTTAATCTTTTAGGCCAATTTTCTGGAAAACACTTGGAAACTCATAATACAACATGTTTTGAAGATTATTTTACAAAATCAAAGCCCAAAGGTAAGCCAATTGAGCACCAATTTCAAAGAAACTTGAAGAATACAAGAACTTAACATGCATGAGTTCCCATGAACTCTAATGTTCCAAAACATGACCAAATGCAAGATTGAGCTCTAAAACATGGTGAATACTTGGACCACAACAAAAATATGAACATGCATGTAAGAAATTCTCATGAAAGCAACCTCAAAATTCAAGAACATGTACATGCATGCATGAATTAGCTTCACTCTCTTAAATTCTAATTCTCTTAAATTCTAACTCAACTAACCGTGAATTCACCTATTTCATTAATATACAAGCTCTAGATGGCTCAAAAACAAAATTAAATGGTTGAGCTCTTACCTAGGCTCTTCAATTAAGCTTTACTTAAGCAAGGTCCTTGAGCAAATGAACAATTCTTCAAAATTCCCTTTGATTCTTCTAAATCCAAGCCAAATTTCTAGATGAATTCAATCTCCCTCAAGGCTCTCTCTCTCTCACATTTTGGTCTAGGAGGTGGATGAAGAGTGGTGCATCACAAATGAAATTAACTAATGGCCTAAAAATGCCCACTAATGGCAATTGTGTAATAAATTCAACTAATGTAATTTAACATTATTTAATCTAATTAATCATACCAAATCAAATTTTAATTAAACCTACCATAAAATCACATAAATTCTAATTAGCATATAACACTAATCAATTTTTGAATCGGGCGCCGATAAGGCTTTCAATTTGCAATTCGAAATTAAAACGTGAATAGATCATTCTACAGTAAACAGATAGAAATGAATTCTAGACAACACACTCACACAATTAATTAAGGATTTCAACTTAATCAATTACTTATCATGCTTAATCACAGATTAGCACTAATCAGAGGTGAGGATTGTCACAACCTTGCACATCTCAGCACTTTAACATCTCTGACCAAAACCTTTGGGGAAAAAAAAAAATCTTTGATTAAACTCTCTAAGCAACTGGGCAATGCAATAGAACATGATTAAGTGACTCACCCTCAGCTTTGCAAAAAATGCAAAGGGTTGATTCATTAGCATTAAGAACACCATTTGTAAAAGAGGTGTGCCAAACCCAGTTGTCAGAAAATTATACACAAATGAAATTGTAAAAATATCTATTTTTGAGGTAGTCCAAACCAGTTTATCTTCCGTGTCTGACTTGATTGTAGGAGTTGCCTCTAAAAGGGCTAACATTCTAGTAGCCTCCACCTTTTCCCAATCACATAGTTCCTTTTTGAACTGAAACACCCACTCTCTTACAACCTCATTCCTTGTCAGCATTGAATTTAAGGACTCTCCCTTATTAACTACCAATCTATGTAGAAGTGGGAATTTCTCTTTCAGACAAGTGAGAGAAAGAATCTCAATATATTTTTACACATCTCCAAATACTTTTATGTAGGACTTATGTGCAGGTTCCAATAGATTGATATATTGCCCAATAGGTCATTTGATAATTAGCAATGTTTTTCTTCAAATACTAATAACAAACGTTACTAATTGTCAGTTTTCAGCAACAATTTAAAAAATTCGTTAAAAAAATGTACTAATTCTAAATTTTAGCGATAGTTTTAAAAAATTTCACAAAAAAATGTTACTAATTGTCAATTTTTAGCGACAAATTCAAAAATATCACAAAAAGTTTTTTTTAGCGACTATTATGATAAGACCAACTTTTAGCGATGAATTAATATGATTTACTAGGAATTAAGTTCAAGTATTAATGTCTGCTGGTAAGTTACCAGAGGACGGGAGTTATAATTTTAAAAAGATAATAATTAAAAATATTGTATTACCTTTTCCTATTAGTCAATTTATCCACTATTCACCTATCTTTCTAAGTATCATCTATCTATTCATGTATCATCCCTCTATTTGTCCTTATGTACCTATCTGTCAACTTAATTTGTCTATCTATTCATATCACCACCACGACCAGTTGTTGGCATTAGCTGCACCTGTCACTTTTTGACGAAATTTTTAAAGTAGGTGGTTTGACAATGATATAGTGGTAACAAAACTGGGTTTTTATGGCTTTATATCAACAATATATAGTAAATGCAAGTCGTGATTTCTCACTTTTATAACTTGTTTTTTTTTACGTGTTGTAAATAATTTTCCAATCACGATATGTTTATTGTGTAGGTCGTGAATGCTAATATAGATGATTTTTTACGGTTTGTAATGTTAGCCGTAAAAAATAGAATTTTCTATGACGTGCATATGGTATGCCATTAATACATTAACTATACAAGACACGTGTATACCAGCTATTAAAAATATTAAACATTTCATAGTGCATAAAAAGTCAGCCTTTAAAAATTCACTTTCCACCCCGCACAAAAAGTCAACTGTTTAAACTATTACACTTTTCACGAGACACAATTGCTGTTGCGAAAGTACTATCGAAAAAAAAGTGACGCTAAAATAAAAATTTTAAATGCCAAGCACCGAAAAAAATTAAAAAAACAAAATAAAAAAACAATCAAAACCCCAACTCTTCCGCCTAATACCAATCAAAAAAACACTCTTCCCTTTCTCTGGTTCTAGAGGAACATTTATCTCAAAAAAACGCTCCATATACTAGTATCTCTAGAGTGTTTCTCTCTGTCACCTCACTCTCTAATACTCTGTTTCTTCTCCACCGCTTTTCACTGTTGCCATTGCGCCACCGTGACCACCAGTGAGCCACCTGCATCGTCTTCACCTCCGTGCTTCTGCTACCAGGGCCGCTACTTTTGCCAAAGTTGAAACCACATCAGGTATCTTGCAATCTCTCTCTCTCTCTCTCTCTCTCTCTCTCAAACAATCTGCCTCTCAATCTTAATCTCAATCTCAATCTCAATCTCAATCTCTTTCTCTCTATCTTACCCAATTTCAAAACCCTAACATCATCCAGCTTATTCTGATGATGGGTCAGATTCCGGTGTGTCATCTGTAACAGCAGAGAGTGAAGAGGAGGAACTAGATCATCATCTGCTGACCGCACCAAATGGCGATGTGGCATTTCTGAAGGAAAAACCAGTGTGGCTTGCAAAAGAGCTCCTTTGATTTATTTAATTTTTTCATTAATTTCCTATATTGGGTCCTGTTGTTTGTAGTGTATCAAGTGTCTTAGTAAACATTTCATCTCAATTAAATTGTTTGAGCTCCTCAATATTTTGTTTGCTGGATCAGTGATTGTCCAAGTGACTTGTTTGTTTCCTATATTGTTCTGGTTATAGTTGGCTTTACCCTGTTGTACCATGAAAGTTTCCGACTTCTAAGTCATTGTGGAACCTTTCTGTTTATAAATTGCTAATAGCTGCCTCTGAATTCAAAGAAAAAAAAAAAAAAAAAAAACACCGTAAAATACCCAATTTTATACTATATTGTAAAGTACTCAGTTTTTCCAGATGGATGATCACGAAATTTATTCTAAGATTGAAGAATAAGGATAGCAAATTTATGCATGTGTCTTCCTTCAAGGATAACCAGCTTCTTTCCCCCTCGGTTATTTTGCTGATTACTAGACTTCATCTTAACAAAATGTTAGAAATTGATTTCCTATTTGGTTCAAATTTAATACTGTAGTTTCAGTCCCGTTAATGGTCTTCTTTTGCTTTACTTAAATGGCTACTGTTATTGTGATTGCTCAAGGCATCATAGACAGGAAGGTATGAAGCTCATTTGTGGGACAAGAATTGCTGGAATGAATCACAAAACAAGAAAGGAAGACAAGGTTCAATATCACTTCTCTCGTCATATTATGTATATATATTTCTTCATAAACATATCTTTATAGCAATTTTATTAATTTCTTTCTGCTTATTGCATTGGTGGTGCTGGTTTTGTGGAATCCTAATGAAATGATGCAGTCTATCTTGGTATGTTCCAATTAATATAGTTCCTTTTTTTTTTTTTTCGTAATTATTTCTAGGAATATGGTCACTTAGTGGCTCTTATTTTATTTTGTTGTTGGTAATTCAGGTGCCTATGATGATGAAGAAGCTGCTGCTCAAAGACAAACAGCCTCTCTACTGGTGGTTTGAATGGGATGACGTGACTATGTAGTTTCTAACAAGCTTGTGTTAATTAGGTTAAATGGAATTAAATCACAAGCTATCTGCAGTTTCTGTACTAAATTGAGTGATACTGTCTCAAGTGAAATAGGAAAAGCATATGGAAAAACAATGTAAGTGGTGCATCTTTTAACTTGTGGTTTCCCAGGTTTTTTAGGATTCTCATTTATGACAGTAAATTTTATAGGTTGGTATGGTTATAAAACCTTTGTTGTTATTATTGTGCATAAAATTTGTTATTAGGTGATCTATCATGCTATCTTAGGTTCCCATCCTGCCACATGATTACCTAAAAGTTGTGTTGAGTTTTGATCAATGGTTGAGATTTTGATGAGGCTACTGCCAGTTATATGTTAGTATTACATACACTGGATTCTATCTCGAATAACGGAAGCTAAAATTATTGCAATTGGTATGTTGAATGGAGCCCACAAATTCTACTCCTGGGATTGATTTTTGGTCCAGTTGAGGAGGGTGATTTTTGTGTCAAATGCTTTAAATGGTTGAGATTTATCCTAGGAAGCATGAGTAGCATCTTAAGAGATTTATCTATCCTAAAGTATGCTATTTGCACCTCAAGTTAGTAGAAAATGTGTGTTTTGAATTTTGGAGTCATCGACATGATACTTGATTTACTGTAGATGCATTCTCCAGGTTATATTCTGGTTCTGTGAGTTTCTCAGTTAAAATCTATCTGTGTATCCCAGGAAAAAACATTATTTTAATATTGTACAAACCTTTCAAGTTTTCTTTGTCAATTCCGTCACGGTATCCAAGCATTAATGACCTCCTACAAAATGTTCAATGAAATAAATATATATGGTGTGCGTGCTTTAAAATTGCTGCTTTTAATTCAGGTATCTAGTCACACGTCACGACATTTAAGATAGTTCCAAGGGGAACCGAAGGAGCTGTTAGTGTTGAGAGAACCGATGTTGGACTTTTAGCATCAATTCTTCTTTCTTTCGTTGGTTATCTGATGGGTGAGGTATAATAAATTCTCTTTGTTTTTACAATTCTAAATATTCGACTCTCATTCCCTCCACATTCTTTCAATCTTTTTCTCTTTTTTCACTTTGCTTGTCTCCTTTATGAACAAAACTTAAAACAGCATTAAGATGGTCGGAACTTTCATTCTGCTTGTCTGTTTTTTTTAAGCTTTGTGTCATTAGAATCTTTCAACAGGCACTTTTATGTTTATATCTTCATAAGATATCTGATCAAATCTGTATTTTTCCTTCTCTTGAAAAAATAATTGGAAAACAGATAAATGGACCCGAGGCTGTGATTTGTGTTGTAGCTTCCTAGATTGCTAATCTTGGTGAAAGTGTGATAGGTGCTTCCCTCCAAGAGAAAGAAGGATTCCGATGGGTAGGTGACCAACACAAATTTTCATTTCAATTCTTTACATTTTATTGCGCCGTCATATGTTTTTTAGATTTTTACACAACTCAGATTCAACTGAATGAAGACTATAAACTACTAGGGATTAGTTTAATGAATCCTTTAACACCATTCTACTCAGTCTACAATCACTTTCTTGACCTTTGAGATTACGAAGGTTTTACTCAAGGGTACATTAGTTGTGTACCTATTACAAGCTCCCTTTTCTCAGGCATTTGAACCTTCGTATGAAAGATGAGGCTCTAACTTGTAACTATGTTGAGTTTTTGTTTGAGACAGCGAGTTGGTTGAGAAAGCAACTTTAGAATGGGCATTGGAAAATTTATTTATTTTTTTGGATTGTGAGGAACCCATGGTTTAGCAAACCTTGATGGAACCTCTAATCTACCGTAAGCCTCCCTCTGTCACCATAATCTCCACAGACCATGCACTTCAGTTAAGTCATAGGGCTTATGCCCCATTGTAGGTGGCCCCAAGACTTGAATAGGGGACCTTGGGCCTTGGGTGTCTCCCAAAGCCTTACCTGTCGAGCTAACCATTGGGGTTGGAATTGGGAAAACCACTTCCTTCTTCAAACCAATATTTTTAGTGTCACACTTAGTTTTTTTGGAGTAAAGAGAATACTGTGAAGACAGATTGCTACTCTGGATTTTAGGAGTTGAGAAAGGCTTGTTGCCACAAGTGCATTATACCTGCTACTATCTGAACAGATGCATGCATTGGCTTATTCCACACTAGCGGTTCCCTTCAAACATCTAATCTACACATTAGGCATACTTCAAATGGAATAGTTAACATCAGACATTGATGGCCCGATAAGGGCAGGCCAGGTACCGTATGGATTGGTGATTATCATTACACATACTACATCTGGCCTATTTTTTTTTAGGTTACCTTATGTCTGGTATTCTCCACTTCTGCAATTGTTTGCTGATTTTGAACAGTTAAGGATGCACTGCAGTGTTGTTTGATGCAACTATAATTGGTATAGTTAGGAGGTAATATTGGGCTACCCACATTTCAATGCATTAGTTAGGTGGAGATTCAAAATTGTGTTGTGCTTTACTAGGGTGGAAGGCCACGTGTTGCAGACTTCGTTCATGGTTCTGATGGATTAGGGAACATTTCCTTACCTCCTCCAAAATCCAAGAAAATTGAGAAGACGTCATCGGAATTTTTGGTGGATATGGTTTCTAAATATCCTGGTGAAGTATCCATACTTGCTCTGGGACCATTGACAAATTTTGCTTTAGTAAGTTTTAATATCTTTCCTTTCTGTTCACTCTCACAAATAATATCTTCAAATTTTTGGGTGTGTACCCTTTACACTCAAGAAGCATGCGTTTGTTTGATCAGGCAATGAAAAGGGACTCATCCATTGCAAGCAAGGTTAAGAGAGTAGTTATTCTTGGTGGATCTTTCTTTGCATTGGGGAAGGTCAATCCTGCTCCTGAAGCAAATGTAAGTGATTACCACCTCTACAATACGTTCTTCTATTCCATATGGTATGAAACAGAACATGCCTATTTTATCATACAGTTCTCTTAGATGTATTGAATCTTTTTAGATTTGGAAGTGTAGAAAACTTGAACACCTATTGGGCACGTTCCATCTCATTAAATAAATTTGTTCAAAGCCATAACTGTTAGTTTTCAGTGACAGTCTCGTAATCTCTCTTGGGAGGGAGTATTTTATAGGAGTTGGAATTAGAGCTATCCTAGGCAAAAATTAGTGCTAAGGGCTAACTTTATAATTGTTATTATGAAGTAATCAAATCAGTTTAATTCATGCAGGTATGAGCCACTATCTTATTTTATTGGGAGGGAGTATTTTATCCATGCATATGATCTAATATATGCTCTTTCTACTGATGCTGTTTCAGGCTTGGTTGCTCTAAGAAGGGAAGCTTTTGAAGACGGAATCCAAGCTACTATGAATTTTCTAATATAAAGATATGGAGGGCACAAGCCAAGTGTTGATATAATTGAATCAACCCATGATGGTGCATTCGGAAGGGGATATTTGGGTAAATTTTGTAGGTTTTTTTTTTTTTTTTGGGGGAGATGATTTAGAACTTTTTGGATGGTTTTGAAGTTGAGAACAATTTTTGATTTTTAGAAACATAGTTTTTGGATGATTTGTAATGTAGAGACAATTTTTTGGATGTTTGAAACTTATAAATAGTTTTTTTGATGTTTGAAATAATATTTTGGTGGTTGATTGATACTTATATATGTTTTTTTGTAATGTACAGAACAGGTGAAATAGAACCTGTTGAAAAAAAAAAAAAAAAAAAAAAAAAAAACCTAAACATATTCTACTTCAGGCAGAATAGGCTGTTGTGTTAATTATTTGATGACTAACAATGAGCGTCGTGGTTTCTCTTAAATTAACGGCATGCAAAAGTAGTCGTAGAAAAATTAAACATGACATATAGGATGCGCTGTTAAAAGTTTTAAAGGCATGCTATGATATGCCGTTGAAAGTGAATGACTTTCCATGACTAGTCATAATATGACGTACCTTGTGCGTCGTAGAATCACAAAGTAGAATCGTATCCACGGAGTGCATTGGGTGCCGTAAAAATCCTTTTTTGGCGCCATAATCCTTCAAAACAATAATTGTCCTCACCAAATAATTTCATTAATCATATCATTTTCACTATAATGATCAATTATCTAACCTAATATCATATCCTATTATCACTCAGATACCTTTTTATATATTAAGTATATATTTTTTACACATGTACCAGAAGTCACAAGCGGAAAATTTCCTCCATTTGGTAGGTACTAAAAGAAAGTAAACTTAAAATGCAACCATTGAATTATATATTACAAGTTTACAAAATTGTTACATGGATCAAGTAATTCAAACTCTCATACGAAACCTTAAAATTATCACATGGATCAAGCAACCATCAATTCATTATATGAAACAGTACAACAAAGAACTACAATTCAAGTGAAGCCTTGCCATTACAACTAAAGCAAACTAACACCATAACAAAACCACATAAATTAGAAGCAAGAAAAAACTCAAAGCCAAACACTAGAAGCTTTAGGGGACGCAACAAAAGCTACATCAAACAACATCTACAAAACACATGAAACTAGAATTTCTAAATGGTTTGACTCAAACTTGCATGAGCTCATCTCCCAGAAATTTGACACTTATTCAAGGCTTGAAAGGTATCAGAAGCAACATCCTTTATCTTCAACAACATCGATTAATTCTGACTCTATGTCTTCTTTGTCATTCAATTGTTGAGATGCACTTTTCTCCAACATTTTTGTTGCACCCAAGTGCTTAAGTAGAAGCCAGACATGTGTGAGAAACTGTCCACCATGTCTAAGCTCTTGAACATGTTGATTCACCGAGCAGCAGCTCGTAGCATAGCATAACATCTCTACCCATATATTACTCATGATCTCCCATTTGTCCTGCTTCTCCATTAAACTAGGGGCAAGTTTCTCTCCATTGAACTGTGCTTCTTCAAAAAATTCTCCACATTAGGATAAGCTTGCTTAAAATTTTCACTGTTGTTACAAAAAGGTAAAGTAGGACAAAAAAGCAGAAGATGCATCATGTAATATGACAATATTTTGGTTGTTTCCACTTTGTTTGGGACTGACTTTGAACTTTTTGGTTCTGAACGATAGCAAATGTCTGTAGCAACGTGCCAAACGGCAATACTTTTGCCAAATTCTAGCTTGATACTTGTAAAACCCAAGTTTTGAATATTATTTTTGGATAGATTGGTAATTACATTAATTTATATGGGTCACTTAGTAATATCAAAGAATTAGTTATGAGATGGCATTATATTTCCTATTACTTAGATGGGTAATTTTGTAACTTTGAGAAATTAGGTTAATAAGCCCACCTATAAGTCTTGGAAAACAAACAAAACAAAGGCTGTGAATTGCTCCATAGGCGGCTAGGGTTTGAGAAGGTAAAAGAACAAAAAAAGAAAAGAAAAAGAGAAAAGAGGTTCAAGGGAGGCTGCAATAGGGATTGGAGGCAGCACGTTGGTGATTTTGGGACACCCATTGGTTAAGGTAAAATCTGTCTTTACTGTTAATTATTAAGTTTATGTTGAGGAATTTAACAATCAATGCATTAAGGGGATTTGGAAGATCTATTGGTGCCTACTTAGGTTTTGAGAATTCGGTGCAATGTGTAAGTGTAACTTTGCTTTGGGTGGGTAATAGAAACAATGGAGTTTTGTATCATGGGTAAGGGTGTGTTTGGCTTTAAAGTTGGGTTGAATGGTTTGATCTCTTGGATATTAAAGTAATACATTAATCTAATATAGTGGGGCTTTTGTGGGTGTATATAACATGTAAAAAAAAATATTAATTTATTTGAGGTTTTATTTATTAGGTTTGTGTGATTGAAGTGGTGGAGCTGGGTGTTTGGAGTTGGTGTTGGAATATTATTTTAGCTGTGTGAGGTAAGTAACCCTCTATCACTGTTGGTTCATTTTTATTTCTATCGAATCGTTTAAAATCATAAATATTTATTTATAGCCTTCATGTTCTCTTAAAATAAAATATGGGTCAAGTATAAAACAACATCGAATATTATTATGAAAATTATTTGAATATTTGGTGAAACTATTCTGAAAATTGTACTAAACGTTTATTCTGAAAATATCGAATGTTTTATTTAAAAGTTGTGTATTGTTTGAATTTTGAACATCACTCTAGTCTGACTATGATTTGGACCCTAGCCAATAGGGATTATTTATTGGCACAGAAACTAGTTTCTTTTGGGGTTTTACCACCGGCCTATGTGTGGTTCTGGGCCTTGTCACGGGCTAAGTGACCGTAGTCATTAAGACTTGGGTTTTGTGAATCGAATCATTGAACTATCTGAATATCGAACCATTGATTTGAACAACGAATTACTTTGAATTATCACATTGGCTTTTCATTTAAAATGTATTGTACATTGTTTATTTTTAGCTATGAAACCATCTTACAAATAATTATTTCATTTATTGAACTGTAGGAAAATTATATTTTTGGTTATCGATTTATTTATTTATTTTTGTATACTTGATCCAACTAACAGTGATGGTTGGTTATTTACTGGGCTCTAGCTTACCCTTATTTTTTTTTCAGATTCTGAAAGGTAGAGCTGCGCGGGATTTTTTTACATATGGGAGTGCCGAGAGTAGGACTATGAATTAAGTGCTTGGATTATTGTTTTGTTAATGGATTTTATTAGTGGACTTGATGGATAATTTTATATGATAAGAATAATCAATTTTTATGGATTTTAGCATTATGATAATTAAGGATTTAATTGGAGTATTTTACATTGTTGGTTATGTGTTGGATTCTTAGCCTTGCATGCTCACTTGTATGAGTGTGCGGCGTTGTCACGGAGCTTGGGGCGTGACAATACTCCAATTAGCATCCAATCCATATTTTTCAAGGGCCCACTCACCTCTTTTAATGGTATAAGCCTGTGGAGTTTCAACTTCCAAATCTTTCTGTGATATCTTACCAAGCTGACAGATGATAAGTTCTTTGATACTAAGGTCGACTCTATGCGATGGTAGGCTGAACTTTGTCGTTTATATTTGTTGCAAAAGTTTAACCCAGATTGTCCCATAACCTCAGACCATCTTTTGCTTTTAGAGATCACAAATTCGTGAAGATGAAAAACCGGAGTGACCAACTTACTTGGGTAATTTACATGCCCAAACAATTGCCCAATCTGAACCAAGTTGCACAAGAGCTCCACCTATTTCTAAACAAATGGCTCCGACTAGCAAAATTATGGTTATTGGAAGATCACCTTTCAAATGCCCATCAGGCTTTTTAACTAAGAAAAAGCCCACCAACACAGTGACAATGCAAGAGATGCAAATGAGTCTGAGAATGCTTCCACATACTGTAAAAATTGTGCCTACCTTACTGAAGAGCATGTCATACATCAACCCCAACTCAATCTCAATCAACTCGAAAGTATTGTGAGCAGATTATTTTTCTTCATCAATTCACGAAATTTTTTTGTCAATTCACTACAAGAAAATTAGGCTATAGCAACGTTTTTGCTATGACGTTTTTTCAAAAACCGTTGTTTCAAAAGTTTTCAAAAATACTTTACAAGCAACTCATTTTGAAAAACGCGTGCTACTTGTACCAACATATTTTCCTTTTCAAGGCCCACGCGTTTTTCATTTTTTCATTTCTCTCAGTCAGTCCAGAGATAGATCTAGGGTTCTGTCTCTTCATCACTCTTCTCTTTCTTATGGTGAAAGTTCACTAGATCGAGCATTGTAGGCTTTGATTTATGATCTCTCTATCCAACTCTCTCCATCTTGGCTCAAAGCTCTCGATCAGTCTGATTTGAAGATTAATTTTGTGAGTCTCATTCTCTGATTTTTTGATTTTGTTTATATACGAACACAGATCTGTATCTATGATCTCAGATTTGTGTGATATATATATACACTTATTTATGTTAAAGAGAACACAGATTGATCGATCGATCAATTGATTTTTACTCTATTGATCGATATCGAACACTCTCTCTCTCTGGATTTGATCAATTGATTGCTTTCGTTCAAATCTGTAAGTTTTAGTCCCTATGCGCATATTAACATCCTCAAATGCTTAGTAGTGTATATTTAGGTTCTCTCTCTGTAAGTTTTCGTTCAGATCTCTCTCTGTAAGTTTTGGTTCAGATCTGTAATTATTTTGGATTTTTTTATATATTTTTGATTAGTAGTGTATGTTAATGTTAATGTTTTTGAATTGTTTTTTTGTTGGGTTGTGGATTCGAATAGGCTACCTTCTTTGATTTCTGACTAAAATTTTGAATGGTTTGTATCGTTCTCTAAATCTCTCCCAGTACGTAAATCTCTATCGTTCGATCCAAATCTTGGTCCTAGGATTTGATTTTGTTCATTGTTGTGTGTCAAGTACTGAGTGCTGGATCCTGGGATTTTGTAGTCCTTGGGAGTTGAGGCTTACACATCATGGCAAGGATTAAACCTCAAGCTCTGCTACAACAAAGCAAGAAGAAGGATCCAAGTTGTATCGGTGCCACTATAGTTATTTTATACAGCTTAATTATAGTTGTGATGGTGTTTTTCCTGTTTTCTACTTACAGACATTGGACTCAGGTTTGTTGGAATCTTCTTTGATGAATTAATACTCGTTATTTCGATAAAGTGGGATTCAGAGGGACTAGCATGACACCTTGTATCTTGTTAACCAAATTTAATTTTTAGTTTGATTATTAATTCATATGTTTTGAATCTTGTGGGTTTGGTGAAAGACCTGTATCGGTTTTCTTGGAATGATTTCTGAATTCTAAATTTAGCAACAACCCATGTATTTAATAAGTGATAAAAAGAATTTTAATTTAATCCTGGACCTGGTGCTTTCATATATTTCAGGTCTGTTGCAGTGGTATCTACATTTGTTTAGTATCAAAATAGAACCACAGAAAATCCAACAATTGGATTGATGTTTCTTCACGCAATTCCCCAGTTGTTGTGGCCGCTTTGGTTGCTGAAGCAGAGCTTGCAGAAGAAACTGAACAACTCCAAGAGGGTGTTGGGGAAAGTGGTGTAGTTGTGACCCCAACTAAGCCCAAGAAATGCAAAGCTGCATTGCCTCTAAAAAGTGACAGAGTATGTGTAAGCTCATTCCTTATTTCCCTTTCACTTGAATTGTGGACACATTAGTGATTTAATTTATTGTGTTTCTTTGATTTTCCAATTATTTTAATTGTGATTGTAAAATTTTTAGTTTCAAGAATCTTATACTTGAGTTGGGATAGATTGTGCTAATTAAGATCTACTTTAATTGGTATTTATTTTGTTTTTCTTGGATTGTGGATGTGTGTAGTGAATTACATATTGAATTTTGTTTGATTTCTGTTTATTTTGCAATTTTAGTTATAGGAAACCAATATGAGAGATTGAAACCATGTATTGTGGGTGTATTATAGTCGTTCATTTACTTGTTTTTGCTTGAGTTTTATCTTAATGATGACTTATGCACTTCAATCCCTTAGAATCCTCCATTGTAGCATCTGAAAAAGACTGAATGTCATATTTTTGTTTCTTCATTTCTTCATCTGTTGATTATCTACAAACTTTGTCATAGTTCATGATCATTTGAGAAGAATGCCTTTTATATAAACTGATCTCAAATATTAACAATAATTCTGCAATTTTCTCTGAATCCTCAAATTATTCAAAATGATTAAAAGACATCGTGGTCATCGCCGTTGGCAGGCTTGAAAGGGCAAATGGGGTCGGGGCATGTGGGAAGTCACTCCAGAAATGGAGGCTTTGAAATTGGCCCCTTGTGCAATGGCAGCACAGGATGAGAAATCTGATGTCCCCGACAACATCTGCCAGCAGGTGAAGAAATTAGGGCAGAACCCGGGCTGCCTTTGTGCTGTTGTGCTTTCTGACACTGCCAAGTTTCTTTCAAATCTGTAAGTTTCGTTCAGACACCTGATTTCCACTCTAGTGAGTCTTCTTTGATTCCCTTCTTTTATGGATAAATAGTCATGGTTTTGGTTTAGGCATATCCAATGTAACCATGCTCAATAGAACTAGTAAACTATGTTTTCTAATTGTTTTGGTTAATCAGAGGACCTATGTTAAAAAATACATGAAAACCGAGAGAGTGCACGTGTGTTTTTATTTTTTATTTTTAAAAGCAGGTTTTGGGAATGTGGGTCCTCTTGAATTTTGCTCTCTTCCCCCGTGTCCATGTTTTATTTTGCACTTATTTGAGCTTGGGTACTGTACTTGTGTACCTTTGAAGATGTAGCAGTGTGTATACCATTAATTAATCTTCATCTTCTTTCTTAATGTTTTGCTTTTCCCTTCTAACATTTTTTTTCTCTTTACCCAATCAAATGTCTAAATATCTTTCTTTTTGCCATAAGCAGATTCGGCGTGCCTTGCAAGTCCTACATTGGGTTGAGGTTAGATCTTTTGCTTGGTTTATTTTATGCTTTGTTATCAAGTTTGTGTTTGCTTTTGGAAATGGACAGAAACTTGGAGTTTTCGTGTCCATGTTCTCCACATAGTTATTAGTTAGCAGTAATTTTTTTATGACTTGCATTCATGGTGGTGTGCCAGGATGGGATTATTGTTCATGAACAACCTTTGCTTTATGAGGAGCCTGATGTGCATGAAAATATGCGTCTTGATGTAGACGATATGTCTTATGAGGTAACACTAATATATTGAAATAATCATTTACATGGCTCTTTTTTTGTCCTTGCCATTATTGAAGTTTGGCTCATAAATGATTGACTTTGGATTAGGAGTTGTTGGCCCTGGTGGATCAAATTGGAAATGTGAGCACTGGATTGAGTGAGGAAGCTATTTTGGCAGCTGTGAGGCGGCATTGT
Organism: Camellia lanceoleosa; assembly: GCA_025200525.1. Classification (NCBI taxonomy): domain Eukaryota; kingdom Viridiplantae; phylum Streptophyta; class Magnoliopsida; order Ericales; family Theaceae; genus Camellia; species Camellia lanceoleosa. The sequence continues at coordinate 61,090,400 of CM045760.1, forward strand.
TATCTGTTAATGAAATTAGGACCTCCAGTGTAAGAGGAACCGTGCTGTGTTTGTCAAGTAAGTGGCACTTAAATTCTCTGTCTTGCAACTTATCTATTTGGGATTGGCTAAAAAAGTCACATATTATCCCAATTTTTTTTGTCTTTAGTGAATTTTTTTTAGATTCGTGTAAAAAAAATTTATTTTTATGTCTGACTAGTCTAGAGGGATCTAAAAAGAAGAAAAAAAAATTGAAAAAATTAATCACCTTGTTTGGTTTTAATTGATTTTCTAAGAATTGAGTTTTTTTTATTTTTTTGTTTTTAGTGAACTTTTTTAATATTTTAAGCAAATTTTTTACTTTCTAGATGCACCTAACCTAGATACACCTAAAAAGTAAAATACTTGTGAAAAAGTATTTTAAAAATCAATAAATACACAATAATACGTAAATGTAGTGAATTCTTATAGTTTTATATTTTTGGTATTTAGTAAAATTTTTGAAGATTTTTTTTTTTTCCACACAAATATTATACTTTTTAAGTGTATTTATTACCAAACTCCATTCAACTCACCATCTCTCCCCACTATGTATTCTTTTAAGTTAAAGCTCATGGGTTCTATTTTTTCTCAAGTTAAAGCTCCCTATTAAACCGGATGCTTCCATTTATTGAATCAAATTGCAGGAGGATTATGTTGATGGAAAGGAGCTTGGTAAGCTGAATTGTGGGCATGAGTTTCACTTCAATTGTATCAAACAATGGCTCGTGCAGAAGAATAACTGTCCCATTTGCAAAAAGACTTCAGTGGTTGTTTAAGAGATCATCAGTTTCAGGGAACTCTTATCCCAAATCAGAGATCATTTGCCAATCAGTTGTCCCTGTAAACTTCTCTCCTGTCCCTTTGCCATCTGAACTTATACCGTAGGCTTGCCGTTTCCTTTTGTTTGTTTCTTCTGTTTTTTTCCTTTTCTTACCTGAGAGAGTTTTCATTTCGGTCATGTGCAAGTTCAAATTTGAGCTACTATGTATTCTTTTATATGAATTCTCAGTTAATTCTTTATCTCTCTAGTTAAATTTTCAATCTCTGTTCCTAGTTAAATTCTCAATTAATTGGGCTTTGTGTTATTAAAAGCAAAAAAAAAATGGTGTTTTTTTGGAAAACAAAAGTCACTAAGTACGCAAGGCAAGTATGAAAATGAAGAAACGTGGCGTTTGGAAAAATGCTACTAAATGATGTCATCATTACGTAGTGATTCTTGAAGATTTTCTGACGTTTTTAAAAACGCCGCTTAATGTTTTTAGCGACGTTTTTGAAATGTTGCTAAACTATTGCGGCGGCCGTATTTGCGACGACAATTTTAAACATCATAAAAACCTATTGTGGCTTTTTTGAAATGTCATTAAAAGTCAATTTGCCAGTAGTGATTTGTTCACTTTGGACTTATCACACTCATAATTGGAAATATGAGGATTTAAGGTAATAGGCTTGGAGCACTAGCTCCGCATTAGTTTGTGCACTACTTATTTTGCCGATTGTGTTTTCATCAATTTGAACAAAACCCACATACTTTTTCTTGGATATTGACTTGATTACCCACAATCACATTCGATGGACCTTGTTCTTAGACCTTGTGCAAAGAGTCCTATGCGTGCCTCAACCACATTCGATTTTCTTCCAAGTGTAAGACAGTCATGATATTTGGACCTCCAAGATAAAACAGGATTATTGTTGCCCATAAACCCCTCAATAGACTCATTGGACTAATGTCATCGTCATTGGGCCATATTTACAGGTCTTGATGCATGGCATGGTTCTATCTTCTATGCTACAAAGATGGATGAGAAAAATAATTAAATAAAAATAATGCAATACGTCCAATATCTTGTGGTATCAGTGTCACACTTAAATATCTAATCATATTCAAGACATCTTTAAACCAATTGTTAGCTTTTTCATAATGTTCCATAAAAGGCCAAGTATAAAAGGCCGCTACAATATATAAGAGTTTTAACGATCAAATTTATGTTTAAAGTGAAAATTTTATTTTAAAAAAAATGGAGGCTAATTTCTATTATCATAAGGATAGTCGCTAAAAGATCGTCCCGAAAAGTTAAAAAAATGACTTTATTGACAAAATTTTGAAAATGTCAATAATAAATTCAGTTTCGGGGACAAACTAGTTTGGTTACCTAAAAGGTTTATTTTTTAAGACAAAAATTTTAGTTCCAAAATGATAGAGTTCATCATTAAATGTTCAATTTCGTTACTAAAAATACAACAATGACACTTTTGGTAACTAAAATATTTTGTATCTAAAAAATGATTTGGTCCCTAGATTTTTAACTTTAGAACCTTAATTTGTTATAATGACGTCTATCAGATGCAAGCTATGCCTTAAAGTGGTATCCACCCAAAAAAAATGCCTTAAAGTGGTGTTGGTTATGACTTGAATTGGTGGTGGGATCTATCAAATCAAAGTATTGTTAGCTTTGCATACATACAAACCAAATTATGGCCCCAAAAGATCTTGGGATTATGCATGAAAATGACATAGAAGCCTACTCTTTAGACCCAGTGATATGTAAAAGGCATGATTGATTAATAATTAGAGAATATATGAGAGAGAGGAAGAGAGTTGCATTAGATATTCTAATAGACCGTCACATTGGTTGGTTGGTTTGGGGAGGTCGACTGAAGACATCTTCTTTTTTACAAAGTGTTGGTGCTCTTGATGCTAATGCTGGCTCTCTTTGTCTATTCTGTGAGGCTTATGAAGACAATGTGTTACATGTGATGCTTCATTTTCAATTTGTGTGGAAAATCTGGGCTAATTTTCTATCATGGTGGGGAGTGCAATGGGTTGTTCTAGGTTCCATTGAGGGGCTGCTGCAGTGGTGGAAAGGATTCAAGTTCAAAAACGTGGAAGACAAACTTTAGTAGACATTTCCATGTGCCATAATGTGGTCATTGTGGAAGGCAAGGAATGAATGCAAGTTCCAAGGCTCTACTGTTTTTAGGGAGGATTCGTAGGGGCTAATTAAAGTGAGGCTGGCTCTTTGGGCACAATATAAAGTTCTCAACTTCAACTACTCTGTTAATGATTTAGTTTTTAGATTTAGGTCCATTAGGGGTGGTTAGTGCCTTGTATGTGGTTGGGCTTTATTCATTTCTATCACCCCTCTTTTGAGTATGTTGGGGGTCTGTGATTTGGTTGTTTTGGTTGATTACTCTTTAAGCATTTCTGTTTGATAGTGCTGCAAATGATTGGCCTTAGCCTTTGGTGTCAACCTAGTTGAGATTAAAGTTCTTTGCTATGATGCTTATAGCAAGATATTTTTTCTTTTGTTTTTTCTTTATTGATACTCCATGTATGGTTTATCCTTAATTCTATATCAATAAAGGATTATCTTTGCTGATCCAAAAAAAAATAAATAAATAAATAAAGTGAGTCAAAATTTTGAGTTAGATTGACACTAAAATAGTTTTAGTTATGCACCTTAAAATAGAGTTCGTACTGTAACACAGCACAACCCTGCATAACAATGTTAAAACTCCTTGTTGGATTTCAAACACTAAAAGCTAACAATGTAATTTAGGAAAGTACTTGAACCAAGACCTAACTTAAATCAAAATAAAATTTTGGGGCCTACAGTTTGGGTACTTGGTTACACGTGGTTTTGTGCTAGTTGTTGATCTTACTCCATTTTACTTTTATAAACACATATTTGGACCAATTGCTATTAGAGAAATAATTATAGATGTAAATCCAAATGCTACCTTACCGATGTAGATCAAATTGTAAAGTATTTGGAGCAATTGGATAGACAAGTGACAAAACAATAATTGTGAATTAAAAAAAAAACATATATATTAAGTGTAATAGTGACACCATCATATGTAGTGTTGACGGTCATTAAAAAGTCACAAATAAATTAAGTGGTCAACCCTTATCTCCTATTTAGGGATGGCAATGGGGGTTAATGGGGGTGGATATTAATTCCCCATCCCCATTCCCCTATAATAAATTTTCCCCATTCCCCATTCCCCATGGGTACCACCCTCCCCATTTCCTAATGGGTTTGGATTTTCCCCAACCCACTTTAATCTCCATTTTTATTTTATTTTTATTTTTTATATTTAATGTTAACAACCATTTTTTTTTTTTTTTTTTAAGTTCACAATAAAAGCTAAATATACCTTCAATATTTTTTTTCTTTTTTAATATATTTAATGTTAAGAATTTTTTTTTTCAAGGTTCACAACAAAAGCTAAATATACCTTCAATCTTTTTTCTTTCTTTTTTAATATATTTAATATTAACAACTTTTTTTTCTTTTTTTTAAGGTTTTAGCTAAATATACTTTCAATCTTTTTTTTTTCTTTTTTAATATATTTAATGTTAACAACTTCTTCCTTTTTTTTTTTCTTTTTTTTTTTTTTAGGTTCACAACAAAAGTTAAATATACCTTCAATCTTTTTTCTTTCTTTTTAAATATATTTAATGTTAACAACTTTTTTTTTTTTTTAAAGGTTTTAGCTAAATATACCTTCAATCTTTTTTCTTTCTTTTTTAATATATTTAATGTTAACAACTTATTTTTTTTATTTTTTTTAAGGTTCACAACAAAAACTAAATATACAATCAAATTCATATAATGGACGATAGTTCGATCATTCAAATGACCTTTTTCCTATAATGTTTCTGGCTGATGCATCATATAATGGACGATAGTTCGATCATTCAAATTCATAACTGTCCCGATAAAAAAAAATTTAAAAAAATCCTAAAACCTTTAGAAAAACATTTTTGATTATTATTCTTATTTATTATTTGATTTTATTCAAACTTTGTTCTATTTACAAATAATAACACAATAAGAAACAATAATGCTGATAATAATAGTGAATTTTGATGGAATGGACTTGAGTTTTGGAGTGAGTAAAAAGATGAAAAAAAAAAATTTGAAACTTGAGAAGAAGATGAAGAAACTTAAATATAAAGAATACGTATAAGTAATTAGAGTGTACAGTGACAAAAAAATAATATTTCATTTTAAGATTTAATGTATATTGTCGTTATTAATAAATTTATAATAGAATATAATAATAAATTAAATTTTAAAATTTTAATTAAACATGCTAAATAATTTTTAAAATGTAAATAGAATCATTTGATTTTATTCAAACTTTGTTCTATTTACAAATAATAACACAATAAGAAACAATAATGTTGATAATAATAGTGAATTTTGATGGAATGGACTTGAGTTTTGGAGTGAGTAAAAAGATGAAAAAAAAAAAATTGAAACTTGAGAAGAAGATGAAGAAACTTAAATATAAAGAATACGTATAAGTAATTAGAGTGTACAGTGACAAAAAAATAATATTTCATTTTAAGATTTAATGTATATTGTCGTTATTAATAAATTTATAATAGAATATAATAATAAATTAAATTTTAAAATTTTAATTAAACATGCTAAATAATTTTTAAAATGTAAATAGAATCACCCAACTTCAACCCAAACTGAGTCCATTCTAAGATTTGTCCACCCCTACAACAAACCCAAATATAATAATTAAGTTTATATTTAAATTTGAGAAAAATTCAATCATTTTATTTTAAAGAGAATAAGTTATACAACCATGAACTCCTGATTTACCGTTGTCCACTAACAAAATGATACGTGTCCTTAATTAACGTGGAAATTCAACGGCATTTAAAGGCAGTTCAATAACAAAAACAAAAACAAAAACAAAAAATGAAAAAAAAGGAAAAAGAAGAAGAGAGTATTTAAAGAGTTCTATGATCCTGTAGTTTAATCCTGAGGATCTTAAAAAAAAAAAAAAAAAAAAAGTTGTGAACTTGAATAAATAAATAAAAGAAAAAAGATTGAATGTATATTTAGTTTTGGTTGTGAATCTAAAAAAAAAAAAAAAAAAAAAAAAAAAAAAAAAAAAAAAAATGGAGAAATTAGTGGGTACCCATCCCCAACCCATCCCCTGTGGATATTTAAAGAATATCACCTACCATACCCAATGGATAAGAAAAAAATGGGAAAACCCATGTATTTGGGTTGGGTCTCCATAGATATCCACATGGTAGGTTATCCATTGCCATCTCTACTCCGGTTAACAAACAATGATGTGGTCCTACTACAAATCAAAAATACTTGGATGGTGGTACTTATCACATGATAACACTATTACATCCAATATTTACTCGGACTCAGGCCAACATTGTTAGATTTGGTTTGGAAGGCCCATATTCTATCTGAAATAGCACAACAGCTGTCACGACCCAAACCCGGCCCTATGGGTTTAGCATCAGAATCGCCAAGAATCCGAGATTAGAAGGCCTCTGAACGTAATGAGTACAGTAAGACAGAGTACAGGGCCTGGCGGAAGCCAATACAGTATATAACTAGTGTCCATTGAGCTGTGAAAATCTGTATGCCAAAAACATTTTTATGCATTCATACAGTTCCAAAACAGTACAGTCTATACATTCATTTACAACATTCAGTACAGGGATCGCATCCCTAGGCAACAGTACGGTATAACAGTAGACAGTCTATACAGTGGTCCCAAAACAGTACATGAGACAGACAGGGGAAAACAAAACCCCAAAGCCAAAGCATGGCAAAATCGGAACCTCTCATTGAGGCACACAGCCGTTGGACAAAATCGGGACTCCACTCCACGCTCTAGCTCGATTACGAGAACCTACATATATATATAAACAGTGAGCTAAAGCCCAGTGAATAACATAATGTGTAAAGAGGTTATGAATGAATGTCCTTACAGTAATGAAATCAATTCATTATACAGTATTTCAATCTTTCAGTATTTCAGTCAATCAGTATTTCAATCAATCAGTCATATGTGGTACATCCATTAGCCTATAAACAGTAGGTCCAGAAAGGACCGGGCCTTAACAGACCCAACAATAATGATGGCCATCAATCGGTAAACAGTATGGTTCCACAAGGAAACCGACAGAGCTCTGTAACAGTCAATAACAGTGGGTGCTAAGGATGCCACAATACAGTTCGAAATACAGGACATACATTCATTCAATAAACAATATCAGTTCAATAAACAGTTCAGTTCAGTAATCAAAATATAACCATTTTGAACATATCTTTACACAATCCGTTACTCACAGTGATTGGGCTATCAGTAGCTAGAGCGCGTCCCCGTGAGCCAACCCTAAACAGTTAGCAAATAGAACACACACTAAGTTTACAGTTGGAAAGGATGATAATTAAATCCCTAATTTCCCTCGGTGTGGTTCTATGTCTAAATCCTCATTAAGATGCCTTAAACTAGGCCTAAGAATGCCTAGGATGGGATGAGGATGCAAAATTACAGTTGGAAGGCATTTTCAAAAGTTCTTTAACAGGGTCTCGCCGGCGAAGCCTTCCTTCGCCGAGCGAAGCTTCCAAAATCAAAGGCTTCGCTCGAGCGAACAACCCTTCGCTCGAGCGGTCTGATGAAACAAGAAAAATCTTGGTTGCTCGATTTTCTGTACGATACCACGCCGATGCTCGCTTGGCGAGCTTGCAAACCAAAGGGCTCGCTCGGCGAGAATCCTTCGGCGAGGAAGCAAAATCTGGAATTTCAGTTGTCTCCCAAGTTCGAACCAAGCATTCAACCATTCAAAACTCGACCTCTTGGGCCCAAATTCTGGGAAATACATCCCAAAACAATATACAACAAGTTTCAAAAGCCAATTTATGAATTCAAGCCCCAAAGGTGAGTCTATTAAATCTATTTTCAAACCCATTTTCAAGAACAAGTTCAAAACATGCAATGCATGAGCTTCAAACCCAATTCAATCTTCAAATCTTGCTCTAGAGAGCTCAATAGTGGGAAAACATTCTGAAAATATGAGCTAATATATAGACATGGACATGCATGTATAGTTCAAGCATGAATTCAACTCCAATTTCACTAATTCAATCATGCATGCAACAATTGATCTTCAATTCAACATATATGAGCAAAATCATGACTTAACTTCTCTATAACCATGATGCATGCAAGATGGAACTTAAAGACAACAAGAATACCATAAATTCCCTTACCTAAATGCCAAATGCAAGAAGAACAAATACAATTTTGAGATCAATCTTCCATTTCCAAGCAATTCTAGCCAAGTCAACAAAGTGAGTTCATTTCTCAATTGTTCTCTCACTCTCCTAAGCCCTTGGTCGGCTAGATACAAGAATAAGGCTGATGAAATGTCTTTTATTGAGTTCAATAAGGCTCTATAATAATAATAAACAAGAGTCCACTCACATGGCAATTTGGTAAATAAGCCTAAGTTCGTAATTAACTCAATTTAATCTAGTTTAATCATTCCTAATCAATTTTCAGATAAAAATACCATAAAATCACAAATATTTTACTGATCATGAAACACTAAACGGTTCCTAAATCGGCCGCCGATAAGGCCTTCAATTAGCAGTTTAGACATAAACTACAAACAGATAAAATCATACAATCAAACAGATAGAATATGCAATTCAATAGGCAGTCTTATTCAGTTTCAATTTCGATTCCAATCAGTCTGTCCAGTACTTTAATCAGTTCAATTATCAGTCATTAACAGTTTGGTTTATCAGTAATCAGTATGTAATCCAGTGATTTATCGGTAATCGGCACGAGGGTTGTTACAGTCTCCCCTCCTTATAAGGAGTTTAGTCCTCTAAACTCGAGTTACCTTCAGTCTGGAAGAAAACAGGATCCAGTGGGAATAAACCAGGATATCGCCTAGCCATGTCATCTTCCCTCTCCCAAGTGGCATACACACCACCATGGTTCTGCCAATCAACTTTCACTATCGGGATCTCTTTGTTTCTCAGTTTCTTGATCCGTCTGTTTACAATCTGTATAGGCCGTTCCTCGTAAGTGTAGTCATCACTCAACACGATACGAGTAGGCTCAATCACATGGAACGGATCTCGAAGGTAGCCTCTCAACATCGAAATGTGGAAGACATTATGCATATGCTCCATTTCAGGAGGAAGCGCAACTTGATACGCCACCGGATTGATTTTCTCAATAATCTGATACGGTCCGACATATCTTGGTGCTAACTTGCCTTTGACTCCAAAACGAGTCTGGCCTTTCATTGGTGTCACTTTCACAAACACGTGATCACCCACTTCATACTCTCTATCCCGTCTTCTAACATCCGCATAACTTTTTCATCTGCTACTGCGGTTTTGTATCAATTTCACTTTCTCAGTCGTTTCATATACAATCTCGGGCCCAAGCAAAGGCCCATCTCCAACTTCTGCCCAGCAGATTGGAGATCTACACTTTCTGCCATACAATGCCTCGAAGGGCGCCATACCGATACTCGAATGGTAGCTGTTGTTGTAGGCGAATTCAGCCAACGGCAAATGACTTTCCCAGTTTCCTTGAAAATCAAGGGCACACATTCTCAGTAGATCCTCTAGAGTCTGGATGGTCTTTTCTGACTGGCCATCTGTCTGAGGATGATAGGCACTACCAAAAATTCAAGACTCACAATCAGAGGCTCGCTGTAACCTCGATGTAAACTTCAATCCTCGGTCAAACAATAGATACAGGCACTCCATGCAATCTCACAATTTCATCGATATAGATAACAGCCAATTTGTCTGCATTATAGATTGTCTTGACAGGTAAGAAGTGTGCAGATTTAGTCAGCCTATCGACAATAACCCAAATAGAGTCCATACCTTTCCTGGAGCGCGGTAATCCAACGATAAAATCCATCGTAATATGCTCCCATTTCCACTCTGGTATGGGTAAGGGTTGCAGTAATCCGGCGGGTCGTTGATGTTCCGCTTTAACTTGTTGGCAATGAAGACATTTAGACACAAAGTCAGCAACTTCTTTCTTCATTCCCGGCCACCGTAAATTGCTTTCAAATCTTGGTACATTTTCGTATTCCCCGGGTGAATAGACAATTTTGAATTGTGGCCTTCTTGCAGAATTCTTCTTTTCAGTTCAGTGTCATTTGGTACACACAGTCTTTCTTGAAATTTCAAAACATTGTTGTCAAATTTGAACCCCGGTCTCGATTTTGAATCTCTTTCTTCAATAACCTTTTTCAAGAAATCATCTAGTTGTTGTTTTTCTTTAATTTCCTCAATCAATGCTGGTTGAGCAGAAATAGCAGCTATGGTTCCACCTTGTTCTCTCAAAACAACTTCAATCTCAAATGTTTCAAGATCACGAAGCAATTCTTTCTGTCCGGTGAGCAAACACGCTAAGTTGACAATTGACTTTCGGCTCAATGCATCGGCAACAGTATTGGCTTTTCCCGGATGATACAAAATCTATAAATCATAATCTTTAATCAGTTCCAGCCATCTCCGCTGCCTCATATTCAGTTCTTTCTGAGTGAAGAAGTATTTCAAACTCTTGTGGTCGGTATATACTTCACATGTTGCTCCATACAAATAGTGACGCCAAATTTTCAGTGCAAACACTACTGCAGCAAGTTCTAAATCATGTGTTGGGTAGTTCTTTTCATGCGGTCTCAACTGTCGGGAAGCATAAGCAATAACTCTCCCATTCTGCATTAAAACACACCCCAAACCCTTATGAGAAGCATCACTAAAAACAGTGTAACCATCCGTACCTGAAGGTAGAGTCAGAATTGGTGCAGTCACAAGTCTAGTTTTCAACTCCTGAAATGCTGATTCCCTTTGGTCAGTCCAGTCAAATGATATCCCTTTCTGTGTCAACTGAGTCAGTGGTAAGGCAATTTTGGAGAAGTCTTTGACAAATCTCCTGTAATATCCAGCCAATCCCAAAAAGCTTCGGACTTCAGTCACGTTTGTTGGTCTAGGCCAGTTCACTACGGCTTCAATTTTCTGTGGATCAACAGAAATTCCATCTTTGCTAACAACATGTCCCAAAAACATAACATGGTCAAGCCAGAATTCACATTTTAGCATACGCTTTCGTTTCTCTTAAGGTTTGCAGGGCAAGTCTCAGATGATGTTCATGTTCTTCTCTACTTTTAGAGTAGATCAGTATGTCATCAATAAATACCACAATAAAATCATCAAGGTATGGTTTGAAAATTCTGTTCATAAGGTCCATAAATACAGCAGGGGCATTCGTGACTCCGAATGACATAACTAGAAATTCATAATGGCCATACCTTGTTCTAAAAGCAGTTTTAGCAATATCTTCCGGTTTTACCTTCAGTTGATGATACCCCGATCTAAGATCAATCTTGGAAAACAGTTGTGCACCCTGTAACTGATCAAATAAGTCATCAATACGCGGTAATGGATATTTATTCTTTACAGTTACCTTGTTCAGTTCGCGATAGTCAATACACAGTCTCAGTGAGCCATCTTTCTTCTTCACAAACAAAACAGGTGCACCCCACGGTGAAGTACTGGGCCTGATAAACTTCTTGTCTAACAATTCCTGCAATTGTATTTTCAATTCCTTTAGTTCAGTTGGAGCCATTCTATAAGGAGCTTTAGACACTGGGTGTTCTAATCACATCAATCAGAATTCAATCTCCTCACAATCAAATCCCCTGGTAAATCATCTGGAAACACATCTGAGAATTCTCTGACTATAGGAATGCAATTCACATCAGTTTTAACACTATCAGTAGGCACAGTCAGTACAGAACAGAAATACCCTTTACACCCCTTTCTAATCAATTTCATGGCTTTCACAGAAGAAATCAAGTATGGGGGAGGTACCACCCCAATTCCACTAAATACAAATTCAGGCAAACCAGGTGGACGGAAAATAACTTGTTTCGTCACACAGTCAATGGTAGTATGATATTTTTGTAGCCAATCCATCCCCAATATTACATCAAAATGATCGATGTTCAATGGTAGTAAATCAATAAACAGATGCATATCCCCAACAATAATCTCACAAGCAGGATACATATATGCACATGTAATGGATCCCCCAACAGGTGACGATACAGCTAGCAAATAGTTCATGGGTTCTAAGGGTCTATTCAATTTTCTCGAAAAAGCATACGACACATAAGAATGTGTAGACCCCGAATCAATCAATACATATGCATTTTGAGTACAAATAGAAAGAATACCTGACACGACGGTCTCGGTATTCTGGACATCTCCCGGCACTAGGGCGAACACTCGGCCCTGCCTCATAGGCTCTTTCCCGGTAGCTTTGGGGTTCGGTTTTGGTGTGCGGTGATCTTTCTGCGCTTGGTCTTTTACTATCGGCTTATGGGCAAGGGGACAATCTTTAATTACATGGCCCACTTTGCCACACGAAACAAGCTCAACTGATAGCAAACCCCTTTGTGCTTGTTGCCACATACGGAGCAGGGTGGAGTAAATCCACTCCCTTGGCTGGGGCTAGTCGTCGGCCCCGTATTCTGTTTCTTGTTTGCTGGGTTATGCTTGCCTTTCTTAAATTTAAAACCTTGCCTTTTACCTTGCCATTCAGTTGTTGATGCCTCAGATCGTTTCACTGCTGCAATATTTATCTCGGCCATCAATGCTCGGTCGAGAACACCCACAAAAGTTGGCATTTTCAAAACACTAATTTTGTCCTGTATATTAGCAATAAGGCCTCCTTCAAACCTTCTGGCCTTCTTATATTCGGTATCCACCATATGAGGTGCATACCTAGCAAGTTCGGTGAATTTCTTCTCATATTCGGCAACAGACATATTGCCCTGTCTCAGCTGTTCAAACTCAGTCACTTTTCTGTCTCTGATGCACTGGGGAAAATACTTTTCAAAAAAGGACTCCTTGAACTGAGTCCAAGTCACAATAGTATTCGCCTCACGGGTCAACATCCACCACCTTCTTGCTTCTTCCTGGAGGGTGAAGGTTGCCAATAGTACTTTGTTGGCTTCGGAGCACGGAAACATTTCAAACAATTTCTCAGTCTCAAGAACCCAAGCTTCAGCCTTTAGCGGTTCTAGGCCTCCCTGAAAGGACGGCGGTTTCATATTGCTGAACTTATGGGTCAGTGCAATAATGTCCACCTCATTGGCATTCACATTCTGTACATTTTGTTCCGGTTGCACCGGAGGAGGAGGAGGAGGAGGAGGAGGAGGAGGTGGGGGCTGTTGATTCGGTTGTTGATCCAGTCTTTCAATTATCAGTCCCATCATTTGTTCAAGTCTGGCCATTCTGGCCTCAGAGGATGATGATTCAGGTTCATTTGCATTATCCATTTCACTATAAGCAGTTATAACAGTTATCATTATAAACAGTTGTATCATTAAACAGTTTAACATTTTAACATATAATCAGTCAATCAAAAGCACACACTTTTCAAGTTCATGAGATGCCCTAATTACTTTTCTAGGACACCCTATAGCTCATTTGGACACGTAGCGGTATAACTCGTGGTTAAGTATCGCTCGATACCACTCAATGCACTCCAAACCCGCCCTATGGGTTTAGCATCAGAATCGCCAAGAATCCGAGATTACCAAGGCCTACAAGCAAGAGTCTGAGAAGACAGAGTACTGGCGGAAGCCAATACAAGATATAACTAGTGTCCATTGAGTCAGGAAAATCAGATGCCAAAAACATTTTTATGCATTCATATAGTTCCAAAACAGTACAGTCTATACATTCATTTACAACATTCAGTACAGGGATCGCATCCCTAGGCAACAGTACGGTATAACAAGAGATCTATACAAAGGGTCCTAAAACAAGACATGAGATGCATAGGAAAACAAAACCCCAAAGCCAAAGCATGGCAAAATCGGAACCTCTCATTGAGGCACACAGTCGGCCGGACAAAATCGGGACCGACCCACGCCCTAGCTCCGTCCGTCACGAGAACCTACATATATATATAAACAGTGAGCTAAAGCCCAGTGAATAACATAATGTGTAAAGAGGTTATGAATGAATGTCCTTACAGTAATGAAATCAATTCATTATACAGTATTTCAATCTTTCAGTATTTCAGTCAATCAATATTTCAATCAATCAGTCATATGTGGTACATCCATTAGCCTATAAACAGTAGGTCCAAAAGGACCGGGCCTTAACAGACCCAACAATAATGATGGCCATCAATCGATAAACAATATGGTTCCACAAGGAAACCGACAGAGCTCTCAGAATACCAATAACAAGGTGCTAAGGATGCCACAATACAGTTCGAAATACAGGACATACATTCATTCAATAAACAATATCAGTTCAATAAACAGTTCAGTTCAGTAATCAAAATATAACCATTTTGAACATATCTTTACACAATCCGTTACTCACAGTGATTGGGCTATCAGTAGCTAGAGCGCGTCCCCGTGAGCCAACCCTAAACAGTTAGCAAATAGAACACACACTAAGTTTACAGTTGGAAAGGATGATAATTAAATCCCTAATTTCCCTCGGTGTGGTTCTACGTCTAAATCCTCATTAAGATGCCTTAAACTAGGCCTAAGAATGCCTAGGATGGGATGAGGATGCAAAATTACAGTTGGAAGGCATTTTCCAAAAGTTGCTGAAAACAGGGGTCTCGCTCGAGCGAGCCTTCCTTCGCTCGAGCGAGCTTCCAAAATCAAAGGCTTCGCTCGAGCGAACAACCCTTCGCTCGAGCGGTCTGATGAAATAGTAAAAGTAATGGTTGCTCGATTTTTACGCGCGATACCACGCTCGATGCTCGCTCGAGCGAGCTTGCAAAACCAAAGGGCTCGCTCGAGCGAGGAATCCTTCGCTCGAGCGAGGAAGCAAAATCTGGAATTTCCAGATTTGTCTCCCAAGTTCGAACCAAGCATTCAACCATTCAAAACTCGACCTCTTGGGCCCAAATTCTGGGAAATACATCCCAAAACAATATACAACAAGTTTCAAAAGCCAATTTATGAATTCAAGCCCCAAAGGTGAGTCTATTAAATCTATTTTCAAACCCATTTTCAAGAACAAGTTCAAAACATGCAATGCATGAGCTTCAAACCCAATTCAATCTTCAAATCTTGCTCTAGAGAGCTCAATAGTGGGAAAACATTCTGAAAACATGAGCTAATAGATAGACATGGACATGCATGTATAGTTCAAGCATGAATTCAACTCCAATTTCACTAATTCAATCATGCATGGAACAATTGATCTTCAATTCAACATATATGAGCAAAATCATGACTTAACTTCTCTATAACCATGATGCATGCAAGATGGAACTTAAAGACAACAAGAATACCATAAATTCCCTTACCTAAATGCCAAATGCAAGAAGAACAAATACAATTTTGAGATCAATCTTCCATTTCCAAGCAATTCTAGCCAAGTCAGCAAAGTGAGTTCATTTCTCAATTGTTCTCTCACTCTCCTAAGCCCTTGGTCGGCTAGATACAAGAATAAGGCTGATGAAATGTCTTGTATTGAGTTCAATAAGGCTCTATAATAATAATAAACAAGAGTCCACTCACATGGCAATTTGGTAAATAAGCCTAAGTTCGTAATTAACTCAATTTAATCTAGTTTAATCATTCCTAATCAATTTTCAGATAAAAATACCATAAAATCACAAATATTTTACTAATCATGAAACACTAAACGGTTCCTAAATCGGCCACTGATAAGGCCTTCAATTAGCAGTTTAGACATAAACTACAAACAGATAGAATATGCAATTCAATAGGCAGTCTTATTCAGTTTCAATTTCGATTCCAATCAGTCTGTCCAGTACTTTAATCAGTTCAATTATTAGTCATTAACAGTTTGGTTTATCAGTAATCAGTATGTAATCCAGTGATTTATCGGTAATCGGCACGAGGGTTGTTACAACAGCAAAACTCACAGCTTTTCCATTACCTAAGGCGGTTTTCATGCCAATTCCACTGTTAAAACTTTCGAATGTGCATTTTTATCATTTTTTGAAAATTTTCATTTGACAATAATATTATTTAGAAATTTTAGTTTTTGATGTCATTTGTTTTGAAAAGTTTATATTACTTGTATCAAATTTAAGCCTAAATCCTTTCTTTTTTTTTTTTCTTTTTTTTTTTTTTTTTGAGGGGGGGTAATTTTTCATCCAACTAGCCACTAAATGGGTGGATACCAACTTGAGCACCTTGCTCGATTTGATAATAGTCTTGGATAGAGATTCAAGCTGTGTTTATATCATAAATTTGGGTAAGAATCTAAAAAGAGAAAGAGAAAATATAGATGAAATGTAATTATATTTTATTCATATTTCATCTAACTTTTCTTATTCTTCTTTTTTTGGGGCAAAATTTCATTAACCTCCTCGTGATTTCAGAGCACTTTACCTCCTTATGGTTTAAATATAGTCAAAATGTTCCCATGTCATTTTGGATTAAAGTGTCATTGTTAATTTTTCCATCCTAACAAGAAGTGTATGACACACCATTCTTTAAAGTGAGCTTAATTTTCTTTAAAAAAAAAAAAAAAGTTGAAAGTAACACAACAAAAAGACAATTTTATCCCCCATTTTATCCAAACCTAAAATTAGATTAAGATGTTAATTAAAATTAAAATTAAACTAAAATATAAATAAAAATTTATCTAAAATATAAAATATAATTAAGGATTGATTTAAAATTTAATCAAATTAAAATATATATTAAATAATAATTAGAATTGATCTAAAAAATAATTAAATTAAAATTAGATTAAGATGTTAGGAATTACAATAAATAATTAATAATTTATGATTAATTGTGATTTATAAAACATAATTCAATTAAAATTTTAATAATTATTATAAATAATTAAGGATTTAGGATTAATTGTGATCTAAAAAATAATTAAATTAAAATTAGATTAAAAAGTTAAGAATTACATTAAATAATTAAGAATTTACATGTGATTTAATTGAATTAATATTAGAAATTAAAAATTATGTATATGAGAGAAAAGAGAAAAAGAAAATAACAAAAAAAAAGAGCATAGAGTTCGAGGATATTATAATCATTTTATATCTATAGTTAATAGTGTTAAAGGTTAAACTTTGATTCAAAATCACATGAGGCTTTTCTGACTATATTGAACCATAGAAGGGTAAATGTTTTGGGTTCAAACCATAAGGGTTATAATGATATTTTCCTTTTTTAAATTTCTACTCAAATCCATGATCCAAACACAGACTTTGGAGATTATGAAACTAATAGACTTAAGATGGTAAATGCGCCATTTAGGCTATATTTAGATCATAGATTTAAGTAGAGATTTGAAAATGAAAGAGAAAATGTGAATAAAATGTAAATATAATTATATTTCATTCACATTTCACTTGCATTTTTTTTTCTTTTTAAATTTTTATTGAAATTTATAATCCAAATAGCAAGATGAATGGGAAATCGAAACAAGCAACCATGCTCAAGACTCAAAAAGCTTGCTAGGAAAACTTGTAAGGCAAAAGGTGATGAGAAATGTAACTTAACTTGATCACAAAATTTTTAAGGCAAATACTAACAAAAGTTTTCATGACATTAGTTAATATTGAGAATGTATAAAAAGTGTATCGAAAAATTGTAAAAAATTATAAAGTATTTTGAAATTCATAAAAAGTGTATTGAATTAATAACAAATGTTTTAGGATCTACATATATTTTGTTTTTTCTTATATCTTAGGAGTACTTGTTAGTAAGACTCAACTTTGAATTTGAATGTTGAACAAGTTTTTTTGTAACATTTTTGGGATGGAACTAATATTTTTGAATGATGAGAACATCTCAAAACAGCCAACCAAACCATTGAAAAAATCAAACAACATTCTTATATATGAACTCAACCAGTATCAAAGTAGAAAATCTAGACTAGAGTTGGCCTAGACCTTTGCTAATTTGAGCATAACATAATATTATCATTATATTGAAATTTTACTCATTGTGTAGACGGAATGACTCTATTGTCATAAATGTCATATATATATATATATATAAATTCAATAAACAAAAAAATTACCAATTTTGATGATATCTTACCAAGATTTAAGTGATAATTTCTAGATAATTTCTATGTTTTATAGAACAAAGACTAGGAATTGGCTCTTTACCTACTGAGAGGGAGATTTATGATCTGGAATTGGGCCGAGGTAACGGCCGAGCAGGTTGAGAGCCTAATGGTGCATCGGGCCGAGATGACCTGCGATCCGCTCGGAGATGGGTCGCCAGACTGGGCCGCAAGTGCGGGTCGAGTATGTGCCGCCTGTCTGACATGAAGTCGTCATAAGGCAATGCTCGGTTGGACCGAGCTGCTTGATCAGGCGATGGTGGAGCCAGTCAAGCTGAGCGACCGGCGCCCGGAAAGGCGTGGTCAGCCGAGGTAATCATTTGATCGGCAGGAAGGCCGACCGCAGGAGATGCCTCGGGCTCGGCTTTGCCAAGATGCCGCCTAGCCCGGTTCTCCTTGGGCTTAGCCAGTGAAGTGCTTGGGTATGAAGCGCAGCACGGCCGTGGATGGAGCAGCTCGGCTGCCGAGCTCCAGTTGAGAAGGCAGGCAGTTGAGATTAGGTGATGTTCAGCAAGGTTCACGCTGACAGATGGGATAGCGGAGCCACGTGTCAGGAGATGACTGGGAGTGGATATGGGGCGTAGAGGGTATATAGGCATGTCTGCACCCCCCATACGCGGACGGATGAACACTTTTGTAAGACGTTCTTACACTCAAACACTCTTCTCCCTCTCTCTATCCTTAGGTGTGTGCTAACTTGATCGTCAGAGGGATTTTCCGGCCACACACCGCCGGGTACCTCACCGCCGTTGTGCTTTCAGGTGATCGGACAGAAACGAAGCTTGGAGGAAAGGAGTATAGGCTTTCTGGAATATTTGCTCCCCGTACAATTGGCGCCGTATGTGGGAAGCTTGCAGATAAAACCTTGTCTTCCACGCTCGTCTGATCGCCGACCATGGCGAATAACGAAGAATTTCCGTTGTCCGCCATCGACGGAGTTACTCCTGAGTCTGGCAGGCGAAGAGAGGGGCATCCCGACATCATTCTGATGGCTAACCTGGAGACATTTCCAGGAGGACAGCCAGGAGACGCGCGAGATAAGCGCGGAAGGAGCCATGGTCATTCACGGAGTCCAGACGGACACCGACGGCGGAAAGACTGACACGCCAGGCGTCTGGAAAACAAGTTGAGGGACCAGGATGCCGTCATCCGGCGAATGGCGGCAGAGATGGAGGAGCTGAAGCGGCATGTCAAAGGGAAGGGTGTAGTTGGAGTGGGAGACCACAGTGAGCGCACCCAACCCCGCCGTTCAGGCAGTCAAAGTCAGCGACACACTCCGTCCATTTCTATTACCAGAAGTTATAAGGTTGGTGATACCGATGTGCACGCAGAGAAGTCTAGCGCGCAAGATAGCACGTACCAGCCCTCGCGTCCGGTGACGACGTTGAGATACTCTTATTCCGCACATTCAGAGGATTTGCGCGCAGTTTTAATGGAGCGGGCTCGACGGCAGGAGGCTCAAAGGATACCGGCGTTCCAGCGGTTATCCTATGGGGTTCACGCTAGCGAGGAGGTCGGAATGCCTCCACCCCGCCAAGCAGCACCGCTCCTGGTGGATTCCGACTTGGCAAGGTTGAGCGCCACCCTTTTCTCCCTGGAAATAGAGACAACACCTCTTCTGTCGGGCTTCCACCAGCCAAAGTTCACATTGTACGATGGGAAGACGGATCCTTACATGCACGTAAGTCATTTCCGACAGGTCATGGCCGGACATAGGCGGAATGACGCTCTTATGTGCCTCATCTTCCCGTCAAGTTTGGGCGAACTAGGTTTGAAGTGGTTCGAAAGGCTGCCGGAGGGGAGTATAGAGAGGTGGCATCAGTTGGCCGAGGGCTTTATGACGCGCTTCAAAACCAACACCAAAAAACCGAAGGAAGTGGATCACCTACTAAGTGTCAAGATGGAACCGAGCGACACATTGAAGATGTACAACTCCAGATATTGGGAGACCTTCAACGAGATCTTGGATTGCCCGGTCAACCTTGCAATCACTCAATACAAACGTGGTCTCCCGGTCGGACATAGACTGCGGGACTCGCTCACCATGCACCAGCCAACATCCATGGGCCAGCTCATGCAGCGCATCAATGAGCACATCCGGGTTGAGGATGATGCGTCGGCGTCTACCGTGAAGACAACTCCGGTAGCAATAGACAAGAAGACAGCAGGCAAAGTGCACGCAGTTGGGCAAGAGTCCAGCCGCTCAAGTGACAGAGCAGAGGAATCAGACCGTGGCTTGAATCGTAAGAACCGGGGTAGAGGACGTCGGAACGACCGGGATGACTACACCCGAGATGATGTTGTGGATGCCAACAGAAGGTTGAAGGCAAGGACTGGCATCACCACGGTCTTCAAAATTCCAATTTATCGCATACTTAGTGAAATCCGAGACGAGGAGTATGTCCGGTTTCCTGCTAAGTTGGGCGATGGGCAGAAGGGCTACAATCCGCGGTATCGTTGCACATTTTATCGGGAGAGAGGCAACCGGACTGAGGATTGTTTGCCTTTGAGGCAACACTTAGAAGAGTTAGTCGTGGCCGGGCACCTAGACCTTTACATTGATGGCGGTGTGAAGCCAAATCAGGCTCCGGTCGATCCCAGGGGACAGGATGACCGAGATGCACCACCACAAGGAGTTATTAATGTCATCCACGGCATCATGGAACCAGAGCGTGTTTGCGAACTTCGGGGCATGATAAAAAAGGCAGAGCATATGAGGGAAGTTTTGTCGGTACAGCCTGCCATCAAAAGGGGGAAGACTGAAGAAAAAGACGTGATTAGTTTCACCTCAAGGGATCTAGAGCGTATCCAGACATCGCACAACGATGCCCTAGTAGTGACAAGGAATTTGATGTAAAACGGATCTTGATCGATCAGGGAAGCTCGGTCGAGATCATGTATTATGACGCGTTCAAGTAGCTCAAACTCCGGGAGACAGACTTGGCTCCGGCAACTTCGCCATTGGTTGGTTTTAACTCACAACCGGAGTGGCCCTTGGGAAAGATTATCCTGCCGGTCAAAGCGGGATCCGTGGTCAAGCAGGTGGAGTTTTGGGTGTTGCAAGTGCCTTCGACTTACAACCTTATCCTTGGAAGGGGATGGCTTCACGCTATGCGAGCTGTAGCGTCGACTTACCACCAGGTGATGAGATTCCCCTCGACGATGGGGGTAATCGAAGAGATCTGGGGGGATCAAGTCATGTCCAAACAGTGCTTCGTGGCGGTGAACGGCAGCCGGGCTGCCAAAGGCTTCGTGCAAATGATAGAAGGACCAGAAGACCGGGGAGTTCTTGACGATGTGGGCACCAAGGCAGAGGACAAAGCCGTGGAAGACTTGGTGGAGGTGCGAATTGATATGGAGCAGCCAGACAAGTACTTCCTGCTCAGCTCCAGCCTTACTGCCCAAGAAAGAGCCGAAATGGTTGAGTTTTTGATGAGTAACATCGAAGTCTTCGCGTGGTCGCCATACGACATGCCCGGCATCGATCTAAGTTTCATCTGCCATCACCTGAATGTCTTCCCCGGAGCGAAGCCAGTCATTCAGCGAACAAGGAGATCGGCGCTGCACCACGCCGAGGTAGTCGCAGAGGAGGTGAAGAACCTGCTTGAGGCACAAGCAATTCAGGAAGTGCACTACCCTCAGTGGATTTCCAACACAGTAGTAGTGCCGAAGAAGAATGGAAAATGGCGAGTTTGTGTCGACTACAACACAGTCAACCGAGTTTGTCCCAAAGATAGCTTCCATTTGCCGCGAATTGACCAGCTTGTGGACTTGACGGCTGAACATAATAGGCTAAGTTTCTTGGATGCCTACCGCGGCTACCATCAGATCGCCATGCATGGGCCTGACCAAGAGATCACCTCTTTCACGACTCCAAGGGGACTCTTCTGCTACCGAGTCATGCCTTTTGGTTTGAAGAACGCCAGGGCAACCTTCCAGAGGATGGTGACCAAAATGTTTGCGCCTTTGCTTGGCCGGACAATGGAGGCTTACATCGATGATATGGTGGTAAAAAGCCGACATGTGGCAAACCATTTGTCCAACTTAGCCGAGATGTTTGCCATTCTAAAGAAGCACAAGCTGCGCTTGAATGCGTCAAAGTGTGCCTTTGGCGTAGGCTCCGGAAAATTTTTGGGGTTCCTAGTCACGAACCGAGGCATCGAAGCGGACCCTACTCAGATAAGAGCCGTGCAAGAGTTGAAGCAGCCCAGCTCGGCTAAAGACGTGCAGCATCTGGCCGGGATGGCCGTCGGGCTTAATCGGTTTATAAGCCGGTCATCAGATCGTTGCGGCCCTTTCTTTCAAGCATTGAAGTTAAAGTTCTCGTGGGACGAAGAGTGTGACCGAGCTTTAGCCGAGCTCAAGGAATATCTGTCTTCTCCGCCACTGTTGGTTACACCAGAGCCGGGTGAGGAACTCTACCTTTACCTTGCCGTCTCCCAGCACGCAATCAGTGCGGTGCTAGTCCGCGCTGAAGGAATCAAGCACCTCCCGATTTTTTATGTTAGTAAAACCTTGCTGCCAGCTGAGACGAGGTACTTGCCGTTGGAAAAGCTTGCATTGGCATTAATGATGGCTTCAAGGAAATTGGCGCATTATTTTCACGCCCATACCATCATTGTACTGACCGAGTTTCCCCTTAAGGCCTTATTTGAACGGGCGGACTTTTCAGGCCGAATTCTCAAGTGGGCGGTCGAATTGGGACAGTTTGATGTAAAGTTCCAGCCGCGCACAGCCATAAAGGCCCAAACTTTGGCCGATTTCGTTGCCGAATTTTCACCAGGAACTCATCCGGTATGCCCGGTCGATATTGCCGCGGCAGAAGAAGAAGGGACTTTAAGCCTGACCGAGATACCACGACTGGGTGGAGTTGCCGACGCGGAATTTGCGCGCCCCACCGAAGTACCCTTAACTTCTACAATTCAACCAACCGGTGACGCGATGACGGAGTCGGGTATTGTTGTCCCACCCACTCTGTCCGGTACTGCGTCGTCAGACGGGGAAGTGATGGAACTACTCAGCATAGAGCCTGCGGCCGACATAATACCGCAACCTGGTGATTCGCCTATGGACTAAAGCATTGTAGACCGACTTGCTGAGTCTGGTGCCGAATCACCAAGGGGGGCTGGAGTGGAACCAGTCAACACAAAACTTGCAACCAGACAGCCAAGAAACCATGATCCCATTGCCCTTCGCAACTCTCAGGACCCATCAGACTGCTGGAAGCTTTTTGTAGGGGAAATGTGGAAGCTTTTTGTTGATGGAGCATCGAACCGACACGGTGCCGGTTTGGGAATTGTTTTGATTTCGCCAGACGGCTTGACTATTGAACATTCTATCACCCTCGGTTTCCCGGTATCCAACAATGAGGCTGAATACGAGGCGCTTTTGGCTGGACTCAAGAGCGCCCTCCAGATGCAGGCATCTGAGCTAATGGTGTACAGTGATTCCCAGCGTGTGGTTAACCAAGTATCTGGGATTTACGAGGCAAAGGATGACAGAATGGCGAAGTACCAAGCTCTGGTCAAGGAACACATCAAACAGTTTCAGGCAATCAGAGTCTAACAGATTGGCCGAGAAGAAAACAACCGAGCTGATGAGCTGGCCGGCCTCGCTTCGATGATAGATAGTACGTCTCCAAACCCCTTGTTGATTGACTTTCTTCCACGGCCAAGCATTGAAGACGCCGGGCAGACGGATGTACTCTGCGCCGCGCTAGGTCCTTCCTAGATGGACCCCTTAATCTTGTTCCTCAGAGACCGGACTCTACCAACGGACAAGAAGGAAGCACACAAAATCTGGGTGAAGTCAGAGCGGTTTTGGCTCTCTCCATCTGGTGCGTTGTATAAAAAGTCCTTCACTGGTCCTTATCTAAAGTGCGTGCACCCGAGTAGTGTGGAGGCCTTCTTGTACGAAATTCACGAAGGCATTTGTGGCAGCCATATAGGGGGTAGGTCCTTGGCCTACCGTGCTATTTCACAGGGATACTGGTGGCCGTGCATGCAGGCCGACGCACAAAAGTACGTCCGCAAGTGCGAAAAGTGCCAGAAATTCGCCCATCAGATCCATCAGCCTGCTAGGAAACTTCTTCCTCTCACCAGTCCTTGGCCCTTCGCCATGTGGAGGCTAGATATCGTGGGGCCACTACCAACAGCACCGGACAACCGGAAATTCTTCATTGCGGCCACAGATTACTTCACGAAATGGGTTGAGGTTGAGCCCTTGGCAACAATCAAAGAGAAAGACGTGAAACGGTTTGTCTAGCAGAACGTGGTCACGCGGTTTGGCGTCCCCAAGATCTTGATCTCTGACAACGGCACCCAGTTTGACGGTTGCCTATTCAGAGGATTTTGTGAGGATTTGAAAATTGAATTCTACAACTCCACTCCGGCTTACCCGCAGTCCAATGGTCAAGCCGAGGCATCAAACAAGACTATACTGGATGGGTTGAAGAAACGGTTGGAGAAGGCAAAGGGAAAATGGGCCGAGGAATTACCCAGCGTCCTTTGGGCATACCGAACAACCCCGCGGCGATCTACCGGGGAAACTCCATTTGCTTTGGCTTATGGCATGGAGGCAGTCATACCTTTGGAAGTTGGCATGCCCACCCTAAGAAGTGAGAGTTTTGAGCCCGAACTGAATGCCGAGGCTATTGCCTTGGAGTTAGACCTAGTGGAAGAGCGTTGGGAGAAGGCCCTCATCCATGTGGCCGCCTACCAACAAGAGCTCTCAAAGAAGCACAATAAGACGGTGCACCCCAGACCGTTCAAAGTTGGTGATTGGGTTTTGAGGAAAGTTATGGGCAACACCCTGGTGCCAGGTGAAGGCAAACTAGGGGCAAATTGGGAAGGACCCTACAAGATCACCGGTCTGGCGGGCAATGGGGCTTACCACTTAGAGGATCTGGAGGGAAGAGCAATACCACGGCCATGGAATGCGGCCAACCTCAAACTGTATTATTTCTAAGCTTTTGCTTTCTTTTCTTGTGCAAAGGAATTTTTTGGCTTGCACTTCAGAATGTAATTCTTCTTGTCAATATATAGAAGCGATTTTGCTTTAGCACTTGGACTGTTGTTTTAATGTAAAAACCGAAATGTTTTACTACGGTTGGAAGAGTTGATGTTTTGTTCAACTTAGATATTTCTTGCCGAGATGTTTTGCTCCGACTAGAAGAGTTGATGTTTTGTTCAACTTAGATATTTCTTGCCGAGATGTTTTGCTCCGGTTAGAAGAGTTGGTGTTTTGTCCAACTCAGGATTCCCAACCGAGACGTTTTACTCCGGTTGGAAGAGTTGGTGTTTTGTCCAACTCAGGATTCCCAACCAAGATGATTTACTCCGGTTAGAAGAGTTGGTGTGTTGCCCAACTCAAGCCATCCCAACCGAGATGTTTTACTCCGGTTGGAAGAATTGGTGCTTTGTCCAACTTAGGATCCCCAACCGAGATGATTTACTCCGGTTGGAAGAGTTGGTAAATTGATCAACTTGGTTATTTCCAACCGAGATGGTTTATTCCGGTTGAGGAAGTTGCTGTCTTGTTTAGCTTAAGTGTTTCAACCGAGTTAGGTAATTCGGTTGGCGAAGTGTTTCGTCCAAAGATGTGATTTATACCGAGATGTTTTGCTGAAGATGGAATTGATAACAACCGTGCAAACACTTGGCAAAAATAAAGTTTTTCATTGATGTAAAACTTTACAAAAGGTGGGGACTGAGCCCGGTTACATCAGAAATGCAGAAAGAAACAAGTAAAAAGAAAAGAAAACTACGCTATGGGGGAGAGATCAGGGAATTCCTCATCAGCCTCCAGGTTGACCGTGTCAGTCCGGTCCTGGACACCGGTCCCAGTTTGGCCGGGCTGTACCTGCTCGGTTTGGTCCTCTCCAGCGTCCTCTCCCTCTTCCTCAAGTCCTTCTTCGGCTTCAGCTTGTAGTGCGCTAAAGACGTCATTGGCATATGGAATGAGGTAGGTCGGTAAAAGGCAAATGTGGAGAGGCAACACGCTGTCAGGCCCCGACCGAGTCAAGTTGGCGGCGACCTTCCACCCAGCTTTGAAGTAAATGTCCTGAGTGGTGAAGACTTGTTTCTTGTAATTTTCCTCAGCTTCGTTGAAGCCGGCGTTGTTGGCATCTTCGCACTCTTTCTTCCTGGACGCCTTCAAAGCATCAAGCTCGGCTTGTAGCTCGTCCTTCTTTTTCTCGGCTGCTTCAAGTTGGCTGAGGAGCCTGTTGTTGTCGGTATTGGCAACTTCGAGCGAGGACTTTGCTCGGCCAAGCTCGGTTTGGAGGCTTTCGACCTGGCTGGCGGTGTCGCTCGCCTTTTGCCGAAGTCTGTGGATGCGTTCCATGACCAAATGCTGCTTTTGGATAGCCTGCAAGAAGCGAATTTGATTAGCCAAGGAACCGGACAAACACTTGCGAAAATTTCAGAGGCAAGTTGACACTTACCCTAGCCATGGACTTGACTGATGATTTTACCAACCGAGTGTCAGGAACGTGGTCGCTGCCGACCACGTCGCTCGGTAGAAGGAACGCCTTAGAAAGATCATAAGCGAGCAGGTGCTCTTTATCGCCTTTGATTGAAGCTGTAGCCGGGATGTCTTTTTCCCGATGTTTCAGTTGTGGTCTCCAGATCGGTATTGGGTCGACCGTGGCAGTGGGTTGCTCGGTGGTCACCGCCACCACCGGCTCGTGACGGATCTCATGAGCTCTTTACCAACCGGCGTGAGTAGGTTCCTTGCCGCATCGCCCTTGCCAGAAGCTAGAGCGACCACGGCGCCGCTTGATTGACCGGCGGCTGGTGAACGGGTGACTACGCTCGGTATCTCGGCTGATGTGGTAGTGAGCAAGTTTTTGATTTGGCTTTGTTTGGCCATCTCTTCTTCTTCTGTCAGCCGGATTAGTGGGACGTCTGGTAAAGTTGGATCCGGAGGAGGTGATGGAGCGCGGAGGAAGTCTCGGTGAGAAGTATCTGTATGTTGGAGTATAGCCGAGCAACTGGTTGCAACCTCGGTTGCGGTAGTGGAGCGCGGTTCTGATGGCTTCTACGCTGGGATATTGGTAGTTGGCTTGCAAGGCTTGGATTGCTGCAAGAGAAACAAGAAAAAATGATTAAGTACAGAAACAAAAAGAAAGTAGATCAACCGAGCTAATTTGCGCGGCTTACATGTGCTACCAAAGTTTTTGCTTATCATCCAGCCCGGTACCGCGGCTGTCTCGTAATTGCCTGACACCCAGAAGAAATCATCGTCGTGAAGATCCTTGTCTGGTGTGCCGGTCACGATTTTCTCTCTGCCCGGTCTAATCTTAAGGTAATAAGCGGCGGTGCCGTCACTAAGGTGTATTGGCGCAGGATCTCGGCTAAACCTAGGCTTATGCCCAGCCGATTGTTTAGCTCGTACACGCCGTTTATTATTCGGTATGTGTTGGTGGATACTTGGGTTGGTGCTAGCCCGGTTCGGCGCAAGAACTCTGTCATTAGGGGATTGACTGGGAAGCGGAGGCCTCCTTCTACTATTGACAGCACGGTGAAGGGGCATTGGTCAAGTCTGCCCCATAGTGTTGTCTTCTCTTCCGCCAATTCGAGATGGACGTCGGCCGGGATGCCATACTCCTCTCTAAACGCATTCAGTGCGGCAGGAGTGTCCACTAGGAAGCAGAATTTTCCCATGTGGCCGGGCAAGTATATCTCGGCTGAGGGGTTTGGCACTGTGCTAATCGGATGTTGCTCGGTCTTGAGAGCCTCAGAAGTGGTCAATGGTCCCCTTGGACTTTGCAGGAAAAGGATGGTAAGTGTGAGCGCGGTCGCGCAAAGTGAGCTTGACTTTAGCTCGGTCATCATGAGTGCCAAACCACCTCGGTTGTCTAAGCTTACTAAGGAGACCGGTCGCCCAAGCGGACCAGATATTAGCTCGGTTGAACAACCAGGTCCTTTTTGCTAGGTTTGGGTCAAACATGTTATTTGCTCGGTTGTAAAGGTTTTTTGGATCAAGTAAAGACCAGGAGCCCGGTCCGCCCCAGTCCTTCAGTGTTCTTCGGGGAAAATGAAGAACACCATGAACGTTTGAAGGTTTAGGATGGTTTTTGGTGCCCAAATCCTAAAAGCTACGTTTTTCTGCCCTAATGTGTGAAATATGAAGGAAAATAACAATAGAAGAGGGGTTGAAGGACTTACCAACGTAGGGCAGTGTATACTCCTTCGATCGAGAGTTCAACAATGGCAAGAGAAAGGAAGGGCAGCAGCTCTGGAATGCTTAGAGTGAAAAATGGCAGTAGAAGTGAATCGAAGGAGGAAGGGGCACGTATATAGGCGAGGGAACCGCCAAAATTTTGAATTTCTTGCGACGGCTGGTTGGCTGCTCGAGGACCAATGGGAGGTCGCCACCTGTCACCATTAATGGCATCATCAGAGTTGAAGAGACGGGGGACAGGTGAGGCGTCAGCCGAGCAAAACGAAGAGACAACAAGGACGGAATGGGGCATTGACCGGGGAAGAAACTGGGCTAGTCTGAAGGCAGGCATGCCAACTAGCCCAGTTGACAATAAATAAACTGTGGACCGAGGAGGTGTTATCCCGGTCAGAATAGGTAATCCCAGTCACGCTTCAGCGGACGGAATTAAGGGGCAATTGTAAGGGAGATTTATGATCTGGAATTGGGCCGAGGTAATGGCCGAGCAGGTTGAGAGCCTAATGGTGCATCGAGCCGAGATGACCTGCGATCCGCTCGGAGATGGGCTGCCAGACTGGGGCCGAGCAGTCTTGGTCGGTATGTGCCGCCTGCAGAGCCGTCTGAAAGGCAAAGCGGTTTCGGTTGGACCGAGCTGCTTGATCAGGCGATGGTGGAGCCAGTCAAGCTGAGCGACCGGCGCCCGGAAAGGCGTGGTCAGTCGAGGTAATCGTTTGATCAGCAGGAAGGCCGACTGCAGGAGATGCCCCGGGCTCGGCTTTGCCGAGATGCCGCCTAGCTCGGTTCTCCTTGGGCTTAGCCAGTGAAGTGCTTGGGTATGAAGCGCAGCACGGCCGTGGATGGAGCAGCTCGGCTGCCGAGCTCCAGCTGAGAAGGCAGGCAGTTGAGATTAGGTGATGTTCAGCAAGGTTCACGCTGACAGATGGGATAGCGGAGCCACGTGTAAGGAGATGACTGGGAGTGGATATGGGGCGCAGAGGGTATATAGGCATGTCTGCGCCCCCTATACGCGGACGGATGAACACTTTTGTAAGACGTTCTTACACTCAAACACTCTCCTCCCTCTCTCTATCCCTCGGTGTGTGCTAACTTGATCGTCGGAGGGGTTTTCCGGCCACACACCGCCGGGTAGCTCACCGCCGTTGTGCTTTTAGGTGATCGGACAGAAACGGAGCTTGGAGGAAAGGAGTACGGACTTGCCGGAATATTTGCTCCCCGTACACCTACCTTGGCTATGATGCCTGTGGTCGAGTTTGCTAATTTCCACCTTCCACTCCCGTTGTCAAAAACATAAATAAATTTAATTTAAAAATATATCCCGCCCAAAAATTTACATGTTATTTAATGGTTTTCTCAATAATTTCTTGACATTTTAAATGAAGAGTATTGGGGATAAAAAGTAGGAAATATTACATTTCAGTCCTAGTTTCAAAAAAAATTACGAATTCATAAAAAAGTTTATGCTTTTAATTATTAAAATTTATCAATGATTGTAATTATTAATTATTAATTATTTATGACTAATGTAATATTTCTCCCAAATAGTAGATAGTGTGGAATGTGGTTGTAATTAGGGATGGTCATTTTAATTTGTCCTGTGGGGACCTATCCCTACTAGATGTACCCAATCTATTGAAGAGATGGGGCGGAAGCGGGCTTTTTTTCCCATCTGAAGTGAAGGTAGGGTTGAGTCTGGGGCTGAGGTTGAGGCTGGTGGGAGATGCACCGTCCAATCCAAACCCGACCTGTATATAATTAATATATATTATATATAATAAAAGATTATAAGTTTCAATATTCAACTTAAAATTGGGACTTATCAAATTACAAAATGAATTCTATTACGTATTTTTTTGATTGAAGTTATGACAATTTGTGATTTAGAAATAAAATTAAGTATTTTATGGCAGTGTTACACATTTTTTTATACAAATATTTTCTAAGTGCAAAATGTGTAACAATATCATAAAATACATCATATTATCACAAAAATGCGTAACTCCATTTCTGAATCACAAATTTTATAGTTTTTATCAAAAAATATAATATTTATCACAGAAATACATAACTAACGTCACAAAAACACATGATGAGATGCTATAGAATTTTCCAAAAGACTAAGGACTTTTCTTATATTTATAAAAGTCTGAAAGTTTCCTAATACTAACCTGCAAAAGTAGACAGCTGTTTCAAACTTTTACTTTTCTCAACAGAGGCTTGCAACTCTCTATCTCTGTGTATCAGACTTTTCATTCATTTTCACTTATCTATCTCTATGGTCCCGTTTAGGAATGAATTATTTTTGTTAATTTTTTTTACTTATTTTAATCTGATCACAAAAATTTATTTGAGATAATAATTGACTTTTTTGTAATTGATATGATAATTGTAGGAGAAAAAATAAAATGATTATGATTTGAATATGACATTTTAACTTTTGTCTTATTAACTATTTAAATTTTTTTTTTGTCCTCATTAACTATTTTAACCACTAAATTTTGACTTTATTATTTATTGTATTAGGTTGAAGTAACAACTTTGGTTTAGAGAGGGTGTTTGGCATGTGATTTTTTTGATTAAAATAATTAAAAAAATAAAATATTCAATCGCATCACTATATCTATTTTTTATACTTTTTTTTTTTTTTTTTGTAAAAGTATCAACTAAAATAGTCAATTCTCAAATGAGTTCTTAGTCAAGTGAACAAGGTGAGTTCAGATGTATAGGGAAGGGAAGAAAAACCCCGCTTGATAGCGGGAGTGAGGGACAAAATGGGGGTGGAGGAAGGCGGGGTAATAACAAATCTGACAAAAAATGAAAGTAAAATATTTGGTGTGACATTTATTTCCCTAGTTGTGAACATTTTGTGTGATAAAAAATGAAAGTAAAATATTTTTCATAATTAATAAAAAATAATATATTTGAGTCAAAAACATTATTCACTTTTTTAAAATAGAAAATATTTTTTAGACTACACATTGGCCAACCTCATCACACAACCATCATCACCATCACCTCTACCCCTACTACTACCACCACCATCACTTTCATTATCACCTCCACCACCCCACTACCATCCCGCTATCACTACACCAACCTAATAGCCAAAACCATTAATATATCAGTTTTAAGATTATAACCAAACATATTTGTCTGGATGTTTGGTTTTAGCTAAAATAGTTAGTAAAGGCAAAAAAAAAATATATATATATATGTTAAAATAACGAGTTAGACAAAATATTATATCTTACACATCAACTAATTATTTTTTCTCTTCCAACCATATATTCAACTACAAATCATCCCAAACACACAACTTTTTTCATCTCATAAAATAGTCAAAAGCCACTAAAATAACCAAGTTCCCAAACGAGCACTCTGTTTGATTTTGATTTTTCAAATACAGTTTTTAAAATTTTTAGTTTTTTATATTTCATATTTTGTTGTCTATAATGAACCCTTTTTATATTTTAATCAATTTTTTTTATAAATATTTTTGGATACACCTAAAAGTAAAATATTTGTGAATAAATTTAAATATTTGTGAATATTTTTTATGTTTCAACTACAGATACATCTAAGAGTTAAAAAAAAAAAAAAAAAAAATTGATTAAAAGAATAAAAAAGGAGTTTTAATACAAAAGGACTTAACATTATTTTAAGTAGGGATGGCAATTTAAAACCGGCCTGACGGGGACCCGATCCCCCGACCCCGAATTGAGCGGTTTTTCCCCAAAAAATATCACTGACGGGGAGGGGACGGTATTCAAAAATTAATCCGTCGATTGGGCCGGCGGGATTAGTGTTTCAGCCCCGTCCCCGGCCCCGGCCCCGTCCCCATCCCCGTTTCCCCGATGTAATATTACTTTTATACCCCCAGATATATATATACACATATATGAACCACACCACACCTTAAAACACAAAACTGTGAGTACCGCCCCCCTCTCTCTTTTGTTCTCTCTCCCCGCGCCGATCTCCTCCTCTCCCTGCCGATCTGTCGTCGATAGCCCTCCTCCTCTCTCTCTCCCGGCCGATCTTCCTCCTCTACCCGCCGATCTCCCGCCTCCTCTTCCTCAGTTCGACCACCGATCGAGACCCAACTCCTCTCCAAACTCTGCCGCAAGTACAGCCACGGCGGCTCATAATGATGAGGAAGAGATGTTCGGCTGCCATTGTTGATTCACTCGTGTGCTTGTTCTTGACCCCTCTCTCTCTCTCTCTCTCTCTCTGTGAATGTTTCAAATTTTTTATTTTTTATACATGTGCTAGATGAGTGAAATGAAGATTATTGGTACTATTGATCTGTGAATGTTGAAACAGATTTCGATGAATGTTGAAACAGATTTCGATCTATGATTTTTTATTTTTTATTTTTTTGATCTATGATTTGCACTATTGATCTGTGAATGTTGAAACAAATTTCGATGAATGTTGAAACAGATTTCGGTCTATGATTTTTTATTTTTTATTTTTTTGATCTATGATTTGCACTATTGATCTGTGAATGTTGAAACAGATTCCGATCGGGGGAGTTTCGGGGTCGGGGAAACCCGATCCCCGTTGGGGCCGGGGATGGGGACAGTCATAGGCTCCCCGTCGGGGATCGGGGCCGGGGCCGGGGATATTTTCGCCATCGGGGATCGGGGACGGGGAGGGTGATCCCCGGCCCCGCCCCGTTGCCATTCCTAATTTTAAGGTATGATTAAAATTTAGGTTGAAATACCAAATTAAAGTGAGTCATGATAGAGACCCCCTTCAATCACTACCCCACAACTCCCACACACACGTGGTGGGTGGTGATTGGAGGAGCAGGAAAAAAAAAAAGAAAAAAAAAATGTAACCAATGATAGAGAGAGGGGGTCAAAGAGGAGAGAGACGAACCATGAGCTTGGCCTGGAGAAAAGAAAACCTGGCTGTGGACAAGGGCTTAGTAAGAATGTCAGCAATTTGATCAACTGAAGAGACATGTTTAACCACCACATGTTTAGCGGCAACTTGCTCACGGATGTAATGTTAATCCACAGCAATATGCTTGGACCGAGCATGAAAAACTGGATTGGAGACAAGGGAAATAACCAAAAGATTGTCACACCAAAGAGTTGGAGGAGGAGGAGGAAGATGCAACTCCTGAAGGAGCATGTGAAGCCAAGCCAACTCTGCAGCAGCCTGAGCAAGAGCTCGATATTCTGCTTAGGTGGAGGAACGCGAGACTGTGCATTGCTTCTTGGCAGTCCGAGAAACAAGATTAGAACCAAGAAAAACACAGTAGCCAGTGGTAGACTTGCGATCTATAACACTCCCAGCTCAATCGGAATCAGAGTAGGCATGAAGATCCAAAGAACTAGCAGAAAATTGCAAGCCATAGTGCAAGGTTTCTTAAAGATACCGTAACAGTCGTTTGACAGCATTGAAATGGACCACTGTGGGTGAATGCATAAATTGGCAAGCATGATTGACAGCAAAAGAGAGATCAGGCCTAGTGATTGTAAGATACTGTAAAGCTCCAACCACACTGAGGTAAAGATTAGGCTGAGAGAAAGGGATCATAGTGTCATTAGTAGGAGAAGGTTTAGTTGCCATGGGAGAAGCATATGATTTACAATTAGTCATGCCAACTTTGGCAAGAATTTCCGTAGCATACTTGTGTTGAGAGAGAAACAATCCTTCAGAAGTGGAGTGAACGGATATGCCAAGAAAATAAGAAATATCACCCAACTCTTTCATAGATAAGGCAGAGTGCATATGCTGAATTAAAGAGGTAATTTGCCGAGAATCACTACCAGCAATAAGGATGTCATCCACATAGACTAATAACAAGGTAACTGATGTGGGAGTATGATGTATGAAGAGAGAATAATCACATTTGCTATTAACAAAACCAGAGGAGAGCAGAAAGAAGAAAAGGTTGAGTACCAAGCTTGAGGAGCTTGTTTGAGACCATATAAGGCTTTACTCAACTTGCACACACGAGAGGGAAAACCGGAGTCTTCAAAGCCTGGAGGTCGAACCATGTACACCTCTTCTTCAAGGACACCATGCAAAAATGCATTAGAGATATCCAATTGTTTGATTTGCCAATTAAAATGAAGGGCAAGACTTAAAAAGACTCGGATGGTAGGTTGCTTAGCCACAGGACTGAAAATCTCATGATAATCAATTCCGTCTTCTTGCAAATAACCCTTACCTACAAGGCGAGCTTTATGACGAGCAACTGTGCCATCAGAATTTTTCTTAAGGTGGAAAACCCATTTACAGCCAATAGCATGTTTATGTAAAGGAAGCGGGACCAAAGTCTGAGTCCTCCGATTATGCAAAGCCTGAAATTCCTCATTTATAGCTTGAGTCCATTCTGGAGTCTGAAGAGCCTCAGTGTGAGAAGTAGGTTCAACAAGAGAGAGATCAGGAGAAGCCATAGAAGAGGCAAGAAGAGAGAAGTGAGATGCTTTAGATCTAGTAATCATAGGATGTTTATTAAGAGAAGGAGAAGGAACATGGGATGGGCCTGAACCAGAGAAGGCACTGAGATCAATAAAAAGAGAGCCAATAGGAATGGAAGAAGAAGAAGCAACTGGAACAGAAGGTTGAATAGCAAATGCCGAGAGAGATCTGTATACGCATGGATCTACAGGAGAGAGTAGAGTGCACAGGAGAAATAGCAGAAGGCACTGCCAGAAGAAAGCGAGACAGCACATGTAGCGAAACGCATCTTGGGTTTATAGGGAGACGACAAGCAGTACAGGGCTAGAGAGTGGGTTAGAACCAGAACCCAAGGCAGGCAGAGGCAAAAAAAACTGAGAAGGGCTAGGAACAGTAGGAGACTGAGCTGCAAGAACAGGAGGAGATTGAACTGACTGAGATGAACTAGGGTGAGACTGACTGAGCTGGACTAGGAACAGATTTAGAGGACCAAAAGAAAGAATACAGCTGGGAAAAAGAAGGCATAGAACTAGTGGAAAGAGAAGATGGCACATGAGAGACTAGAGGAAATAAGGTTTCATCAAAGACAACATGTCTTGATACATAAATTTTACCTGTAATAGGATCCATACATCTATAACCTTTGATAGATGGATGATAGCCAATGAAGATACAAGGTATGGAATTGGGTTGTAGTTTATGAGAGTTGTATGGCTGGACCCATGGAAAACACCTACAACCAAAACTTTTGAAAAAGTAAAATCTGGAACATGTTGAAACAAAATCTCAACAGGAGTTCTATTTTGCAATTTGGAACTTGGTAGTCGATTAACAAGAAAAACAGATGTAGCCAAGGCATCAAACCAATAGGACAATGGAAGAGCTGATTGATGAAGAAGAGCAATAGTAGCACTAATAAGATGTCTATGTTTCCTCCCTGCAACTCCATTTTGAGGAGGAGTGTGAGGACAAGAAAGCTGATGCATAATGCCATGATTTTTAAGAAAGGATTCAAATTGATTACTAGTGAACTCACCACCACCATCAGTTCTAAAAATTTTAAGAGTAGTTTCAAACTGAGTTTCAACAAACACTTTAAACTCTTGAAATTTAGAGAACACCTCACTTTTGTAGCACAAAGGATAGATCCAAGTGAATTTACTAAAATCATCAATAAAAAGAACATGGTATCTAATAGGAGAAGAAGAAGCAGAGAAAGGTCCCCAAACATCACTATGAATGAGAGATAATGGTTTATTCACAGTAGAATTAGACAAATTGAAAGGCAATCTATGACTCTTGGCCACAGCACAATGAGTACACAAATGAGTAATTATTATATGATGGCAAAATAATCACAGCTATTGAGAAAGCGAACAACCAAATGAAGGAGATGCATGAAACTTCAATTAGCACAAAGCAACTTCACCTCTCCTCTCTGCATGTGTGAAGAGAGAGAGAGAGAGAGAGAGAGAGAGAGAGAGGCATCCAGTATTGCAGTATTCAAGGCCTATTATAGTCTGTAAGAGAGATAATAATCAATTATGTTAAAGAGCAAGAGGTCTGATTGAATATATTCAGTCCCAAAAATGCAGCCTTTAAACTTCTATGAAGTGTGAAATAAATGAAACAATAAAATATTAAATAAAGAAAATGGACCACTGAACATAAAATAAACAGCACAAAGTCAATAGAAAGACAGTCTTCAAGAAGCTTTTGATTGTTGGTACCAACATCAAGCATAAGTGGAAGTTTCTGTCATAGATGAACGCAGCTAGATTGGTATTGAAGAAAGCAGAATGAAAGGGTAAACTGTTAGTCCAAAACTGGATTTATAATATAAGATAATAAATATCATAGTTACTAGTATCTTTGAGATCAGGTGGACGAGAAATTACTGTCAGTTCTCCACGCATCTAACCTTCTATCTCATATATATGCACTGTCATCAATATAATATCCACATTGATGAAAAATAGCCCATAGAAATATGTTTTGCAAAGCATGAAAATATAACAACATAACCAACATATAAGCAAGCATAGGTAACCTTCAATATGCATGAAACATGCAATAACAATGTGCTATGATCCATATCAAGCATGGTAAGCATCTGTGGGTCACCCGAAGACTAAATGTGTGTATTTACTTGTCATTGTGCACAGGTGTTTATGCATTGACACACACTTGTATACCAAATTTATCTTAGTGTACATCTGTTTGTGCTATGCCTACATGAAATCGCACATAATACTGAGAGATGAGTAGAGCATACTCTCTGTGGATTGATTCCAAGCGGCGACATACAAATCAAGTTTTCCAATGGGTATTCCAGTTCCTTGGACCCCAAGATCACCCAAACCAAGAATGCGACTACCATCAGTTAGGACAATTATGTCAAACCTGTCTGAAGAAGCCATATACCCATGATATGTCAAGTGCAATGATGAACATAACCTTTAAGCGCAAGGTGTGCTGAACCAATTTTCATTTCTAAGCGAGCAAATGTGCTCATTTTGTAATGTATATATTCATTATTCACAAAGAAACAATAATGCTACATCAACACATTTTTTACCTTGCATTGTTTACCATCCGATCTGGTACAAGTACAAAACACTCTTAATGTACAAGTACAAAGCACTCTTGCTTCAAATTAATTCCAAATCACTTGTTGTTTACAAGTGATAATTGCCACCAAACTTACTCGATCAGAAAGTCTCATTCCTATCATGCAGTCAATTCAAGATCCTTCATTTTGCTAAGGACACAAAACTATCATCTTGGCCTTGAGTATTTTTTTCAAGTGATCAATATGACACTAACAATACAAACAACAAAACATCAAGACCATTACTTTTAGAAACAAAATATATTAGAGAAGAAGAAGAAGAAGAAGAAGAAGAGGTGTCCTAACTTTAATAATAAACTTAAACTACAAACACAAATTGCATGGTCACAGACAACTTTATTTTCATCTGTGTATTTTTCTTTACTTCAGTAATCAATCTAACCATGGTGTGTTCTCGGCACACTTGGATTCAATTGTAAGAGCGACTACCTGATATAAATTAGAAAGAGCACACCTAAGAAAAGTCCGAAACCATACAAAGATGCCAAGTTTGAAAACAATCTACTCCTCACCACCAAGATTAAGCGGCTAGAACTATGCTTAAGAATTTGGACAACCAGATATATTACTTGATTTGGCTTATCTTCACCTTCACTAAAGATTCAAGGTGTACATGTCAAGTGCTATGACTCGTACATAATGTACCAAACATCAACATAATATATACTCTTCTTCCCACAAAGTTCGACCTTAAATTTCATTTCGAGATATTTTATTTTTTCATGTTCCATTAGTTAACAATTCATTGTTTACTAAAACCATAGAAAAGAAACCAATTAATATAGATAGAAGTAATCTGTATTTACACTTTAAAGATCTGTTTCAAGACTCCAGTTGAGATAGAAAAATCTCCATGCTAGAACTAAAGGAATACAAGACCTTTTGTTGGCACATTAGTTTTTCAAGACTTCTCGATGCATTTTTCACTTCTATTTTTTCAAATTAATCTGTGATCCTTCCTCCATTCAATAATATATAGATTAATCAATAGTCATTAATAAAAACATTAATTCAACTTATTTATTTTGGAAGAGAGGAATTATAAGCTTTAAATGGTGTGTTTCAAGGCCTAATACATTATGAGATCCCATGGAGACAATGTAAATTCCATCATTGCAGCTGCATCAAATATTCTTGGTCCATCGCAAAAAAAGGCCATCAAATTAAGTTTAAGAGCTAAAATTTAGCATTTCATAGAATGTTTGAATGAAGTACAAGATCATTTTTGCCGACCTAAAAGCAAGATAAACTATAAAAGACAAAACACATGGAGCACGAAAAGTGACCTGTTTGGACTTGGAAGCTTTTGCAAGCAGCATGATGTCCCCATAGGAATGAGATGTTTGTTCAGTTATAGTAACCAATCAAGACTCAGCAACAATCCAAGACCAGTCTAGAGATATGTTGTCCTGCAAATCAAACAAGTCAAGTGTTAGTTCAACTTGTTGTAATAGAGTGAGTTAGGTAGATATTTTAGTAGATATTTTGTAAACATGTGGAGTGTACATAACGCATCGTATCTCTGAGTTTTCAATCTAATGAAAATCATTCAGCTTCTTTAACTTCTTCATGTAACATTAAGAGAGGTAGCTATAGCATGGCTAGTCTGCATATATCCATCGGGATGAATTGATGGATTAAAAACTCAATATCCACAAATAACTTAGAGAGAATGATATATATACTCAAGGCAGCTCAACTGGCAAATCAAGACAAATCCAAAATGGAGTGTGCTGTTAGATAATCATCAAGTTCACAAAAATAGGATTCTTCTCCATATTAGTTCTAAGAATCAACCATTGCGGAGCCAAAAACGTCCATTAAACAATTCACCACTAATATCAACCTTCAATTATACATAATGTACACTAATAAACTTGTGTAACACACAAAACTGGATCAAGTAATTTATAGTTACCAAATTACAAATACCATAATGAAAGCAAAAACCACAATAGTTAATTTTTACAAAAACCTAATAAAGGACCGCTTGCATCACTAATACTAAAATTCCATAAATGCTAATAAATTTAAACAATTGATTCCATAAATCATAAATGTATAATATTTTCCTTCACTAAAATTTTGAACAAATTTGATTCAGATATATCCTTTGAACATAAGGTTTGTTTAGTTAATTCAGTTGAAGAAAACAACACCCA
Organism: Camellia lanceoleosa; assembly: GCA_025200525.1. NCBI lineage: Eukaryota > Viridiplantae > Streptophyta > Magnoliopsida > Ericales > Theaceae > Camellia > Camellia lanceoleosa. The sequence continues at coordinate 61,129,747 of CM045760.1, forward strand.
CTGTGTGTGTTGACAATTCCTTTTTAATGCTACAAGTTCTCCTCTCTTTTTTTCCCATTTTTTAAATATAAGCACAAATCCTCTCCTAAACTCACATAATGCCGTGATCATCTCCTTGGATATTAGGATAATAGTGATGTATAAGGTAGGTAACACGTGAACATCTACAAAAGAATTCAAAGAAAGAAGAAAATGAAAAAGAATAACTAAAATATTAGAAGGAAAAAAGGGGTAACATGATTATATAGTAATCTCCATGCTTTATGAAATTAGTTCATATTTTTTCGTGTACAAGATTGACCTCATTTAAAATAAAATTTTCAAAAAGTCTGTATAATAATTTCAAATTTACAAATTTCCAAAGGAGGTCACTTGACCCAACTTTGTTATACATGGCTCGCCCTAAAGAATCAAGGCAATACACCAGACTACTAAAAGAATACAAAAGGGACAAATTTCCCAAACTAAAGATGCATAATAGGAAACTATTCCTCCATTGAAACAAATAACATGAAAAACGTAGACAACACATGAATGAAAAACTTTTTGACATGGATTTATCTTTAATATATATGAGGAACAAAATTTTCATTTGTTTCCATTGAAATGCCGAAATGTTTCCATTTCCCAAGAGACTGAAATGAAACACTAATGGAATAATAAAATTCTAGTGTTTTCATTGAAACACATCAAAACATAGTGAAACACACCGAAACATAGTGTGATATACAGAAAGAGTAATTGTATCTATACAAATTTAGAAATTTTCATAAACATTTATTCCTACTGCTTAAGTAAACCTTTAGTCCTTATTGGAAACTTTTGTTTAATAAAATTGAGTTATTTAACGATACTTAATTATTTTTAGTTCATAGTAACATTAGTTTTTTAATTCTTTTACGTGAATGACTATATGAACCTCAATTTGTTTAATTAATCAATTATTAGGCTTTTATACATTTAGATATATTTCAATTTATATTTTCAAACATTTCTATTTTATCTTCATTTCATAAAATATTTCCGAGATGTTTTTGTTTCTGTACTATTTGAAACAACACACCGAAACGAAATTTTGATCTTTGTATATATATATTTTTATTTGAAATCCAAAGACCAGGAATCATCAATTCGCTGATTCTTTGAGCACAGATGCGGAAAAAAAAAGGGCAGGCTTCCACACACAAATGCAGTAGACATAGCATCACACAAATTCAATTACAATATTTTTACGGTATGTTAAACATCCACTGGTTCTGAATTGCTCAGGGAGATTAAGCATATGAAATACAAAACATGTTAACAATATACAAAAAATTAACAAATTGTATGTAATGTGCCCATTAAAAACTTTGATGTATAAGAATATACTTAATATTAAAATATCAACTAAAGCCAACAAGGCAACAAAGATTAATCAAATAATGTCGATTCACCCTCTGAGCAAAATGGGTAGCATTTTCCTACTAATTTTCAAGGGGTAAAACAACAAGAAGATATTCGACCTGTACAATTTAATAAATGACTTCATTCAACTTTTTACAACATACAATTTATCCAGTAACCAAAATTCAAATTATAATATAGTCAACGACACATCATATAAATGCATGTACATTTAAGCTGATAAATAATCAGTATTGATGATCTGTGAGAGCGAGTTAGTTATCAAAAGAAAAATAGCAAATTGGGGCATCACTATAACAACCTATATATATGAATTGCCACCTCATACAACATACTACCCAAAAATTTTACAAACAAAAATAGTGGGAGAAGCCAAGCTCACTACATTTTCACTATATGCAACTATAGATAAATAAAAAATCACTCAACATACCTCCATGAAATTGTGAAACTATGAACATTCTAAACATGAGCTTTCCCAAAGCTATATTTCCCCTAAACAAAATGAAAGGCCATATGATGCAAGTTAGGTAAAGATATTACAAAAGACAACACCAAAACGGTTTCAACTTAAGAAAATTCTTACCAGGATTGGTTACATGGAGATAGCGACGATCCTTTGGATGGACAGGATATCCAGGGACAAATGCACCAAGTTGGAAAGAAATGTGAACTCTTCCATTTGTTGTGGTTGCCTCAGAAATAAAAGCAGACAAGGAAATCTATCAAAGGAAGCCTTTCTTTGTATTCAGATCCTTGAAAGCACATTTCTGTATCAAACAATCCTTCATAGATTGATAAAACTTAATACTCTAAATTTTTTTCATACAAAAAATGTAACAACTCCAAATATACAATGAAAATTGCTTTCAGTTTCCATATTTATTAAACAATTCACAAAAATGAAATTTGGACACCTGATATGCGTATATTTGTTTGTAACTTTTTAAGTTAGCTCTTACAATAGGAAAAAACAATTGTTTAATTTTTCTAAGCATCTGCAAACTACTTACATCACATCATTTCATTGTCTTTCATTTTTTTATTTTTTATTTTTTAACATTACCCTCATTTGACTGGCCAAAAAATTCTCCCTTCAACAAGAATTTGTACCAGCTTAATCACTTTCAATCTGACTTTTCTCGGTCACTATATAGGCAACTTAACAAATACAAAAATATTTTATTAATGACTAGCCCAAAAAACCCAAAAAACTAAGGTTTGGTTTTCAAAATCAATTTTGAAAGATAATTTTTTAAAATTTGTTTGGCTGTATATTCTAAAAATAGTTTTCAGAAATTTAAAAATCTAAAACTCATTTAGTTTTTAGAATTTGAAATAATTTTTAAAACTTTGTTTGGTTTTGGAGTTTTCAAAAATAATCTTTAAGTTTCAATCCGTATTTTATTGTTTTTAGTGAACTTTTTAAGTATTTAATCAATGTTTTTCAAGTTTAGATCCACTCAATCTAAATATACCTAAAACGTATAAAATTAATGAAAATTTTGTTTAAAAAATACTTAATATTAACAAATATACAAATTTAATAAATTTTCATATTTATTTTGTATTTATTAAAATTTTTAAAGATTTTTTTAATTTTTTTAAAAATTTTAAGTATATGAAGATTAGATGTATCTAAAAAAAAAAATTAGCCAATATATTAAAAAAATACGAATTAAAAATTTTAAAACTTTTTTTGAAAACTCCAAAACCAAACAAAATTTTAAAAATTATTTACTCATTTCATAATGGTCCTCCAAATTTAAATTTAACATATTTTTTTCATTATTTTCAAAAATAGTTTTATTAATTGAAAATACAAATTCATTTTATTTTAAAATTTTATATGAATTTGCAAATAACTTGCTCATCCAAAAAAATTCGATTAACTTGACAATATGATGTGCTGTATACTTTAGCGATCCCTCATTCAAAAAAAAATTTGAAAATCAATAAGCAAAAAGACATTAAAAATTAGCAATGCTGGAAATCTTTACTATCAATTAGATTGTTTGATTAAGTTTTTTAAAATCTGTAAAAGTAAAAAAATAAAAATGAAAAACACGAATATAATTTTTTGTTTTTAAAATCTGAAAATATTTTTTAAATGTTTATATTTATAAAATTAGTTTATGTTTTGATACCTGGCAATTTGAGTGCTTGTAAAACTGCGGTGGGAATCTCCACAACAGAGCTTATCACTCACTCATCAAAAACATCGAACATCAGGTATGTGAGCTAAGTAACACTTGAAGATTACTGTCATTAATCTGTGTTAAACACCCGAATAAGGATTGCAGAGCCACACAATCATATATCTTGAGTATTTTCAATGTGCACGGAAAACCTGTCTCTGGAAAAGAGCCGAGACTCGGACACTTATAGACAAACAGCTCTCCAAGAAAAGTGAAGTTATGTAGCAGCCGTGGCAGTTTCTCCAGCTTTTCACAATTATCTATTGTTAGATGCTCAAGCCTCCTCACTATGCAGGGGAGTCCCACTTGTTGCTGCTGCTGCTGCTCATGTTGTCCTTTGTTGTCTCCATCCTCATCTTCTGCAAACAATGAAACAAGCTGGGGGCAGCCTTCAATTTTCAAACGTCGGAATGCAGGGAGATTGTGTTGCACTCTCTCCTCATTCTTCCAGAGTGTCTTGAGTTCTTCACAGCTTGTGATCTCCAATGCTTCGAGTTCCATCAGCCCATGAGTGACCCATTTCGGCAAGAGCTTGAGTTTCTTAATCATCCCAATGCTCAAGGAAGTTATTGAACTCGGATGCTTAGACTTTGCATTTGCCGATATCAGTTCGTCATCAACCATGCTCCTCATCTCAAGGACCGCTTGAAGGCTTGTTAGAGGAACGTCATTCATTGCTATCGAGGTGAGTGACGGGAGGCTAATGCTGGAACCTTCAACTAGGAATTGCGGGCACTCTGAAATCTTTAGATTATTCAAACAACGTAGATCCTTGGGCATCATTCCGCAGAGTTTGGGGCATTCCCTAATCTCTAGATTATTCAAACAAGGTAGATCAGTAGGCAACATTTTAAGAAGTTTGGGACATTTTATTATGGAGAGAGACTTGACACGAGTGAATGGTTGAACTTCTTTGTGATCTCCAAAAGTATACCAATTCTCCCATTCTGACATATTCTCAAAGCTTAGAGTCTCCAGTAACGGAAAAGGCTGGACTCCACCTTGCCCGTAGAACTCACAACCAACGTGCTTTAGTGCACTCATACCTCTAATGTAAAGCTTTTTAAGGGAGGGTAGTTGTCCGAGTGGTGGCAAGGATGCACAATTTCCACAATTATCTAAACTTATGTCAGCCATATTGGAGAACAGAGGATCTCCTATCCAAATCGGAAATCTTGTACCAAGGTAGCCTCTGATATGGAGCTCTTTTAAATCTATGTGAGGTTGTAGCATGTCAAGAACTCAGACATTATATTATATTATTGATAATGGAGTCTTCTTTTATTGGCTCGGGTCCCTCTGGGAAAACAATGTAGGGCAATCTTCACTGTATTTAAATAAATTAAATTCTGTTGTGTACTAAACAACAATCAGAATTTAAAGAATTAAAGAAAAGGAGAGAAATTCGTTTGATCACAAAAATCAAACTCAAAATAAAAATAAAATAAAACAATAAAAAAGCATTTTATTTTGTTACAAAACAAAATTAAAATCGATTTTAATAAACAAATAAAGAAAATGTAAAAATAATTTAATCAACTTACTTGGTTAAATACTTGGAATAACTTTTCGATCAAGTCCAAGTGTTGAACACTGTGTCCTTAAGACGATTCGTCCTCTCCAAGGTGCTTTAACTTGGACGTCTATCTCCGAGGATGAAATGATCTTATCAACAATTAAATGCAAAGACTACAATTTAATTGTTAAATCGAACACTGCAGTGTTTACACTCTTTCTTTCGTAAATAATATCGACAATATGGCGTAGATTTAAAGCAGAAAGGAATACGAAAATTGATGTTTTAATCCAAATGGGAGGTGGTCTATTTATAGATGTTAAGGTGGTCAGGATTTGAATTGAGCAATGTATGAAACTGTTGGGTTTGAATTTCAACAGTTTGAATCTGTTGGTTAATTATTCAAACAGATAAAAAGGGGAAGGGCCCTGTTTGGATGAACCAAAATGCCAAACCGTTTAATTACATTTGAAAGCAGGAAGGCCCTGTTTGGATGAGCAGAAAATCCAAAACAATTTATTTGAATTAAATTCAAATGTTTTGGCCCAAAAGATTAGTATTGGGCGAACAAGCCCAACCTCAACCTCACACGCCAAGCCCAGCCGACCGACGGACGGACGGCGCGGCGTGGTGATTTTGGGTCCAATGGGTCTAGCCCATTTTGCCCATAACCTCTCCTCTAAAACACTTGGGTACCCTTGGGGCACACCCAAGTATTAAACCCAAGCCTTATAAACCCTCTCAAAACCTCCCACCAAACCAATGTGGGACAAGCCTTATACATACCTTTAAGGAATTTCCACCAAAACTCCATTTCCATGGAGCATACTTTGGCTTCAATTTCCCATTCACTCGGTAATGGTTTTGAACAACCAAATATACCACGTGAATCACAACGCGGCATAGAACGCGTTATCACTTTGACCCGTGTAAATCGATGCACGGGGCCCACCTAAAAATTAGACCAAACTTAGGAAAAAATTCTGGTTTTACCCAGAATTTATAACCATTTCCAACAAACAACATATAAATAAATTAAAAATATAAAAGAACCCAAGTCGGTAGAACCCAATTAGTTTTTAATATATTTTTAAATGAATTCATATATCTATCATGATTTTTCTCAGTTGTTAGAGAGTGGCTTTAGAAGTTTTTCAATTTTTACCCAACAATATGGGGTTTTGGTTAATATATTTTTAATTTTGTTTGAATTTAAAATAGAAAAATATTATGAGTAAAATAAAAGAGGGACTAAAGTAAAATTTAAAATCAATTATAAAGACCATCAGTGTAATATATTCATTATATTATTGGTCTTTATAATTTGTTTTGAATTTTATTTTGATTTTTCTAATTTTGTACTTAATTTTTTCTATTTCAATTGTTAACAACATTTGATAGAGGGACCATCTTGTAACAAAATTTAAAATATAAGGACCAAAATGTTTAAATTAAAATTACGATAACTAAAATGACACTTTACTTAAATTACAGAGACCAATGGTTTAATTTACAATTTAATTAATTTTTTTTTCTCTCTTTTGGAAGAGATAATTGGACAAATATTTTAACATGAATAATGAAGAGTAGAACTCTAAAAACACTAAATAAGGGAAAATTCAAAATACAAAACAAATGGTTTAGATTAGGGAAATTTATTAGAAAATTCATTTTCAAGTGTTTGTATCTCAATTAGTCTATAAGATATTCTTATATTCTAATAAATTCTATTATTTGGACATTTGATCTACCAAATCTTAATTTTCATATTTAAGATATTTTATGAACATTTCTACCCTTACAAATATTTTTTGTGAACATTTATATTTTACAATGTAAATATTCACATTGACGTGTAAATGTTCACATTGACAATATGATTCACACGTCAATGTGAATATTCACATTGATATGTTAACATTCACATTGATGGTGTGAACATTTACATTAATGATGTGAACATTCACATTGATGGTGTGAAATGTAAATGTGAATATTATTAGGGATATTTTGGTGACTTTGTCACCCATAGGACTTATTGGAATATAAGAAAATAATGTGAATTAAATGAAATATAAGTAGATAAAAAGAAATTTATAAAAAAGTGTTCCTTTAGATTATTATAACGAACTCTATGACTTTGAACAATACTCTTTGATGACTAATTTTTTATTTCTTATTATTTTTGGGGAGATTTGTCAGATAATCATAAAAAATAAAATTCCTTTTTACAATAGAATTGACCTGACTTTGTTGTTTGTTTTATTTCCTTGTCTTTAGTTGCAAGTTGATAGCCTTGAATATTCCCTGGAATCAAGAAGGGGAAAGTGGTAATGTTTACTGGGTAAAATTAACTTAAATTGGTTGTTTTTGTATTGTCTCATATGTCATTTTGATTTATATATTTTTAATTGATTTGATTTTAAATTTTGTATTAATTCGATTCAATTAATAACACTAATTAGTGTTTTTGAAGTAAAATTGTTAATCATATGATTGAGATTGATTTACTTAGTTAAGAAAATTTATAATTTAATTAAAATTATAAAGATTGAAATGACACCAAAACTATAAAAACTAGTGGTTAAAATTTGCACATGTTTATTTTGTTATTGTAATGAGTACTGAGTAATGGAAATTAAGATTTGATTTGGTTAGTTTCGTACTAACCTTTGTGGAAAAAAGTGTCAAAATTCACAAATATTTATCAAATGATTTTGTATTTTCAAAATAAGAGTGTAAATGTTTACGGATTTTTTTATTAGAAGGATCTTTTAATTTCACTATAGAAAAGGATTATTCCCAGAAGTAATTATCAAAAACAGTTTGTTAAACAAAATTTTCATATCAACTTCCGATTTTCTTTTTTTTTTTTACCAAACGAAAATGTAAAATGATCCAATTATTTAACACAATCTTTAATCAAGAACAGATTTAGAATTTAAACTTTAGAGAATAAAAATATATGTAACTTTTCATCAAAAATAAGTATTGTAAAATTTTAAATTTTAATTTATATCAACACAAAAAAATGAATAATATTAGTATTAATTGAATATTCTTTATCAACATAATTGAAAACAAAGATATAACCAGACATATTTTTTTGGTTTACATTAACTTAACAAAAATCTTAACTATTATTATGTCTACTCCTCTATTAAAGTTAATTATACGAAAACATAAGTTTTGTTTTTGTTTTTGTTTTTGTTTTTGTTTTGTTTTGTTTTGATTTGTTTTTTTTTTTTTTTTTTTTATTCAACTTGAGAATTTGATTGCAAAGAAATGTTATGAGCCACATATAAAATAGACACCATTGCTATGATTTCTATGATTTCTAAGAGAGAGACTTGCTTAATGTTTTTTTTCACTACTTTTTTTTTATTATTTTTATTTATCACTACTTTCTTCTTCCTGTGCACCATTATAATTCACTTCCACCTTATTTTCACATTCCATATTGATGTTATGTTTGTGAACATCAAAAAGCATAAGAAAAAAAAGGGTTAATTACAAAAATAATTCCAAAATTTCATGCGTTTTTTATTTTAAAGCTCAATGTTTCAATTTTAACAAATTAAACCTTAGAATTTTATCCGTATTTCAATGTGCTCCTTTTGTCCATCTCCGTCTATGTAAGATAATGGAGAATCGTTTTCGAATTTAAAATGAAAAATACTAAGATTTAAAGTGAAAAACGCGTAAAATTTTAAATTTTTTTTTGTAATTAACTCTAATATTTGGTTGTGTTTGGTTTAGTTTTGAAATTATGATTTGAGTTTAGAATTATGATTTAAATGTGAAATTGTGAGTGGAGTTTTGAAAAGAAAAAAATTTGTTTGATTATGAGTTTTAAAAAGTGTTTTGAAATAAGTTTTTGAATTTTGAGTTATATTTTAAATTTTATGGATCTATTTTTTTTAAATATTAAAAAATGTTTAAGAAAATTTTATTTTTTTAATTTTAGATATATAATTTTTTTTAGATATTTTTAAATTTTTTTATTTTATAAATATTTTAATTTTTTTAATTTTAATATTTTAAACTCTTTTCATAACTTCACACTCAAATCGTAACCAAACACATAATTCAAAACTCAATTCAAAAATTATTTTCAAAACTCGTAACCAAACATATAACTCGAAACTCTATAATACTTTCAAAACTCTACACTCAAATCGTAATCAAATACATAACAAAAAAAAAATATTTAAAAATATTTTTATAAAATAAAATAAAATATTTAAAATAATAAAACATTTAAAATAAAAATTATATATTTAAAATAAAAAATATGTTTTTTTTTTTCAATTTTTTAATATTTAAAAAAATACAGTACAAAAATTTATGAAATATAACGGATTGGGTTAACTCGGTCATCCGGCCAAACATCCCCGGACGTCCGGCTGGTTGATCGGTGCAATTTTATTTTATTTTTTTAATTTTTACAATTGCAACCTATTATTTAAAAATATATATATATTTGTTTTAGATATTTTTTTAATATATAAATTATTTTTTTTAGATTTTTTATAAAAATAATTTAACAATCTCATCACTAACCATCTTCAACACTATATCATTAAAACAAATACACTTTCACCTAATCTTCTCACTAACAATCTACACATTAATAATTTCCTTACTAACAATACCATCCAATCTAATTCGCCAAACAAACATGGCCAAAACTTTTTTCAAAATTCATAACCAAACAAATATTCTCTTTTCAAAACTATAACTCAAAACATGATTCCATACTCAAATCATGATCCTAAAAATAATTTTAAAAAACAAAATAAAGAGTATATTTTTTAATATTTTTTTTTAAAATAGAATTTTGAAAAGAGTTTGATTTTAAATTTTGAAAAGAATTTTAAATTGAATTTTGAATTGTATATTTGGTTATGAGTTTTGAAAATAATTTTTAAATTTAATTTTGAGTTGTGTGTTTGATTAGGAATTTTGAAAAGTATTTTGAAAATTTTATGTTGGAATCATGATTTCAAAAGTTAGCCAAACGTAGCCTTCAATTTTTTTTTGTGTGTGTATATATAACTTACATATCTTATTGTATATGTACATGTGTGTTTGTATATATGATAAAAAAAATTTATTCAAATTTTGCCTAATATTCCCTTTATCCTATTTTATTAGTCCATTATTATATTTTTTATTGTCCGCAAATGTTCACTTTGAAAAGTCAAAATTTTAAACTAAAAAAATTTCAAAATTATCCCTTTTAAAGTAATTATAAATGTATTTAAAAATGAAAATAGAAGGGTACTTTTGAAATTAATTATTTAAAATTTGAATTCAAAGTATAATGAATTTTCAAAAATGGACTATCAATATTAGACGGAGGGAGTAAAATTTTGATTTCATCTATAATTTTAATGACTAAAAATAACATCAATTTATTAAAGCATTGATAAATGTCTCTTACATTTTAAATAGCCTTAATCTATTAAAACACTGATAAGTGTCTCTTATATTTTAGGTAACTTTTTTCAGTCATCAAAATCAAAATTTTATCATTAGAAAAGTCAAAATTTGAATAAAAAAATTACACCATATATACAAGCACATATGTACATATATAATAAGATATATAAGTTATATGCATACACAAAAATAATAGTAAATATTAGCATTAATTACAACAAAAAAATAAAAATAAAAAACTAAAATTTCACGCATTTTTCTTTAAACCCTAAAATTATTCTCTGTTACTTTACACAGACAGAGATGGAAGGAGGAGAGGGCACATTAAAATACGAATGAAACTACATGGTTTAATTTGTCGAAATTAAAACACTGAAATTTAAAGTAAGAAATGCGTGAAACTTTGAAAATTTATTTTTAATTAACCCAAAAATAATAATAATACAAAAAAAAAAAAAAAAAAAAGAGAAAGAAAAGGACAAAAACAGAGAAGAAGAAAGTAAAATGTGAACACAATGATGGTGGCCAGGAAGTAGTCACAAAAGCATTTACTAAAAAAATAAAAAAATACGGAAAAAAATGCAAGCTTTTTCTTTGAAATAACAATAATGGTAGGGTTTAATTTATCAAAATTGAAACACTAGATTTAAAGTGAGAAATGCGTGAAACCATAAATTTTATTTTATTTTATTTTTTTTTTGTAATTAACCAAAAAAAAAAAATCATATACAAATATTTTTCTCGAAAAAATTCAAAAAGATATATATATATAATCAATATTCTTTTATGAAATCACTTCTTTCAAATAAATCTTATTTTTAACCATGTTTCCATTTGTTTATGACACTATGTTAGATTCAAATAATAATGACACCATTATGACACTAAAATAACATTTTTGAACCACGAGGATACATAAGGTGATGATGAGACACAGCACTCCCAAGCAGCAAATCCTTTCATTAAATACTCTCCATCACCACTAACACAACAACCAACTATAAATGGAGCCCCAAATGGACTTTTTGAGGATGCCCAACAACCGGAGCCATACATTGCTGCTAATCCCACACGTCCAGTTATCTGTTAAAAATATTTGAAGAATAAATTTCAAGTTTAACTGAATAATGATTCATTTTAGAAATGATGTCATGCAAATTTCAACTTTTGGGTGTGAATTGTGATCAACAGAGGCATCAAATCTAAATAAAAGGCAAGCCAGAAAAGCAATGAAAATGAAAATGATACCAAATAGGCCCTTAGAAACACCCAATAACCACTTCAAGGTTTCATTCACTACCAAGAAAAGCATTTCTTTTGCATGGTTGTTGGGAACTTGGGAGGACAAAATGTCATAGAGGAACTAAATTTTTTATTTTTTATTTTTTTTTAAATCAAAGCCTCTGAATCCCCCTCCTCTCTCTCTTTCACACACACACACACAACTTCATACACCAAAGCCCCCACCAAACCGTCAATGGCCGCCAGTCAACTCCTCCCACGGACACCAATTCAACCATCATTGCCACACTTGGGTTAATTAAATAAGAACACTAGAAAAATAATGATACAATTTAAGAAATTGAGACAAATAATATAGAAACTCTTTGCATATATAACAAGAAAATGCCACAAAAACAAAGCAGATAATCACCTTCAGTGCAATGCCACCACTTGAAGCTCCAGATGCTATATGTCCTTCGGTGTCAACACAAACAACCCCAACAGTGTCCATAATGCAGTCATCTTCTGGCACATTCAACGTACATAATTGATCATGATCTCCATTTGTGTTCAAATGATCACATGGTAGAACTTCTGTTTGTGAAACACCTGCAAAAACATTCATAAATTAAAAATAAACTTTAATAAAACAGCCCAACCATAAAATAGAGAGAGAGAGAGAGAGAGAGAGAGAAGAAAGTATTTGACATACTTATCATTGTAACATATTTAGTTGTGAATACCCAAAAAAATCAATTCACATATTTAGCATGAACATCCTTTTCTCTCTAAACATATTTCATGAAATAAGTAATTGACATATTCAGCAAGGATAAAATTACACTTTACCCCCCTCAACTATTGTCGCGTATCACTTTACCCGCTGAACTAAATATTGCAACACTTAACCCCCCTCATTTACTAAAAAAATTTTCAATCTAAACCTTTATGATGAAAATACCCTTTTATCTATGAGATAAATTACACTTTACCCTCTTGAACTAGTGTCACTTAATATCACTTTACCCTTCAACTAAAAAATGCTACATTTGCCACATTTGCCACATTGATTTACAAATTTGTATCAATGTAAACAATTTGTTTCTTTTTTTCTTTTTCTTTTTTTTTTGCTCAGAAGAGGAATTTCCATTAAAGTAGCCAAACAGCACATACAAAGAGGAATCCATCCAAAATAAACTTACACCAGCAAAGGAAAGATGAAAATAAACAACACACAGGAGTGAATCTATGAAGAAAACCCAGCTACACAACATGTGCTTGTGCTCGTACTATAAGCAGAGGCCAACAAATGGCCGCAGAGCATACCAAGGATAGATCATAGGTTACAACCACAAAGTAAGTAAGCTACATCAAGCACTAATGGACTTCAGAGTCAAACCAAACCAAACCAAAATACAAACAAAAAAACAAAAAAGAAGACCAGAAAACTCAACCTCGAACCAGATCTGTAGCAGATCTGGAGCAGATCCACACCATCAGGTTGGAGGAGGAGAACCCTGCACACTTCCACCATGGGGGGGAAGAAAATCGCCTCACAAGAGAGGGAGAGGTTGGGAAGAAAAGCTCCCAAACTTATTTGACAGAAACCTAAAAGAGAAAAAGGGGGGAGAAAGAGGAGAAAGGTGGCCGGAGGCCGAAACCTCCTCACTCTCCCCAAGTAGCACCGCTCTAAGGAACCCTAAGAGAAAGAATAGAGAGAGAAGCTCTTGGTTAGAGAGAGAGAGTTAAACAATTTGTTTCTTAGATAAATGAAAATTTGACATGTGATTTGCACATGACATCTCAAATCAAATGCCTAAAATGACATCATTAATTTTTTTGGTTTAGTATTTAAAAATTATTTTTGAGCTTTTATTTTTCATATCTTTTTTGGTCTTCAGTGAAACTTCTCAAATTTTAGTCTCTCTTTTTTCTTTTTCTTGTTTACTTTTTAGGTACATCTAATCTAGACGTATCTAAAAAAAGTTCATTAAAGATGAAAATACATTAACATACAAGTTTTTTGTTTTTAATTTTTAATTTTTCATCTTTAATAAACTTCATTTAGATTTCCTTACAAATATTTAACTATTTAGGTGCATTTAAAATTAAAATTTTTTTTTTAACTGAATATGAAAAAAAGTTTCCTAAAGACAAAAAAAAAAAAAAAAAAAAAAAAACTGTAATTGAGTTTAAAAACCAAAGAAAGTATAAAATTTTTTGGTTGAGAGGGGTAGAGTGAAATTGAGTGCTAGTTGAAGGGGGTAAAGTGTAATTTACCCCTATAGTTGAAAGGGTATTTTCGTACTTGAGGTCCAAATTGAAAAGAAAAAGAAAAAGAAAAAAAAAAAAAAAAGATAAGGGGGGTTAAGTTTAGTGTTACAATTTTAGTTTAAGGGGATAAAGTCATATGGGGGGGGGGGGGGGGGGGGGGGGATTGTACACCACATGGTTGTGGATACATAAAAAAATGAAATTGACTTATTTAGCGTGAACATCCTTCTCTCCCAAATATATTTATCATGAAACAAGTAATTGACATATTCAGTTATGGTACACTTAATTATTGCCAGCTTTGGGAGGAACCGGAATGTTCTGTTTAAAATCTAAATGGCATGGAGCACCTGATACAGCAACATCCTCTTGAGTGCTAGAAGAAAGTTCTCCACCAATTTCTTCTTTCATGGCTTTTGCATCAGGCATTGATTTGTATTTTTCCCACCGCCTTTTTGCCCTCTCTGTAACCAGCCACTGTTTCCAAAAGCTACACAAAAAGTATGATAACTAATTCCAAAATAAAGAACAGATTACTAAAGAAATTTAAAACCAACATATTCAAGAAAAAATATTGATATATAGGGAAATGGAAATTTAGACAGATACGACAGATAACTAGGAGAGTTTACTTCATCAGCCTCCGGTATACTTGCCGGCAAAGGAATACCCTTGGATTTTGCCCACATCCGTGCACCTTTACCAACCAAGAAGCTAGGAAACACAAAAAATGCCTTATAAGAAAACAAAAATCTAAGGGAGAACAACAAATGGCATGCCCTATTGAGATACACTAACTCCTCACCAACGATCACCAGTGTAGCCAAGAAAAAAAGGAAATCCAATTTGGCATGATGTTGAAGTAAGAAACTAATTTATCAGAAACCTGGAATGGACTCCTCAATAAATCATTTCTTTCAAATTTTGAATTAAAGACCAAATCACTGTAACTAATTTCACCCATTACCCTTCATGGTTTCACTTGATTTGAGTTTTACAAGCACTAAACTTGTAGAAGGCAGATTCATATTCACTATTCACACATAGTATGCATTACGTAACATCTATAACAAAATAATGCCACACTACTCGTAATTCCCAATGAAAAATCCCCAAGAAATAAATAATAAGTACTGTGACAATGCTGCCAGAAAGAGCTAATTCGTATATCAAAATTCAAAGATAAACACAGGTGTAATCATACATGGGAGGTATTTGACCCAGCATTGCTGACCCCAACATTTGTTCATTGGCCAACAAAGCAACAACTTGGATACCATTTCAAACACCTGCTAATTATTAACTTCACAGAAATGAAGAGCATAAAATGAAAATGAAAGCTCCAAAACATTATCAAAGCCAAAGAACAGAAAAAATTGAAGCTCACAACATAAAAACTTATTTACTTGTTTAGAGTATGGTTTCCATTATACTTCAGGAATACCTGGCACCGCTCCAACAGCCCCAAATGCCCCAGAATCAACCATCCATGATACTGGCATCACATTACACATGACCATCTTCAGTCAAATTTGAGCCACGCCCAGCATTTGTGCTTGGATCACCGTTTAAAGAAACAAACTTGATCAATAATGAAATTCACAATAGCTAGACAGAATTAAGAAGAGAAATACTACAGAAAATTTCCACTGCATGAAATGACTCTTTCCACATCAAACAGATAGGAGGAATGTTCTAGAGCCATATCTAACCCACCCAACAACCCTACAACATCAAAGCCCAACCATCCCCCTAGGGCATTGTATTGGTCCCCTTAAGTTTGAACCAATCCAACGAGCCCAGACAGCTCATGGACCACTAGCTTATGTTCATCCAGACAAATTATTGCACAGTTAAAATGTCGTTGAACTATCCTATTGTTTCAAATGTGTAATTCCATCTACCATATACAAGAGCTAAATTTTCACAAAATACTAAAGAAAAGAACAATCCATGAGTTTTAGTTAACTTTTGACATGACTTTAGAGTCCACATTGTAAAATTTCTTACTTTTTTTTTCCACGTAATCCAAGCTGCATGTAAGCATCTTATACAAAAGAAAATAAAGAATTCTTTGTACCGCCCACCTACTACTTTTCAGCTTTGTAGCTTAGTTTTCCAAATCAAGTGACATGCAAAAGATTGGATTGGTTGCATTGAGCATTTAAAACTCCCATCCACAAACCGAACCCACTCTCCCCACCAAAAATGTATCAAGTATTTTGGGCTCTATGCATCTCATCAAATAAGGAATGTCTCAGTTATAGGCTGCTTCCAAAATCAAATCTTATTTCTAGTATGTCATCCTGATCATGGTTGCTCAACTGTTATCTGATGCAGAATATAAGAAGCTCAAAGAAGAGTAAATTTAAAGAAGCGGCGATATTTAAAAATTGGAATGGTTTTAAAGAAAAATCGATAGGAACAATACATAGTCATGCTTCTAATATTATTATAATTTTATTTTATAATTACTTTTATGTTTCTAGGATTTTTAGGACAGGAATATTTTGGAAATTTTATATTTGCCTACATGGGTTGTAGGGGTCGCCCATAGGTCGTCTTGCGAGTCATGTTATTTAATTAGTCTTTGATTTTGTTTCTTATTTAGTCTTAAATTAGTTTTGGAAGTCAAAAATATTTTGGTAGTTTCCTATTTTAATTCTAGTTGGTATAGGAAGTCTCCTAGTCCCATATAAAGCCATGTAATGCTTATAATTGAATGGAGTTGATATTTTATAAAAGTTAAAGAGCTTTGAAGCTTCTTTATGGGTTGTGTGATGCAATCAAACCCTAGGTGTGATGCCTATGGAATCTAGGTGCGATGCGTAGACCTATCTTCTTATTTCTTTTATCTCTTCCTTAAATTTCAGCACTTCCACAGCCTAATTACTGTTCACGGGTACTGTTCACAGCACCCAGAACAGCCCCTGTTTTGATCTCTTTCACCTGGTTTATTAATCCTAAACCTAGTTCACTCCATTCATTACCTGAAATCCTAAAATTCCTACTGATTTTCAGCTTTAAGCAACCATAAAAACCAACAGAAAGTCTGTTTTACAATCCTCACAGCTTGTCCCTAATCGTCCTGCATCATTATCTGCCAATCAAAGTGGCCTTATGATGAGCCTTCACTGTGCAACCTTCATGTGAGCTCTAGGGGCCATTCTATTTTAATATCAACTCCACACAACTACTTGTTGACTGCATTAAGTCACCAATATAGTAGCAATAAAAGATTCTAACAGGGACAGCAGCATTAATGAAGCAGCAATCTTGATTCATGCTAAGCTCATGATGACTTGGGTAAACATTTTTGTCTAGCAGACAAGATAATGCAACAATAAATAATCACTATAAGACAACTCTGAAGTCTAAATACAATAGTTTGAAAAGGAAGAAGAAGAAAAGGACCTTAGAGGCATATAATTCCAACAGAGATTCAGAAACAAACCCTACAGCAATATATCATCCTCTATTGATTTGGACTTAGACAAAAGATCATGAAAAACAAATAGCCAAGACAGGACAATCAAGTTAATTTTTGTTCTAAGTTATGCTTTTCTTTTACTATTTTCTAAGGGTGGATTGTTCTTGAAGTAAAAAAACAGTAAGGATCATTGATGTGCAGATGAACCATTGCCAAGCACAATGTAGTTTCGAGGCATAGCCTGGGGTTGTGACTGATGAAGAGAGACTAATTCATTTTTTTCAAATTAAAAGTCGCTTTGAAAATAAATATAGATTAGCTTTTGTTTTTCAAAGTCTCTTAAGTTTAAAGGCTCATTAAGATCCATAATTTTTTCTAGCTTCAGAGTATGAGTGATTTTAAATATTTTCTTTTAGTGAACGTGACGACTCTCTCTCTCTCTCTCTCTCTCTCTCATCCTGACACACTTCTGAGGAGCAGGCCCTCCATCAATATGCAAATACCTAGTAGAATAAAATGGAATGATCAATCTATATAATCTGTATGAAATGACCATTCACACTTACAATGGTGAATGATGATTCTATTTATAATGCATTTTTCAGCAAACCAAATGTGCGAATGGACATTGTGATGAAATGATCATATTCTATTCCAGTAAACCAAACACTACCTTCTCAACTGAAAATAGTTAGAAAATGTTTAGAATTCAAACAAAACGACATAATACATAGATTCAAGATATTCTAGTTTAAATTTCCTTTTCCTTTATTTTCCTCAAGAGTCTTGGTAACCAAACGGCGGGAAAGAGAGGAGATCCGAAGGAAATACCTTGCGAAGAACAGAAGTAGCAGCGAGGCAGGCACGTTTCATGGCGGACCTGAGAGCTTTCTCGTTCGACGGCGCGTGAAATCCCGCGCCGACGTGAACCGCCACGAAGAACCTAGGGTTCCGATCGGGGACATCCTCCTCCGCCATGGAATTTTGGCGAGGAGCTTTTTTCAAGAGGCGTGGAGGGCTGAATTCTGATTTAAATACCACCTGGCGCTGAAGGTTCTGAGAGCCTCGTTTTGGGAGTGAGTTGACTTTTTGTGTTTGTGTTTTTGTAGTTATTTTAGTTTGGTGTTAAAAAATTTAGTTTGAAAAAGATTTTTTGATTTTTTGATTTTTTTAACTTTTTGGTGAAGTGTCTTTTTATTAAATTACTAATCTGTCTTTTTTGGCTTTTTTTATTTTTTTATTTTGGGTTTGGATTTGGCAAATTTTGCTTAAATGTTATTTATTTATTTATTTATTTTTATTTTCGGTTTGAATTTGGCGTATTTTTTTATATTTTTTTATTTTGAATTTGGATTTGGCGTATTTTGCTTACATTTTTTATTTTATTTTATTTTGGGTTTGGATTTTGCGTATTTTGCTTTTAAATTTATTTTTTATTTTTTTATTTTGAGTTTAGATTTGGCGTATTTTGCTTACATTTTTTTTAAAGTTTTTTATTTTTAGTTTAGATTTGGCGTATTTTGCTTAAATTTTTTTTTATTTTTTATTTTTTCATTTTGGGTTTGGATTTGGCGTATTTTGCGTACATTTTTTTTTTTGGTTATTTTATTTTATTTTGGGTTTGAATTTGGCGTATTTTGCTTAATTTTTTTTTTAAAATTTATGCTTTTGTCTTTTCTTTTTTTTTATACATTAATTAGTTCTTGTTCTTCAATTTACGTTTTTTGTCTTCTTTATTTTTATTGGTATACAATAACTTATTTATTTATTTATTTGTAAATTACGTGGCGAATGGTAATTTATGTTTTCATGTTTTTTTTAAATGTTTTTAAATGAGGCGTATTTTTATCGTTATTTTTTTTAAATTTACGGTTTTGTCATTTTTTTATTCACTCACATTAATTTATGTTTTTTTTCCTTTTTTATTTTTATTGGTATAGAATAACTTTTTTTTTTTTTTTTCAAAAATGAGTTTTCATTGTGTTTTATTTATTTCTAAATTATGTCGCGAATGGTAATTTATCTTTTTATGTTTTTTTAAAAAATATTTTTGAATGAGGCATATTTTTCTCGTTATTTTTTTTAATTTACGTTTTTTTTCATTTTTTAAGTTTTTTCTCGTTATTTTTTTTTTAATTTAAGTTTTTTTCATTTTAAGTTTTTTTTTTTTTTTTTTTTTTTGCAAATGGCTTTTTCATGTGTTTTTTATTTTAATTTTTATTTCATTTTTTGTGAAATGATAAAAAGTGAGGTTTTATTTTATTGTCCTGTGTATTTTAAATAATTTAATTTTAATTTAATTTTAAATATTTAATTTAATTTTAATTTTAATTTTAATTTTATTTTAAATTATTTAAATAATGTAAATAATCTAAAAAATTTAATAAGCAAAAAATTAAAATAAATATTCAAAAAATTTAAATCGTAAAATTTTAAATAATTTAAATATTCAAAAAATTATTTTAACAAAAAAATTTAAATAATTTAAAATGTTAATATTTTAAATTTAAAAACAACTCTACACTCAAATCGTAACCAAACACATAAAATAAAACTCAATTAATAAATTATTTTTAAAACTCATAACCAAAAACATAACTCGAAACTCCATACTACTTTCACAATTCTACACTCAAAAAATAACCAAATACATAACAAAAAAATTAAAATATTTAAAAATATGATTATAAATAGAGTTTGAATTTATTTTTATAAAATATTTTAACAAAAAACAAAAAAATGTTTTAATTTTTTTTTCAACTTTCTTTGTTAAATTTACGAAAAGGTGTGTTTTGGGAAAAAGTTTTTTTTTATTATTAATTTTTGTGTGCTGCAGTTGATGGTGATGTCCAAAATTAACATGTGGGGGTAATTTCGTAAATTGATCTTGGCATTGGCTGTTGGGCTGCACCTGTGAAGTTTTGTCCCCATGTGACTAAAAAAGCCACCTTTGTCGTGACATGTCTATTTTAGCCCAAGTTTGGCTTCCCAAACACCACCAAAGAGTGTTTTAGTAGTGTGTTGTTAGCAAAAAGACAACATATTACTATTGCCAAAGGTTGTGGGACCCACCACAGGCTGATTATCCAAACTCTCATTTTACAAGACTTAAAAATAAATAAACTAAATTACTCCGATAATTATAGCATGTTTAATATAAACACACTTGTCATAAAAAAATAATAGACGATTTATATTTAAAAATACAACTGTTGTTTATTTTATTAATCATAAATGTAATAAATTTAATATGTTACAATTAATGGATTGATTTAAATTTGTATTTTTTTTGTTTTTTGTGTTTTTTTAGGTGATATACACAAAGGGCACACTACAAAATGAATAATTTAAATAACCAAAATAGAGTCTATGATAGACTTCATGGGCCAAACAACACTCTCTAATCCAAATCTTATACCAATAAAAACCCAACAACTCGGAATAAGCCTAAACAACCGCCCAAATCCACCTGAGTTGCACCCCTATAATTTTGTCCATGCCTCGTGTGGTGCTTACTAATATTGTGAGAGGAGGTGATTCATACAATCAATATATGTTATTTATTTTTATTTATTTATTTGTGTGTTTTCAATTGAAAAAATTGATTACTTTTATTTTGTGTAAAATGCAATAAAGGCAGGTTTGGTGGCTTAGTCCGAGATGAGAAGGGTATTTGGCTCTGTGGATTCTTCGGCAAGCTGGACATGCTTACAAGTCTCAAAGCAGAACTATAAGCAATTTACAAAGGCTTAACAATTGTTTTTAAGAAGGGATACAAAGACCTCATCATCGAGATTGACTCCACCGAGGCTATTGAATTGTAGAAAGTGGAATTTGTGATAACTTCCCCAATGAAGAGCCTGGTAGCAGATGCAAAGTTTCTCATCAGCAAATGCAGTTACGCAGTGCAACATGTTTTGAGAAAAGGAAACAAGAGTGCTGATGGGTTGGCCAAAATGGGTGATAACCAAGATAAGGCCTTGGTAGTTATGGAGGACCCAATGGCAAAAGAGAAACATTGACATAGATAGCCATTTAAAAAGCATTTGGGTACTCAATGAAAATGAAACTATTCCATCTCAACTTGCAATATTTTAATCCATTTTGTTTTCCATAGCATTTAAAACAAGTACATACCGTTTTATGTACAAAATCATTCGGAACGTTATAAGAAAATATCATCGATTTTATTTCTTTTGTTGATGGATCCATTTTCTTTGGTAATTATCCAATTTTAACAAATGAAATAGATGTATGTGGATGTTGTTGAAAACAAAATGAATTGACTTGATTGAAGATTTTAGATTTCTTTGCAAATGGGACCATATTAACAATGCATTTGGTTCTCTAGATGCTATGGCAATGGAGAACTCCATGGTGTATTGAACAACAAAAATAAACTGAAATATAGAGCAAGCCTGTGTGCCCCATGGTTTGCTCTGATTCATATATCTCATGGTTATTTTCTCCCTATTCAAGCAACATCCAAGCCCTTCGTTTAGCCCCAATAGTGTACCAAAAACTAGTCAGCAAAATAAAAAATGAACTAATACAACACAACACAAGACTTCACCATAGGAAATCGAACCTTCAATAACAACTTTGTGTCACATGGCAAATACCAAAAAAGGAAGGGAATAACCAAACTAATGAGAGAAGATAAAATTGTTACCTTGTAAGTTTTGTCTCCAAAGAAATGGATTTCATGAAGATCATCCACATACCACAAGCAATAAGTCTTGTCCCAACCTTGAAGGAAAACCTGTTAAAACATGCAAGCATTACGCCTAAACATAAATTCAACTGCAATGACTTATTATCATTTATTTTATTAGCTTAAGAATCATCAAAGCATAAACAAGGAATAACATTCACTCATATCAAAACTTATTTGTCCCCCAGTGGAAAATGTGAGGTTAAGGTGAGCAAATTTCTCGCAGAGCACATACACCATCTTAGGGTGTATGTTCAGAACCTGAATATAATTTCAGTCAATGTTTTGAAAACCGGACCGGTGAGCGAACCGAAAAAAGGACCGGGTGGATGGGCCACTAGTTCGATCATCGGGTCAAAGTGGTCGAACTGTTATGTCATAATCAATATTATATGTGGGGAAGTGATTTTGGAAATACTCTTCAGATCCTGGGAGACACTCTTGATCCTCAGCTAGTCACTTGCAAAGAGACAAACACTCCGGTCGGGGGTGCCGGGGTTAGCACTCCGACGGGCAAGTCAGCTCCTGTACTAAAAAAAAGCTTGTTTTCTAAGTTAAGTGAAGTTATTCTTACATACCTTTCTAAATCTGATGCTCCTGTATTTATACTCATTCTCTGCACCTCGGGTTTAGAGCCCACTTTTTATTTATTATCCTTTTGTTTATTCCCACATACATATCCCCATCTATTCGGTGATCTCAATGCATTTGGCATCTCAGTTGATTAGCACGGAGCCGAACAGTCTTTGACTTCTAGGATGCATCCCTTCTAACTCTTTTACATATTCGGCTCCACAACTGCCCTCATGTATCTCGGTTAGAAGCTCCTCAACTTTATCCGGGTGTACGCATTCCAAATAGGGACCGGAGAGGGACTTTTTATAAAGCCCTCCTTGTGGATCCAGATAGTATCGCAGGGCCTTATTGCGCAGCTTGTGTGCCTCTTTTTTGTCCTCTGGGAGTTGTTCAGAAGAGAGGAATCCGACAATGGGGTCCATCCAGCTAGATACGGATTCTATAACGTTGACGTGGGCTTCCTCCGAAGGGCCAATACTCGGCTCCGGGATGAAACCTACTTCAATGGTCCGTTTGAGCTCAGAATTGATGGCGGAGGCTAGGCATGCCAAGGCATCTGCGTGTGTGTTCTGATCACGTGTTATTTGGTTCAGTTCGTGATGGTCAAACTTCGTTAGCAAAGAGTTGGCCGCTTTCATATAGGCTGCCATACGGTCGTTTTTTGCAGCGTACTCCCCCTTTAGCTGGTTGATTACCAATTTTGAGTCACAAAACACTAGCAATCGCCGAGCGCCGAGAATATGTGCATTTCGTAGACCGACTAAGAGGGCTTCATACTCGGCCTCGTTATTTGATGCTTCGAAGCCAAGCTTGACGGCCTGCTCTATTATTGCGCCATCCGGAGACATGATTACTACGCCTGCGCCGCAGCCCCGTTGGTTAGACGATCCATCACAGTATAGCTGCCAAATATCCCCGACAAAAATTCTCTAGTTCGGCTTTGATCGAACTTCAGCCTTTGGAAGAACGTCGGCGGGTTTAAGGTCAGAAAGCCCGCCTGTGAATTCGGCAACAAAGTCGGCCAGCACCTGTCCCTTGATTGCGGTTTTGGGTAAAAACTGAATGTCATATTGGCCGAGTTCAAGAGCCCATTTTGAAACACGTCCTGATGCTTTTGCACTCCGCAGTACTGATCGGAGGGGATAATCTGTTATCACCCTAATGCTATGTCCCTGAAAGTAATGCATCAGTTTTCTTGCTGCCATGACCAAGGTTAGGATGAGTTTTTCCAGTGGAAGGTAACGTGTCTCGGCATTGACCATTGCCTTGCTCACATAATAAACTGGCCGTTGTTGTCCTTCCTCTTCTTTTAACAAGACTCCGACGTCCCTATCGAGACCGCCAGATCTGAGAATGAGGGTCACCGTGGCGGTGTTGCCAAGAGAGTCTTGATGGAGATAAGTCTTGAGCCGGTGAAAGTCGCCGACTCGGCGGACCATTCAAAAGCTTTGCCTTGACGTAGCGTCTGGAAGAATTGTCTGCAGCGATCTGTTGACCGACTGATGAATCTATTGAGTGCGGCGGCCATCCCCATCAACTTTTGGACTTCTTTCACTGATCGGGGGGAACCGAGTTCCAAGATCGCTGTGACTTGCCTCGGGTTGGCTTCGATTCCACGGTGGTTGACGATATATCCCAGGAATTTGCCGGAGCCGATTCCAAACGCGCACTTGGAGGCGTTCGGTTTCATTCTGTATTTGCGCAAGATGCCGAATGTCTTCTCTAGATCGGCTATGTGATCCTGCTCTTCTTTGGACTTGACCACCATATCGTCGATGTAGACCTCCATAGTGTGGCCGAGGTGTTCTTTGAACATAGCGGTGACCAGTCTTTGGTAAGTTGCCCCTGCATTCTTCAGCCCAAAAGGCATAACTTTGTAGCAGTAGGTTCCTCTTTGGGTGAGGAATGCAGTTTTGTCCTGGTCATCTAGATGCAGGGCGATCTGATGGTAGCCTCTGTAAGCATCGAGGAAACTCATGCATTGGTGGCGCGCCGTTGCATCGACGAGTTGGTCGATTCTGGGTAATGGAAAGTAGTCCTTGGGGCAAGCTTTGTTCAGATCCGTGAAGTCGACGCACACTCGCCAAGTTCCATTTTTCTTCTTCACAACCACTGTGTTGGAGAGCCACGTGGGGTAGGTGACTTCTCTAATTGTCCCGGTGTCAAGCAGTCTGTCGACTTCTTCTATAACGGCAGCAGTGTGCTCTACGGCGGACCGATGGCCTTTCTGAATGATCGGCTTACATGTGGGGTCGACGTTCAGGTGGTGTTGGGAAACTGATGGGTCTATACCCGGCATCTCGTACGGAGTCCACGCAAAGACGTCAAGGTTGGCGAGTAGAAAGGAGATCAGCTGCTGTCTATCGGCTTGATTTAAAGAGGTGCCGATCATGAGAAACTTCTCCGGGCTTCCATCGATGTCAACTCGGTCTAAACCTTCTGTGGCCTTTTCGCTTGGCTGCCGCCCGACGTCACCCAGGATTTCCCTATTGGGTACCTCAATGGAGTTTACCTGCAATTCCTTTGGTATTTTGGCGACCAGGAGGTAACATGCTTGTGCCGACTTTTGGGAGCCACGGATCTGCTCGATGCCGTGTTCTGTTGGGAAACGTAACAATTGATGATAGGTGCTTGGGACGGCCTGCAAGGTATGCAACCACGATCGCCCCATGATGAGATTGTACGGCGATGGCAGCCGGACGACCAGGAATTCGACATCCACCGCTTCGAACCCGCCCAACAGCGGTGATCTTTCCTGGATATTCAGATTGGCATTGAAGCGAAATGGATAGGGGGCCGGAGTCAGGTCCGACTCGTTGAACCCGAGTTTGATGAAGGTTTTATAATACATAACCTCCGAAGTGCTGCCATGGTTTATAAGAACGCGTTCGACGGTAAACCGGTTTACGCGTAGCGCGACAACCAATGGATCGATGTGAGAGAGTGTTACGTCGATCAAATCAGAGTCGTCGAAAGTGATGCTTGGCGATTCTCAGGTCGCTTTGCTGGCGTGAGTTGCTGCTGGGGGCCTGGGAGGGACTGGATTGCATGTACGGTCGGGGCTTTCGGCAGGCTGTATATCATATGGATGTTATCATGCGGAACACTCCGCTGGAGACGTTCGTCTTTTGTCAACTCCTCAAAGTAATCAGCTGAAGCGCAACGAGCGCCGGTGTTTTGCTGTTGGGCCCGAGACCGTAGATCAACTGCCCTTGGGGGTCGCTCAGGAACCTGGCGTACCGTTTGTTTGGACTTTGCTATTTCCAAGGCCAGATCGCGGCGAAGGCACTCATTCTTAGCGATGATGTCGTCTAAACTGTGTTTTGTCTGTTTGGCTCGTTCCATGATGGCGAGCATCGTCTCCTGTGCTGAAGTCGTTGGTGAATCGTCATTCAAGGCATGCCTTGCGGCGATGATTTCCTTCTCGAGCGTATTTGCCGGAGTGAGGTCGACTCGTTGTGTGATCGCGTCGGTGGCTATCGGAGGATCTTGAGTCACGCCTTCCATGGATGTACTCGAGTATTCTCACAGACGGCACCAATTGTGGGAAAGTGGTTTTGGAAATACTCTTCAGATCTTGGGAGACGCTCTTGATCCTCAGCTAGTCACCGGCAAAGACACAAACACTCCGGTCGGGGGTGCCGGGGTTAGCACTCCGACGGGCAAGTCAGCTCCTGTACTCAAGAAAGCTTGTTTTCTAAGTTAAGTGAAGTTATTCTTACATACCTTTCTAAATTTGATGCTCCTGTATTTATACTCATTCTCTGCACCTCGGGTTCAGAG
Organism: Camellia lanceoleosa; assembly: GCA_025200525.1. Lineage (NCBI taxonomy): Eukaryota > Viridiplantae > Streptophyta > Magnoliopsida > Ericales > Theaceae > Camellia > Camellia lanceoleosa. Next base: position 61,156,314 of record CM045760.1, read on the forward strand.
CCCACTTTTTATTTATTATCCTTTTGTTTATTCCCACATACATATTCCCATCTATTCGGTGATCTCAATGCATTCGGCATCTCAGTTGATTAGCACGGAGCCGAACTGTCTCTGACTTCTGGGATGCATCCCTTCTAACTCTTTTACATATTCGGCTCCCACATTATATAATTAAAAATATAATTATAAATTATAAATAAATAAAAATATATAATTACTGAAATAATAATAATAAAAAAGTGTTGCATAATATTTACTAATAATATTTAATAAAGTCATAATTGATATAAAAAAAAAAAGTCACTAGTTTTAAAGAAATTAAAAAAAATTTAACATTCCCTCCAAACAAAATGATTGAATGCTAAATTTAATTTTGGAGAGAGAAATGAAATCTTCAACTCTCCCTCCAATCAACTATGATTCAAATAATTTGATTGAATCCCACATTGAATTTTTTGGTTCTCTTTGAACAATTGTTTCCTATAAATAGGAATAGACTTTCATAATTTCTTCAAGTTTCCAATGAGACTCCTCCTCATGAGAAGAGACACTTGAAGTAAAAGTTTTTAGTCAAAATTTTGATATATATATATATATAAGTAAATATATAAGAAAGAAAGAAAGAAAAAATAAATAAAAACCACCGAGTTGGTCGAGAACAGGCACCGGTTCACCGATTTTACCAGTTGAACTACTGGTTTTTCCGATTTTTGCAAACAAGGTCGGTTTTTTGCCTAGTCCGGTTTTTTGTGGATCTTCCGGACCGGAACTAGGTCCGATTACCGGTTAAACCGGCCTGTCCAGTTCTTAAAACATTGATTTCAGTAGAGTAATTTTCAAGAGGTCCAACATCAACTGTGTTTCTTATAGAGACCCAAGTTTTGAACTTAATCTTAATCACAATTTAAGATATTGTACCTTGTCATACTTTTCAAACTCGTCCCGTTCTTCCTGGCTGCAGTTTCGGCCAATTGGTGATACATTGAGCATCCCGCGTCGGAACTCTATAAATGTTCCTCTAAAAAAGAAGTTGAACAAGAAACGAACTCAAAAGCTTAACATATATGGACAATTGCAACTCGTGCTTGCACTTCACAAACCTCTTTACTGGAATATCCAAGTCGGCAATGTAATGCATCGTAAAATTAATAAATTCCTACAAATCATTTAAAAATGTCATATCTTTAGGCTAATAATGTACTATAAATGTTTTGTAGCTATATAGACAAAGCCTACCATCCAATGGCTACAACCTAACTTTTTATACCTAAACTGACTTTGACAACAAAAAAAAAAAAAAAAAAAAAAAATTCAAAAAATTTATAAACAACTTGGAAAAAAATGGATGTTTCTGACAAGCATGTCGATCTGTAATCTTACTGAAGGATGGAGATAGGGGCATATTTTATTTTTTCTACCCTTGATAGTATAATAAATATATGATCCTAACTTTTCTAATTTTATGTTCCCTTTGGCTTCTTGGAAATTACTTTCTTTTTTTTTTTTTTTGATTGGTAAGTTAAAGAAATTCGAACTTGGTCTTGCCTAAGCTGCTAGAGTGTCCTCTTGGGGACTTGGTTTTCTGCAAATTACTAATTAATAACAATGTAGTTTACTTAGTGAATTACTGTGTCTGTGTCTACTTAGGATGTAGGAAAGAGCAGGAGAAGGGTCTAACCTTAAGTTTTTGTTCTCCAAGATATGATCACAAGTTCTGCAGAATTACAAATCTAGGAATATTTTTTTTTTAAAAAAAATAAAATAAAATACAGTAAGCAAAAGAACAAAAATTGGAAAAGATAACAAAGTGGACCCCAAGTGTATAAATATGGCTGAAGGCAACTACAACCTTCTACAAAACATATTAAAATTATAGTCGATTGCTCCGGAATTTTAAGTTGTTCAAGGAGATGAATAGGCAGATTTAATTTAAATAATAATGGAAATGTTAGCAACTATTTATTGTTTCTCTAACTTTTTCAGACCTAAAATGGTTCAAAAGAGAACCTGAAGAATCTATTGTATCAAGGCATAACATTTTCCAATGAAGAGGCCAAATTATAAACCCAATTTTCCTACATTTTGTGTTCGGTTTTTGTTATTGGCAATCCCGTTTAACAAAACTCCTTTCAATTGTATTTTTATTCGATCTTTTATTTCAGTGAGGCTATGAGTTTTTAGATGCGAATCTAACCCGAATTGTGCTATGCAGTGGAGTTTGTGATCTTAATTCTTTCATGTTTGCCACTTCCTTGGCTATGTTGGGGATCGAGCTGCCCGGTCAGCTCGCGAGGGTCCAGGGGGCAGCGCCCCTTGGCGGGTCCTGGGGCAACGCCCTGGTGGGGTCGAAGGTCAGCGCCCCCAAAGCAAAATGCAAAAATGCAATCGATGTTGCTTGTCAGCTCAAGCGGCCGTTTGTGCTCTCGAGCAAAGAATCTTTGGTTCTAGAAGTTTGAACTGTCTGCAAAAATACTAGGAGTTGCTATTTTGCGCTCGAGCCTAGATCCTTGTTCTGAAACAAGCGTTTTAGTCAGTCCACTCAAGCGGCCATTCCTACGCTAGAGCGGAGATCGCAGATCTGTTTTCTATAAAAGCTGCGGTTCAATCAGGTTTTAGGATACGGCTTCCAGATCTTCTTCTTGGATATTAGGGTTTTTAATCTGGAACTTCTTTGCTAGTTTCTTTGATGTTTGTTTGAGATTAACTTATGGTTTGAGAAGTATACATCAAAGGATTGTTTGTTTCATTCGATACAAAAGAGAGAGTTGTTCTTCGGTGGATTCCAGGGAATTCAGGCCTGAAGTTTTGGTGGATTCTGGAGTTACTCATCGTCGTGATTCGATATCGGCGTTATGGATTCAACGTTGGGAAGACAATTCCAGGGTGAAAACGGGACAGGAAGCAGCACATAGAGGTCGGTTCGATTCGGGTGTGGATTCACTAGGTAATTGAGAGTACACTTGTGTAATTCCTTTATATCTTCTTAGTGGATTGTATTGTCACTTTCTCCCGTGGTTTTTTTTATCACAATTGGAGGCGCTCCAATTGTGATTTTTCTACGTAAATTGTTGTGTCAATTTGTCTTTGATTGTTTGATTGGGATTAATATTTACTGGTTAAAATTGATACATAATCACAATCAATATCTAGGGGATTTCTAGATTTTTCATTTTGTATAATTATGTCTAAAATATTCAAGACCTTAGTTGTTCATAAGAACAGTGTGAATCATTGTCAACATATTTATAAAAGTATCATTTGAATCTTGGACTTGAGATAAATATTTTCGGTATAGATTTAGACAATACTTGGGTCCCAATGAGCATCCCATCCTTATAGGCCACAAGACCATTATCTGCAAATACGTAGTCACACTCATTTATAACTGCACATATAGTGAACATGGAGTAAAAAGTCAAGCAATCGGCCACAATATTACTTCTAAAGAACTTGTGAAAGATAGAATGTAGGAAGACAAAGAAGACTAAAACAGAAAGCTTGAAGAAAATGGAGCAGTAAAGTTTATACTGCATCAAATCATATAAACAATGTGATCACCCACAAGGCAAGAACATACCGTTCACAAGAAACATTACCTTGTTTGGTTTCATAAAATTGAGTTTTTTGTTTTTTGTGTGTGTATGTGTGTGTGTGTGTGTGTTTTTTTTTAACCTTGTTTTTTGTTTTTACCTTGTTTTTTGTTTTCAAATCAATCTTTAGTTTCTTTCGAATCAAACAAATCTAATCAATATATTTTAATAAAACAACTAAAATTGCAGTTAAACCAACGAATCAATCAAATCAAAAATGATTTAGCCTAATCGGCTAGGTCAAAATTAATTAATTAAAACTTTCAAAATTTAAACTATATTGAATTGAAACATGCACAACACTACAATATTAAATGGGATGGGAGTATAAGATTCACTTTATATGAGTAAAACAACTTATTTTTTTCTTCTTCTCCTGATGTAGGATTATCAAATAAAAGCTAGCCAATGGAGATTTTTTTAATTGTTTAAAATTAAGAAAATCAAGACAATTAGTATGAGATATTGAAGCTCTCACAAGGCTCCTCACTAAAAATCCCATTTTCCTTAAATAATATATAGATAGATAGATAGATTAGTGATGAAAATGTTAGTTTTTTCATGCAAAACTTTTTGTTTTTTTTCCTTTTGCGATTTTCAGTCGGACAACAAGTGCCGAATTATTACATTGACATCAACTGTTGAATTATTTCATTATATTCGAACATCAACTGCTGAATGTTTTTTTATTTTTTTTGGGAACAAATTTGTCAAACTAATCACTTTTATTCAAAAGTTAAGTTTCGAATTAAATGTATAATTTCAGAAAATTAGTGCCAAAACATAACCAAAAAAAATTAGGGTTTTATGACAACGGAGTACACAAAGATTTGGAAATGGTAAATGCATTAACAAAATGAAAAGATGCCTCATCTTCAATAATATTTTGGAGGGTTTTCAATGGAAGTTCAATATAGTCTTCAATGGAGAATTTTGTCTCCACTCCACTTTACATTGTGGTCTTGAATGGTCTTTATGTGGGTCTACAATAGGTCTATAAATCTAGAAGCAGGTCACTCAACAAGTGTGTGGAAAGGAGGTTTAAGTGGTGCATGCACAATGGTTATTAGTGGAGGATATAATTATAACCTTTAGTGTGTAAATTGAAAAATTAATTAATAATCAAATTAATAAGTGTGTGTACTAAGAAAAGAGGTACACTGAGATAATTAAAAAAAAAAATAATCATAACCAAAAAAAAAATTGACATAATTATGATGACTTATGATAAAGGGTGCATATTATGAATTCTCCATGTAAAGTATATGCTTATGCTGTTCCACTTGGGTGTGACCCTGTGGATCTACTGATTTAGGTCTAATACAAAATTATTGATTTTGGTAACTATTTTTAAAAAAATAAATAAATAACACATCAATGTATGAATCAAGCAAAAGAAATTTGAGAAAATTGTAAATTTTTTATAAAAAATAAATAAATTAGTGGTAAATTTTATTTATTTTAAATAATTAAAGTTATAATTTTTTTTTTTATAAATTTGTAAATATTTGTGAAGACAACACTAGTATCACATTTTTTTTTTCACCTTTAGTAATTTTTGTTTCTTTTAAAATTTGTGTCAAATTTTTTTACTTTTTCAATTGTCTAGTGTAGAATAATTTTAAAAAATGAAAAAATCCAAAAAAAATAAAAGAAGAAGTCAACTATTTTTTACTTTTTCCTTTTAGTTATTTATATAATGCTCTATCCCCCAAATTTTCCCCCACCCTCCCCCAATGCTATGGCGAATAATACTAACTAATCAACTATTTTCAAACTCTTCTTTCTCATTTGAAAATTGTTTGGCACATCATTAGGAAGAGTTTGGGGGAGAAAAATTAGGGAGATGTAGTATTGCTCATTTTTTAGGAGGCTCCTCTAGTAAAAATTTAATTTAAAAAAAAAATATCACTAAATATAATAAATAAATGAAAAGTCAATAAAAAAATGAATTGTAAATGACAGAAGACGGAAGATGCAAAGAATATCATAGCAAAATTAGACAATCCCGACTAGGTTGGCACTATCTAACTAGCACAATCATATGTTAGCACCAAACCAAGTTGGTAAGACAGTAACCAGCTAAAAAAAAACATAGGATAGCAGACAACATCCAGTAGTGGGCTACCAAACAACAACACTGGCAAAGACTTGCTACCTCAAACCATAAGCCTTCGACCTTACTCAGACAATTTCTGATTTACCTCAGGTTGAAAAGAAAATCATGAATTGTGAAGTAATGGTCCTTAAACACTACTTAGAACCAAAGTGCAATCTTAACTTTTATCAGATCACATAAACGTGCCACATTTGGGTTAGTAGCCTTAAAAATGCCCTCATTTCGATGTTTTCATAGAGACCACAACATAGTAATAGGTAATGTTTTTTACATCATTCTCTCATTATTGTTGAGACTTCCCCCTACCCACCAGTTAAGGAGTTCCTCCACTGAGTTTGGTAATACACCTTGCACATCCCACAACTTTAACATCTCTGACCAAAACCTTCGGGGGAAAAAAAAAAATCTCTAACTAAACTCTCCAAGCAACTGGACAATACAATAACACATGATTAAGTGACTCACCCTCAGCTTTGCAAAAAATGCAAAGGGTTGATTCATTAGCATTAAGAACACCATTCGTAGGGACCACAACATAGTAATAGGTAATGCTTTTCATAGAGACCACAACATAGTAATAGGTAATTCTTTTCACATCATTCTATTATTATTGCTGAGACTTTCCCTTGCCCACTAGCTAGGGAGTTCCTCCACTGAGTCTAGTAATACACCTTGCACATCCCACCACTTTAACATCTCTAACCAAAACCTTTGGGGAAAAAAAAAAAATCTCAAACTAAACTCTCCAAGCAATTGGACAATACAATAACACATGCTTAAGTGACTCACCCTCAGCTTTGCAAAAAAATGCAAAGGGTTGATTCATTAGCATTAAGAACACTATTCGTAGAAGAAAATCTATTGTCTTTAGTCTGTCTTTCCATGCTAGCCAACCAAAAAATTGGACTCTACCGGGAGGCAGGGGGCGGGGGGCGGGGGGATGTACTTCAACCACACCAATTTACTGGTTGAAAGAGGTGTGCCAAACCCAGCTGTCAGAAAATTATACACAAATGAAATTGTAAAAATACCTATTTTTGAGGTAGTCCAAACCAGTTTATATTCTGTGTCTGACTTGATTGCAAGAGTTGCCTCTAAAAAGGCTAACATTCTAGTAACCTCCACCATTTCCCAATCATATAGCTTATTTCTAAACTGAAACACCCACTCTCTTACAACCTTATTCCTTGTCAGCATTGAATTTAAGGACTCTCCCTTATTAATTACCAATCTAGGTAGAAGTGGGAATTCCCCTTTCAGACAAGTGAGAGGAAGAATCTCAATATATTTTTACACATCTCAAAACACTTTTATGTAGGACTTATGTGCAAGTTCCAATAGATTGATTTATTGCTCAATAGGTCATTTGATAATTAGCAACGTTTTTCTTCAAATACTAATAACAAACATTACTAATTGTCAGTTTTCAGTGACAATTTGAAAAATTCGTTACAGAAATTCACTAATACTAAGTTTTAGCAATAGTTTAAAAAAATTCACAGAAAAATGTTACTAATTGTCAATTTTTAGCGACAAATTCAAAAATCATCACAAAAAGTCTTTCTTAGCAACTATTATGATAAGACCAACTTTTAGTGATGAATTAATATGATTTAATGGGAATTGAGTCGAAGTATTAACACCTGCTAGTAATTTACCAAAGGACGGGGGTCATAATTTTAAAAAGATAATAATTAATAATATCATATTACCCCTACCTATTAGTCAATTTATCCACTGTCCACCTATCTTTCTAAGTATCATCTATCTATTCACGTATCATCTCTCTAGTTGTCCTTATGTACTTATCTATCAACTTAATTTGTCTATCTATTCATGTCACCATCATGACCAGTTGTTGGCCTTAGCCATTACCTGCCACTTTTTGGCGAATTTTTTAGCTTAGGTGGCCGATAATGATATAGTGGTAGTGGGGTAGAAATAAATAAATAAATAAATAATTAATTAATCCTTCAAAATAATAATTGTCCTTCTCACCAAATAATTTCATTAATCATATCACTATCACTATAATGATCAATCATCTAACCTAATATCATATCCTATTATCACTTGAATACCCTTTTATATATTAAGTACATATTTTTTACACATGTACCAGAAGTCACAAGCGGAAAATTTCCACCATTTGGTAGCTACCAAAAGAAAATAAACTTAAAAAACAACCATTGAATTATATGTTACAAGTTTACAAAATTGTTACATGGATCAAATAATTCAAACTCTCATACGAAACCTCAAAATTATTACATGGATCAAGCAACCATCAATTCATTATATGAAACAATACAAAAAAGAACTACAATCCAAGCGAAGCCTTACCATTACAACTAAAGCAAACAAATACCATAACAAAACCACAAAAATTAAAAGCAAGAAAAAACTCAAAGCTAAACACTAGAAGCTTTAGGGGACACAACAAAAGCTGCATCAAACAACAACATCTGCAAAACACAAGAAACTAGAATTTCTAAATGGTCTAACTCAAACTTGCATGAGCTCATCTCCCATAAATTTGACACCAAGGCTTGAAAGGTATCAGAAGCAACATCTTGTATCTTCAATAACATCCATTAATTCTAACTCTATGTTTTCTTTGTCATTCAATTGTTGAGATGCATTTTTCTCCAACATTTTTGTTGCACCGGAGTGCTTAAGTAGACATGTGTGAGAAACTGTCCACCATGCCTTGAACATGGTGATTCATTGAGCAGCAACTCGCAGCATAGCACAACATCTCTACCCATATATTACTCATGATCTCTCATTTGTCCTCTTTCTCCATTAAACTAGGGGCAAGTTTTTCTCTATTAAACTTTGCTTCTTCAAAAAATTTCTCCACATTAGGATAAGCTTGCTTAAAATTTTCACTATTGTTACAGAAAGGTAAAGTAGGACAAAAAAGCAGAAGATGCATCATGTAACATGACAATATTTTGGTTGTTTCCACTTTGTTTGGGATTGACTTTGAACTTCGGTTACGAGCGATAGCAAATGTCTCAGAGTAACGCGTGCCAAACGGCAATACTTTGCCAAATTCTAGCTTGATACTCCAATTAGCATCCAATCCATATTTTTCAAGGGTCCACTCACCTCTTTTAATAGTATAAGCCTGTGGAGTTTCAACTTCCAAATCTTTCTATGATATCTTGCCAAGCTGACAGATGATAAGTTCTTTGATACTAAGGTCGACTCTATGCGATGGTAGGCTGAACTTTGTCAGTTTATATTTGTTGCAAAAGTTTAACCCAGATTGTCCCATAACCTCAGACCATCTTTTGTTTTTAGAGATCCCAAATTCATGAAGATGAAAAACCGGAGTGACCAACTTACTTGGGTAATGCTTACATGCCCAAACAATTGCCCAATCTGAACCAAGTTGCACAAGAGCTCCACCTATTTCTAAACAAATGGCTTCAATTGGAAAAATTATGGTTATCGGAAGATCACCTTTCAAATGCCCATCAGGCTTTTTAACTAAGAAAAAGCCCACCAACACAGTGACAATGCAAGAGATGCAAATGAGTCTAAGAAACATACTGTAAAAATTGTGCCTACCTTACTGAAGAGCATGTCATACATCAACCCCAACTCAATCTCAATCAACTTTAAAGTATTGTGAGCAGCATTTTCTTTCTCCATCAATTTACGAAATTTTTTTGTCAATTCACTACAAGAAAATTAGGCTATAACAACGTTTTTGCTATGGCGTTTTTTCAAAAAACGTTGTTTCAAAAGTTTTCAAAAATACTTTACAAGCAACTCATTTTGAAAAACGCGTGCTTCTTGTACCAACATATTTTCCCTTTCAAGGCCCACACGTTTTTCATTTTTTCATTTCTCTCAGTCAGTCCTGAGATAGATCTAGGGTTCTGTCTTTTCATCACTCTTCTCTTTCTTATGGTGAAAGTTCACTAGATCGAGCATCGTAGGCTCCGATTTACGATCTCTTTATCCGACTCTCTCTATCTTGGCTCAAAGCTCTCGATCTATAGCGACCCAGGTTTTTACCCCGGCTTTCATTGAGTTCCGGATTCGGATTTCTCGATTGTATACTGTTGTCTATGTCTCGTTTCCTTTCTTCAACTATTTGTGTTTGAGTTTTGGATTATGTTGGGCGTGTTTGGAACAGGTTGGTTGTTAGTTGGTCTAGAATGTTGTTGCCCAGAATTTGGCTTCTTTGCTCGAGCGAGGTTTCTTGCGCTCGAGCGAGCCTTGTGTAATCTGTTATTCGCTCGAGCGAGCCCTGTAAAAATGTTTCTTCGCTCGAGCGAGCACTTTCGCTCTCGAGCATGCGTTTGCGTCTATGTAAGACCTGAAGGTTGGTATTCTTCGCTCAAGTGAGCATTCTTGCGCTCGAGCGAGCTCTATGTTATTTGTTCCTTTGCTTGAGCGAGAACTCTTGCGTTCGAGTGTGCTTTTGCATTGCAGACCTGAAACTTTGCATTCTACGTTCGAGCAACACTTCTTGTGCTCGAGCGAGGCGACCTATTTCTGTCTGGTCGCTCGAGCGAGAACTCATTCACTCGAGCGAGCCTGTGTATATTAGATCGTGAATGAAACATTTTAGAAACACTTTCTGCAACCTACTCTCTCTCTAAAACCCTCCAAACGCATATTTTCATACTCTCTCTCTAGAAACCATCTTCTTCCCTTGATTTCTCCAAATCCATTGGGATTTTGGCCATAGTTCCTTCGTCAAGGTTGTGTAACTTCTCGAGGGCTTCATTGTGTGCGGTGGAGATCGAGTTTTGACACCGTAAATTTTGGGGTTTCATCTCAATCTTTCTTCAAAACTTGAGGTAGGGATTTTCTTTGAGTTATATATATGTTTTTGCAAGATCAAGATGATTTTCAAAATCATCCTTTGATTAGTTTTGAATATTTATTTGTTGATTCAAGAAAAAGAGTGATTTTGAAAGTGGGTTTACTATTTGATCCTTTGAGATAGAAATTGGGGGTTTTTGAACTATATTGATGAAAGAAAGATATTTTGGTGAGATCTTCTCAAATATTTGAAGATGAATGATTTTTGGTGAGAAAACCTAGAAATTGGGAATTTTTAAGAAAGATGTTGAAAGTTTTTAGAATATATTGTTATATTTATTTTGTGTGCCAAAATAAAAGATGGTTGAAAATTGTTTATTTATTTCATATAAATGATGGTTTTCCATCGAATAAGATAATTGTTGAAGTTTTGGAAATTGTTACTCAAAAGTGTTGATGTAGTCTTGAAATGACTAAGTTGTTGGAAATGTTTGAAATGTGGAAATTATGTTATCCCTTGGATGAGTTGAAATAAAAGTATTTATTCATCTTGTGAAATTTCATTGAAAGGAGAAATGAGAATTTTGATCACAATGGTAGCATTATGTGGAAGAATTGTTGCATTGTATTGATTACTATTGCATTGGCATATCAATTCATTTGATTACATTGAACTTTGAAAATTGATTTGAAAACTTGCATTGAGAAAGAAATGTTGAGAAACAAGTCTTCATGAAATGGTTTTAGTGTAAATACAGTGGTAAGTCTCGAAAGGTAGTGTAGACTGTGGGTGTCGAACCCTCCAGTTGTTACTGGTAAAAATGACAGATTGTGGGTGTCGAGCCCTCCAGTTGTTACTGGTAAAAATGACAGATTATGGGTGTAGAGCCCTCTAGTTGATATTGGTAAAAATGACAAATTGGTAGTACTTATATAGTCTACTTGCAGACACTAACTTAGGGATTACTAGAGTTGTATTTTCCGCTCCTTGAGTTAAATTGTTAAGTTTTGAACAATGAAGAATTGCATGGCATCATTGAGCATGATGGTTTTCAAAAGATGAAGGAGTGTTTTACTTTCAAAAAGGCATAGCATGGCATATGCATTCATCTCTTGAGACTTGTGTAAAATGTATATACTTTGTTAAGAATTCTCTATTGGGCTTTATGCTCATCCTATAGGATTTTTGTGCAGGAAAGGATGTGGTGATTCCGCCTAACTGAAGGCATGGAAGTGTGTGCAAAGAGCATGATGTGCTCATTTGCTGTGACTCTGATTGCAAGCAAAGGGCTTTATATGTGTGGGTTTGAATGACCATTTTGTGTAACCAGGCTCAAGCCTTGGAAACTTGTAAACCCTTTTGGGGTATTTGTTGTGTAAATAAATTGTATTAACGCATGAAGACTATGTAATAACCTACATTCATATCTTAGTCATGTTCATATGCATTTGCATGATTTCGTTTTGTTAAGCTTGCATTTGTAGACTTTGACTTGTTTTTCCTAAGTAAAGGTCCCTGTCTTGTTTTGTGCTTATGTGATTTGCCTAAGTGTTGTATGCATGCTTTGTCCCTTCCTTGCTGTTTGAAGCCTAGGTCATGTCAAGCCTAGGTCATGTTAAGCCTAGGTCATGCCAACACCTAGGACCATCCTAGAACCACTTTGGTTGACCTCCACCATCACCTAGGCATATTGGCCGATATGTTATCATCTAGGCGTCCGAGATCCTTAATCCTTGCACTTAGTGATCTTGTTTTGGGATTGGAATGACCTAGACCGAGGTGTGGCACATCTAGGCCGAGGTGTGACACAGCTTGGCCAAGTGTTATCCTTCCTAGTCGAGATCATTGAGACCTTACTTGCTGAAGCCTATGTCCTTAGCCGAGATCATTACCTGTCGGAGTGCCCATGTCATCTAGCTTGTTGTATACACTTTGTCTTACACATGTCATGTCTTTCAATCACCTTTTGAGGAGTACCAATCCGGTAGTGCCACGTGTCCTAGCAGAGAGTTAAATCAGTCGATAGAGAGAGAAAACCTATCATTTCTATATCTTTGTTCTAGGTAGAGAGAGAAGCTCTAGGAAGAAGAAGAGGAGTTCTTGAGAGAGGAGTAGATTTCCAAGCTTGATCCCTAGAGATCGAACCGTTGGATCCGTGTTTTAAGGTTAGATTCGTGATCTACTCTTGTTATTCTTTATGTTGATCTAATCGCGTTGCATGATCTAGCATGTTTCATGAACCATGCATTGCTTTGAAGTTCGGTTTTAGAAAGAGAAAGTGATATTCATGTGTTCTTGAGGAAAAACCATGTTTTGATCCGAAAGTTTGTATCAAGATGCATGTTTTTGTGTTTGTTTTCATATGATCTTCAAGTATGGGTACCAAGGTCTGTGTTTTTGAACTCATAACATGAAATCCCAGATTTTTTGTAATAACAAGTTATGATTTTAGCATTCTTGTTCTTCATGTTCTTCATGTCCTTCAAGGAGGAAACCCAGATTTCTAGACCTCATTTCCCTAGGTGTGATCACTGAGACCACTCTTGCCTAGATCCCACACATAGGCCAAGCATCGTATCTCACCTTGGCCTACCTTGCATGATCACTTGCACCTTAGTCCATCTTGCATGCACACCTAGGCTAACCACTGCATCACCTAGGCCGAGATGTTCATCATCTAGGCCGACCATGGTACACCCTTGCCAGCATCTTGTAACACCTCGGCAGAGAGCTGCACACCGAAGCCTAGGTAACCACACCTCGGCCAAGAGGTGTGGGACCTCGGCCAAGACCTCCTGAGTTCACTCAGCTAGGTCATTTTTGCCTAGATCATTTCTGTGCATCCATTCCAAGACCTGGTTGGTACCCAGCATGTTTTCCCTAGATGTTTACCAGCATGTTTTCCCTAGATGTTTTCTGGCATGTTTTTCCTGGATCATTTGCATTCATGTGAAGCTTGTTTTTAAGAGTGCATTCAATAGGCTTTGCCATGTGTTTGTAGGACTTGGACCTTTGCCTTGATCCCGACGTCCCAAGAACTATGTGAGTGGTATTTTTAATAAAGTTATGTTATAAAGTTTTGATAAAGCCTTGCTTCGTTTTAGAAATGTATTTGATCAAACATGAATGATTATCTCTATTTTGTGTATCAAGAATAAGCTTTGTTTTGATGACATTCTTGGAAAGTCCTCCCATTCTAAGGGACTCTAAGCCCATGTAGCATCATGTTTGAGAGATCTCTGCTATCGACGGTCTATGAACGGATAGCCCCCACCGACGGTCTATGAACGGGTGGATTTGTCTAATCGATTCCGGGTAGATTATTCCCTTGTTTTGTCCGGAATGTCATCACAAGTATTATGTAGATGTTATTAACACCCCAAGCAAGATTTGAAAGACCATGATTGATGAACTTGATTCATCCCATGTTTTGTTACAAGTTGTGATATGTATGGTTTTGATAAAGATCTCGGATGTCATTCATTTAAACCTTTATTACTTATATCATTCACTGAGTATCCAAGCTCACCCTCTCTATATATATGTAGGTGCCAAGCAAGAAGGCGGCGACGTCTAGATGTGTGTGTTTTGCAAGATGTTTTGGATTCATGTTATGTTGGCAATATTTATGTCGGCAATCTTGAAGATTATGCTTCTTAGTTGTATTTCATGTATTTTGTATATGTCGGCTTGAGAAGCCTTTTGATCAAGATGTAATATGTACTTTATTTTATTTGTATTAAAGTTGTAATACTATGGTTAAGACGTATGTCATTTCATTTGATCTATGCACAGCTCTTATGGACTACTTAGATTTAATTATATTGCTTCCGCACATGTTAGCCCCATACGTAATACTCTGATTGTATGTGAATCCTTGTAAGTTGGCCTTTGGTAATCTCGGATTACTGGCCATCACGACACCATTCTTCTAGGGGCGGAATTGGGTCGTGACAGACTATATCCATCAAGAAATGCAAGTATGAGGATTTGTTATCAGTTTTACTTTAAAGAACCATGATTATTGTGATACCATTTGGGCATGAAAATGGGGGCGTTACACGATCAGTCTGATTTAAAGACTAATTTTGTGAGTCTCATTCTCTGATTTTTTGATTTTGTTTATATACGAACACAGATCTGTATCTACGATCTTAGATCTGTGTGATATATATATATACTAATTTATGTTAAAGAGAACACAGATCGATTGATCGATTGATTGATTTTTAGTCTATTGATCGATATCGAACACTCTCTCTCTCTGGATTTGATCAATTGATTGCTTTCGTTCATATCTGTAAGTTTTAGTCCCTATGCGCATATTAACATCCTTAAATGCTTAGTAGTGTATATTTAGGATCTCTCTCTGTAAGTTTTGGTTCAGATCTGTAATTATTTAGGATTTTTTTTATGCTTTTGATTAGTAGTGTATGTTAGTGTTAATGTTTTTGAATTATTTTTTTGTTGGGTTGTGGATTCAAATAGGCCACCTTCTTTGATTTCTGACTAAATTTTTGAATGTTTTGTATTGTTTTCTAAATCTCTCCCAGTACGTTCGATTCAAATCTTGGTCCTAGGATTTGATTTTGTTCATTGTTGTGTGTCAAGTACTGAGTCAATTGAATTACGTTGAGATCTTTAACATTTGAAACTTCAATTTTTTCTCAGTAACAAAGCAGTGTTTTTGTTTACTTTTCTATGTAATTTTCTTTGTTACTTCATAGCTGTCTAATCGATTGTTAGTATGAGGTTGTAGATCAAGCTTCAAAAAAAATCCCAAGTTTTTATTTCTCTCACTTCTCTATGTATTTTGATCCTCTTGAATTCTGGTTATTGTGTGTGTTTCTTATTCAAAGATACCTATGAAGTTCTTTGAAAGTTCAGATTGGATCCAAAACCTGGCTGCTTGATTTTATTGTTATGGAATTCCTTTAAATGGTGTTTGGTTATAAAGATTTGGAATTGAGTGTTGGATCCTGGGATTCTGTAGTCCTTAGGAGTTGAGGCTTACACATCATGGCAAGGATTAAACCTCAAGCTTTGCTATAACAAAGCAAGAAGAAGAAGGGTCCAAGTTGTATCGGTGCCACTACAGTTATTTTATACAACTTAATTATAGTTGTGATGGTGTTTTTCCTGTTTTCTACTTACAGACATTGGACTCAGGTTTGTTGGAATCTTCTTTGATAAATTAATACTGGTTATTTGATAAAGTGGGATTCAGAGGGACTAGCATGACACCTTGTATCTTGTTAACCAAATTTAATTTTTAGTTTGATTATTAATTCATATGTTTTTAATCTTGTGGGTTTGGTGAAAGACCTGTATCGGTTTTCTTGGAATGATTTCTGAATTCTAAATTTAGCAACAACCCATGTATTTAATAAGTGATAAAAAGAATTTTAATTTAATCCTGGACCTGGTGCTTTCAAATATTTCAGGTTTGTTGCAGTGGTATCTACATTTGTTTAGTATCAAAATAGAACCACAGAAAATCCAACAATTGGATTGATGTTTCTTCACCCAATTCCCAGCTTGTTGTGGCGCTTTGGTCAGCAGAGCTTGCAGAAGAAACTGAACAACTCCAAGAGGGTGTTCTGGAAAGTGGTGTTGTTGTTACCCTAACTAAGCCCAAGAAAGGCAAAGCTGCATTGCCTCTAAAGAGTGACAGAGTATGTATAAACTCATTCCTTATTTCCCTTTCTCTTGAATTGTGGACACATTAGTGATTTAATTTATTGTGTTTCTTTGATTTTCCAATTTATTTTAATTGTGATTGTAAAATTTTTAGTTTCAAGAATCTTATACTTGAGTTGGGATAGATTGTGCCAATTAAGATCTACTTTAATTGGTATTTATTTTGTTTTTCCTGGATTGTGGATGTGTGTAGTGAATTACATATTGAATTTTGTTTGATTTCTGTTTATTTTGCAATTTTAGTTATAGGAAACCAATATGAGAGATTGAAACCATGTATTGTGGGTGTATTATAGTCGTCTATTTACCTGTTTTTGCTTGAGTTTTATCTTAAGGATGACTTATGCACTTCAATCCCTTAGAATCCTCCATTGTAGCATCTGAAAAAGACTGAATGCCATATTTTTGTTTCTTCATTTCTTCTTCTTTTGATTATCTACAAACTTTGTCATAGTTCATGCTCATTTGAGAAGATTGCCTTTTATATAAACTGATCTTGAATATTAACAATAATTCTGCAATTTTCTCTGAATTCTCAAATTATTCAAAATGATTAAAAGACCTCGTGGTTGTTGCCATTGGTAGGCTTGAAAGGGCAAATGGGGTCGGGGCATGTGGGAAGTCTACTCCAGAAATGGAGGCTTTGAAATTGGCCGCTTGTGCAATGGCAAAGACAGATGAGAAATCGATGTCCCCGACAACAACCGCCAAAGTGAAGAAATTAGGCGTAACCTTGGCGCCTTTGTCCGTTATGCTTTCGACACTGCCAAGTTTCTGTCAAATCTGTAAGTTACGTTCAGACACCTGATTTCCCCTCTGGTGAGTCTTCTTTGATTCCCTTCTTTTATGGATAAATAGTCATGGTTTTGGTTTAGGCATATCCAATGTAACCATGCTCAATAGAACTAGTAAACTATGTTTTCTAATTGTTTTGGTTAATTAGAGGACCTATGTTCAAAAATACATGACAACCGAGAGAGTGTGCGTGTGTGTTTTTATTTTTTATTTTTAAAAGCAGGTTTCGGGAATGTGGGTCCTCTTGAATTTTGCTCTCTCTTCCCCCGTGTCCATGTTTTATTTTGCACTTATTTGAGCTTGGGTACTTAACTTGTGTACCTTTGAAGATGTAGCAGTGTGTATACCATTAATTAATCTTCATCTTCTTTCTTAATGTTTTGCTTTTCCCTTCTAACATTTTTTCTCTTCACCCAATCAAATCTCTAAATATCTTGTTTTTGCCATAAGCAGATTCGGCGTGCCTTGCAAGTCCTACATTGGGTTGAGGTTAGATCTTTTGCTTGGTTTATTTTATGCTTTGATTATCAACTTTGTGTTTGCTTTTGGAAATGGACAGAAACTTGGAGTTCTCGTGTCCATGTTCTCCATATAGTTATTAGTTAGCAGTAATTTTTTTACGACTTGCACTCATGGTGGTGTGCCAGGATGGGATTATTGTTCATGAACAACCTTTGTTTTATGAGGAGCCGGATGTGCATGAAAATATGCGTCTTTATGTAGACGATATGTCTTATGAGGTAACACTAATAAATTGAAATAATCATTTACATGGCTCTTTTTTGGTCCTTGCCATTATTGAAGTTTGGCTCATAAATGATTGACTTTGGATTAGGAATTGTTGACCCTGGAGGATCAAATTGGAAATGTGAGCACTGGATTGAGTGAGGAAGCTATGTTGGCAGCTGTGAGGTGGCATTGTTATCTATCAATGAAATTAGGACCTCCAGTGGAAGAGGAATCATGTTGTTATATTCAGGTAAGGGGCACTTAAATTCTTTGTCTTGCAACTTATCTATTTGGGATCGGCTAAAAAAGTCACATATTATTCCAATTTTTTTTGTCTTTAGTGAATTTTTTTTTGGATTCGTGTAAAAAAAATTGATTTTTATGTCTGACTAGTCTAGAGGGATCTAAAAAGAAGAAAAAAAAAAAATTGAAAAAA
Source organism: Camellia lanceoleosa (assembly GCA_025200525.1). Classification (NCBI taxonomy): domain Eukaryota; kingdom Viridiplantae; phylum Streptophyta; class Magnoliopsida; order Ericales; family Theaceae; genus Camellia; species Camellia lanceoleosa. The sequence continues at coordinate 61,174,472 of CM045760.1, forward strand.
TTAATCACCTTGTCTAGTTTTGATTGATTTTCTAAGAATTGAGTTTTTTTATTTTTTTGTTTTTAGTGAATTTTTTTAATATTTTAAACAATTTTTTTACTTTCTAGATGCACCTAACCTAGATACACCTAAAAACTAAAATACTTGCGAAAAAGTATTTTAAAAATCAATAAATACACAATAATACGCAAATGTATTGAATTTTTATAGTTTTGTATTTTTGGTATTTAGTGAAATTTTTGAAGATTTTTTTTTCCCCCACAAATATTATACTTTTTAAGTGTATTCATGACTAAACTCCATTTAACTCACCATCTCTCCCACACCCAGTTTTGGCAGTTGGGAGGAAGGGAGTTACCAATTCATGGGGTCAATTTTTTCCTCAAGTTAAAGCTCCCTATTAAACCAGATGCTTCCATTTATTGAATCAAATTGCAGGAGGATTATGTTGATGGAAAGGAGCTTGGTAAGCTGAATTGTGGGCATGAGTTTCACTTAAATTGCATCAAACAATGGCTCGTGTGAAGAATAACTGTCCCATTTGCAAAAAGACTGTAGTGGTTGTTTGAGAGATCATCAGGGAACTCTTATACCAAATCATAGATCATTTGCCAATCAGTTGTCCCTGTAAACTTCTCTCCGGTCCCTTTGCCATCTGAACTTATACCATAGGCTTGCCATTTCCTTTTGTTTGTTTTTTTCTTTTTTTTCCTTTTCTTACCTGAGAGAGTTTTCATTTCAGTCATGTGCAAGTTCAAATTTGAGCTAATATGTGTTCTTTTATATAAATTCTTAGTTAATTCTTTCTCTCTCTAGTTAAATTTTCAATCTCTGTTCCTAGTTAAATTCTCAATTAATTGGGCTCTGTGTTATTAAAACAAAAAAAAAAAATGGTGTTTTTTTGGAAAACGAAAGTCACTAAATGATGTCATCATGACATCATATGCGAGGCAAGTATGAAAATGAAGAAAGGTGGCGTTTGGAAAAATGCCACTAAACGATATCATTACGTAGTGGTTGTTGAAGATTTTGTGACATTTTTAAAAACGCCGCCTAATGTTTTTAGCGATGTTTTTGAAACGTTGCTAAGATATTGCGGCGACCATATCTGCAATGAAAACTTTAAATATCATAAAAACCTATTGCGGCGTTTCTTAGGGCCAATGTCGCTAAAAGTTAATTTTCCAACAGTGATTTGTTCACTTCGGACCTATCACACTCATAATTGGAAATATGAGGATTTAAGGTCGAAATAAGAATAGGCTTGGAGCACTAGCTCCGCATTAGGTTGTGCACCTACTTATTTTGCCAATTGTGTTTTCATCAATTCGAACAAGACCCACATACTTTTTCTTGGATATTGACTTGATTGCCCACACTCTCTCTCCATACTTGATAAGTCCAGGAAAGAGCATTAACAAGGCCAAAAGAGAGAACCTCAAGGTAGCAGTCCAAGTTAGAATTAGGATGTAACTTGTTCTTAGACCTTGTGTAAATAGTCGTATAGTGCGCCTCAACCACATTTGATTTTCTTCCAAGCGTAAGACAGTCATGGTATTTGGACCTCCAAGATAAAACAAGATTATTGGTGCCCATAAACCCCTCAATAGACTCATTGGACTGATATCAACGTCATTAGGCCATATTTACAGGTCCAGAAATGAATAAATAAATAATCATTCAAAACAATAATTGTCCTTCTCACCAAATAATTTCATTAATCATATCATTTTTACTATAATGATCAATTATCTAACCTAATATCATATTCTATTATCACTCAGATACCCTTTTATATATTAAGTATATATTTTTTATACATGTATAAGTCACAGGCGGAAAATTTCCACCATTTGGTAGCTACTAAAAGAAAATAAACTTAAAAAGCAACCGTTGAATTATATATTACAAGTTTACAAATTTGTTACATGGATCAAGTAATTCAAACTCTCATACGAAACCTTAAAATTATTACATGGATCAAGCAACCATCAATTCATTATATGAAACAGTACAAAAAAGAACTACAATCCAAGTGAAGCCTTGCCATTACAACTAAAGCAAACTAACACCATAACAAAACCACAAAAATTAAAAGCAAGAAAAAACTCAAAGCCAAACGCTAGAAGCTTTAGGGGGATGCAACAAAAGCTACATCAAACGACAACATCTGCAAAACACAAGAAACTAGAATTTCTAAATGGTTTGACTCAAACTTGCATGAGCTCATCTCCCAGAAATTTGACACTTATTCAAGGCTTGAAAAGTATCAGCAGCAACATCCTTCAACAATATCCACTAATTCTGACTCTCTGTCTTCTTTGTCATTTGATTGTTGAGATACATTTTCCTCCAACTTTTTTGTTGCACCCGAGTGCATAAGTAAAAGCCAGACATGAGTGAGAAACTGTCCACCACGCCTAAGCTCTTGAACATGTTGTTCCATCGAAAGCAAAGACTCAAAGATAGCACAACATCTCTACCCACATATTACTCATGATCTCCCATTTGCTGTTCCCCTTCTCGTCTAAACTACGGGCAAGTTTTTCTCCATTAGACTTTTCTTCTTCAAAAAATTTATCCACATTTTCACTGTTTTTACAGAAAGGTAAAGCAGGACAAAAACGCAGAAGATGCATCATGTAATATGACAATATTTTGGTTGTCTCCACTTTGTTTGGGACTGACTTTGAACTTTTTGGTTCTGAATCATAGCAAATGTTTGTAGCAATGTGCCAAACGACAATACTTTTGCCAAATTCTAGCTCGATACTCCAATTAGCATCCAATCCATATTTTTCAAGGGTCCATTCACCTCTTTTAATGGTATAAGCTTGTGAAGTTTCAACTTCTGATATCTCACCAAGCTGACAGATGATAAGTTTTTTGATACTAAGGTCAACTCTATGCGGTGGTAGGCTGAACTTTGTCCTAGATTGTCCCATAACCTCAGACCATCTTTTGTTTTTAGAGATCACAGATTCGTGAAGATGAAAAATCAGAGTGACCAACTTACTCGGGTAATGCTTACATGCCCAAACAATTGCCCAATCTGAACCAAGTTGCACAAGAGCTCCACCTATTTCTAAACAAATGGCTCCAACTAGCAAAATTATGGTTATCGGAAGATCGCCTTTCAAATGCCCATCAGGCTTTTTAACTATGAAAAAGCACACCAACACAGTGACAATGCAAGAGATGCAAATGAGTCTGAGAATGCTTCCACATACTGTAAAAATTGTGCCTACCTTACTGAAGAGCATGTCATACATCAACCCCAACTCAATCTTAATCAACTTGAAAGTATTGTGAGCATCACCATCTTTATTCAACAATTCACGAAATTTTTTTGTCAATTCGGACCTATCACGCTGAGAATTGGAAATAAGAGGATTTAAGGTCTGGAAATAAGAATAAGCTTGGAGCACTAGCTCCGCTTCCGAGTTAGGTTGTGCACTACTGATTTTGCGAATTGTGTTTTCATCAATTCGAACAAAACCCACATACTTTTTCTCGGATATTGACATGATTACCCACACTCTCTCTCCATACTTGATAAGTCCAAGAAAGAGCATCAACTTGTTCTTAGACCTTGTGTCAATAGTCCTATAGCGTGCCTCAACCACATTTGATTTTCTTCCAAGCGTAAGCGGTCATGGTATCTGAACCTCCTAGATAAAACAAGATTAGTGGTGCCCATAAACCCCTCAATAGACTAATTGGACTGAGATCATCGTCGTCACCTTTGACCTTGGATAGCTTTCCGAGTGCAATTGTTGCCAGTAAATCAGAGAACAAGTAGAAAAACCAGACAATCCCGTTGATCATCAGCTGTGTTGTACCCTTTCTACGATGACGCCCAAAAACATGAAGGTATAACTGAGTAAAAAGGATGCATAAAACTAGAATCCTCAAGTCCCATTTTTCCCATCCTTTTCTCATGCCTTCACGCCCATTCGGATTCGGTGGGCCATACTTACAGGTCCTGATGCATGGCATGGTTCTATCTTCTATGCTACAAAGATGGATGAGAAAAATAAAAAAATAAAAATAATGTAATATGACCAATATCTCATGGTATCAGTTTTGCACTTAATATCTAATCATATTCAAGACATCTTTAAATCAATTGTTAGCTTTTCCATAATATTTCATAAAAGGCCAAGTATAAAAGGTTTACTATAATATGTAAAAGTTTTAACAATTTTTATATCTCATAAAGCGAAAATTTTATTTCAAAAAAAAAAAAAATGGAGACTAATTCCTGCCATCATGAGAATAGTTGTTAAAAGATCATCTTAAAAAATTAAAAAAAAATAACTTCATTGACAAAATTTTGAAAATGTCGATAATAAATTCACTTTTGGGGACAAACTAGTTTGGTTACGTAAAAGGTTTATTTTTTTAGATCAAAATTTGGTTCCAAAATAATAGTAATTCATCATTAAATATCCAATTTTATTGCTACAAATACAACAATGATACTTTTGGTTGCCAAGCTATTTTGTACCTAAAAAATGATTTGGTCCCTAAATTTTTGTCTTTAGAATCTTAATTTGTTATAATGACATGTATCATATGCAAGTTATGTCATAAAGCGATGTTGGTTATAGCACAAAGAGGTGTTGGTTATGGCTTGAATTGGTGGTGGGATCTATCAAATCAAAGTATGGATAGCTTTTGTGTGCAAACCAAAGTAATTTTTTTTTGGTTATGGCCCAAAAAGATCTTGGGATTATGCATGAAAATTATATAAAAGTCTACTTTTTAGATCCAGTGATATGTAAAAGAGACGATTGATTAATAATTAAAAAATATATAAAAAAGAGAGAAAGAAAATTGTATTAGATATTTTAATTGACTGTCACGTTGGTTGGTTTGGGAATGTCGACTGAAGACATCTTTTTTACAAAGTGTTGGTGCTCTTGATGCTAACACCATTTCTCTTTGCTGCGGTTTTGCAAGTGAGTTGGGTTTAGGTGAAGACTAAAAAAATACAAAAAGATAAAGTAAGCTAAATAAGCCAAAAAGATAATCATTTTATTCTCTCACAAAAAAATAAAAATGTCAAAAAATTCTTTGCAAACTGAGCTAATTTAACCAAATTAACCAAAAAGCTGAAAGGTCAGGCTAAAAAAACTTCTTCCCAAACGAACCCTTTGTCTATTCTGTGAGGCTCATGAAGAAACTGTGTTACATGTAATGTTTCATTGTCAGTTTGTGTGGAAAATCTGGGCTAGTTTTCTATCATGGTGGGGGGAGTGCAATAGGTTGTTCCAAGTTCCATTGAGGAGTTGCTAGAAACACTACAAAAAATTAAGATTTTGAGAGGCGAATTTATATGAAAATTGGGCCGAGCTGGGTATGTTGGGCCGAGCTAAGTAGTGGGTCGTTTTTGGGCCGCACTACGAAGGGCTAAGTAAAAAGACCATATAAGTTACTTCGGTTTGAAGAAGTAGTCTTGAAGTTAGACCGGTCGCAACCATGGTATCTAGTCCGGTCACATATGGCTTATTTCTACTTCGGTTAAGGGATGAGTTGTGAGGAATTCGGTCTTCAGTATTTAGTTTGGCTCCACTCTTATGGATAGCTCGGTCTTAGCATGGAAAGCCGAGATAAGGGAAAGGGAGGTATGGGCCGAGCCATAATGGAGAGCCGATCTAAGAATAGCTCGGTTGAAGATCATAGGTGCCTTGATTACTTCGGTCGTAAGGTAGTTCGGCTGTGGTAAAAACCATCTCACTTGGTTTAAGCAGTGAGGGGGTTGTTGAGAGAAGCATTATCTCTCAGGAGTATGAGTCCTAGGAGGACTCTGCATGGAGGAGTAAGAGTCCTACTAGGATTGTGCCACACGAAACTTATAAAAGCTCACCAATATCACCTTTGGAGAGGTAATGCAACTTTGCTCCCTGAATACATAGAGCTTTTGCCTACTTGTCTAGTTGACTGACTTAGGCATCGGAGAGGTTTCCGGCACACACCCGCCGGCTAGCTCACGTTTGTGTTTTCAGGTAGTAGAACGACGACGTACGGAGGAGCGCAGTCTTGACCAACAGGATTATATGAGAAGGTGTATTTCTTTCCCGTACAATTGGCGCCGTCTGTGGGAATTTCAGACAAGAACAAAACCTTTTGATCAAGCTTTTCCTCAAAAAGATCAATGGCGCATAACGAAGAGTTGCCACAGTCCGCCATCGACGGACTAACATCAGAGGGAGGTGCGAGGCGCGAAGGTTTACCTTTGATCCCTCCCATGGCGGACTTGGAGCCACAACAAAATTCCAGGAGGGATGCCAGGGGTAGAAGGAGGAATAATAGCCCTCATCACTCTCGTTCGCAAAGCCCAGAAAGACAAAGGCGCAGGATTGATCCTCAAACTTTGGAGGATCGCGTCAGGGAACAAGACGAGCTGATACGGCGGATGGCGGCGGACATGGAATCTCTAAAACGCCAGGTGAAAGGAAAAGAAGTGGCGACAGGAGAGGGGCGCAACAACAAGACGCCCCCTCGCCGCTCAGAGGGTCGTAGTAGGAATTCTACACCCTCCCAAGTAGAGAACAAAAGCCTCAGGACAGGCGACACGCAATCCAGATCTTCCAGGACTCGTCACTCCAGGTCTGAGAGGACGAGATCTGAAAGGTCTTACACGGAAAGAAGCACTTACTGGCCCTCACATACGCACCAAACAAGGTCCAGACAGACAGAATTGCCCAGATCGTCCGACTTACGGACCGTGCTCGAAGAGAAGGCACGATGGAGAGAGGACGCCAGGGCACGTGATCCACATAGGGTTTCTGCCTTACAGCGGTTGGCTCCTCGGATGCATGGAAGCGTCGAGGTTGGAATGCCAATACCGCGCCCTGCCTACGAACCAACGGACAAAGCATTGGCAAGGCTGCAGACCTCACCGTTTGTCCCAGCAATTAAGAACGCGCCCCTACCATCAGGCTTCCTTCAGCCCAAATTCACTACGTATGAGGGGAAGACGGACCCCTACTCACACTTGAGCCACTTTCACCAGGTCATGGCTGTATACCGGCGCAACGAAGCCTTGATGTGCATCCTCTTCCCTTCCAGCCTTGGCGACTTAGGCTTGACTTGGTTTGAGAACTCCCAGAAGGCAGCATAGCCTCCTGGGCACAATTGGCAGAAGCGTTTGTCACAAGATTCAGGACAAATACCAAAACTCCGGTGGAGATCGACCAGTTACTCTCCATCGACATGGGTGACAAGGAGACCCTAAGATCTTATAACAGTCGCTACTGGGAGACATTCAACCAGATTGGGGACTGTCCCACCAATCTCGCCATTACACAATACAAAAGAGGCCTTCCAGTCGGGAATAGACTAAGGGACTCAATCACCATGACGCCGCCACTTACCATGGAAGCCCTGATGGAAAGAGTGCACCAGCACATCAGGGTGGAAGAGGATGGCGCACGCGCCAAAGCAAAATCAGGCGCAACCGCAGCACCAGAAAAGAAGGCCTCAGCAAAGGTCAATGCGGTAGACCGGCCGAACAGAAACGGACGTGGCAGACGAGACAACGGAGAAGACCAAGACAAAAGATGGTTGAGAGTCCGCACTGCCATAACCACAGTCTTCAAGAAACCGATCTACCGAATACTTAGTGAGATTCGCGACGAGCCTTTCGTCAAGTGGCCAGCCAAGCTAGGCGAAGCTCAGAAGGACTACGACGACAGATCACAGTGCACCTTCCACAAAGAAAAGGGGCACTGCACTGAGAATTGCACGCCATTAAGGCAACATCTGGAAGAGTTGGTGGCTGCAGGCCACCTGGATAAATACATTGAAGGGAGGACATAGCCAGTCCCCCAGGACCACAATAACCCCAATGGAATGCCAATCACTGCCCCACCTCAAGGCGTAATTAATGTGATACATGGAGTCTTCGAACCTGAGCGTGTATGCGAGCTCAGAGGGTCGATCAAAAAGGCTGAGCACTTAAGGGAGGTACTAAGCACTCAAATTTATCATCAAAAAGGAGGGCGAAGCCACAAACGTCACGTCTTTTTCAGATAAAGACTTGGACAGAATATATTGCCCACACAATGATGCCTTGGTCGTCACTCTTCGAGTCAAGGATTTTGACGTCAAGCGGATTCTGATTGACCAAGGTAGTTCATGCGAAATCATGTACTACGAGACATTCAAACAATTGAAGTTACAAGACAAGGACTTGGCACCTGCCGTTTCCCCCCTAATTGGATTCAACTCCATGCCAGAATGGCCCGTCGGCAAAATAATCCTCCCAGTCAGAGCAGGGAGTGTGACAAAACAAGTGGAGTTCTGGGTGTTGAAGGTCCCCTCAACTTACAACATCATCTTGGGCAGAACGTGGCTGCATGCCATGCGCTCGGTGGCGTCATCCTACCACCAAGTAATACGGTTCCCCAACGACGCCGGAGTAATAGAAGAAGTCTATGGAGACCAAATCATGTCAAAGCAGTGCTTTGTCACGGTGAATGGCAGCCGCACTGCCAAAGGATACGTTCATTCGGTGGAAGAACCTGAGAGTAATGAACTATTCGCAGATGTTGGCAAAGCGGCTAGCCAGAAAGCGGTGGAAAACTTGGTAGAGGTAAGAATAGATGAAAAGAACCCGGATAAGTTCTTTTTGCTCGGTTCGTCGTTGTCCAGCACCGAGAGGTTAGAGGTCTTGGAATTTTTGACCTCTAACATCGAAGTGTTCGCCTGGACACCTTACGACATGCCAGGCATTGATCCCAACTTCATCTGTCACCAACTCAATGTCCACCCATCCGCCAGACCAATCATTCAGCGAACTAGCAGATCGGCACTCCACCACGCCGAGATAGTGGCGGAAGAAGTAGGAAACCTGCTGGAAGCAGGGGCAATCAGAGAGGTACACTACCCAAGATGGATCTCCAACACAGTGGTGGTGCCAAAGAAGAATGGCAAGTGGCGTGTCTGCGTCGACTACAAAATAGTCAACAAGGCATGCCCAAAAGACAGTTTTCCTCTACCACGGATAAATCAACTGGTAGACCTGACGGCAGGTCACAACCGACTTAGCTTTCTGGATGCATACAGAGGCTACCACCAAATCGCCATGCATGAACCAGATCAGGAGGTGACATCCTTCACAACTCCAAGGGGACTATACTGCTACAAGGTCATGCCCTTTGGCCTAAAAAACGCAGGGGCGACATTCCAGAGAATGGTCACCAAGATGTTTGAGCCGTTGTTAGGCAGAACAATGGAGGCTTACATCGACGATATGGTGGTCAAGAGCAAGGATGAGAATGACCACCTCAAGGACCTAAGTGAGATGTTTGAGATCCTGAAGAAGCATAAGTTGCGCCTCAACGCGTCGAAGTGTGCATTCGGAGTAGGATCAGGCAAATTCCTAGGCTTCCTGGTGACCAACTGAGGTATAGAAGCAGACCCTTCTCAGATCAAGGCAATACAGGATCTGGAAAGGCCAAATTCGGTGAAGGAAGTGCAACATCTCACCGGCATGGCAGCCGCACTCAATCGGTTCATAAGCCGGTCGTCAGATAGACTACGACCATTCTTCCATGCGCTGAAGGCCAAGTTTGAGTGGGACGAAGAATGCGACCAAGCTTTGGAAAGCTTGAAGGAGTACATGTCTTCTCCAACACTCCTTGTAACACCAATCCCTAGAGAAGAGCTCTTCTTATATCTGGCAGTCTCGCAGCACGCAATCAGCGCAGTGTTGGTTCGTGCAGAATGAATCCAACATCTGCCCATCTACTATGTCAGCAAGACATTACTAGGCGCTGAAACAAGGTACTTGCCACTGGAGAAACTGGCATTAGCCTTGATGATGGCCTCAAGAAAGTTGTCGCATTACTTTCACGCCCACACCATAATTGTTCTCCTGACCTTCCCATTAAAGGCTTTATTTGAAAGGCGAACTTTTCGGCGAATTCAAGTGGGCGATGAGTTGGGACAATACGACATCAAGTTCCAACCCAAGACCGCAATAAAAGCTCAAGCACTGGCGAATTTTGTCGCAGAGTTCACTCCTGGAAGTCCTCACATCTGCCCAGTCGACCTGACTGAAACAGCTGAATTAGGGATGGAAGTTGACGCCGGAATAACGCAACCCTTGGTATTGGTTACTCAGTCAAGTCTCAAGGCAGACCGGAGTAATACAATGAAGGAAGACGAAAACCATGCTACACCAAGTCAAGACTCACCAACAACACAAGACTTGGTGCAACCAGATGACGAGGGGCAGACAGCAAGCATGGACCTTAAAGAAGACACCAACAACATGGAAGATCCCAAGGCATCATTTGACCCCTCCACTTGCTGGAAGTTGTTCGTCGGGGAGATGTGGAAACTCTTCGTGGACGGAGCATCCAATCGACATGGAGCAGGACTTGGCATAGTCCTCATCTCTCCAGATGGCCTAGTAGTGGAGCAGGCAATCAACCTTGGCTTCCCAGCTTCAAACAACAAAGGCTTTGGAAGACCGGATTGATTTCAGTTCGGTATTAAGTTGCTTATAATGGTGCTCCATATCTTTTGAAAGGCACACACTTTTGGCTAGATTAAAAGCCATCAAATGGTCCTTCTCTGAGACCACCGAATCAGAAGCGGTGATATCTCGGTCGTTGAAGGTGAGGGTAGGAACCCATTTGGAGGAGGAGGCAGTTCGGTCGGACTGCTCTGGTCGGAGGCTTTGCTGAGGGCTTGGAGGAGGGCTTTGTGGCAGAACGGTCTCGTCCTAGTCAGCAAGTCGTGGCTCGGTTTGGCTAGTCTGGGCACGCTTGTTTCGGCGAGAAGAAGATGGCTGCTGGGAGGGAAGGGCCACCACGGTTTTAGTGGGTTGGCCAGTTGGTCGCACGTCTGCTGGAGTTGTTGCGGTTAGAAGGGCCTTTAGCCTATTCTTTTTTGCCATCTCTTGTTCGGCAGTAAGAGGCACAAGGTTGATCTGGGGCAAGGATGGGTCCGGTTCTGGTGCCTCTTCGAGAAGAAAGTCGGTCACCTTCGCTTTTCGGCGACCGTTGTATCGGTATGTCGGTTTGAAGTTTAGCAATTTAGCCCAACTTCTCTCCTTAGCCCGTAGTGCGGCGCGCAGAATACCTAGGTTGGGGTAGCCGTAATTCGATAGTAGATGGGCTTTATCTGCAAAAGAAGATAAACTATTAGTTCGGTTCAGAGGAGAAAGCCGAAATAGAGAAAAATGTAAAATATAACCGAAGTATGTATACCGGGTTCTCCTTTTTTCCAATTTATTCTTCGGCCAGGAATCTGGGCTTGATGGTCTTCAAAATTGCCCGACACCCAGAAGAAGTCATCATCATTTAGGTCTTTGTCCGGTGTGTGTTTTATTATTTTCTCTCGGCTACGGCGTACTCTTAGATAATAACACCAGCCATCGTTTTTGGATCCTATGGAGTATTGGTGAAGTATCTCGGCTAAGCCCAGGTTGAAACCGGTTTGGTGGTTCAGTGCGGCTATTCCCATTATTATGCGGTATGTATTGGTGGATAGCTGGGTTGGGCACAGTCTGGTTTGCCTTAGGAATTCGCATATTAAAGGTTGGACTAGGAATCTAAGTCCGGTTTCTATTATTGATTGAAGGGTGAAGGGGACAAAGCCTTCGTTGTCCCATGGGTCAACATCTTGTTCACCAGGTCGTTTACATCTATTTGGAATGTTGTAATCCTTTTGAATTCTAGGCCTCCAGGGTTTCTACTAGGAACCTATATTTCCCCATTTATTGTATAAATTAAGAATAAATTATCTCGGTCGAAATAGTGTGCTCAGTAGCTCGGCTGAGCGCAGTGAAGTGCCTGGCAACCTAAGTCTGCAAAGTGGAAAACAAGGTGTTAAGCACAGATCGTTGACCGTGCTACAAAAAACAAAGCAAGAATAGACAAGTCCTACTTCGGCTACGCAGTGTACTACAGGATCTACCTCGGTTGTAACCAAGGTGTTTGTTATCTCGGCTCGGTAGGATGTTTGGTTATTTTGGTTTTACCTATTGGATTTGTTACTCCGGTTGGGCATAAAGGGGCAGCTTTCTGAGTTTGGTTTAGAAACTGAGAAAGCTGGCTTAGCCCCTAGGCTTAGCTCGATCGAGGGCCAAAATTTTCTAGTTCGGTGCGTTTTTATTTCGGCTAATGTGAATCAATTGGTGGCCTATTAAAACTACTGTGATGTGCACAAGTGCTAGTTCGGTTCCAGTTTTCCTATATCTTTATATAGCAAAAACAGATTCCTAGTTCGGTTAGATGGGTTTTTTGGATCAAATAAAGTGTTCCACTAGCTATTACTTGAAGATTCATGAAATTCTAGCGTTCTACAGGCAAGTTCTTTCCAGAAAAAGTACAAAAATAATAGCAAGAAGTGTTTTGCAAAAACACACTACGAACGGATTGAACATTAACAAGAGAAGAGAAAACAGATTTTTGATGCTTACCTGGTAGAGATGAAGAGGAACGAAGTGGAAGCAAACGGTAGCAAGACACGAGCTTCAGAGATGCAAGGTTGAAGAACAATGGGACTTTCAGAGATTTGCAAGAAAGAGAGAAGGAAAAGCGTAATAGGTCCAAAAATGAAAGGGTTTTTGTCTTGTGAAGAAGGAAGGGCGGGAACTGTTCAAATTCACGAAGTACGAAGAACGGCGTGACAGCTGGGATTGACCAATCAGAGGCTGCCACGTGTCACTGGAAAGGGAAGCGTTTAAGTTGCTGCAATTGAAGAGACGTTTTGATAGGACGTGCACAGCTCGGCTTAGACTTAGCTCGGTTGATAAGCTAAATAGATTTTAGCTCGGCTAGAGAAGTTAGCAGGTTTTACAGCTCGGCCGGAATAGCTATAGGATTATAGCTCGGCTGGAAAGGCTTACGAACTCTAGCTCGGTTGATGGTCAGGTAATCCCTATCATGCTACGCAGATGGAATTAAGAGGCAATTGAGAGGGGAATTTATATGAAAATTGGGCCAAGCTGGGTATGTTGGGCCGAGCTAAGTAGTGGGTCGTTTTTGGGCCGCACTACAAAGGGCTAAGTAAAAAGACCATATAAGTTACTCCGGTTTGAAGAAGTAGTCTTGAAGTTAGACCAGTCACAACCATGGTATCTAGTCCGGTCACATATGGCTTATTTCTACTTCGGTTAAGGGATGAGTTGTGAGGAATTCGGTCTTCAGCAATTAGTTTGGCTCCACTCTTATGGATAGCTCGGTCTTAGCATGGAAAGCCGAGATAAGGGAAAGGGAGGTATGGGCCGAGCCATAATGGAGAGCCGGTCTAAGAATAGCTCGGTTGAAGATCATAGGTGCCTTGATTACTTCGGTCGTAAGGTAGTTCGGCTGTGGTAAAAACCATCTCACTTGGTTTAAGCAGTGAGGGGGGTGTTGAGAGAAGCATTATCTCTCAGGAGTATGAGTCCTAGGAGGACTCTGCATGGAGGAGTAAGAGTCCTACTAGGATTGTGCCACACGAAACTTATAAAAGCTCACCAATATCACCTTTGGAGAGGTAATGCAACTTTGCTCCCTGAATACATAGAGCTTTTCCCTACTTGTCTAGTTGACTGACTTAGGCATCGGAGAGGTTTCCGGCACACACCCGCCGGCTAGCTCACGTTTGTGTTTTCAGGTAGTAGAACGACGACGTACGGAGGAGCGCACTCTTGATCAACAGGATTATACGAGAAGGTGTATTTCTTTTCCGTACAGATTTTAAAAGTTAAAATTTAGAAATAAAATTATTTTCTAAAAATTAAATATTTTAGTTGTGAAAAGTGTCATTATTATATTTTTAGTAATGAAAATTGAATATTAGTGATGAATTATTATCTTTTTGAGATCAAATTTTTTTATCTAAAAAAATAAACCATTTTGATATCAAATTATTTTGTCCCTAAAAGTCAATTTATTAGTGATATTTTTTAAATTTTGTCGCTAAAAGTCTTTTTTTTTTTCAGATGACTTTTTAACGACTATTCTTGTGACGATGGAAACTGATCCCTAATTATTTTTTGTAATAAAATTTTCACTTTTAGAGATTAAAATATTTAATTTCTAAAACTTTTATATGTTGTAGTGAAAGGATTAAGTTCAAAAGATTGGAAGACGAGCTCTGGCATACATTTCCATGTGCCATAATGTAGTCATTGTGGAAGGCAAGGAATGAATGCAAGTTTCAAGGCTCTACTGTTTCTAGGGAGGATTTGCAGGGGCTAATTAAAGTGAGGCTGGCTCTTTGGGCAAAATATGAAGTTCTGAACTTCAACTTCATTGTCAATGATTTGGTTTTCAGATTTAGGTCCATTAGGGGTGGTTAGTGCCTTGTATCTGGTTGGGCTTAATTCATTTGTATCACCCCTGTTTTGAGTATGTTGGGGGTCTGTCGTTTGGTTGTTTTGGTTGGTTACTCTTTAACCATTTTTGATGGATGGCCTTGTTTGGAAGCATGTTGAGTGTGTTTGGTTTGTCTTTTTAGATAAAAAATTTTTAAAAAATTTGGAGAGAGTGTATAAACTTTTTTAGTTTATTTGGTTGTATATTTTGAATATAATTTTGGAGTTTGGGAGTTTGGAATGATTTGATATTTCGTTATAGTTGAATAGATGTGTGTGAGAGAAAAAGTGATTGAGAATGAGAGAGGAGAGGAAAAAAGTGATTGATTGATGTGTAATAGAGAAAGATAATTTTGAATTTTTTTTGAGAAAATTTGTAACCAAACATGTTTTTGGAAATTTTCTTCCAAAAACATGTTTCAAAACACAAACCAAACACACCCATTATTTTAATAACTTTTTATCCTCGATTTTATATCAATAAAAACTTATTTTTACTGATAAAAAAAAATGATAAAAAAAAAAGTCAAAATTTTGAGTTAGATTAATACTACTCAAATAGTTTTAGTTATCCAAACAAAAATAGAGTTTGTTACGTAACACAACCCTGCATAAAAATGTTAAAACTCGTTGGATTTCAAACACTAGAACCTAACACTGTAATTTAGGAAAGTACTTGAACCAAGACCTAACTTAAATCAAAATAAAATATTCGGGCCTACAGTTTGGGTACTTGGTTACACCTGGTTTTGTGCTAGTTGATCTTACTCCATTTTTACTTTTATAAACACATATATTTGGACCAATTGCTATGACATAAATAATTATAGATGTAAATCCAAATAATGTAGATCACATTGTAAAGTATTTGGAGCAATTGGATAGACAAGTGGCAAAACAATAATTGTGAATTCTGAAATATATATATATATTAAGTGTAACAGTGATACCATCTCACGTAGTGTTACTGGTCAATAAAATGTCACAAATGAATTAAGTGGTGGACACTCATCTCCTATTAACAAACAATGGCACAGTCCTATCGCAAATCAAAAATGCTTATTGAATGGTGATGCTATCACATGATATTATTATTACATCCAATATATACTCGAACTTAGGCCAACATCGTTAGATTTGGTTTGGAAGGCCCATATTCTATCGGAAATAGCACAATGAGCAAAACTCACAACTTTTCCAGTACCTAAGGCAGTTTTGGTGCCAATTCCACTGTTAAAGCTTTTGAATGTGCATTTTTATCATTTTTTGAAAATTTTCATTTGACAATAATATTATTTAGAAATATCAGTTTTTGATGTCATCTGTTTTAAAAAGTTTATATTACTTTCTATATCAAATTTGAGCCTAAATCCAAATTTTTGTTTTTGGTAATTTTTCATTTTCCTTTACTTTATTTGTGATTAGCAAGGATCTAACTCACTACAAGAATTCACATTTTTGGCGACCAATTTTAGCGACTAAAATTAATTTAGTCGCCAAAACTCACACTTTTAGCGACTAAACTTCATATTGGTCGCGAATCGTTCAAAATTTAGCTACTAAATCTGTTTAGTCACTGTAAAGTGCTTATTGGCGACTAAAAAATATATTTGTCGCTTAAAACCTACATAATAGGCGACTAATAAATATTTTAGTCGCTGTTAGTGTCTTATATTGGCTACTAAATCTGTTTAGTCACTGTAAATTACCTATTAGCGACTAAAAATTAATTTTGTCTCTAAAAATTTATCTAATAGGCGACTAATAAATATTTTAGTCGCTGTTAGTTTCTTATATTGGCTACTAAATCTATTTAGTCACTGTAAATTACCTATTAGCGACTAAAAAATATATTTGTCGCTAAAAATTTAGGTATTAGGCGACTAAATTTATTTTTAGTCGGTGTTAGTTATATATTTGGCTACGAAAATGTTGTTTAGTCGTCCTATTTGCCGCCCAAAATTTTGGTGGGAACATTAAAATCTACCGCGTATTACCAAAGGAAAAACGCCTCTTCCTCTCACTCTCGTCCACAGCCCAGAAGTTCATCTCCTCTCAGCGACAGCCCATCCATCATCTCCTCTAATCCATGACCCATCGATCGTTCAATCTCATTGAGTAACCATCCAAACCTTTATTCTTGTGAGCCCCGAACAGAGGTACACGGTTTGAGACCTATTCGTTTTGATTCAGGTTTCTTTCTCTCTCTCTCTCTTCGTCTCTCTTCCTTCTTCTATTTCCCTGTTTCAGTTTGATTATGAGTTTCATTTATGGGAAACGAGTTAAATGGTTTAGGATTTGCCTATGATTATTTGGGGGGGTTTTTTTTTTTAATCTGATGCAGAGGCTTTCAATATTTGACCCGTAGGTAAATCGACTTTCATTTTTGTTCTACATTTAGGGTTTTTTTTTTGGGGACGGACCACAGTGTTGCTCTGTAGAATTCACCATTTCAGTTTCAGAACAGGGTGAATGCAATTGGGTTGATTTTGAAGACCTGTTCATTATTAGATTAGTGAATCACATTTGGTTGATGTTTGAAGACCTGTTCTACATTTACTGAAGACCTGTTCATTATTCAAAAAAATGTTAAAATCTCTAAAATTAGATTAGTGCAGTTTATGTTAAATTGAAAATTGATAATGATAAAGTAAATTAATATCGTTTTCTCAGGTTTTAAATAATTTTGTTTATATAAATTTATTTAAATTATTTCAACTTAATAAACTACAGACAATATCAAACTATGTAATACAAACTCCTATAACAATAGTAAATGTAAAATAAAAAAGTCAAATTAAAACGGTAGTTCTTATACTTTGGTCCTTATACCATTTTAGTTATTATAATTTCAATTTGCTCGATTTTAATCCTTAATTTATGGTTTTTTAATATTTGCTATCCTTTGCTTGAGCTCCTAAACAGTTCCTTCTCGTATTGTGTGCATATGTATATAGTTCGTAATTGGTTTCTTCATCATCTCGAATTATACAAATGTAATTTGAGTGAAATTGTTCAACTTATCATATAAGAAATTAACTTAGGGCTAATTGGAGTAAAATGGTATATGATGCATTAAGGGCATTTTGTTAATTTGTGCCTGGGAGAAAATTTGGTAATTTAGGTCTTCATGGTATCTTACTACTTTGTGCCGTAAGTGCATTTTGATCAATTATGCCTTCGGGACATAATTGTCATTTGACCATTAAAGGTGTTTCAGTAATTTGGGTCCTTTAGAATATATTACTTGTCAACCCCAGATTTCATAAGATCCGAATCATGAGAAATAATAATAAATAATAACGGAAAATACAATAATAACATAATCAAAACGATTCTGTGATATGCATATATCAATATCATTCAATACATGAGATTATCCAATTATATAATCATATATTCAACATCTACATGGAATGAATAAATAGTATGTAGTTTAAAAGAAACAATGCCATATGTAAATAAAATGCCCTTAAATCTGTATTATATACTTATTCGTCTAACACACATATATATATATATATGAAAGTCATCTGTCTTCATTAAGAAGTCAAAATATGACGATCATATCATTCCGTTGTTGAGAATTTTTTTTATTTGTTGTCCATTCCTACGTTAAAGTTTGCTTCACTTGTAGGCTTCACAAGATGGACAAGAGTTGGATGATGATAAAAGATAGGTTGAAAAGTAAAGAGTACCAACAAGGTGTTAAGTCATTTATTGACTTTGCTACGAAGGATTTAGGCCCACACGATGAAATACATTGTCCGTGTGTTGATTGCTTGAATGGCACAAAACATAGTCCACAAGTTATACGACTGCACTTAATTCGAAGAGGAATCGTGTGTTCTTATAGAACTTGGGTGCACCACGGGGAACATGTTCCACTGTGTCATGATCATCCTAGTGCGTCAACCATTGATGGTGAACGATATGGAGCTGCAATGTCTGACATTGATGATAATTTGGGCGAGTTGCCTACTATGTTGGAAGAGATTTACATGAGTGGCCTCATGGATGATCATATAGACGAATCACCTAATAGCTTAGAGAGAGAAAATTTGGTGAATTTCATTAGGTTGTTTCACGATGCTCGACGCAAAGTCTACCCGGAGTGTGAAAAGTTTTCCGTTTTGTCTTTCGTTATTAAGATGCTTCATATTAAGGTGTACAATAAATGGAGTAACAAATCTTTCGATATGGTTATGCAAGTTTTCAAAGACATTCTCCCAAAGTGTGACGAAACAGTTCCGTGGACCCTTTATGAAGCAAAAAAGTTCTTACGTCAATTGGGTTTGGGATATGAGACCATTCATGCATGCAAGAATGATTGCATTTTGTTTTGGAAGGATAATGCGAAACAGGAGAATTGCCCTACATGTAAGGAGTCTAGATACAAGTTCAACAATCAGAGTGGTAAAAAGATTCCTCACAAAATTTTGAGGTACTTTCCTTTGACACCGAGGTTGAAGCGTTTATACATGTCGAAAAAAACCGCTGCTGATATGAGATGGCACAAGGAGAAGCGTGTGGATGATGGAGTGTTAAGGCATCCAGCTGATGGTCAAGCATGGAAGGACTTTGATATGCAGCATCCTAAGTTTGCTGTGGAACCCCGACATGTAAGGTTAGGGCTTGCCACGGATGGTTTCAACCCGTTTGGAAATATGAGCACAGCGTATAGCATGTGGCCCGTATTGTTAATGCCTTACAATCTTCCCCCGTGGAAGTGTATGAAAGAACCATATCTGATGATGTCAATGCTTATTCCCGGTCCATCCTCTCCTGGAAGAGACATCGATATTTACTTGCAACCATTAGTGGAGGAGTTAAAGAATTTGTGGGAGCATGGTGTGCAAACATATGATGCTACAATCGGTGAAATATTTACAATGCATGCAGCAGTCATGTGGACCATCAATGACTTCCCGGCATATGGTACCCTCTCTGGTTGGACTACAAAAGGTTACTTGGCTTGCCCTAATTGTAACATTGATGCATCATCTCAGCGTCTGCGAAGTAAGATAGGGTATATGGGTGCTCGCCGGCACTTGCCCGAGAATCATATTTGGCGAAGAAGTAAGCTCTTCAATGGTCAGAACGAGCATCGGTCCAAACCTGTGGAGTTATCAGGAGATCAAATACTGCAACAAATTGATTCGGGGACATATAGGCCGTATGGCAAGCATCCAAACAACCGAAAAAGACAACGGAATGAAACTCCACCTTCCAATTGGACAAAAAGAAGCATTCTGTTCGACCTACCCTATTGGAAAACACTCAAGCTTCGACACAACCTCGATGTCATGCATATAGAGAAGAACATATGTGACAATTTGGTTGGGACACTACTAAGTATTGATGGCAAGAACAAAGACACGGATAAAGCCCGTTTGGATCTAGAAGACATGCGGATACGCAACGAGTTACACTTGAAGAGGCGTTCTAATGGCTCATTTGAGAAGCCTCCGGCATCGTACACATTGTCCCCGGTAGAGCGACAAGGTTTTTGTGATTTCTTGAAATCGATTAAGTACCCTGATGCCTATGCAGCAAATATATCCAATTGTGTCACCGCTCAAGGTGGAAAATTATCTGGTCTCAAAACTCATGATTGTCATGTCCTTGTACAACGACTACTTCCAATTGGGATGCGTGGATACCTGTCGAAGGAGATTGGGACCACACTCTTTGAGTTGGGAAATTTTTTCAAACAGTTGTGCTCCAAGACATTGAGGGTGACTGATTTGGAGAAAATGGAGAAAGAAATCGTACTTATACTTTGTAAGCTTGATAAGATTTTCCCTCCCGCGTTTTTTGATGTCATGGTCCACTTGGCAATTCATTTGCCTCATGAGGCTATGCTTGGAGGGCCTGTGCAATATCGATGGATGTATCCCATTGAGAGGTAATACAACAAGTTCCAAAACATCTCTACTTACAAGTACTAGATAATGTAAACATTAACATTCACATCTTATTCGCATGTATGATGCTCGGACTTTTGAAAGGCTTTGTTCGCAATAAAGCTCGGCCAGAAGGGTCCATTGCGGAGGCTTACATTTCAAAAGAGTGTACGACGTTTTGTTCAATGTACTTAGACGGGGTTGAAACGATGTTTAATCGGGAAGAACGGAACTATGACGGGGGTGACAACGACGCGGAGTTGGCGATTTTCTCTTAAAATGTGCGTCCGTTTGGTCTACTAACAAGGGAAAGTGATGTGTCTGTAGCTGACCGTGAAAGGGCGCATTGGTTTGTCCTATACAACAGCTTAGAAGTGGAAGAATATCTAGAGTACGCGTCGAACCTGTGACATACTATATGGCACCTATATGCTTTTTTATTAGGAATTATTCTGCAAATTACTTATGAATTATATTGTCCTACGTAGGGAACACAAGACGTTGTTGCAACAACAATATGGAAGTGCATGCGACATTGCCAAGATACAATGCAAAGAATTTCCTATATGGTTCAAAGATCACGTATGCTAAAATTCCTTATATTGTAGTTTACACATCAACTTAAGTTATGTCAAAAAATAATAGGACACTTTTTTGTTATGTAGATGAACCAGTTGCGGCACAACAAGTCACCCGAAGCCACCGATGAGATGTGGTCACTGGCAAATGGTCCTAACAGCTTAGTGAACACATATTCGGGATGCATTTGTAATGGTGTCCGTTTCCATGCTCGAGACCGTGACAACCGTCGTAAAACTCAAAATAGTGGATTGGTAGTGGAAGGGGACCATGAAGGCCAACTCATATAGTTCTACGGCTACATTTGCAAAGTTTGGGAAATGACATATTTGTTTAGGCACCGTGTTGTGTTATTCCAATGTGAATGGTATAACACTGGTAGTAACAGAACTTTGCGTGTCGAACCACATTTAACTACTATCGATATACGTAGTCGATGGTATAAAGATGACCCATTTGTGTTACCAAGTCAAGTGCAACAAGTTTTCTACATGCATGATACGAAGTTAGGTGCCAATTGGAGAGTAGTAGAAAAGTTTCAACAACGACGAATTTGGGATGTGCCCGAGGTGGATGTGCCACAACCTGATGACGTGTTCCAACAAGATGAAAGCACTAATGTTGTGCCAACTGAGCCTATAGATGACGATGTGGTGTTGCGTCGAGATGATATCGACGCTGAAATTATTCCAACGGAAGTTTTGCAGTCTGATAACCGTGTACAACCCTTGCTTGGTATGGACGATGGCTTCATATGTGATGATGAAGATGAACCGACAATGGAGGGTGACAATGAAGAAGAAGAAGAGGTTGACAGTGATTTTGATTCAGATATGGACACAGAGTGCTGATGTTTCGTCTTTTTGTCGTTTTGTTGATGTAATGGGGTAAGGGATGGAGGAGGATTCCCCTTCTTTATGTGTTATGCAATTAGATGAGAGTTTAGTCCTGTTGTTTGTATTGTTCTTGATGTCATCATATGGGGCTTCGCGTTGTCTTGGATGTTGTCTATAACCATTTGCATGGAAGTGGTCCATTTAATGAGAACTACGTTCTTTACAAGGTCACGAGTTGATTGCTATGTTGTATTTTTAGCTTTGTTTCCTTCTTTTATTTACATTTTTGTTAAAAAGATCTCTTTATACTCCAAACTTAATAGATACTTTACCTAATTCCTGTATTTGACATTTATGCTTAATAGTGGTTTGTGTACATCACTTTTATTTGACAATCGTTATCAATGTTTGCTTAATAATAGCGATGATGCTTATTTAACATTGGTTTGTGTATATCAATTCATGTCCTTATAATATCGATGATGCATGTGCTGCGTTTACTTAATATTTCATGTTTGCTTGCTTGTACTTTCCAGGTAGAAGCATGGTTCCTAGGACAAAAACAGGGCGGCGTAAGAAAACAGCAACTGACCCCATAGCATCACCCTTGGAAACATTTGCACCTGTCGTTGTCACACCACAGACTTTATCCGATGAGACACAACCGCCGGATGACACACAAACATGTGTGGAAGAGACACAGGCCCCGAACCTCGGTAAGACCATTGTAGTTAATTGATTCTCATGGAAGGCAATTGGTCTGCCCATAGAGGTCAAAATTCATCTACTGAAGTCATAGATTAATAAGTTTACAATTTTTGGACAGAGTTACAAAAATCTTAATGTTGCATTTGACTTATTGTCTAACTTGATTTCTTCCTTCCTGGTGGATGGATATCAAAAACCACATAAGGACACAGAAGTACCACATAATTTATGAATGCTGTATGCTTTTACTCACTCTTGCTGAAGCTTCAGAAGTTTCTCCTTCTCTTCTTCTTCAGTTTTGGTCCTGATATTGACTCTCTATGACATATATATAAAGGAGATGACAACACCAGCCTCAGTTAAGTACAATGGTTTAATCAGTAAACAATTAAAACTGTGTTGGTATACATTATAGTTACCTTCTCAACATAGTGCTCCCTAGTAACCAGACCAACAGTTTCCTTCTTGAACGCAGTCTTTACAATCTGAAGAACAAATTCAACAACCAAATACATCGACAATAAGCCTATGATTCAGTAGATTGAGGCTTTTTATTTGATTTCATGGAGGCAATTGATTTCTATGTCAGTTCATAAATTGGGTCAAGCATTGCATTACTTCTGTGATATTTTCAATTATGATAAATGACTATTTTCTTGGGAAAAGATAGCTATGCAGGTGGACCCCATCTCCTCTTATCTTTTCCTGTTGTTCATGGAAAACTTTGCTGCTACATTTCAAGGAATGACCACTAAGAGGGCTTTTACCTATCATCCAATGTGCCAAATTCTAAAGCTACCTCAGTTAGATTTTGCAAATGATAAGGAATCATTTACAGTAATAAGTAGTGCTTTTAAGGAGTTTCATAGTTTTCCTAGTTATAAACCAGATAAGCAGAGAAGTGTTGTGTTCTTCTCTGGAGTGGATGAGAGTGTGAAGAAGGATACCTGAAATGCCATTTCCAAGTCAAGCACTCGGGGGACACTCTTGTTTCTAGTAGGCTTAGAGCCGAAGACAGTTTGCATCTTAAAGACATAAGTCTAAGCAAAATACAGATGTGGGCAAACAAGCTGATGTCATAGGGAAGAAGAGCCCCATTGATTCAGGCTGTACTTTTCACTGTTCCAGTTTATAAGTATCATACACCATGACTCTGTCTATCTCAACTCCACAAACTCATTCTCTTGAGTAGCTTTAAACTTCCTCATTTGAAACATGTGCTAATTCATTACCAAATATTATGGATTTTAATTCGTCATTATGAACTCAAAGGGCATAAATGTTCAAGTATGAACTCAATGCAGTTCAGACTTCTTTTCTTTGCTCCAAGTGTGACCATGGAAAAATTATTGTGCTGTTGTAATAACTTGATATGTCAAAAAAATGGAAATGTCAGAAGGTTTCAAAATGACATTTGTGTCAACTCGACTGAGAGGGTTTTAATTCAATGGTCTGAATGAACCAAAATGACTTATGTATCATTAGAGCATCACTATCAAACTCATTAGAGTCTTCTCTTAGTTATTTTATATATAATACAAAATTATAAAAAACACATGGAATCAAACTCAATTCATGGCTGGCTATGTTAGGTGAATATCAAATCACAAGTTAAAAGATAGTTACGAAAGAGGAATCAACAACTGATTTTAGGTAACAAAATATTTAATATATTATATTATATTTATTGTTTTTATCAGTTATTACTTTAACATGATTTCATGAATTATCCAATATTTTCATGGTTTTATCCGCTTATTTGTTTTGTGTTAACACAGTGCAATTGAAAATTGAATCCTTAACTTACAGATTTTATGCATGTGAAGGCCTTACACTTGTTGCCCCTTATTGACCAGGGAAAAGTAACTCAAATCATGTACGCGGTCCTACAGTCGGAAAAGGAGTGCAAAAAAGGCTTGTGAGAAAAAAAGGGGAGAAGCTACATGTATATGTCAATCGCATGCTTAATGCACTCACTGGAGGGAATGCCACGCCTGCCACAAATGAGTTGGGCTTGCAGATAAGGCGGTTGTGCCCCCTTAAGGGAGTGAAGTCGTGGAAGAAAATAGATAAGAGTATCAAAGATGCTGTAGTACAGGCTGTGCTAGTAAGTTCGAACCTTAAACTAAATGTCTCCATTATGTATATTATGTTTTGTGGCATTCCATTTATGTAATACGTCACACACTTATGCTTGCAAGACACTTTTGAAATTGGTGAGGATTTCCATACTGATCAACAAGCTCAAGAGATAGTTAATACGAAGGCGTATCTCTTGTACAAGGACTGGAGGTACACCCTGAAGCAACACTACGAAAAACTTGTAGAAGAGGGTGTTGATGACCCGTATAGTCATCCGCCTAAAGGAGTTTGCTTGGATGATTGGAAACACATGATTGATGTCGCTTGGACGGATGAATCTCATTTGGTAACAAACAAATATAAATGACTCCATTGTTTTATTTGTGTATTATGTGTTGATATGTACTAATTCTTGAATAATTCTTGTTTTAGAAACGCTCTAAAGCTGGTAAGGCAAACCGGAGTTTGCTGCCATACAATCACACCAGTGGATCTTGCTCCTTTCCAATAGCAATGTCGCTCATGGTGAGTTACGTACATTTGAAGCAGATTTGTCAGCACTTACATATGTAACATGAACGTCATGGTTACTATTGTGACGAATTAATTTTGTGCTTTGAAACTAACAGGCAGATGAAAATGGGGAGGTGGATTTTCCGGAATTTTATTCGAAATCACACAAATCGAAGAAAACAAATGAATGGATTGATCCAAAATGTGGCGAGCTACATGTAAGGAGTAAACTTTTGTCACCTATGGTCGTAATAGTAATGCCTATTTTAGCAGAAAATTGCATGAGATTCTTTGTGCTATTGTTGAATAGTCTACTTGTTTTTGTAATGACAGGATGCAATGGTGAATCTACAAGTGACAGCCACGGATGCGGGGATCCCATTGACACATGAGGAAATCTCACGGCAAGTGCTTGGGCAAAGAAAGAATTACTTGCGTGGATGTGGGATAGGCCCACGGCCCTACTCGCCATCTGATAGTGCGACACGCTCTCGTGACAAACAAATGGAGGCAATGCGATCTGAGATTGATGTTCTTCAAGAAAATTTGCTGAAGGAGAAAGAAGAGCGACAGAGAGATCGTGAAGAGATGACGAGGGAGAGAGAGGAGTTGATGAAAGAAGTGGAAGAAGGAAAAAAAGCAAGGGAGGCGCAACAAGAACAACTGAATCATTTGAACTCTGTGGTTTTACGACTATCAACACTGTTGGAGGGTTCAGACGGGCATCGTCGTATTTGGTAAGAAGAATTTCATTCGTCTCATACTAACACTTATACACACTTAGATTTACATATTGAATTGCTTTTGCCAATTAAGTGACAATCCAAATGAAAGAAAATAAAATAAAACAAACTGATAGGAAAATGTTGCAGATGGTAGGATCAAGATTCAATCTGAATGGGTGCTTTAATAGCATCATATGCATATCTGAGCAACACTAGTTTCCTGTGTCTATGATAGTTTTGGTTGACGAGTAAATGTTTTTGTTAATGTTCTTGAAATCTGAGTGCTGGAAAAGCATCTATACATTATCACAGACTTTCCTTTTCCCTCTATCCAAATGCATCATCCTTTCCATTGCAATGCATACTTGGTATGCAGAACATAATCCTTTCTACTAGTAAAGTGTCATATATGTACATAGAAATAAAAAATACCATGTGAACCACTGCCTCCAAGAACTGGGGTGATAAGTGATGAAATTGAATCAACAATAAGCAGCCGCACCTGACCACCTGTCTGCAGCCGAACCAGTTTTGAAAAGGAGTTGTTTTTCTGGTTTTTTCATAGATTTATTTCTGAGCCATCCATTGCAATCTGTTTTGATCTTTCAGTTAAGTGTCTCTCAGCCTTCAATGTTCAGGTAACTACTACCAAAGCATCTCTTGAGGTTTTCTTTTTCAGTTTATTTATTTATTTTAAACTCTCTGGCATATGTTTGGTTTTTTGCTTTAAAGGATGCTTAAGCCTATTGTCCTCTTCTGCTTAGGCTGGGCCTGCTTGCTTTTAATTTTTAGGTTCTTTTTTAAAAGATGCTTAATAGGATGATTGATGATGATCTTTCCATCTTCATGTCTATATGTGAATTTGCAATATTGTATGCTAGTTTGCTTCCTTCATTTACAACATATCAACATGTTTTTTCTGTAATGTTATGCTACCATGATGGTTATTATTTTTAATTATTGTGTATTCCTATAATATTATGTTACTAAGGGCATCTCCACTCCAACCCTTACTCAAATCCGACTTAAATTTAAATTTGAGGAAAAAAGTTACTAGTCCTATTCACACATTTACTTTACACAAACTTACCCTAAATTACCATAAACAGGGCAGATTATAATAAAGTTATAATGTTTTCTAATGAAAGTTATGAATATTTGTGTGATTTTTGTTATGGCATTTTGTGGCGAGAAAAGTTGTGTATAAAAAAATTATGCTCTGTGTTTTGTGTGTGTCTAAGTCGTGTTAGTGTCCAATATATTACCTTATTAGAATTGCCTGTATTTTTTAAGTGAAAATATTCATTATTTTCATTCAATCAAGGGAGAAAATTTTAAAACACACTGCTAAAAAGGGTATGTGATATACCTTCTTGTAACTTCACCATGATAATTGGTAACAAAATCAGCAAAATTCCTATATTTGCTAACCACAAAAATTGCTTTACTATCTAATGATTCATAACATAACTACAAGTTTTGTAACATAATCATAACGCCCTTTTGCAATCACCCATACAAATTGGCAGGTAATATTTCTTCCCTTTTAAATGGAATTTAAAATGGCGTTTCGGGGGCGAAAATTCAAAACAGCCCCCGAACCTCCGTGTGGCCGATACGGGCAGCTTTTCCATGCCAAATATGACTTGTTACATTTGACGGAATGTTATTCGGACCTATAGGTTGGGATTTCGACACGAATATGTCCAAAACTTAGTCGAAAAGGCTTTGGGGGCTTAAAATTGATACAGCCAACCTCCGTGTAGGTCGACACGGCAGCTTTCCCATGCCAAATATGACTTCTTACATTTGACGGAATGTTATTTGGACCTATAGGTTGGGATTTAGAGACGAATACGTCGAAAACATAGCCGAAAAAGGCCGTTTCGGGGGCGAAAATTCAAAACAGCCCCCGAAATTAGTGTTTGGCCGATACGGGCAGCTTTCCCATGCCAAATATGACTTGTTACATTTGACGGAATGTTATTCGGACCTATAGGTTGGGATTTAGACACGAATATGTCCAAAACTTAGTCGAAAAAGGGCGTTTTGGGGGCGAAAATTCAATACAGCCCCCGAACCTCCGTGTGGCCGATACGGGCAGCTTTCCCATGCCAAATATGACTTGTTACATTTGACGGAATGTTATTCGGACCTATAGGTTGGGATTTAGACACGAATATGTCCAAAACAGTCGAAAAAGGGCGTTTTGGGGGCGAAAATTCAAAACAGGCCCCGAACCTCCGTGTGGCCGATATGGGCAGCTTTCCCATGCCAAATATGACTTGTTACATTTGACGGAATGTTGTTCGGACCTATAGGTTGGGATTTAGACACGAATACGTCGAAAACTTAGTTGAAAAAGGGCGTTTTGGGGGGTGAAAATTGAAAACAGCCCCCGAACCTCCATGTGTCTGATACGGGCAGCCTTCCCATGGCGAATATGACTTCTCACAACTGACAAAATGTTATTCGGACCTATAGGTTCGGATTTAGACACGAATACGTCGAAAACTTAGTCGAAAAAGGGCGTTTCGGGTTTGAAAATTCAACACAGCCCCCGAACCCCCGTTTGGCCGACACGGGCAGCTTCCCCATGCCAATTATGACTTGTCACAACTGATGGAATGTTATTCGGACCTATAGGTTGGGATTTAGACATGAATATGTCCAAAACTTAGTCGAAAAAGGGCGTTTTGGGGGCGAACATTCAATACAGCCCCCGAACCTCCGTGTGGCCGATACGGGCAGCTTTCCCATGCCAAATATGACTTCTTACATTTGACGGAATGTTATTCGGACCTATAGGTTGGGATTTAGAGACGAATACGTCGAAAACATAGCCGAAAAAGGCCATTTCAGGGGCAAAAATTCAAAACAGCCCCCGAACCTCTGTTTGGCTGAGACGGGCAGCTTCCCCATGCCAAATATGACTTGTCACAATTGATGGAATTTTATTCGGACCTATAGGTTGGGATTTAGACACGAATATGTAGAAAACTTAGTTGGAAAAGGGCGTTTTGGGGGCGAAAATTCAAAACAGCCCCCGAACCTTTGTGTGGCCGATACGGGCAGCTTTCCCATGCCAAATATGACTTGTTACATTTGACGGAATGTTATTCGGACCTATAGGTTGGGATTTAGACACGAATATGTCCAAAACTTAGTCGAAAAATGGCGCTTTGGGGGCGAAAATTCAAAACAGGCCCAAACCTCTGTGTGGCCGATACGGGCAGCTTTCCCATGCCAAATATGACTTGTTACATTTGACGGAATGTTATTCGGACCTATAGGTTGGGATTTAGACACGAATATGTCCAAAACTTAGTCGAAAAAGGGCGTTTTGGGGGCAAAAATTCAAAACAGGCACCGAACCTCTGTGTGGCCGATACGGGCAGCTTTCCCATGCCAAACATGACTTGTTACATTTGACGGAATGTTATTCGGACCTATAGGTTGGGATTTAGACACGAATATGTCCAAAACTTAGTCGAAAAAGGGCATTTTGGGGGCGAAAATTCAATACAGCCCCCGAACCTCCGTGTGGCCGATACGGGCAGCTTTCCCATGCCAAATATGACTTCTTACATTTGATAGAATGTTATTCGGACCTACAGGTTGGGATTTAGAGACGAATACGTCGAAAACATAGCCGAAAAAGGCCGTTTCGGGGGCGAAAATTCAAAACAGCCCCCGAACCTCTGTTTGGCCGAGACGAGCAGCTTCCCCATGCCAAATATGACTTGTCACAACTGAGGGAATGTTATTCGGACCTATAGGTTGGGATTTAGACACGAATACGTCGAAAACTTAGTCGAAAAAGGGCGTTTCGGGGGTGAAAATTGAAAACAAATTTTAACCTCCGCATGTGGTCGACACGGCAGCCTTCCCATGCCAAATATGACTTCTCACAACTGACGAAATGTTATGCAGACCTATAGGTTGGGATTTAGACATGAATACGTCGAAAACTTAGTCGAAAAAGGGCGTTTCGGGGTTGAAAATTCAACACAGCCCCCGAACCCCCGTTTGGCCGACACGGGCAGCTTCCCCATGCCAAATATGACTTGTCACAACTGATGGAATGTTATTCGGACCTATAGGTTGGGATTTAGACACGAATACGTAGAAAACATAGCCGAAAAAGGCCGTTTCGGGGGCGAAAATTCAAAACAGCCCCCGAACCTCTGTTTGGCCGAGACGGGCAGCTTCCCCATGCCAAATATGACTTGTCACAACTGATGGAATGTTATTCGGACCTATAGGTTGGGAAGTAGACACGAATACGTCGAAAACTTAGTTGGAAAAGGGCGTGTTGGGGGCGAAAATTCATAACAGCCCCTGAACCTCTGTGTGGCCGATACGGGCAGCTTTCCCATGCCAAATATGACTTGTTACATTTGATGGAATGTTATTCGGACCTATAGGTTGGGATTTAGACACGAATATGTCCAAAACTGAGTCGAAAAAGGGCGTTTTGAGGGCGAAAATTCAAAACAGGCACCGAACCTCCGTGTGGCCGATATGGGCAGCTTTCCCATGCCAAATATGACTTGTTACATTTGACGGAATGTTGTTCGGACCTATAGGTTGGGATTTAGACACGAATACGTCGAAAACTTAGTTGAAAAAGGGCGTTTCGGGGGTGAAAATTGAAAACAGCCCCCGAACCTCCATGTGGCTGATACGGGCAGCTTTCCCATGCCAAATATGACTTCTCACAACTGACGAAATGTTATTCGGACCTATAGGTTGGGATTTAGACACGAATACGTCGAAAACTTAGTCGAAAAAAGGCGTTTCGGGGTTGAAAATTCAACACAGGCCCTGAACCCCCGTTTGGCCGACACGGGCAGCTTCCCCATGCCAAATATGACTTGTCACAACTGATGGAATGTTATTCGGACCTATAGGTTGGGATTTAGACACGAATATGTCCAAAACTTAGTCGAAAAAGGGCGTTTTGGGGGCGAAAATTCAATACAGGCCCCGAACCTCCGTGTGGCCGATACGGGCAACTTTCCCATGCCAAATATGACTTCTTACATTTGACGGAATGTTATTCGGACCTATAGGTTGGGATTTAGAGACGAATACGTCGAAAACATAGCCGAAAAAGGCGCTTTGGGCGAAATTCAAAAATCCCAACCTCTGCTTTTTAGAGCAGGCAGCTTCCCCATGCCAAGTATGACTTGTCAAAACTGACGGAATGTTTTCAACTTGCTAATTTTCTCAATGTACACACATGTGTTATTATTATTTTTCACCTGATCTAATGACCTCTCCGAAATGGCACTGACATACATTAATCAGCACCGATGGTTTTATATCGAATCTATTGATTCAAGTGCCTTTTGCAAACAAATAATGATGAAGTTGGTAAGAAGAATACTTTCTATTCACGTTGGGCATTGATATTGGTTTAGGCACAAAATTTGTATACATGTTGCATACAAAGATTGTTACATTAGATGTATGTTACTAATGAAAAATTTAGTAATGATTGTTTTGCATTTAACAATGTTCCTTGTAAAAAAGACTTTAGAAAGACTGTACAATGACTGATAATTGATTCATCATGGAAGGTTGCTTCTCACTTATTTTTATTTGTCAATTGTTCCCAAATTCATACATGAAGTTAGGCATTTTTTGTTCCAATTCTAACTTTTTTTATTGTTTTTTGTAGATGACTTCGTTGCGTGGACTTGCAGAGATATTTTGGTGTATGGAGAAGAAATTGTACTTTTGTATAGAAGTAATATAATACTTTTGTCGTCTCACTTTTTGTGCGCTTAACTAATGCTGATACAGAAAACCATTGCCATGGTAGATAGATCACCTTTTGACGCCGTCCAGTAAATTGATTTTTTGTTGTGGAACATAGATGTATTTTTGGCTTATTTGTACATGCATCACCTTTTGTTGTGGTACAGATTACGATGGTAATCTGTACCATGCCAAATGGTCATTTCACATGGTTTGGTAAATGTAATTTTTGTATATGGAGGGCTTTACTTTTTGTATGATTGTATATGTTGTATGGAATTATTATTTTAATTTGGACAATAGTTTGTTTGTATGTACTTGGATAGTTATAGTAATTTATTTTTTGTATACGGATGTAGATTGTGGAATGATTGATAATTTATGTATCATTTTATTTATGTACGTGACATGTGTTGAATGGAATACAAACAGGTTATGGACACATTATAATATTAGCAATAAAACATAATATTATGTTTTTGCCGACTAAATGTTTTGTAGCCAATGAAAAGGGAAAGAAAAAAAAAAAAATTTTGGCTACTAAAAGTTTTGTAGCTAAAAGAAAATCAACCATTTGGCTACTAAATTTTTTGTAGCAAAACAAAAACAATCAATTAGCTACTAAATGTTTTGTAGCCAAAAGAAAATTAAACTTTTGGCTACTAAAAGTTTTGTAGGGAAAAGAAAAGTGCTTATTTGGCGACTAAAATATTTTGTAGCTAAAAACTAAAGTTTCAGAATAAATATGACTTTTGGCGACTAAAAATTTAGTAGCAAAAAGTGTTAACGTTTAGGCGACTAAACTTATAGTAGCCAAAAAGAAGAGTATTTGGCGACTAAAATTTTAGTAGCCAAAAAATATTGACTTTGGCCGACTAAAATGTTAGTAGCCAAAACACTAAAATTTACTTTTGGCGACTAACAAAATTTAGTAGCTAAAAATTTTTCTGCCACGAAATAATTGGCTTTTGGCGACCAAAATATTCGTCGGGAAAAGTGTATTTATTTAATTAATTTCTAAACCTATTGGCGACTAAATGTTTAGTCGCCAAATATATACATTTGGCGACTAAAGTGGGATTCGTCGGCAATTATATTTCGCGACTATTCTTCGGCTACTAATTTCCCGACCAAAAGTTTTAGTCGCTAAAGACCATTGGCGACTAAAATATGACTTTTGGCGACTAAAAATTTAGTCGCCAAAAGTGAAAATTTTTGTAGTGACTTATTTGTTGTTTCCTATTCAAATTAAGACTTTTCTATTATAAACCTTGGGGTTAAGTAGTGCTTTCAAATTATTAATATGATTTTGAGAGAGTGTTTTCACTTCTTTATGTGTTCTGTACTCTAGGTATTCTTAGAATCAATGAAGCTATAAATTTACATATAAAGATATACTAACCCGAGAAAGGGTCCAAAAGGAGCAAGTGTTTGGTGATTAGGACCCCTAGTTGTAGTTCATAGAGTTTTTCGATAGGACACTCACATAGAGATGCAAGATCACAATGTCGAACTTAAATGAACAAAGACTGAGAATGAGTCGTTTCGTGAGTAAAATTATCAAATAGACATTAAGGTAGCGTTTGATAACGTTTATATTTTTGGTTTATGTTTACAAAAATTTTATAAACTGATTTTTGTTTATTTTAAAAAAAAACATAAATTATAAACACGTTTGGTTTGAACAAAATGTTTAAAAAATTTTAAAAACATAAACTAAAAAATATGTTTGTTCAGCCTAAAATATTTATATTTATTTTTTTATTATTTATGACTATGGGATCATACACATTATAATTGAAAAAAAAATTAATTAAAAAAATAATTGAAAAAAATTTAATTGGAAAAAAAAATAATTGGAAAAAAAAATTAATTGAAAAAAAATTAATTGGAAAAAAAATTATTTGAAAAAAAAAATTATTTGAAAAAAATTTAGTTGAAAAAAAATGAAAAAAAAATTAATTAAAAAAATAATTTAATTGGGAAAAAAATATTTGAAAAAAAAATTGAAAAAAGATTAATTGAAAAAAAAAATTGAAAATAAATTATTTGAAAAAAAAAATCGAAAAAAAAATTGAAAATTTATAAACTGAGACAACCATTTATAAACCAAAAAAATTATCAAACAAGTTTTTATGACAGTTTTTAAAATTTTTGTAAATATAAACTAAAAATTGAAAACAAAATAGTTACCAAACAGACCCTACATATCCAAAAGGACTAAATGAATCACCAGAAAAAATATAGGACTATATGGATCATAAGTCTAAAATATGGCACTTATTGGTCAATAGTTAAGAAATACAGATTAAAAAATATAAGTTTAATTCAGAAATACAAAACCGAAAGTATTTTCTTTTCTGGTATAGATTTTTTAGATTCATATCTTATTGAGTTATTACCTCTTCCAAATCAATTTGTACGTAATGTGGTCCTTCCAAAATCTCTTTCATTCATTCATTATCCTCCCAATTCAACAATTCTAATGCATCCCTTTGTAACTACAGAAAATTATTTAGTCATCTTGGGGCAAGTTCATGTAGCACTCCAATTTAATTTTTATTGGTCAATATGGTATGACTTAATACTTTTTATTTGATTTATAAAAAATAACATGGTAAATATTATATGTTGAATGATGTGAAGCATTATTCTCATATAATCAAATAATCACTCACTAACTACAACCTATATATCAATTGGCGTGTAGAAACCAGCTTCTAAGTTACTTTTAATATCTACCCCAATTCTTGCTCCAAAAACTAACTATTTTCCATTTTAATATGAGAATTATGATCTAAGACAAATTATAATTTTTAAATATGAGTGGGCAAATTTTTAGATTTTACAAAATAGACAAAGAATAATTACTACATTGAATGTAATTTACCATATTATTGGGAGAACTTTGACATAGAATAAACTAAAATTACAAAACTCATATAATGAAATTTATTAATTTTTTATCATAAATGTAATTTTTGTAATTTATCTTCTTTTCTTTTTTTTCCCCAATTAAACGATGATATGTATTTTTTATTTCTAAGAACTTAGAATACACAATTAAGGTAAAAATAACAATTTTAAAAAGGTTAAAACTTAATTGATTCTAAATTATTATTTTTATATATTTTTAATAAATTTTATATTATTATTTAATTTTTAATTATTTATTTATGTCTGTGCATGGAACGGTATATATATTGACATTATTGTTTCAATACAAAGAAAAGTAAATTAAATATATATATTGAGTTCTTCAATTGCTTTGGACGATTCATGCTACTCAACTTATTAGTCTTCATGGAGCTTCAAGACAGTTTTTTATTTATTTTTATTTTTTATAATTAATTTAGTGTCATAATTCAATAACTATATCTACCGAGAGAGCTTTGTTTTGTGTATTATTTTCTGTTTATTTAATTCTTAATCTATGGATAGTTTAATCTTGGAGTAAGGATACACTACTATTATGTTTTTAGATAAATTACAAATGCACCCCCTAAAATTTACTTAAAATATAAATTATTCCCTATGGTTTAGAAAATTACAAATATCTCCTTGTCAGAATTTTTTATTTAACAGAATTAATTGAAAAAATAGAATTTCTAACTGTTCACCTATACAATAATAAAATTATCTGAATTATTAATTGAAATAAAATTTTAATATTATTAAAAACTGTTAATTAACTTGATGATTTATTAATAAAAGAATTTATTTGTTATGAAATTAGAAACCTCAGGGGGACATAATGTAATTTCTAGAACCACAAGGAATAATTTATAATTTAAGTAAATCTCAGAGGATGTGTTTGTAATTTATCCTATGTTTTTTGATCAGCAAAGTGAAAATTTCATTAAAAATATGAAATTACAGGTTGTCACGACCCCAACTTTGCCCTAGTAAATTTGGTGTCGAGATGGCGATGTCAAGTAATTACCAAAGGCTTACAAAATTTCACACACATCGAGTAATCATAGGGGCTCACATATGCGAGCGAATAAACTAAATACAAATGGTCCTTGAGAGTCGTGCATAGATCAAATGTAAATGCATACATAATGAATCGCACCTCGGCAGATAACAAAACAAATACAAGTTACATCCTCGATCAAAAGGCTTCTACCGACATATACAAATCTGTTGATTCTGAGCAAAGAAGCATGATTTTCAAGAATCTGCAAGTAACACATATGCCGAGGTAATCACAAAATGTACCGATGTAAGCAAGTCAAGTCGGCATAACAAAATCCCAAAACAAGTGTACAAATACTTCTAGGCGCGGCCGTCCTGCTCATCATCTTCATATATATAGACAGGGGTGAGCTTCGAAACTGGCTGAATGGTACTATAAATAAAGGTTTGGGTGTATAATAGCCGGACTCTGCCAAAACAAACGATATCTAAACCATTCACACAATAGCCGAGGTTCTGCCAAGCAAAGAATATCAAGTTGCACTGCGAACAAGAGATGAACCGTATTCATCTCCAAATCCTACCGCACAAAGCAATACAAAGATTAAACAAGTAGTAGCCGAGGTTCCTTCCAAAACAAAACAAATCAAGTTGTATCGAATCAAGTGATGAACCGTATTCATCCAACAGGTCTTGCAAGTCAAAACTTTTGCCGAGATAGCACAAGTAGTAGACGAGGTAATCTTCAAGACAACACATATCAAGCTTATATGACTTAGGCCCGTAGCCCTTTTTCACAAGTTTGTGACTTAGGCGTAGCCCTTTTTCACCAAGTGGTGCTACAAAAGTTTAAAGTCCTCTAGCACAAGGGACTTGTGTTACTTAGGCGTGTCTGCTTTAACATTTATCTTAGCAAGATAGGACCGTATCCTCTTAACAAGAAGTCTGCGAAAGTTTAGAGTCCTCCACAAGGGACTTTCCAAAGAAAGGACCGTATCCTTTTAACAAGAAGTATCATGAAGTTTAGAGTCCTCCAAAGACAAGGGACTTTCCAAAGAAAGGACCGTATCCTTTTAACAAGATGGTATGCTGCGAAGTTTAGAGTCCTCCAAAGACAAGGGACTTTCCAAAGATACCGAAACAACGCTCAACCCATTACAAGGACATCATCAAGACGAAGTTCATACTTACCTTTTCCTCTAGTCTTTGCTAAAGTTTAGAGTCCTCCAAAGAGGGACTTTCAAGAATACCATCAAAACAAGCTCATATACAAAACATCAAAATAGGCTAATCATTCATGCTTTGCAATTACTTTTACCAAAGCGAAACAAGCAAGATTTATCAAAAGCTTTATAACATAGCTTTATTAAAAGCACCACTCACCTCGGTCTTCAGGTGTAGGCTCAAGCAAAGATCAAAGTCCTACAATCACATAGCAAACCATACTCTCAAAACGAGCTTCACATACATGCAAGGAATCAAAACATTATTTCCCATCACAGGGAAGTGCACTGGGTACCATCCAGGTCTAGCCGAGGTCCTACACCTCCCCGCCGAGGTGTGGACTCGAAAGCCAAAACAAGGCAAAGTTAGGAAAACCTGAGTTTCCTTTCAAAGGACACGAAGAACAAGATCATGCATGCTGAAATCCAACTCACACATACGAAATCTGGGGTTTTCAAGCTAAGAGTTCAAAAACGTGGACTAGGGTACTCATTCGAGAAAATTATGCAAGAACAAACACAAAACATCACAGCCTCGGCGATACACACTTCGGCCCAAAAGGTAACATCTCGGCAAACATGCCGGGGTGAAGATGGAGGTCGGCTAAGGTTCCAAAACTGCTCAAAACGCAAAGGCTCAAAGGCAAACTATGCTGAGTTGACCTCGGCTACACTCCAAACAAAACACGAATTCCAACAACTTACAATAAGACAAAGCAAAACAAGGCAAGTATCAAGATTTCAAACTTGACAATTCAAGATCATACAAAATACATGCAAGCAAGACTGATTCAAAGTGAGGGTTGTTACATCCTACCCCCCTTAAGGAAGTTTGGACCCCAAACTTACTATACCTTGGTCCAAGAATAACTCTGGATGTCGAATTCTCATTTCCTCTTCCATTTCCCATGTGGCGTCCTTGCCATAGTGCTCTTTCCATTCCACCTTTACCATTGGTATCGACTTGTTTCTCAATTGCTTAACTTGTCCATCACAATAGACGCCGGCTTCTCTTCATAGCCCAAATTCTCATTAACTTCGATTCCGTAATGCTTAATTACATGCAAGGATCCCGAATATACTTCCTTAACATCGAAACATGAAACACGTTATGGACTTGGCTCAATTTCGTGGCAAAGCAAGTCTCAGAGGCAACGGAGTTAACCTTGTCAAGGACTTCAAATGGACCAATATAACGGGTGCTAACTTACCTCTTCCCAAATGAAACCCCTTTCATTGGTGAAACCTTTAGAATACGTGATCCCCAACTTCAATTCTAGCTCATTTCTTCTCAAGTCGGCATAACTCTTTTGTCGGCTCTGGCGCTTTTAATTCTCTCAGAATAAGTTTAATCTTCTGTTGTTACTTGAATGAGTTCGGGACCAAGCGAGCCTTATCTCCAACTTCGTCCAACATATCGGCGTCTGCATTTTCTTCCATATAGAGCTTCATACGGCGCCATACCAATACTCGCGTGATAACCGTTGTTGTAAGCGAATTCCACTAATGGCAAATGCATTCCCCAATTTCCTTGGAAATCCAATACACGTAGTCTAAGCATATCTTCAAGTGTCTCAATCGTTCTTTCGCTTTGCCCATCCGTCTGGGATGAAAAGTCAGACTAAATCTCGATTCGGCTCCAAAGGCCCTCTCAGAGACTCTGCCAAAATCTGGAAACAAATTTAGGATCTCTGTCTGACACTATTGACATCGGCACTCCATGAAGCCTAACAATCTCATTCACATATAGTAGGGCAAGTTGATCGGCGTTGAAAGTAGTCTTAACAGGCAAAAAGTGTGTTGACTTGGTTAGTCTATCTACCACAACCCAAATCGAATCCATACCTTTACGTGTTCTCGCAATCCGGTCACAAAATCCATAGAGATGTGTTCCCACTTCCACTCGTGGATCGGCAAAGGTTGTAGAAGTCCTGCTGGTCTCGATGTTACGCTTTTACTTCGGGCAATGCAAACACCGGGACACAAATTCGGCTATCTCTCTTTTCATGTTCGCCACCAAAACATCTGTTTCACATCATGGTACATCTTGGTATTTCTGGATGAACAAAGAACTTGGAATTATGGGCTTCCAAAGAAAATCTTCCTTTTCACCGGGACATCGGCCACACACAATTTCCTTCAAACTTAAGCACTTGGTTTTCAAAGGTGTACCCGGATCTCGGCTTGGTAACAATCTCATCGGCTACTTTTCTGAAGAATTCATCCTCCATTTGTCTTGCCTTTACTTCTTCAACAATGGTTGGTTCTGCCGAAATCAATGTTAGGCATGCCAAATTTCCAACTGATTTTTCAGAGCGTCGGCCACGCCGTTGGCTTTCCCACAGGTGATATTGAATCAAGCATATCGTAGTCCTTCAACAACTCGAGCCATCTTCTTTGTCTCAAGTTCAATTCTTACGAGTGAATAGATACTTCAAGCTCGATGATCTGTAAACCCGACAAGAAGCTCCATACAAGTAATGACGCCAAATCTTCAAAGCAAATACCACGGTACCTAGCTCCAAGTCATGGGTAGGATAGTTCTTCTCATGTGGCTTCAATTGACGAGATGCATATGCTATAACCTTACCTCCTTGCATTAATACACAACCCAAAACCCTTATGCGACGCATCAGTAAACATGAAACTCCTCATTACGATGGAAGTACCAAGATCTTGGTCTTTGTAACCAACCTCGCCTTTAGTTCCCGAAAAGTGACTCGATCTTCATCCATTTATACGGTGCTCCTTCCTAGTCAATTGTGTCAATGGAGTTGCAATCTCGAGAAATCTTTCACGAACTTCCCGTAGTAACCCGCCAAACCCGTAAAACTTGAACCTCGGACACATTGGTCGGCCTCGCCAATTTACCACGGCTTCTATTTTGCTCGGATCAACTGAAATACCTTCTTCATTTATTACATGACCCGAAATGAAATAGTAGAAAGCCAAAACTCACACTTGTTAAATTTAGCATACGCTTCCGGTCTCTCAATATTCAAGAAGAAATTCTCGATGGTTTTCATGTTCAACTTCACTCTTGGAATAAATCAATATATCATCGATGAAGACGACCACAAACTCATCTAAGTGGGGCTTGAAGACTCTGTTCATTAAATCCATAAATGCAAAGGGCATTGGTCAATCCGAAAGGCATCACTAAAAATTCAGAGTGGCCATATCTAGTCCGAAGGCGCCTTCTCAACATCCTCTGCCTTAACCTTAAGGCGATGGTAGCCCGACCTAAGGTCAATCTTGGAAAAGACTCGCTCCTTGTAATCGATCAAGTAAATCATCAATCCTAGGTAATGGGTACTTATTCTTAATGGTGACCTTATTGAGTTCTCTATAATCAATACAAAGGCGAAGTGTGCCATCCTTCTTC
Organism: Camellia lanceoleosa; assembly: GCA_025200525.1. Taxonomy (NCBI): domain Eukaryota; kingdom Viridiplantae; phylum Streptophyta; class Magnoliopsida; order Ericales; family Theaceae; genus Camellia; species Camellia lanceoleosa. The sequence goes on from CM045760.1 coordinate 61,214,439, forward strand.
TTAACAAATAACACAGTGCTCCCCATGGTGATGTGCTCGCCTAATAAATCCCTTGTCCAACAACTCTTGCAATTGTAGTTTCAATTCTCTAAGTTAATTCGGGGCCATTCTATATGGTGTTTTGGAGATCGGTGTTCCCGATATAACATCAACAAGAAACCCTATTTCTCTATCGACCAAGTGGCCAGGTAAATCATTAGGAAAGACGTCGGCGAACTCATTAACAACTGGGATGTCGGCTAAACTAACATTTCCATCCTGATCTTTCAATATACTACACAAATAACCCTTCTGACCTTTTTGGATCAACTTACGTGCCTTCATGGATGAGATTAAGTAAGGTGGGGAATTACTCCTTTACCTTGAAAAATAACTTCGGCTAGGTTTGGGGGTTTCAATGTGACACTCTTCGAAACACAATCAATGAGTGCGTGGTTTGCTACTAACCAATCCATTCCCAATATAACATCGAATTGATCTATATTCAAGGGCATTAAATCAACTAGCAGTTCAACATGCTCAATAACAACAACACATGCTCTATAAATGGATGCAACAATCATGGATCTCCTGCATTTGAGTAGACACGAGATAGCACATAATCAAGAGATTCTAATTTCCTATTAATCTTCTCGGCAAACTTAGTAGAAACAAACGAGCGTGAGTCTTAATCAACTAACACATAAGCATTTCGGGAGCAAATTAGAAGTATACCGACACCACCGCCAAAGATTACGAGTATCCCCGCACTAGTGCAAACACTCGCCTGTCTCATCCATCCTTTCCCAAAGATTATTCTTGTGAACCGTACCTGAGGTATTCTCACCCTTCTTGCTGGTTTCAGCCTTTGTCTTAGGACAATCTCTCACAAAATGACCCATTTCTCCACATTCATAGCAAGCTCCAGATGTCCGACGACAAACCCCAAAATGTTGCTTCCCACAATCTGAACATGTCGGCTTAGTATTACCTTCCTGCTTTGGATAACCAGCACTGCCCTTGTTCATCTTCTTATTGGTGTTCAACTGGGTTCGGCGAGTGTCATAGTTCTGCCTCTTTCGCTGATTCTCTCCCGAGTTCTGATACCTGTTCAAGTTAGTTTCGGCCAAAACGGCTTTGTTCAGCACTTCGGCATAGGTCGGCATATCGAGCAGGCTAACCCGGTCTTGAATCGGTCCGCGAAGCCCACTTTCAAACTTCCTAGCCTTCATGTATTCATCGTTGATCATGTGAGGTACAAACCTTACCAATTCAGTAAAAGCGCGATCATATTCTGCTACTGTTCGGCTGCCCTGTGTCAAGGTCTGAAATTCGGTAGCCTTGCGATTCCGAACGCTGAGGAAAATGCTTTTGTAAAATAGTTCCAAAACCTTGCCCAGTTAAACCAGGTTAGTTTCTCCGTCATCATCCACCATCTCCGTGCATCGCCGTCCGTGAATGCAATAAAGTCACCTTCAACATCGGTCTTGGGGAAAATCTCAAACAGCTTCTCCATTTCCAAAACCCATGCCTCGGCCTTCATTGGCTCAATACCTCCGAAAACCTTGGTGGTCTCATCTTCTTGAACTCCCCGATCAAAGCTATTGTGCCATCTCCATATAAGGTCAAGTTGTAGAGGAACTGTGGCGTTGGGGAGGTGGAGGAGGGACTACATTTCGCCATTCGCTGCTTCGGCTGGTCGATGTAGCACTAGCGTCTTCAGTCTTATTTGCCTTAACTCACGGGTCAATCCTTCCATTAATCTTTCCATTCTCCCAACTGTCTTGGTGATCTCGGGCAAGTGGAGGTCTACCTCTCCTCATGATACTATGAGTATACAAAGTGTGACTTTAAAGCAAGTAAACAAATAACTCCGCAGTAAGTAACAATTAAGCAAGTCAAGACAATGCACACCTTGTTCAAATAGCAAGCAATATGATGCAACCCTAGCATCTTTCTAAATGGAATCCTATGCTCTTTAGGACTCGAGTGTGTGAATCAACGTACTATGAGGAACTTGTGCTCGATACCACTGTCACGACCCCAACTCCGCCTAGTAGGTGGTGTCGAGATGGCCAAGAATCCGTAATTACCAAAGGCTTACAAAATTTCACACACATCGAGTAATCATAGGGGCTCACATATGCGGCGAATAAACTAAATACAAATGGTCCTTGAGAGTGCATAGATCAAATGTAAATGCATACATAATGAATCGCACCTCGGCGGATAACAAAACAAATACAAGTTACATCTCGATCAAAAGGCTTCTCACCGACATATACAAATACAAATGTTACGAGCAAAGAAGCATGATTTTCAAGAATGCCAAGTAACACATATGCCGAGGTAATCACAAAATGTACCGATGTAAGCAAGTCAAGTCGGCATAACAAAAATCCCAAAACAAAATTTGTACAAATACTTCTAGGCGTCCGCCGTCACGCTCATCACCTACATATATATAGAGAGGGGTGAGCTTGGAAACTCGATGAATGGTACTAGAAATAAAGGTTTGCATGAATAATAGCCGAGTCTTAAAACAAAGCATATCAAAACCATTCAAACAATAGCCGAGGTTCTGCCAAGCAAAGAATATCAAGGCATGCGAACAAGAGATGAACCGTATTCATCTGTCAAATCCTACCAGACAAAGCAATACAAAGATTAAACAAGTAGTAGAGGTTCCTTCCAAAACAAAACAAATCAAGTTGTATCGAATCAAGTGATGAACCGTATTCATCCAACAAGTCTTACAAGTCAAAACATTTGCCGAGATAGCACAAGTAGTAGCGAGGTAATCTTCAAGACAACACATATCAAGCTTATATGACTTAGGCCCGTAGCCCTTTTTCACAAGTTTGTGACTTAGGCCGTAGCCCTTTTTCACCAAGTGGTGCTACAAAAGTTTAAAGTCCTCTAGCACAAGGGACTTGTGTTACTTAGGCCCGTAGCCGCTTTAACATTTATCTTAGCAAGATAGGACCGTATCCTCTTAACAAGAAGTCTTGAAAGTTTAGAGTCCTCCAAGACAAGGACTTTCCAAAGAAAGGACCGTATCCTTTTAACAAGAAGTATCTTGCGAAAGTTTAGAGTCCTCCGACAAGGGACTTTCCAAAGAAAGGACCGTATCCTTTTAACAAGATGGTATCTGCGAAAGTTTAGAGTCCTCCGGTACAAGGGACTTTCCAAAGATAGAAACAACGCTCAACCCATTACAAGGACATCATCAAGGCGAAGTTCATACTTACCTTTTCCTCTAGTCTTTGCTAAAGTTTAGAGTCCTCCAAAGACAGGGACTTTCAAGAATACCATCAAAACAAGCTCATATACAAAACATCAAAATAGGCTAATCATTCATGCTTAGCAATTACTTTTACCAAAGCGAAACAAGCAAGATTTATCAAAAGCTTTATAACATAGCTTTATTAAAAGCACCACTCACCTCGGTCTTCGTGTAGGCTCAAGCAAAGATCAAAGTCCTACAATCACATAGCAAACCATACTCTCAAAAGCGAGCTTCACATACATGCAAGGAATCAAAACATTATTTCCCATCACAGAAGTGCACTGGTACCATCCGAGGTCTAGCCGAGGTCCTACACCTCCCCGCCGAGGTGTGGACTCGAAAAGCCAAAACAAGGCAAAGTTAGGAAAACCCGAGTTTCCTTTCAAAGGACACGAAGAACAAGATCATGCATCTTTGAAATCCAACTCACACATCGAAATCTGGGGTTTTCAAGCTAAGAGTTCAAAAACGTGGACTAGGGTACTCATTAGAAAATTATGCAAGAACAAACACAAAACATCACAAACCTCGGCGATACACACTTCGCCCAAGGTAACATCTCGGCAAACATGCCGGGGTGAAGATGGAGGTCGGCTAAGGTTCCAAAACTGCTCAAAACGCAAAGGCTCAAAGGCAAACTATGCTGAGTTGACCTCGGCTACACTCCAAACAAAACACGAATTCCAACAACTTACAATAAGACAAAGCAAAACAAGGCAAGTATCAAGATTTCAAACTTGACAATTCAAGATCATACAAAATACATGCAAGCAAGACTGATTCAAAGTGAGGGTTGTTACACAGGTATTGAAAGATGCAATGCATCGAGAGAGATTCGAAGGGTACAAAATACTCCTATTACTGCTAATCGCAAACATAAAACTAATCCCTAGACCTCATGATTTTTTATTTTTTATTTTTAAACAAAAGAAACAAAACAAGACCAAAATAATAAACAAAAAATTAAGACGGACTTAACTAAAAAAACTAAAAAACTTGAATCTCCAATGTCAAAACCATATAGATACTAACAGGCACCCATAAGCACACTCTCAACTCCCAAGGCATAGCCCCACTACTCCCAAGGCACAACTCTGTGTCTCTCACGCCTGACCCCTCTGTCGGACTTCACCCACCTACGTCGTACTTCACCCACTACCGACTCACCCAAGGTGGAAACACACCCTCCGCTGGACTTCAATGTTGGTCCTCCTTTCATTGGCCTTTGTCATAACATATAAGAGTTTTAATAACTATTTATTTTTTATGCAAAAGAGTAAAAAATTTGTGATAAAAATATTTGGAAACCAATTTTATTAGTCATGTGAGTCGTCACGAAAAACTATCCCAAAAAGTCAAAAAATGCATTTTTCAATAAAATTTTGAGAATGTCACTGATGCATAAGGTCAACAATTTTATGTCAAAAGTACATTTTTTTAGACAAAAATTTGATTCTAAAAAAAAATTACTAAATATTCAATCGTCGCTAAAAATACAATAATGATACTTAATAAACATAAAACAACGACATTTTTAACAACTAATATATTTCATTCCTATATTTTGGTTTCTAAAATTTAATTGTTGTAGTGGTTTTGAAAAAGTTGAAGTGGCTGAGTAGGGTTTCAAATATGGGTATTCAAAATATATGAAACTGGAGTGTTTAAAATATGAAGAATTTACTTATTAACAAATATAATATTTATATATACAAAGAAAAACATAATCATGATATTCAATTTAATACACTAAACTACTACTGTCATCCCCTCTAGTTGGGAAGGGCTGGCTGAAGCTCGGGAGGGGTTCGTCGAAGCTGGAGTTAAAGTTTGTCTTTTTTAATAATTTAATTTAGAGTAAATTATAAACATACCTTTAAGATTTATTTAAATTACAAATTATTCTCTGTAATTTTAGAAATTATATTATTCCTCCTAAGGTTGCTAATTTCATAACAAATAGATCTTTTTATTAATAAATCATCAAATTAATTAACAGTTTTTAATAATGTTAAAATTTTATTTCAATTAATAATTTAGATAATTTTATTATTGTATAGGTGAACAGTTAAAAATTTTATTTTTTTAATTAATTCTGTTAAATAAAAAATTCTGACAAGGAGATATTTGTAATTTTCCAAACCACAAGAGGCAATTTGTATTTTAAGCAAGTCTCAGGAGATGTATTTGTAATTTACCCTTTAATTTAAGAGTAAAATGGTATTATTATTATTATTATTATTATTATTATTATTAAAAATAAATAAATAAATAAAAGTTGCAGCAATGTTTTTAGGGTGTAAGTTCACCGTTAACACGTGATGTTTATTTTATCTTTTTGTAACTATTTTAACGAAAAAACCTTTGGCTTTTTTACGCCAAACGAGCTCAAAAAACGGTTGAGAGATTCCTGAAAAGGCTCATTAGTTTATCCACAATAAGATGTTATATCATATGTTAATTTTTTAAGGAAAAATATTAACCGGTGATATTGTCAAAAAAGTTGTTACAGATTAATAAATTTTTTTATGTTTTTAATTATTAATTCTTTTATCGTTTACCATTTATTTGTGATTTTTTTTTTACAAACTTATACTAATTAGGTCGATTTGATAATCGTAGTGAGGTTTAGTACAAGTCTCGCTTCATTAATTCAAATAATTTATTTTAAAGAGTCATTCATATATATCATCTATATAAGAAATTAGGTCGATCTACTAACCGTAATTTATTCCAGTTATCAAGTTTGTCACTAAATTGAATAGTCTATTTTTAAAAACACATATACTATCTATTTTTTTAGAGACAAACACGATAAATGAAACATGAAACCAACCATCATTGAATGGACTTATTTTTTTATGTGGATGATATATACACAAATGACTCTAATATGTACACAAGTGACTCTAATATATACACAAATGACTCTATAAACAAACATTTTAAATTATCGAAACAAAATCCATAATGAGCCTCATTGGCCCAAACAAGGCCAGCTAGATCTTTTTTTTAAACTATTGATAGAAGAATATTTACAAGTAATTAAGAAATATTACATCTTTAAACATACTAGTAGCCTAATAGCTTACATAGTTAGAAAGTCAACAAAGCCTACTAACCAACATGTTAATCCCAAACCCGCCCAACAATGGAAGAGAAAATTATCAAAACGGGATCCATAATGAGTCTCATTGGCCCAAACAAGACAAGCTAAACCTTTTTTTATTTGTTATTTTTGTTATTTTTTTTTTAACAATCGATGGAAGAATATTTACAAGTAATTAAGAAATATTACATCTTTAAACAAACCACTAGCCTAGTTGCTCACATAGGTAGAAAGTCAATAAAGCCTACTAACCCACATAATAAGGTGTGGTTTGTGATATGGGTTGGGTTGACTTTTTGGCTAAATTATCCACAAAAAAGCAAAATAGGCTAAAAAATTAATAAGATAAAATGTTACATCCAAACTATAATTATTTCACTTTTTCTCTTACAAAAGTAAAAAAAAGCAAAAAAGACAACCCAAATGAACATTTTAGCCTGGGCTAAAATAGCCAAAAAACTAACCCAACTTCCCAAACGAAGCCTAAGCCCAAACCTGCCCAACAACCCCCATAATGGGGGAGAAATAATCACCATCATAAGGGTATCAAACTCCTCTCCGTATGAGTCCGAGAGCTCATACCACAAAGGGTGTTACACAATCACTAAACTAAATGTCCTGGTTAAGCTAGACCTATCACTTTATACATATATATATATATAATTTCATTTTATCGCTTTAATGGATGGCTTATTTAAAAAAAAAACACTTATCTATTTTTTATAGACAAACATAATAAAATAAAAAAATTATGGTTATGGAATCAACATAATTTTTTTTAATAGGAGATATACATAGAGGGCCTTACAAAAAATAAAATAAAAAAAAATTTAAATTATTGCAATGAGACTCTTAATGGGCTTCACAGTCCCAAACAATCCCCACCATTCAATCTAAATTGTGAATTGGAGAAAAGCCCGGACCCTATATATAATCAAGAAACAAAAACGATATGACCCAGATTTCTTTTCCTAGATTTTGCGTGATGTAGATTGAATTAGTATAGGTTCAAGTGTGAAATGAATTTGAGGCATATATTGATCTCTTTTGATAAAATTCGAGATAATTTTTTTAAAAATTATAGCATTATTAAATCAAAAATTGGATAGAGAATACAAAAATATTTAAAGGCTATGAGACCCATGATGCATGAACAATGATCTCCATATTTAAAAAAAAAAAAATTACAAATTAAAATGAAAATTAAGTGTGATTACCCAAAAAAGGATAATATTGATAAATAAAATAAAATAAAAAATGGTTACTTGGTAAAGATGAGCATCAACCCAACTATAAGGAAAGGATCAGTGGATCAGTGTGGATGGGGAAGACTACCTTTTTTCTTTTTTCGGTTTTGTTCTTTGTCTTAGTCTTGTTCTTTGCTTATATAAAATTATTTCTTTATTTATAGAATCCTTTTTTTATTCATAAAAAAAATAATGTTGGTTTATTTGTAGAGTTCTTTTTTCTATAAAACAAAAGGACCAATAGTTATGCATGAATGCTAAATTCTTCTTCCCTAATACGAAAGAAATTCATACTTCATTTTTTAGTCACATTCTAGGCCCACAATGATATACAATATAAACCGTTCTTCTCGTAATTTTAATGATTTAGATGAGTTGCATAAAAAAATCATTTCATCAGATATCACTAGATATATGAATAAATTATATATATTTTTTTAAATGGATGATAACTGTGAGTTTAAAGTTAAACCTTTTATTTTATAAAAAAAAAAATAGTGATTTGTTCATGTATTCATCGATATCTGATGAAACTAGTTTTTTGCACAGATTGTCATCACTATGAAATTTATGAGATAAGTGGTTTAGATTATCATTGTAAGTCTAGAATGGGGCTAAAAAAATAAAGTATCGAGAATTATAGAGGATAAGAGTACGGAGAAGCCATTCTCAAAAGGGAAATGTCTTCAATATTCTCTTTCTAGATAAAACTCTATGATATTACACACACTCCATCTCTTCTTTGTTTAAATCAAGCATGCCACTTAAAATTAAAGATTTTAAATTCTAAGTGTCGAATATGAGAAATTTAACACACACACACAAAAAAAAAAAAAAAAAAACAAGAGAGAGAGAGAGAGAGAGAGAGAGAGAGAGAGAGAAGTGATTTGCAAAAATAAAATTCATACAAAAAAACATATTTAGAATGACGTGTTAATGACATTTGTAAAATTACGAAGACAACAACAAATTTTTTTATGGAAAATGAAATAACCACAATATATCAACTCATTCTCTATACAAATTTTGTACAAACTTTTTGTTTACTTATAACTACTCTTTCAAAAAATAATGATAAATTGTTCATATTTAAGGTTTTTTTTGGACATAAAAAAAATAATAAGGTATTTCTGGCTCCAATTACTAGTAGGATTATTTTTGTCTTTGAATTTTTTCTTAAGAGACAACTTTATTTTATTTTTATTAACTTTTTAGGTTAGTTGAGCATAAATAATATTTGGGGAAATTATCAGAAAGTCCTATTTACCAATCTATTATTCCATCTGGTCCCACATTCATTCTCTTGGATTGACAAGTCCTGGTTGGTATGTTTTGTGGACAACCAGGTCCCTCTTTAAATTTATGTGATGTGTGTGTGGACGGGTTTGACCCTCTTTTGTTTTTTCTTTATAGATGTATATTGGGATTGAATGCAGATTTTGTGGGATACGTTTCTGATCCACGTTTGGTAATTCGGATCCATGTTTTTGGGTTATGGAGTCACACAACACTGCGTGGACCAACAAATGTGAACCCAACAAATCAACAATTTCTGTGAACCATAAGTACATCGGACGGTGAAGTGGCCATTGAGATGATATAAGATCCAAAGCAATCCGATGGAAGCTCCGCTAAGACCCCAAATGTATCCAAGACATCGGCGATTTCTTCGGTTTTCGGAAGATCTAGACCGAAGAGTGGGCGCTTCCCGCTGAGTTCAAACAAAAGCCATTCTTGCCGGCGTTCTTCAGACCATTCTCGATAAGAACCGATTTCCAAATGCTTGGTGATAGCATCCATCACATCAGTGTGCCGGTCCGAGATAGGAACCAGAACTCAGTTACTCTATAGGAGGGCAGGAGATTGAGAGCTAGGACGAGAATCGGTGGGATTGGCTGAAATCGACCCATTATTCAACCTTCTATCAAAGGAAAAGAGATTGTAGGTTAGCCCAGTCTGTGTGTCTCTTCCTCCTCTGTGGTACTTGAGCCTCCAAGGAAGAAAAGAATATGTGAAATGAGTTCTGGACTTGTGCTAGTGTATGATACGAAAGTGATGGAAGGTGTGGATGAATTAGCCGGGCCACCGTAGTGTAGATCAATTGTGAAGGTTATTCATGGATCTAGAGGGGTTTTAGATTCAGTGTGTATGTTGTAGAATGTGGGATATTTTCGGTGTAGAAAGTTCGGCTGCTTGAAGCAGCAACAACGACGAAAGTTAAAATTTGGCGCCGAAGAAATCTCAGGAAAAGAGTTATGTGTCATAAGGAATCGAGTGAAAGGAGTGTTCAAGGGAGGAGAAGTAGTGGCTGATAGATTCAGGGGGAGAGATGTTCAAACAATCGGAAGGGGCATCTTTTTGCAGATCAGATGGGAACAATAGTGGAACAAGAAGTATCTGAATCGAGATACGAATTTGCGTGAACCCAACCAATGGTAAGGTTCACGTCGAAACGTCACAAATGGCAATTGGAAAATAAAGGGTCAAACTGTGGGAAAGCCGAAACGTGACACAACCCACGTCAGAAAAAAAAAAAAAAAAAAAAAGTGTCAAATTATTTGTGTTCACGTCATAACCCACGTCACAAAAAAAAAAAAAAAAAAAAAAAAAAAAAAACAAAAACAAAAACAAAACAAAACAAAAACAAAAAAAAAAAGTGTCAAATTACTTATGTTCACGTCACAACCCACGTCTCATGTTTTGAGTGTTACACATTTACTAAATTAAAAAAAGTATTAGTGTGCTTTTTCGATTAGCGTGACATGCAAACACCCATTCACCTTATTCCATACAAACCCACACCAAATGTCAATTAATAATACTAGCAGTGGCAAAACTATCAACAAACAAATTAAGGGACCACCCAGCCACTAAGAAAGCATTCACGACCTTATGGATTACAAGTCCACAATATGGGATTTACTGGTCAATTCCCCTAAATATTTTTAGAAAGTCCACTCAAGATAGAATAAGTCTACTTTTTTTTAGTTTTTTGATAGAATTGACTTGTTTTTTATTGTAAACTTTTTTATTTTATATTTTTCCCATTTTTTTAAATTCATCTAAAAATAATAAATTGATTTAGAGTTGAAAAAAATTTGTTTTATATATAAAATAAATTATTAATTAAACTTTGTAAGGTGCTTTGAGCTCGATTATATTTGTCTTTCTTTAATAAACCACGGTCTTAATCTTTTCCTTGTGTTACTAATTGGTTTGGTATTGGTTTTCTTCATTGCTATTTCTTTAGAAAAGCTTTCAAATTTATGAACTCAATATGAGACGGGCAATGACTTATTAAGAAATATGATTTGGTGGATAAAATGCTCCTTATTAGTGTGATGTAATTGGTTCGAGTTTTATTGTTGCCAATGTCATTTTTCTTCCACCATTTCAGATATATATATATATATATATGAGAGGGCAATTTATAGATAAATTTGGCCGAGCAGGGTAATGGGCCGTTCTATAGGCCACAGTAAGAATGACCAAGTAAAAGTGCCTTGTTGTTAGCTCTGTCCAAAAGAGCCTTGTAGTTAGCTCGGTCCCAAAGAGCCTTGTAGTCAGCTCAGTCACCACGGTCAGAGTAGTGGCAATTACCTTGGTCATATCCTTCTGAGTCGAGGTATTTTTGAGCTTTCCTGAGGACCTTGCTCTTGATTAGTTCAGTCCAAGCTTGATATGGTTAGCTCAGTTTCAACAGAGGAAACTGAGGTACAAGCTGTGAAGGAGAACCGAGCTAGTCAGAACTCGGTCATTATCGCCAGTTTAGCATGGCCATGTTAGCTCTGTCGTTTTGCCATACTACCGAGATAAAACCATCTCACTTGGTTTAAGCAGTGAGGAGGGTGTTGAAGGATAAGCATTATCTCTCAGGAGTGTGATTCCTAGGAGGACTCTATATGGAGGAATAAGAATCCTATTAGGATTGTGCCACGCGGAACCTATAAAAGCTCACAATATCACCTATGGAGAGGTAACACAACTTTGATTCCTGAATCCATAGTGCTTTTGTCTATTTGTTTGTTTTGCTAACTTAGGCATCGAAGAGGTATCCGACACACACCCGCCGGCTAGCTCACGTTTGTGTTTTCAAGAAGTAAAGCGATGACGTACGGAGGAGCGCGGACTTGATCAAAAGAATTATACGAGACCATTATTTCGTGCTCGTACAATTGGCATCGTCTGTGGGAAAAATAGACAGAATAAAACCTCTTGATCAAGTTTTTCTTGCTAATTGAAAGCAATGGCGCACAACGAAGATATGCTGCAATCTGCTATCGACGGACAAACCCCAGAGGGGGGTGGCAGGCTTGAAGGCTTGCCTTCTATTCCTCCCATGGCGGATTTAGAGCCCCAGCGACAGAACCCCCGGAGGGATGCAAGGGGGAGGCGGACTAACAGCCCTCGTCGCTCTCGCTCTCAAAGTCCTGAAAGACAAAGACGAAGGATCGATCCTCAAGTTTTGGAGGATCGCGTGAAAGAGCAAGACGGATTAATAAAATGGATGGCGGCAGACATGGAGATGATGAAGTGCCAGATGAAAGGAAAAGGAGTGGCGATAGGAGAGAGGTGCAAAGGTAACACACCCCCTTGCCACTCGGAAGATCGTGGTAGGCATACCACACCATCGCAAGCGGAGAACAGAAGCCTACGAACAGGTGACACTCAATCAAGGGCTTCCAAGACTCGTTACTCCAGGTCTGAGAGGACGAGAACGTTAAGGTCTTATATTGAAGGAAGCACCTATCGGCCTTCGCATACGCACCAGACGTCATCCAGGCAGTCGGAGTTGCCTAGATCGTCCGACTTACGCACAGTGCTTGAAGAAAGGGCACGATGGAAGGAAGATGCCAGGGCACGCGACCCGCACAGAATCTCAGCCCTTCAGCGGTTGGCTCCTCGGATGCACGGAAGCGTCGAGGTAGGAATGCCAATACCGCGCCCATCTTACGAACCAGCAGATAAGGTATTAGCCAGACTACAAACCTCGCCGATCGTCCCAGCAATTGAGAACGCGCATTTACCTTCAGGCTTCCTTCAGCCCAAATTCACCACGTATGAGGGGAAGATGGACCCCTACATGCACCTAAGCCACTTTCGCCAGGTTATAGCGGTATACCGGAGAAACGAAGCTTTAATGTGCATCTTATTCCCATCGAGCCTTGGCGACCTAGGTTTAACCTGGTTCGAAAGGCTACCAGAAGGCGGCATCGCCTCTTGGGCGCAACTAGCAGAGGCGTTCGTAACAAGGTTTAGAACGAACACCAAGACCCCAGTGGAGATCGATCAGCTACTCTCCATTGACATGGGTGATAAGGAGTCGTTAAGGTCCTACAACTGCCGTTATTGGGAAACCTTCAACCAGATAGGAGATTGTCCCACAAATCTCGCTATCGCCCAATACAAAAGAGGCCTTCCAGTTGGAAACAGGCTAAAGGACTCAATTACTATGACGCCACCCCTCACGATGGAGGCCCTAATGGAGAGAGTGCACCAGCACATTCGGGTGGAAGAGGATGGTGCCCGTGTCAAAGCAAAGTCTGGCACGACCGTAGTACCAGATAAAAAGACTTCGGCCAAAGTCAACGCGGTAAACCGTCCAAGCAGGAATAGACGAGGCAGACGGGACAACGGAAAGGACCAGGATAAAAGATGGTTGAGAGTCTGCACTGCCATTACCATGGTATTCAAGAAACCGATCTATAGGATTCTCAGTGAGATACGTGATGAACCTTTTGTCCGATGGCCAGCTAAGTTGGGAGACGCACAAAAGGACTATGACGAAAGATCCCGGTGCACCTTCCATAAGGAAAAGGGGCATCGCACTGAAAATTGCATGCCACTGAGACAACATTTGGAGGAGTTAGTGGCAGCTGGGCACCTGGACCAGTACATAGAAGGAGGGACACAGACAGCCCCTCAAAACCACCACGCTCCCAACAGGATGCCAATCGATGCGTCACTTCAAGGTGTGATCAACGTAATACATGGAGTATTCGAACCTGAGCGGATATGTGAGCTCAGAGGAATGATCAAAAAGGCTGAGCACTTAAGGGAGGTATTAATTGCACAACCTGTCGTCAAAAAGGGGAGAGCAGAGGCCACGAATGTCATATCCTTTTCAGACAAAGGCTTGGCAAGGATATATTGCCCTCACAATGATGCTCTAGTCGTCACTCTATGCATTAAGAATTTTGATGTCAAACGGATTTTGATTGACCAAGGGAGCTCTTGTGAGATAATGTATTACGAAACCTTCAAACAATTGAAATTGGAGGACAAAGACTTGGCACCTGCCGTATCTCTCTTGATCGGATTCAATTCAATGCCAGAGTGGCCAGTGGCCAAGATAATCCTCCCAGTCAGAGTAGGAAGCATGACAAAACAGGTGAAATTCTGGGTATTGAAAGTCCCTTCCACCTACAACATAATCTTGGAGAGGACATGGTTGCACGCTATGCGATTGGTAGCGTCAACCTACCATCAAGTATTACGGTTCCCTAACGAAGCCGGAGTAATTGAAGAGGTCTTTGGAGACCAAATTATGTCCAAACAGTGCTTTGTCACAGTAAATAGCAGCCGCGCTGCCAAAGAATATGTACAGATGGTGGAAGAACATGAGAGCAATGAACTGTTTGCGGATGTTGGCAGGACCGCTGAACAGAAGGAAGTGGAAGACTTGGTACAGGTAAGAATAGATAAAAAGGATCCAGAAAAGTTCTTTCTGCTTGGCTCGTCATTGTCCAGCATTGAGAGGATATAGGTCATGGAATTCTTGACCTCTAACATCGAGGTGTTTGCCTGGACGCCATATGACATGCCTCGTATTGATCCAAACTTCATCTGTCACCAATTGAATGTCCACCCAACTGCTAGACCAGTCATACAGTGCACTCGCAGGTCGGCACTCCACCACGCCGAGATAGTGGCTGAAGAAGTGGGAAACCTACTAGAGGCAGGAGCTATTAGAGAAGTCCACTATCCCAAGTGGATATCCAATATAGTCGTGGTGCCAAAGAAGAATGGAAAATGGCGTGTTTGCATGGACTACAAAACAGTTAACAAGGCATGCCCAAAAGATAGCTTTTCTTTGCCTAGGATAGACTAACTAGTAGACTCAACGGCAGGGCACAATCGACTTAGCTTTCTTGCGTATAGGGGTTACCATCAGATCTCTATGTATGAACCAGACCAGGAGGTCACATCTTTTACAACGCCTAGAGGGTTGTATTGTTATAAGGTCATGCCCTTTGGCCTGAAGAACGCAGGGGCAACATTCCAACAGATGGTCATCAAGATGTTTGAACCATTTTTAGGCAGAACAATGGAGGCTTACATCGATGACATGGTGGTCAAGAGCAAGGATGAGAAGGACCACCTCGAGGACCTAGGTGAAATGTTCCAGATCCTGAAGAAGAACAAGTTGCGCCTCAACGCTTCTAAGTGTGCGTTCGGCGTTGGATCAGGCAAATTCCTAGGTTTCTTGGTGACCAGCCGAGGTATTGAGGCAGACCCCTCTCAGATCAAGGCAATCCAGGATCTAGAGAGGCCTAACACAGTAAAAGAAGTACAGTATCTCACCAGCCTAGCAGCTGCACTCAATCGGTTTATAAGTCGGTCGTCGGACAGATGTCGATCATTTTTTCAAGCATTAAAAGCCAAGTTTGAGTGGGACGAAGAATGTGACCGCGCTCTTGAAAGCTTAAAAGAATACATGTCTTCTCCACCACTACTAGTAATCCCAGTACTTGGAGAAGAGCTCTTTTTGTACCTGGCAGTTTCACAGCACACAGTAAGCGCAGTGTTGGTCCGAGCGGAAGGAATCAAACACTTGCCCATCTTTTATGTCAGCAAGACATTGTTGGGCACCGAAACCAGGTACTTACCACTGGAAAACTAGCCTTAGCCTTAATGATGACATTAAGGAAGTTGTCACATTACTTCCACGTCCACACCATAATCGTCCTCACGGCTTTTCCCTTAAAGGCTTTATTTGAGAGGGCGAACTTTTCTGGGCGAATCTTGAAGTGGGCAGTGGAGTTGGGGCAGTTTAATATCAAGTTTCAGCCCAGAACGGTAATAAAAGCCCAAGCTTTGGCTGATTTTGTGGTAGAATTCACACCAGGAAGTCATCACATTTGCCTAGTCGACCCGACTGGCACAACCGAAATGGGGATGGAAAGCGTCGCAGAGAGTGCGCAACCCCTGATAGAGGATTCCCAGCTACCTCACAAAACAGACTGGAGTGAAGTAAGGGAAGAAGAAACAAACCATACTACACCAAAAAAAAGACTCATCAACAAGTAAAGACTTGGTACAATCAGATAATGAGGGGCAGATAGCAAGCATGGACTTTGAAGAGAACACCATCACCACTCCTGACCCCAAGGCATCATCTAACCCTTCCACCTGCTGGAAGCTGTTCGTTGGGGAGATGTGGAAGCTCTTTGTGGATGGAGCGTCTAACAGACACGGTGCAGGACTGGGCATAGTCCTCATCTCACCAGATGGCCTAGTAGCAGAACAGGCTATCAACCTCGGCTTCCCAGCATCAAATAATAAAGCAGAGTATGAAGCACTTTTGGCAGGCCTAAAATCAGCACTCTACATGAAAACCACCAAGCTAATGGTTTACAGTGATTCACAGCTGGTGGTAAACCAAATTTCAGGCGACTACGAAGTAAAGGATGACAGAATGGCTAAGTACCAAGAGTTAGTCAGAAAAGAGATCATGAAATTTGAAATAGTACGGATAGAGTAGATCGGCAGGGAAGAAAACAGTAGAGCGGACGAATTAGCAGGATTTGCATCAATGACAGATACATCCATCCTCATCCGTTACTGATTAACTATCTACCAAGACCAAGTATCGAAGAACCCGAAGTAGTTGAGGTATGTTGCGCCAAACTAGGCCCTTCGTGGATGGATCCCATTATGGCATTCTTGAAAGACGGCATCTTACCTGAAGAAAAGAAAGAAGCCAACAAAATAAGAGCAAAGTCGTAGCGATTTTGGCTCTTCCCATCGATGGCCTTGTACAAAAAATCCTTCACTGGACCTTATCTGAAGTGTGTCCATCCTAGCAAGGTTGAGGCATTCTTGTTCGAGATACACAAAGGCATATGCAGAAGCCACTAAGGAGGAAGATCATTGGCCTACAGAGCAATTTCACAAGGATATTGGTGGCCTTACATGCAAGGAGATTCAGAGAAGTATGTCAGGAAGTGCGAAAAATGCCAGAAATTCGCACACCAAATTCATCAACCAGCCAGAGAGCTTTTACCATTAACTAGCCCATGGCCTTTCGCAATGTGGGGCTTGGACATAGTAGGGCCACTTCCAACGGCACCCGGCAATAGGAAGTTCTTTCTAGCAGCAACAGACTACTTCACAAAGTGGGTGGAGGCAGAAGCACTAGCCTCAATAAAGGAGAAAGATGTGAATAAGTTCGTCTGGCAGAATATCATCACTCGGTTCGGCATACCAAAAGCTCTAATATCTGACAATGGCACCCAGTTTGACGGCAAAATTTTTAGAAGCTTTTGTGAAGAGTACAAGATAGAATTTTACAACTCTACACCGGCATACCCTCAAGCAAACGGCCAGGTGGAAGCATCAAATAAAGTCGTCTTGGATGGATTGAAGAAAAGGTTAGAGAAAGCAAAAGGAAAGTGGGCTGAGGAGCTTCCTCATGTTCTATGGGCTTACCGTACTACACCTCAGCAATCAACTGAAGAAACACCATTTTTCTTAGCTTATGGCATGGAGGCAGTAATCCCGCTGGAAGTCGGCCTCCCCACAATTAGAAGTGAAAATTTTGACCCAGACTTAAATGGAAAAACCAACTTAGAGGTTGGCTGGAATAACCAACACCCCTCCTAAGCCTAGGATAAGGATCCAGGCTGTAGGATGTTCGGTCGGAATAACCAAACATTTTACTCTAGGTTGGCAGGAAAAACCAACTTAGAGGTTGGCTGGAATAACCAACACCCCTCCTAAGCCTAGGATAAGGATTCAGGCTGCAGGATGTTTGGTCGGAATAACCAAACACTTTACTTTAGGTTGGCAGGAAAAACCAACTTAGAGGTTGGCCGGAATAACCAACACCCCTCCTAAGCCCAGGATAAGGATCCAGGCTGTAGGACGTTTGGTCGGAATAACCAAACACTTTACTCTAGGTTGGTAGCAAAAACCGACTAAGAAGTTGGCTGAAAAAACCAACTTTGAGTGCTCTTCAGCCGAGATAAGAATCTAGGCTAAAAAGAAGTTGGCTGAAAAAACCAACTTTGAGTGCTCTTCAGCCGAGATAAGAATCTAGGCTAAAGAGAGGTTGGCTAGAATAATCAACACTTAGTGCTCTTCAGCCGAGATAAGAATCAAGGCTGAAGAGAGGTTGGCTGGAATACAACTTATTGTGATCTTCAGTCAAGGTAAAGACCCAGGCTGAAGAGGTTGGCAGGAATGGCCAGTTAGATTGCAAAGCTAAGACCGGGATAAAGTATCTCGGCAGAAGAATATTATACTTTATTCAGATTAAAGTGAGAATAAATGCAAGTGTGAAGGTAAACCGAAACAACAGATCAATAAATTAAAGGTTTTCATTCAAAGTTCAAAAAAAGTTACACAAGAGGGGCTGCAGCCCGGTTTCAAGTTCGTTCCAAAAATAAAAAAGAAGTAAAAACAAGATTAAGCAAAGAAGTCATCAAGATCCGCGTCCAGTTCAACTCGGAGCCCGGTTTCAGTTGGTAGCTCGGTTGTCAAGTCTTCCACCAATGGCTCCACTCGAGCTAACTGGACAGCAGGATCATTGACAACAGCCGGGGTATTTTGGGGCTCGGCTTCTTCTTCTTCATCTTCTTCTTTTTCCCTTTCTTGAAGAAATTGTTGTTGAATAGCTGTGGCGTACTCCACCATGTAGCTCGGTATGTAATGTGGGGGAGGGTTTTGAAAGACCTCGGTCTCTGGTCCCTGACCGAGCTGAGCCACCGCAGCCTTCCATCCACACTTGAAAAAGATATCTTTGGCAGCTTCACATTGTTTGATATAGGTGGCTTCGCCCTCCTTATAGCCACGGTCTTCCGCGTCTTTCACCTGCTTCTTGAGCTCGGCAATTTCAGAGTTTTTCTTGCCATTAAGCTTGGCTAGCTCGCACAAATATTTGTCTTTCATCACAGCCAGAGCCTTCAGCTTATCAGCATCGGCCGAAGTAACTAGGCCGGTGAGCCGGGCTGCTTCGGACTGTAGCTCAGTCATCTTTTGCTTGGATTCTTTTAGTTCGGCCGTTTTAGCTTCGGCCTTTGCCATGGCCTGTCTTGTGGTCTTTCGAAGTTCCAATACGCGTTTGTGCGCGACATGGTTCTTCTGTAAGTCCTGCAAGAAAAGAGAAAAAACTTGAGATAGACCGAGGTAAAAAATGTGGAAATTTGGAGAAGGTAAAAGAGAATTTACCAGGTGTGGATGCGCCCTGCGTGAGGGCCTCACCCCACAATTCGGACTCGATTATCACGGTTCTTAATCTGAACCAAAGAGTCCAAATCCGGCAAATCGTTTTGAGAAAACAGATTTTTAGAAAAGAAGTGCCAAACATGGACTACTTTGCTAGATACAGAGTCGCCACCTAAATATTTTTTAATGGGGAAATTTAGGAAACCCTGACTCGTTTGGCAAAGGCCACGTGTCCGTCATCACCAAAGTTGTCTCGGCTTGGGAACTTAGGTACGATTGGGGAAGGTCAGCTATGAGCACCCCCGCTTGCCCAATCCGAAGATCGGCCTCTACTAACCATGATATCTCATTTTTGAAAGCACATGCGTTCTTATTCCGATTAATTAGCTAGAACTACTATGTGATGCGCGCAGCAAAACAAGTATAGACTAGATCGTCTAATTTGAAACAAAGCATTGCATATCCATTTATTTGAAAATGGTTTGAGATTTGCTACTCGCAAGTAGGCTAAAATACGGATTTCAATGAGTTATTCCAATTCAAACAATCCAACCTTCACCCACAGTCATTCAAGCAATTAATCAAATAAGCATTTAGCTACATGGTAAGCATGCTGTCATCTTAACATTCACACTCATGCGAGATGCTAAAACATAAAACACTTACAGCGTACTCCAAGCCAAAACAATAAACATGTTAGTAATCAGGCATGATCCTAGTCCATGTTAAGTGGCTAATGCAACACATACAGAATGTCACTAGAATAGGCTCGGTTAATCCTAGGATGACATATGGGATGCAACAAGTAGCACGTATTCAAATCAGATTTGGAATACTATGCTGTTAGTATGATGTGCCGAGCCCGGTGCATGCAATACTAATGAATGATGCACACATGCATAGCATAAGGATGCTAAAGTAAACATGTCTTAATACTAACCATCAAAGCAGGTAAGTAAAAGGGAGAAAGAAGTGGGGGTTGGAAGACATGCACACACTCACCCAAACTTATTACAAATTAGCCCTCACTCGGAGAGACCAAAAGAACAATACAATTTAACTAACTATCTAGCTAATTAAAATATTACAGACTAATTAAACTAGTTAAGAAAATTAACCAATCTAATTAAACAGTAAACAGCCTCGGGAAGAGGGCTCAAAGCCACTCGGAAAGCCACTACCATGCACAAGTTGCCTCTGCTTTGACTGTTATCCTCCTCTGAAGACTGTACAAGTCCCAAGGTTGCTTCTCTGAGTGCTGTGGAACACCACCGGCTAAGGGAAATGGTCACTGGCCATGGGGAATGCTCACAGGCCACTGATTGAGCCATCGGCCACCAATTGTTGGTCGGTCGGCACTGTATGTAGCCGACCGGCCAAAACTTCTTGTAGAATCTGTTTTTGACAGCAGTAGAGGGCAAAACATAGCATGGCAATGCATTTCAAGCAAATGTGTGTACCACCACATCCCTTATCATGTTTATGACTCAAAGGGATATGGTTCTCGATTCTCGGACCACCAATCGCGCATTTCAATGCGTGATGGCCCAAGGAAACCAAGTGTACATTTTGATTTCAAATGGAATGTAATGCACATAATCAAACAAAGGGGCTTTCAACCTCTATCATGGCTTGATCAAGAGGTGAAAGATGCATGTAATGCAATGCATCCTAGGCATGTGAACTAGTATGCAACATGGACATGCAATGTGTATTTAGGCATGCAACCTAAACAAATAATCATGCAAGGCAAACAAGCATGCAACCACTATGCTAGTGACAAGCATACAAGATGCAATGTGGGCATGCAAGTATGCAAGCAAACATACAAGGCATATAACAATCATGTTAATGACAAGCATGGTATAACACATGAAGGATGGACTTAGACTAATTTAGGCAACCTCAAACTAGCCTAAAACAGTGGCCATAAACTATGGAAATGGGGCCAAATGCACATACAAGCATGCATGCATACATGATCCAATTCCTAAGCATCAAAAGGCAACTTTTAAGCACACTTAAAAGAGATGATCATGGACATATGGAAAGCATACCAAACTCTAAAATTGCATAAAATAGAGGTGCCAAACCAACTAATTAAAGCAAGTAAAGCATGCTACACATTTCACACACCTAAGGCTAACAAGCCAAAATGCAAGGTGGCTACACTAAGCATGTCATGGTCGATCAAAACAACCAAAAAAAGAACTTAAGCATGCTAAAACCAACACAAAAGCTTCACAAAGCTTGGCCAAAATCATGCTAGAACAAGGGTCAAAACCTAAAGCATGTTAAGGCCTAAACATGGCATTACAAGACATGTATGCAAGGCATGCAAGGTGTGTCTAAACCAAGCAAAAACAAAGCTATATTATGACATAATAAGCACAAAAATCAGTTAGGACATGGCCAACATGAACCTAAATTAGATGCTCACTCATGAGGCAAAAATGGCCCTTTTCAAGGACAACAAGGAGAGGGGGTGGCCCTCTCCTTCTTGGGACCTCAAGGCACCATCCTCACCACTGAAATCCCTTAAGATTTCAGTGGTGAGGAGGCCCAAACAAGGTGGTCCCGGAGCTCACCAAAATGGCACAAAAAACAAACCTAACAAGGCTTAAGACGGGTCAAACAACCTCAAAGCTCAAAACACTCTTAAACAACTATTTAGAGTAGGCAAAAAAAAAAAGACTTTTATATGTTATACACCAAGTCTAAAAACAGTTGCAAGGTAGTCAAAAAAGCTATGCAAAAATGGGGGTAAAAAGAGTAAGAATGTTACCCTTGAAGACCCTCTTCACAAATGGTGGACCAGCTGCTTCTTCGAGCTCAAAACCACCCAAGAACACCAAGAACAGAGCTCTAGCCCCTCAGCAACCAAGATAAGGTGTAATGGTGGGTGTTTGTGTGCAATAGTAACGCTAAACACACACAAATACACAAGAGAGAGAGATATAGGAGATGGTGGATATGCAAACCCTAACCCTAAAACTCAAAGCTCTCTGAAAATGTTGTCTAACCTAATAGAGGGAGAAGAGACCTCCTCTTATAGACAATCCAATCTTGTAAAGCTTTCAAGGCAAGCTAACAAGAGGGAGATCCCTCCATACACGTGTATGGAGGGGAGCAAAGGTGGGTGCCAGCTATCACAGCTGGCACAAAAATATCTGCAAAAGCAGATAAACAGTGGTCAGCCGGCCAAAAATGCAATTTGACCAAAATAGATGGTCGGTCGACCATCTGGAGTGCCGGCCGGCCAAACATTTGGCCGGTGGCAACAAAACATAGCCGGTGGCCTCAAGCCATGGCTGGTGGGTGTCAGGGGATGGTTAACAAGCCCTGCCCTGCCCCTCAAAGGAAAAACACAAGTGTTTGGTGTAAAACCAGACACAAAACAGTTGAGTCGAGAGATCCTGAGGCAAGACGCTTAGCCGAGACTTTCGGGAACTCAAAACGAACACAAACATGGATGATCACCGAGTGTTCAAACGGTGACGTCCAAGTCTTGAGGACGGTCAAAAATGGGATGTCTACAGTTGCCCCTCTTTGACAGAACTCGAAAGTCATAAGAATGACAGGAGTGAGTGTCAAAGCCCAGAGACGACCCATTTTTGACAAGGTTGAAGACTTAGACAAACATGCAAGACAATAAAGATATGCGCCCGAAGGCAGGGGCAAAATGCAACTGACAATGCAAGAAGCCGAGCATAACTTATGATCATGCAAAGAAAGCTGTAACGAAGCATAACATGCGATAGTTTTAAGCTAGCAAATACAAATCCAACTACACTACAATGCAGAAAGGATGTAAGAGAATTATGCAATTCTCGATACGTCTCACTCGGAGGATACAATACCTGTCTGGTTTGTTTGGTTACACCAGCTTCAAATGAACCGTACATACAATATCGTGCCTGCAAAAGAAAGCAACTTAACAGGTACAATATCGTTAGCAACATGCATGACAAAATGAATGCAAAATGATATGCAATATATATAAACTATGTATAAACAATGCAAATGATAATGCAATGCAATTGAAATATGATCAAATCATGAGCGGTTCAAAACCACACAAATGTCAAATAGATTGATGGAGGTGACAGGTTCGTCTAACATAGAAAAGGTCATACAGAACTATGAGTGTATAGACGGACCACAAGAACAAGTAATTGGGTGGAATAACATAAGTGGGGAAATGACCCGCTGAAGAAAGACCAATGATCCTAATGCTGGATGCAAAAATTACACTTCAAATGTAATATATACAATGGATATGGCATGCAGCCAAACCAAATCTTGCTTAGAAAAGGCATGGACACACACAAACCGCGTCTAACATAGAACGGTCATACAGAACTATGAGTGTATAGACGTGAAAAGTATGGGCACATACCAGACCAAGCTCAACATGGAAAGGCGCCAGCCATGGATGGAGGTGATGCAATGAATTCACGCAAACTACAATGCAATAACTACAATATGCAATGGAATGGATACAGTGGATTAAGGTCTACGGCCAAACCGTATCTTGCCTAGGAAAAGCATGGACACAAACAAACCACGTCTAACATAGAACGGTCATACAGAACTATGAGTGTATAGACGTGAAAAGTATGGGCACATACCAGACCAAGCTCAATAAGGAAAGGCGCAAACCCTAGATAGAAGTGATGCAATGAATGCATGCAAACTACAATACAATATCTACAATATGCAATGGAATGGATAGAATGTTTACAGTGAAATGCATGACATATGCACTACATTACAATGAAATGCATGACATATGCATGAAAATGCATGCTATTTACAGTGCATGACATATGCATGTGTTTTTTTGTTGTTTTTTGAAATGCAAATGATGCATGTTGTTTTTTGTTTTTTTTTTCTTTTTGAAATTCAAATGATGCATGTTGTCTGGAATGCGTGACAACGCAAGATTTCGACAATGCGCGACAATGCGCGGCTCTTGAGATGCATGACAATACATGCGAACTCGAATGCACAACGACACGCGTCACTTGAGATGCATGACAATGCATGTGAACAGTATTCACATCAATGCAAGTTGTGCGCGTTATGACGTGTGTATACATTCTTGACAATGCAAGGGATGACGTGTGCTACAACATATGCAGATATGCAAGCACCAACCGAGTGTGTTTAAGGTCTCGCCAGACCGTGAAATGCATAACAATGCAAGTAAGATAATGCAAATGAAAGGTGCATATCAATGTGACTAAAATGACGCATAACGAATGCACGTTCACGACAAAGTATTGTAACGTAACTCGTGCGGGGCAACTTTCGAATCTCTCTGGAGACAAAAGGATACAAAAATGATACGCCACGCACATATTCAAGTGTTACGCACGGAAGACACGGTCTGAAGTCAAAATGGAGACCGGTTGAGCTTCGAAAATGCACTTTCCTTGTACTGTCTTGAGCAATAAAGGCCCCAAACTATACATCTGACCCAAACAAGGTTGTAGGAGGCTCACCGGCTATAAGGGGAGGTCACTGGCCATCCACCGGCCATCAAAACATTCCACCGGCCAAATATTTGGCCGGCCGGCCAAAAATGTGGCCGATCGGCCAAACATGCCTGAATCGGGGCAGTTTTGTAACGCCCCGACCCTTTACACGTCATCGATATTGTCCGCTTTGGGCCACGCCCGCACGGATTTGTTCTTCCCAGTGGGTCACCCATCCTAGAACTACTCCAGCCTAAGTACGCTTAACTGGGGAGTTCTAATAGGGATTTCACCAATTGGGAAAAGGCCTCGATGCTGTATAAGGGTCCCGATTTTTACTTTTATAGCCCAGTAACTCCCCCTCCATTCCCGATGTGGGACACCGGGGCCTTACAATCACCCCCCCTTAAGGTCAAGACGTCCCGATGCAAAGAGCTCGCCACCGCATACACCGAAGCGACGCCAGGCCCACACTCGGTACTCGGAGAGTCGGCTCGATACCATTTATAGATGACCCTTTACACGCCATCGATATTGTCGCTTTGGGCCACGCGACGGATTTGTTCTTCCCAGTGGGTCAACCATCCTAGAACTACTCCAGCCTAAGCACGCTTAACTGGGGAGTTCTAATAGGGATTTCACCAATTGGGAAAAGGCCTCGATGCTGTATAAGGGTCCCGATTTTTACTTTTATAGCCCAGTAACTCCCCCTCCATTCCCGATGTGGGACACCGGGGCCTTACAAGTTTGGTCTTTTGGCCTTGGGTCTTTTAAAATAGGGTTTCAAATCCTATTTTTCTCACTTTCTCTTGGCCGAAAATCCCCCTTCCCTCTCTCTAGAATATTTTCCTCTCTTCCATCCTCCGTTTTTTTCGATTTTTGTGCCCGTTTCATTGTTTGATTCACGAAGTCCTTCGCGTTTTGAACATTTTCATCTGAACAAAACTCCGTTTCGGTGTCTCCTTTTCGATTTTCGCCTCTTGGGGTTTGTTTCCCCCAAGTTTTTCTTGATTTTCGTACCTTTTCCACATTCCGGCTTTTCCGGCCATTTTTCGCCCTCTCAGGGTTGACTTTCCATTGACTTTTCGCATTCTCACCCGGTTTTCCCTCTTCCGGCCATTTTCTCATCACTCTCGACATGGCAGACGATATTCCACGGGGCGGGACTCCCCCGGAGCATGAGATGGATGCCGGGGCCGAGCTCCTTCCCTTGAGCGTCTGCCCGTTCGACTCGGCGACCTACCGACTGGCGATTCACGTGCTACCTCCTGACGGTCTTTGCCAGTTCAGGAGTTTTGGCAGGGGCGTGCCACTGGAGCTTCTTTTGCGTGAGCCGACGTCTCATATGTCCTTTGGCGCTTCCGAGGTACATTCTTCCCCGTTTTAGTTTTCCGCAATGTAGAACATTTTAACTGCCATAGTTGATTCCGTTCTTTAACTGCTTACCTCAGATACACTGATACATTGTACACTGTAGTTGACTGTGAACACACTTGTACTTGATATCTGTTCGAATCGAAAAACGTGCACACACGCTGTATTGGCCCTGAACCACCCAAACACACTGACACATCGCATGTTGTAGTTCACTGCAAGCACACCAAAGACTCGATGTGCTTGAATCTGACGCACACGCTGTATTGGCCCTGAACCACCCAAACACACTGACACATCGCATGTTGTAGTTCATTGCAAGCACACCGGCACCTGATGTCTGTTTGAATATGAAAATGTGCACACACGTTGTATTGGCCCTGAACCACCCAAACACACTGACACATTGCATGTTGTAGTTCAC
Source organism: Camellia lanceoleosa (assembly GCA_025200525.1). Lineage (NCBI taxonomy): Eukaryota > Viridiplantae > Streptophyta > Magnoliopsida > Ericales > Theaceae > Camellia > Camellia lanceoleosa. The sequence goes on from CM045760.1 coordinate 61,240,789, forward strand.
TGCAAGCACACCGGCACCCGATGTCTGTTTGAATCTGAAAACGTGCACACACGCTGTATTGTCACCAATTCTGAATGCCCTTCAAAACTGTACATTTTATATTGCTTCGCGACTGTTTTGTTTTTGAATGTAGGGAGATTCCGATGCCTTCTGGGGGTATGGGAACATTGCCGCCAGAGACTGGTACATGGAGCTGCCCGATGCGGTCTGTCACATTGTGGACTAGGCCAGGTTCGGCGCATTCTGCAGGGGACTCTCGCGCCTCACTGCAAGCAGGCCTCTCCTTGCTGCTCTAGTGGAGAGGTGGTGGGACACCACCGACTCCTTCCACTTCTCTGCTACGGGAGATATGACGATGACTCCCTATGACTTCTTGATGCTCACCGGCATCGGGGTAGGGGGTGATCCAATCCCCTTGGACATTGACATGGACGAGTGGGAGGCCGCTCAGATTTACCTGCTCCGCGAGATGCTGCCTCTCGCGCGTCCCGGCTTCGTCAGATATTCGTGGTTCAAGGTCTAGTTCAGGGTTTAGCCAGCCTTGACCAAGGAGGCTCCGATGACTCAGGAGGAGGTGGAGCGGTACGCGCGCGACTTCCTCATGTTTCTGCTGGAGACGACTATTTTCGCCGATCGGGCGAACACCGTGCCCCTCTGTCTGCTCAGCGCTCTCGTGGACGTCACTAGGATCTTGCACTTCGACTGGGGTGGCGCTGCCTTGGCTACTCTATACGGATATATGAGCTCAGCCTCCTGTTGCAGCGGACAGTTGCTCGGGGGTTACTGGCGAGCTTGGGAGGTACATTTTCTTCTTCTGTTGTTCATTTCTACTCTACATTATCTGTACTCTGTACACTGCACACACTGTATACTCTGCTTCATACTGACTTATACTACACACACGGCACACATATTTTGCTTTACACTGACCGTACACTGCACACACCATACACTCTGCACAATACACAACACAATACATGGCTCTGCAATTTCTGCTTTATTCTGTATTCTGCTTTATCTGATAAGCATACTGATATTTGCTCTGCAGTTATGGGTCTACGCCTACTTTTCGAGACTCGCCCCAGTGCCAGACGTGGAGGCCCCTCTCGTCGTTCCGTTCTTGCGCCGCTTTGACGTGAGGTGCGTGCGGAGGCCCCAGGAGACGTTTATCTTCTTCCGCCGCTACTTCGACACCATCACCCCCGTAGAGGTATGTTCAACTTGCAGTTCCTTTAAGCTTCGCTTTACACTGTATTTTCAATGACAGTAGATAACAAACTGTATTTTATTTTCAGATCACCTGGCAGCCTTGGGCTCCATTGCCGACTGAGATTCGGGCACGCTTTGTCGATCTTTGAGAACCGCAGTTCAGATCTTCTTGGAGGGCCGGGTGCTGGGGCTTGGTACTGGTGGCGTTTCCTACACCAGACCCTAGGTTTACCGGAGTAGATAGTCCTGGTTCACCCTCCTGAGCATATGAGGGACACCGAGAGGTTCACTTCCGAGCAGATGGCTGACTACACGATCGGCTGGGATGCGATCCGCTTTAGAGGCATAGGCGACTACTCAGAGTACGTCTGGACCTTCATTATGCGGCCTCTGAGCGGTGACCGTCGAGTTGAGTGAGAGAGGCCCGCGGTGCCGACGGCTAGGGTAGAAGCAGGGGTGAGAGCACCGAGGGTAGCTCGAGCCCATGGCAGGAGTGGAGTTCGGAGAGGACGGGGGGCTAGTTGGCCAGCACTGTCCACTACGATGACATGCCGAGGACAGGGTGGGGAGACTTATCAGATCCCCATTGCTCCCCCTCCGGCTGATCATGAGTTAGTCGGGTTCTACGACTTGCCTCCGGTATGTACTACTTCATCTTGCATCTGGCATTATTATTTCACTTCAGTTTATTTGATATTCCGTGGAATACTGATGCATCTAATACTTTTACAGGCTTCCTCTGAGTACACCCGCCAGTCCCTGGAGCTGACTGCCTCTGTGATTGGGATGTTCCAGTGGAGTCTCGATCTTCTGGCTATCTATGGCATTCCGGTATGTTCTTCAACCGCAGTCTTAAACTCTACACAATCTGATGCATCATACTGTCAACACAACACCCGGTACACAGCCCTCACGGCATCTAATATACTACAGCCCACAGACTGTTCACAGCATTACTTACGGCATTTATACACTGCACTCAAATATTGTATTCTATACTGATACACTGCTCACAACATTCACACACTCATACAATCGCATTCGTGATTGCATCGACGATACATCGCTTCATAGTGTCTTGATCGCGTTTGCCTTTTTGTACTTTTACCTCCCTTCCGGATCCCTCATCAGGAGGTGCTCCACCGACCTTCTGTTCCTCTGGGAGATGGCAGAGTATACCCCCACCAAGGCGGTGCACCCATGTTGGGGAGTAGCTCACGCACCGCCTCGATGATGATGATGAGTCGAGAAATTTAGTCATCCGAGGAGGAGATCGGAGACGGCTCGGGCTCGAGATGATAGCGATCTTGATGATGCTCCTGGACCTTCGGTCTAGGAAGAGGGAGAGAGCACCCTCGGCCGAGGCCTTTTGACATTGATCCAGATTTTTGCTATTTTTTTTCTTCTTTTTTTGTACTTTTTCTTTTTGCTGGTAGCTAGAGTACCTTGTACTGCCGCAGGCAGGTTTTTGTTTCCAAAGCTTTGTACTTGAAAAAGATGATGAAATGAAACAAACTTTTTGTCTGAAAAAGTGTTATATTTTGTACATTTCATATATTGCATCGCATTGCATCATATTACACCTCAATGTAAATGAGATTGATCTTTTGTCTGAAAATCGAACACTTGTATTGTAATAATCAGATAACGAACTAGCCAACAGCGAAATAACCCATACAAACCACTTTCGGTCAACACTCGGCCCATACTCTCACGGGATTAATCAGATACAAAGCCATTACATTTTATTACGCACGACGGATCCTGAACAAACAGTCCAATCTGTCAAGACGGACTACAAAGGTTGAATCTGCTGAATCTGAAACACACTCGGAAATTTTCCCCTTCTTCTTTTGCTTCGCATAAATGTGGAGAATGGCACAGCACTCTGAGCACAGCATGATTTAAAAAAAACTTTTTGAAATTGAAAAAGGATTTTTCAAACCGGGTATTAAGCCTACAACTGAACACAGTAAAAAAGACTCAAACAGAAAGTACATGACTTAATAAAAAAGAGACACACTCGGCAAAGACTCAAAACAAAAGTTGAGGTGAACAAAACAAAAGACACGACATACAGGCGTGTTACAAAAATGAGAGACTGCAAATCACGAGGAGCTAGTTCTTTCGGGCATTACTTCCCACCCTTTCTTATTTGTGATCCTTACATCACTCGGCCCTCAGGCTCGGTTTTTCTCTCAAAACCCTTTTCTTACTTTTCTCTCGACTTACACCTCTCTATTCTTTATTCTCTCATTTTTCATCCCTCCCCAGATATGGTTGGTGGATAAACAAGAGGTAGTGGGTTCGGGCCCAACACTGTTAGCTCACGGCTATTTCCTCCCGGGACGTCTAGTCGACGTTCCGGATGGAGTATCTTGATCCATTCCAATTTGTGCTTCGCACTTGGTGTGATACCTCGTTGCTTGGAGGTTGTTGAGAGCTTTCATCCCTTTACTGACAACTTCAGTTGTGTCTTCTTCTGGCAACTAGAGTGCCCTTCTGGCAAGCATTGACAATCGGGGGAAAGACAGGGAGTCTGGCTCAACTGTGCCCCTAGTTCATCATTTTGACCATTTTTTTTGGTTTTCTACTAAAACAGTTTTGACCAATATGAGAGTTAGATTAACATACTTGTTCAATTTTTGATTCGAAAATCATGCGAGTTAGGCTATGAGCACTGAAAATTTTCCTTTTTTGGGTCCAAGAAAATGGTCCAGTTTTGGAAAAGATGGAATAATTTTCGAGAAAATAGTCAACCTTAGTAAAAACTCTCAAAAACTATTTCTATAAACGGTCAACGCTCAACGAGAATGGAACTTACGCTCAACGGAAAGTTGCCCTTGGTTTGAATGGCGACTCGTGGCAATGAAAAGTTGCCCCTTGTTTGGATAAACACCGCAGCGTTTTGTAAACAGTCCTCATTAGTGATGATCACGACCGAACTCTTAGACACGGAGAAGACAAAGATGGTCAAAACCAATATATAGACACAGTCACTTTGAGAGTGTTGGTGGCTGGACTTTGGGATGAAGTTGCCTACGTTTCCCAAACATGGAAATCAAGCCTTACGTAGTTCCGGTGTCACAACCGAACTATCAGATTCAGAGAAGGCAAGGATGATCAAAACCATTACATGGACAGAGTTGCTATGAAAGCATTGGGGGCTGGACTTCAAGATGAAGTTGCCTACGTATCCCAAACATGGGAATCAAGCCTTACGTAGTTCTGGTTAAGGTACACTCGGGTATTTTAACCTTCACTTTTTAGGCTCTAACTTTTGCCAAGGCGCCCGTTGTGGGTTTTTGACCTTGCGAGCTTCTGTCTTTCTTCTTTTTGGTCAATTCTTTTCTTTTCTTTTTTTTATTTTTCATCTTTTCTTTGTATTCTTTTTTTTCTTTTTTCTTTTTTTCATTCTTTGCATTTTTCTTTTTTTTCTTTTTCATTTTTTGTACTCTTTTTTTCTTTTTTCTTTTGCTCTTGCTCTAACTTTTGCCTGGGTCGCCCTTCCGGGTTTTCAGCCCAGCGAGCCTCTCAAAGGGGAAAAATGTAACAAGCCCATGTCAAATGGTTTTAGGCTTTTGAAGCCATCCATATCCAGTAGAGCGGCTGTTGTTATTGATTTGCAAAAGGATCCATCTCCGACTCTTCAAGCACATCGGACATTTTTGCCCCTAGTTTAAGGGGTGCTTCTGTTCTAGCTTCATAAGCTTCTGTTGACGACGTCTGACCTCCTGATCTGACTTTGGTGCCTCTTGTTCGAGGGCTGCTTCAAATCTGGCCACACAGGCCTCTCTTGATGATTGATCGTTGAACGTTCTGAATGGGTTCAAGGTTTGAAAAAAAATGGATTGAATCTGGAGGCTGAGAGCAATCCTAGGCCGCACAATCTCAAGAGTGATTCCACACAGGTCTTCACAGGACTGCGCAAAACATTTGTTTTTGAAAGTTTTTACGAAGGCGACAAATTGCTCGCGCTGAAGATAGTGTGGAACAAATCTAGATCAAGCCAGGGTCCTTCTCAGTACTCACATTAACAAGCATGATCTTGATCATTAAGGGCTTAGCATGCCTCATTTTCTCTTAAATTGATCAAAGTTTTGTAAAACCCGAGGAATTCCTTCCTTTTCGTTTTTATCACCACAGTGTTCAAAAACAGTGTTCAAAAACTTAGGTCAATACAATGAGTTTAGAGCATAGAAGAGTAAGTGAGATGCTCTGCCATTTCATTCAAATCATTTGGCACAACTAGCTCAAAGTAGCAATAAGCACGGAAAACGTGATAGCCGCAGTTGTTTCATTCAGATTTCCTGGTTGCAGCTGGTTCCACAACAGAGACAGACTCAAGAGAAAACAAAAACGGTGTTCGAGGCAACAACCCCGGAATCACCTGACATTCTATACAAGGGGACTAACTTGCTACAACAAGACAGACCCTTAAGCAAAAAGGACTGACTCAAGACAATGAGACAGACTCAAAACAAAACAAAAGACTAAATCGACACCCAAGCCAGAAGTTACAAAACTAGCATTCGCAGATGCTCGAAAATGCGTGCCAGACGCCACATTCAAAATACGCCGAGGGTCGCCCACAGGTGGTTCACTCCCCGATCACATACTCGCAGTATCCTCAAAATCTAACAACCCAGCAGTGACAGACTTCGCTGAGGTGGGTGGGAGGATAACCTCATTGTCGATCAAATCTTGCACTTCATGACGAAGGCGAAAACAGTTATCGGTAGCGTGACCGATTTGTTGGTGGTACGCGTAGTACAAAGCGGCATCATGTGTGGGAAGGAGATTCTTCGGGAGAGGACTAGGATCGAGGGGTTTAAGGTGCCCCCTTTCGGCCAGGATCTGCAGTGCCCTAGACAAAGGCATATAGAGTGTGTGGAAGACTCTGCGCCCTCGAGGCAAATACTTTGAAGTCTAAGAATTTTTGCTAGACGCACTAGCGAAAGGGTCGGCAGGCACTGCCTTGACTTTCTGATCTTTCCCGGGTGCAGAGTTGGGAGTGGAGGAATCTGCTTCGCATGACGGGCCTATCCGGTTTCTGCTCGCTTGATCGCCTTCGCTGGAGTGGGAAAGACATCATCCACAGTCTTGGCCGCGACTGCGAATACCTGTTGCTTACTCATCCCCCCGTCTTTCAAAGCCTCGACTGCCCACAGCAGCTGCTCAACGGGATCGACATCTGTCCCCACTTTGTTCTTGCCTCTGGCCTCAGCCTGATCAAGGGTTTGGGTTGATGTTGATACGTCATTGCTATAACTTGAGACAACCTCGAGTTGGCTGAGCTCGATCACAATCCGTCCCAATAGGGGAGGCTCCTGCGGTACAAAATTCCAGGCATATAGTGCAGCTGGTGGCGAAGCCGATATTCCGTAAGCGAGATCTGCTATAGACCTCTGAAGGTCACCAATCATCCCCATCAATTCGAACGTGGTGGGCTCACGAGCCTGATACAACTGGGGGGTCCAGACCGGGTGTGCAACAGGCGACCTAGGTGGATGCGGTACATCAACATTGATCTCACTTTGTAGAGTGATTCCTTGATCTAATGCGGCTGTCATAACCACAATCTCCTCCGAATTCTGCGTCATCATAAGTCCGTTGTATTGAATGGTGACTGACGGATTAGATATCTATCTTGCCTCAGCAAGGGAGAACACTGGCTATTCTGTACTCGAATCTTTGAACTAAAGGAGGAAACATGCAGCATTTCAGCCCAAACGGAACAAAAACAGGCATAGCTGAACAGCTGTACTCTAATACTGATCACTGTTCCCCAAAATCACTGCCTCAAAACACTGAATTGGATACTCACAGATATAACTGATTCTTACAAATACTGAGACTGGTGCCCTCAGGCCTGATACTCAAACTTTCAAACTGATATGTACGTTCCTGTAGAGATACACTCTAAAAGCACATAGCAGGTAAAAGAGAGCCAAAACGCCCCTATGTTGGGGTAGGGTTTCCCTGTCCTATCTTGTCAGGAGCTAGGGTTTCACTACACACGCAGCAGTTTCAAACAACCTATATCGGGTAAGCAACCTGTCTTAGCTTGGAATGGTCACTATGGATTCTGAATATGCACTAGGTCGAATGGTCGAAAAGGGTGCCTCGGTAAAATCGGGGTTTGTGTTCCCCTGCTTGTGGCGAACCGTCAAATTTCTTATGGCATGCTTTGACAAAGTCAAGCCTCCGGCAAACCGCTCAGGAATAGCAGATGGCCAACACGGTGTCCGAGGCGCACCAATGCACATGCAATGCAAAGAAACACATAAGTGAAATCAAAACGAGATATCACGAGTTCGAGTCAAGCTCTCTAAACTCCCCAGCAGAGTAGGCAGAAACTGTGGAAGCACCCCGCGTGAGGGCCTCACCCCACAGTTCGAACTCGATTGTCACGGTTCTTAATCTGAACCAAAGAGTCCAAATCCGGCAAATCGTTTTGAGAAAATAGATTTTTAGAAAAGAAGTGCCAAACATGGACTGTTTTGCCAGATATAGAGTCGCCACCTAAATATTTTTTAATGGGAAAATTTAGGAAAACCTGACTCGTTTGCCAAAGGCCACGTGTCTGTCATCACCAAAGTTGCCTCGGCTCGGGAACTTGGGTACGATTGGGGAAGGTTAGCTATGAGCACCCCCGCTCGCCCAATCCGAAGATCGGCCTCTATTAACCATGATATCTCGTTTTTGAAAGCACATGCGTTCTTATTCCGATTAATTAGCTAGAATTACTATGTGATGCGCGCAGCAAAACAAGTATAGACTAGATCGTCTAATTTGGAACAAAGCATTGCATATCCATTTATTTCAAAATGGTTTGAGATTTGCTACTCGCAAGTAGGCTAAAATACGGATTTCAATGAGTTATTCCAATTCAAACAATCCAACCTTCACCCACAGGCATTCAGGCAGTTAATCAAATAAGCATTTAGCCACATGGTAAGCATGTTGTCATGTTAACATTCACACTCATGCGAGATGCTAAAACATAAAACACTTACAGCGTACTTCAAGCCAAAACAATAAACATGTTAGTAATCATGCATGATCCTAGTCCATGTTAAGTGGCTAATGCAACACATACAGAATGTCACTAGAATAGGCTCGGTTAATCCTAGGATGACATATGGGATGTAACAAGTAGCACGTATTCAAATCAGATTTGGAATACTATGCTGTTAGTATGATGCGCCGAGCCCGATGCATGTAATACTGATAAATGATGCACGCATGCATAGCATAAGGATGCTAAAGTAAACATGTCCTAATACTAACCATCAAAGCAGGTAAGTAAAAGGGAGAAAGAAGTGGGGGTTGGAAGACATGCACACACGCACCCACACTTATTACAAATTAGCCATCACTCGGAGGGACCAAAAGAATAATACAATTTAACTAACTATCAAGCTAATTAAAATATTACAGACCAATTAAACTAGTTAAGAAAATTAACCAATCTAATTAAGCGATGCTTGACCTCGGGAAGAGGGCTCAATGCAATGCGTGCTCGGCTCCGCTCGGAAAGCCACTACCATGCACAAGTTGCCTCTGCTTTGACTGTTATCCTCCTCTGAAGACTGTACAAGTCCCAAGGTTGCTTCTCGAGTCTTTGTGGAACACCAATCGCTAAGAAATGGTCATGGCCATGGGGAATGCTCACAGCTTGATTGAGCCATCGGCCATTGTTGGTCGATTCGGCATCAGATGTAGCCGATCGCCAAAACTTCTTGTAGAATCTTTTTTTGACAGCAGTAGAGGGCAAAACATAGCATGGCAATGCATTTCAAGCAAATGTGTGTACCACCACATCCCTTATCATGTTTATGACTCAAAGGGATATGGTTCTCGATTCTCGGACCACCAATCGCGCATTTCAATGCGTGATGGCCCAAGGAAACCAAGTGTACATTTTGATTTCAAATGGAATGTAATGCACATAATCAAACAAAGGGGCTTTCAACCTCTATCATGGCTTGATCAAGAGGTGAAAGATGCATGTAATGCAATGCATCCTAGGCATGTGAACTAGTATGCAACATGGACATGCAATGTGTATTTAGGCATGCAACCTAAACAAATAATCATGCAAGGCAAACAAGCATGCAACCACTATGCTAGTGACAAGCATACAAGATGCAATGTGGGCATGCAAGTATGCAAGCAAACATACAAGGCATATAACAATCATGTTAATGACAAGCATGGTATAACACATGAAGGATGGACTTAGACTAATTTAGGCAGCCCTCAAACTAGCCTAAAACAGTGGCCATAAACTATGGAAATGGGGCCAAATGCACATACAAGCATGCATGCATACATGATCCAATTCCTAAGCATCAAAAGGCAACTTTTAAGCACACTTAAAAGAGATGATCATGGACATATGGAAAGCATACCAAACTCTAAAATTGCATAAAATAGAGGTGCCAAACCAACTAATTAAAGCAAGTAAAGCATGCTACACATTTCACACACCTAAGGCTAACAAGCCAAAATGCAAGGTGGCTACACTAAGCATGTCATGGTCGATCAAAACAACCAAAAAAAGAACTTAAGCATGCTAAAACCAACACAAAAGCTTCACAAAGCTTGGCCAAAATCATGCTAGAACAAGGGTCAAAACCTAAAGCATGTTAAGGCCTAAACATGGCATTACAAGACATGGCGTGGCTTGGTTGTGGAAGTCTGAGTACGCTTGCTTGCCCGAGATGATGAGGGCTGAGAAGTAGGAAGTGCTACTACGGTCTCCAGAGTCTGATCGGCTTTTTGTACCTCGGTTGGGTTTGTCTCGGTGATAAGGGCTCTTACGGCTCTCTTCTTAGCCATTTCTTGCTCAACAGTTAGTGGGATTAGGTTGATTTGTGGCAAGTTTGGATCCAGTTCAGGAGAGGGCTCCAACAAAAAGTCTGTTACCTTGGTCTTTCACTGGCTGCTGTATCGGTAGGTTGGCTCAAAGTTCAGTAGCTCGGCCCAGCTCCGATCGGGATGTCAAAGTGCGGTGCCAAGTGCAGCTAAGTTGGGGTAGCTGTACTGCGACTTGAGGAAGTTCAAATCTGCATAAAGAATAAGGGCAACGGTTAATCTGGTCAAGAATGGGAAAACCGAAGTAAAGGAAGGCGTGAAAATGAGCCGAGGTAATCCTACCGGCTACACCCTTGTTCCAATTTATTCTGTCACCTGGGATCTGGGCTTGTTGGTCCTCAAAGTTACCCGAGACCCAGAAGAAATCGTTGTCATTTACATCTTTATCCGGGGTATTTGGCGGCGTCTTATTCTTAAATAATAAACCCATCCATCTTCGTTTGAACCTAAGGAGTATTGGTGGAAGGTTTCGGCCAAACCGAGGTTAATACCAAGCCGGCGGTTTAGCTTGGCGATGCCATTTATTATGCGGTATGAATTTGTGGAAAGTTGGGTAGGGCAAAGGTTGGTTTGCCTAAGGAATTCACAGAGTAGTGGTTGTACAGGAAACCGGAGTCCGGCTTCTACAATGGAAATAACGTTGAAAGGGACAAAGCCCGGTTTTCCCCAATGAGTGGTGTCTAGTTCGGCTAAAGAGAGGTGAATGTCGTCTGGAATCTGGTAATCCTTTCGGAATTTGGCGATTGCTCCTGGGGAGTTTACTAAGAACCTATATTTACCCATTTGCTATTAAGTTATGAATAAGTTAATTGAAGTATTAGCTCGGTCAAGAAGTGATGCCGAATAACTCGTTTGAGCGTTCAAGTGAGTGCCTGGCAACCTAAGTCTGCAAAGTAAAAAACAAAGGTGTTAAGCACAGATCGTTGGACCGTGCTAAAAGAAACAAAGGCAAGATAAATAAACCCCTAGCTTGGCTATGGGGGATGCAGTTCAGTCTTAGCTCGGTTTGATCGAAGGAGCTTTAGCCCGGTTGAGCCTTAGGGGCAGCACTCTTGGTTCGATTTGAACTAAGGGAGTTGGTTTAGCCCCAAGTTGTATCTCGGTCAGTGGTTGAGGCTTCCTAGTGCGGTATGGCGTAAACCTAATACAGACCGTTAGCCCGGCTAAAGCGTAGCAAAAGGTACTTGACCTATTTAAACTACAAATGTGGCATAAAGCCCCAGTCCGGTTGGTTAGTTCGGCTAGGTTCGCACGAAATGCAAACAACTTCCGAGTTCGGTTGGGGTGTGATTTTGGATCAAACACGTTGTTCTTCAAATTATTCATGAATATAGTGGTTCTAGTACGTTGTTTTTTGCAGAAAAGTGGAAGCAAAAATGGTATGTGTTACGAAAAACATACAAATACGCATACTATGTGTTACAAAACATGTGCAAAATCGACGGAAAGGAAGTAGATTTGAACCACTTACCAGTTCAAGATGAGGGCACTGAAGATGGAAGTAGCAACAGCAGGAAACATGAGCTTTGCAAGTGTAAGGTTGAGAAGAAATGGAGGTTCAGAGAAAGAGAGAGAGAGACGATAAACAGAGGTATTGTGGTTTTGAAAATTAGGGTTTTGGTATAAACCTTGGTTTTAGGCGGGACTGTTCAAATTTTACGGAGTACGAAGACGGCTTAACAGCTACGTTGGGCCAGTGAGAGTCTGCCACGTGTCCATGGAATAGAAATCGATTCAGTTACAGTGACTGAAGAGATGTTTTGACCGGACAGACTAGTAGCCCGGTGTAGCTTGGTTGAAGACCACTTTTTAGGTCGATTGGAGACGGGTAATCCTAATCATGCTACGCAGATGGAATTAAGGGGCAATTGAGAGGGCAATTTATAGATAAATTTGGCTGAGCAAGGTAATGGGCCGTTCTGTGGGCCACAGTAAGAATGACCAAGTAAAAGGGCCTTGTTGTTAGCTCGGTCCAAAAGAGCCTTGTAGTTAGCTCGGTCCCAAAGAGTCTTGTAGTTAGCTCGGTCCCAAAGAGCCTTGTAGTCAGCTCGGTCACCACGGTCAGAGTAGTGGCAATTAGCTCTATCATATCCTTCTGAGTCGAGGTATTTTTGAGCTTTCCTGAGGACCTTGCTCTTGATTAGTTCGGTCCAAGCTTGATATGGTTAGCTCGGTCTCAACAGAGGAAACCGAGGTACAAGCTGTGAAAGAGAACCGAGCTAGTCAGAACTCGGTCATTATCGCCAGTTTAGCATGGCCATGTTAGCTCGGTCGTTTTTCCATACTACTGAGGTAAACCATCTCACTTGGTTTAAGCAGTGAGGAGGGTGTTGAAGGATAAGCATTATCTTTCAGGAGTGTGATTCCTAGGAGGACTCTACATAGAGGGATAAGAGTCCTATTAGGATTGTGCCACGCGGAACCTATAAAAGCTCACAATGTCACCTATGGAGAGGTAACACAACTTTGATTCCTGAATTCGCAGAGCTTTTGTCTATTTGTCTGTTTTGCTAACTTAGGCATCGGAGAGGTATCTGGCACACACCCGCCGGCTAGCTCACGTTTGTGTTTTCAGGAAGTAAAGCGACGACGTACGGAGGAGCGCAGACTTGATCAACAGGATTATACGAGACCATTATTTCATGCTCGTACAATATATATTTTTGATAAGTAAGTCATAAAATAAAATAATAAAATATATATGTTTACAAGGGACATACCTAGGAAACTAAACTCTATACAATTTCTAACATCACCCCCTTAAGAAATAGGGGGGACAACCAAAAAAATAAAAAAATAAAAAACATAATTTGTTGCCAATGTATTCTGCTCCTAGTTGTTTCTACCATCAAAAGAATGAAGACAAAGAACTAGGCCGGTACATTAACAACAATAACAAAATGATAAATAGCAAACGATACATAAAACCTAAGCTTTGCTCATACTACCACCAAAATGATCAACCGTGTAACGCCCCCAAAATAATACTATAAAGATAACTCATATGCGGATTAAATATGAGAAACAACATACTTTTATACATCAGAGTTTACTGTTTAACAAAAAGTTAAATGCCATGTAGGCTTACATCTTTCCAAGTCATTACTTGGTTACACAAATTGAGTCTCGCTCATTACATCTTAAGCCATCAGCTTTACAAATAACAAACATACACACATAAGGCATAAATAAGAAGCCCTTGCTTCCCAAAAGTCCACCCATGCTATTGCCTTGGAGGAAATATTCCACTTGCACCTGAAAATGATATTCCCGTATAGGGTGAGCCAATAGCCCAGTAGAAATAATCTAATACAATATATGAGGTATAGCAAAGGTATAAATACCACTTATATAAACAATACCGATACGGAAGTATTCGCAAGGCCTTCATATTCATATGCCACTAAGATCAATCTTATTCCATTTTCCTTCAATTTATTTCCAATTCATATGCACTACTCAATTCATGAGTTAAAGTCTTTATCTTTCAACAACCAATATGAGATTACAACTCAATAGTTTTTCCATTTATGCAAAACACACATAAACACTTCAAACTTGCCATTTTACGGATATTTCGTCCGAAGGAATCGGCACCCATTTATATATAAAATTTTGGGTCTTTTACCCAGGACACTCCGGCCAACTTGCTTTAAATGGAGTCCATCCCCTTTCTCCTCCCAAACAAATATACATACGCAATGTATTTATAAACAAAATCGCATATGGAGTACATCCCCTATTTCCTCCTAATAAACATACATATACAATGTATTTATAGTACGGTCATATTCAATGACAACCAATAATAGATTAGCATTAAATCGCCTAATCCTCATACAATTTCTACAATAATCATGACTATCTTCCACCGATAGCCCAATACATCTATCTCTAGACATATATTAAATCTCAAGATAAATAATTATTTAAAACTTCCAAAGGTGTGAGATAATACATATCCAATTTCACCACTTACATCAATAACAATCCAATTTAACATATTCAATGTTAATTCCAATTATTTATACAAAATAATCATTTTATCAAGTTAGGGAAAAAATCTCCTTTTTCCAATATTAACCCAAACACCCAAAATCAACTATTTTGGTAAACCAAGATTTTATATTCAAACCCCATACTTACTTATCTCGCATACATTAAAAACCCTTATTTTCATTTCACACCCAAATCTTATATTTGTCAAAATCACAACCAAATCTCATCATCTATACATAATAGCAAATAACTATGCAAAAAACCATACTAAAGCGTAGAAAATCCCTACCTCAAGCCAAGAAGAGGAAGCAAGCCAAAAATCCAAATTCTCAATTTTGCCGGATTTTGATCTCCACCACTCAAAATGTTGCTCTCACCAAACTCTTCACTTTAGTTGGTGACTCTGGAGGTGACTGCTCTGACATAAGAACAAAAAAAAGGTACTGTAGCACCAGTGTAGTATTGGTGGAACTCTTTCTTTGATGTCCAGAACAAGCATCCAGGTGCATAATCACCCTGAAATCCAGTGCAGTTACAATTATTCCAACATGGCTCTATAATCACTAAGACCAAGGCTTTCGTTATAATCAAGCCACGCCGGTTGTAGCCCGTCAGCATCATGAAACCCTCCAGATCTGTTTTCAAACCTCTGGTATCGAGTCTTGCACTTGGGCTTCTCCCAAACTTGGCACCCACCACCATCACTATTGAACCCATAACACTGATCAACTTGTGCAATTACATGTTTATCTCTATCTCCTTCATCATATACATTTCCCAAGTAATTCAACAACCATCCTCTTCCTGATACAACCTTTTGATCATTCATGAGTGAAGAGTAGGCGAAGTACTCCTCATTCGTGGTAGCAACATAGGAAAAATTGTAATTGAAATTTGAATTCCCATCAGTCTTTATAAACTCAAAGTCTTTGTCACCCAAGAGAGCTCCACTAGTCCAATAAATCACCCCTCGCCTCTTGACGATCAACTGGCGTGTATGGGGATCCCAATCCATGGTGAAAGCCGCAGAAGTCAACTTCAATGCATCTACATGCAGCTTCAAAGTCTGCATAGCTGTTCTGCTCACTTGGTTTGCCAGTGGACAGTCCATGCCTTGAATAATCATACATCTGATCTAGATCAGCGGCGATACCATGGGAGTAGAGCATGGTAGACGCCGCCGCCGGGTTCTTCATACACACCGCCACAATCTCAGTACCCCTCTTGGTGGCCAGCTTCAAAACATCGACGTTTTCCCCTCTCGGAGACGTCGGTGATCCTCATTTTGCCGGTGGATTCGTCCACCGTCACCGTGTACGACGGCGGATTCGGCGGAAAGAACACGCACTTCGCTGCCATCGACGACGTCACCACCCTCATCTCCGATCAATATACATATATTGGAAGGACTGACCCATCCGTAGCAGCAGCAGCTAAAGCAAGATTGTCCTCAATTCTCAGATCTCTCCTAAACCACACAATGATTTTTGAATTGCTATCCATAATTTGAGAATTTAGATCTGAAAAATCTAGAAATCCCCTAGATGTTGATTTGTGATTATGTATCAATTTTAAGCAATAAATAACAATCACAATCAAACAATCAAGACAAATCAACATAACAATTTTAACGTGGAAAAACCACAATTGGACATCTCCAACTGTGATTAAAAAACCACAAGCAATAGCCACAAAACAATCCACTAAGAAGATTGAAAGAAATTACACAGGTATACTCTTAATTACCTAGCGAATCCACGCCTAATTGAACCAACCTCTATGTGCCTCTTCCAACCCCGTCTTCACCTCGGAATTGTCTTTACGATGAGCCACCTGAATCCATCAGTTGTGCTCGAATTCTTCAGAATCCACCGAAGAACAACTCTCTCTCTCTCTTGTGTATAACAAACAAAACCTTTGATGTACTCTCTTTAAATCACGAGTTGAATACTCAATAAAACATCAAAGAAAACTAACAAAATATCCCCAGATATAAACCTTAAGAACCAAAAAGAAGATCTGGAGGAATTAATTTAGTTTTGGGAGAAAACCAACTACTTATAGAAAACAAAAGTAATCCTAGTTTTGAAAGAAAACCAACTTCTTAAAGAAAACAAAAGTAATCCTAGTTTTGAAAGAAAACCAACTTCTTATAGAAATCCTTGTCAACCGGAATTGCCAAGAATAAAACCTAACAATCTCCCCCTTTGGCAATGTCGTGATAAAACACACCTAACAAATAAAATCCTAATCACCCCAACCCATAACAGCCAACAAACGCAAACTTCTTTCTCAAGGTCATAATCTGCAAAACAACTATCAGTGCCACAATCTCCAAAACAACTATTAGTCCCACAAGAGTATGCGAAAAAAACAATAAACATATGACAAGATTATCTTGAAGTATGAGATAAAAAACATGAATAGATGCGGCTTGAAGATTTTAAGAACATGTGTAGATGTCCCCGAACGTCCCAGGAGGGAAATCCCGTTTTGTTCATTGGGCTCACTACAGTTCAGGACTCAATGTCACGGTCCTGTATCTAATCTCGTAGAGTGCAATGCAAGACCAATGAATCATCAAAGAGTCCAAATCCGGCAAATCGTTTTTTTGAAAATAGATTTTTTGAAAGAAGTGCCAAACATGGACTGCTTTGCCAGATACAGAGTTGCCACCTAAATATTTTATTTTGAAAAATTTAGGAAACCCTGACTCGTTGCCTAAGGCCACGGTCCGGCTATCACCAAAGTTACCTCGCTCGGGAACTTGGGTACGATTAGAAGGTCACTGTGAGTTAATTCGCCGCTCGATCAAAGATCAGCCTCTACTAACCATGATATCGAGTTTTGAAAACATTGTGTGCTCTTATTTCGGTTATTAGCCTAGAATTACTATGTGATGCGCACAGCATACAAATATAGACCGAATCGCCTGAATTGGAACGAAACATCTCATGTTTGTTTTGAAAACAGTTTGCTGCTGGCAAGTAGGCTAAAATGTGGATTTGCCACCCTCAAGTGGGCTTAGAAAACATGGTGATTTGCCACTATCTAGTGGGCTTAAAACTCACAGTCAATGCATTATTCCAATTCAGATAATCCAACCTTCACCCACAGGCATTCAGGCAGGTATATCACATAAGCAGTTAGCCTCATGGTAAGCATGCTATCATGGCAGTCACTCACACACATGCAAGGATGCTAAAGCATAAATACTTACCGAGTACTCCAAGCCAAAACAGAAACTAGTTAGTAATCATATACATGATCCTAGTTCATGTTAAGATGGCTAATGCCACACATGCAAAATGCAACTAGAATAGGCTCGGCTATTCTAAGATGGCATATAATGATGCTACAGCTAACACGTATTCAACTTGAAATTGAAATACGATGCAGTTAGTATGATGCGTCGAGCCCGGTGCATGCAAGACAGATGAATAAATGCAAACATGCGAGCATAAGTATGCTAATTGAAACATGCCCTAATCTAACCATCATAAGCTGGTAAATAAAAGGGAGAAAGACGTGGGGTTGGAAGACATACATCACACACACGCACACGCACACTTATTACACAATTGTACCCTCGCTCGGAGGATCCGAATAATTAATATAGTCCGAATAAATAAAAAACCCTAATTAATTAACAAATTAATCTAGGAAAGCAAGTAAATTAGCATGCAAACTATGGACCGCCTCAGCTCTGTTCCGAATGATGAATGATGCATGCTTTAGTTGCCTTGCATGGAAATCCATTGCGATGCCCCGATTCGCCTCTGTTTACACTTAATCCCGGAATGTTGTGCGAAACTCCAGAAGGCTGTTGATTTCTGATTTACTGCAACAGAGAGCAAGAAAGGGGCATGGCAAAGTATTTTCACATATGCATGCATGCCTCGATTCTCGTGCCACCAATCACACATCTCGATGCATGATGGCCGAGGAGTCGAATTGCACGACTCGATGTGAAATGAATGCACATGAAAACACAACAAGACCTAAACTCCATCATGGGTAATCCGGAGTGTCGGCGACCGAGAATCGAGACACGTTCCGTCACTCGGAGTACGAAATGTCCCTCGTTTCCTGTGCTTGGGCTAACTCCTATCCCAAACACAATGCAAATGAGATGGCATACACAATGCGACTAACATACAACCTAGCATACTCAATGCTATGAAATAGCATACACAATGCACGTGATATAACATGGCATACACAATGCTCTAACATGCAACCTAGAATACGCAATGCTATGGACCGAAATGGCATACACAATGCTCGATGGACTTACACCAACATGAGTGGACCTCAGCCACACTCACATCAGTGGCCATATGATGGAAATGAGACACCCGAAATGCGTGCACACATGCACGAATACCAAGGACTGAACCTAAGGCATCAAATGCCACTCTACCAAAGCATGGCAAGCGATGAAAGATGGCATACAAACATGCAATTTCCAGCACTGAAACATGATACAAAATGGTCCCAAAACATGCAAACATGGCACACAATGCAAGCTAAGGGGCCCGGGTGCTGAAACTAGTGAAGTGCGTTACACTAGAGGTGCCCGAAGCAATGCACCAAAGGCAAAACCAACCCCAAACAGACCCTAGGCAGGTATGAAACAGTGGGAAATTGGCCTAAAATGATGGCTCAACATGCATGAAAATGAAGCTCATTCATTGGTCAGTAAACAAGGCATTCACGCACAACTCTCAAGCACACTTAAAGAGATGAAAACATGGCAATATGGCATTCAAACCAGATTTGAAATATGATGAAAAATGACCTCAAAACATGAACACACCTCAGCACATGCATGCAATGGACCTCAAAACTCAAAGTTAAGCATGGGTATTGAACTACAAGCATGCAAAACAAACATCATTCGGCCATGAGGCCTAAAAATAGAGCTAGGGTAGTCCAAAATAAGCACATTATCAGTTTAAGGTATGGCCAAAAAGTGCTAACATCAAGGGTCCACAAAGCATGCAAAGAAAGCTAGTGAACCATTAGTTGTTCTATAACTATATGAAGCATATGAAGGCTCACCCAACCAACCAAAAACAGAAGCATTTCATGCCAGAATATGCCCAAATACCCACTAAAACTCAGTCAATGCATGCAAAAATGAGGGGCTCCTTTGGAAGGCCATGCAAGGGGGTATTCTACACCTATATGATAGACAAACAAAAGGGAAAAACCACCTCTAGAAATGAGTTATGAAAGCCCTAAAACCCACAAATAGGCCCTAAAATCAGTCTAGGAAACATGCAAAGAAAGGTGCCTTTGAAAAGCCTTGAATGGGATTGCCCTACACATGCATCATAGACATAAAATATGGAAAAAAGGGCTCTTGACAGAGCTTAGGCAGACCTTAAAACTCACAAAATGAGGCCTGAAACATGACTTCAACGCATGCAAAAAAGAGTCCCTTTGGAAGGCCAACAACGCTAGTAAAGAGAATGAGGGGTGAGAGGGTCACCCCTCTATGATTTTGAAGCTCAAAGACACATCTCAGCCACTGAAAATCCACTGGATTTCAGTGGCTAAGAGGCCAAACCAAGGCCAATGCAAATGTTCACATGCATAGCTCAAAACATGAGGAAATAAAGCATGAAAGGGGGGAGATGACTCCAAACAGAAAAGTGACCTTAAGTAAACATGCTTATAAGCTCAAAAGGAAACTTTTTTAAGTTGATGAAAAATCTAGAAAATGCTCAAAAATAGGACTAAGATATGATGCAAAATAAGCCTACAAAGAGGGATAAAGCATACAAGAATGTAGGAGACCTCAAACAGAAAAGTATCCTTAATTAAACTTCAAGAGGAGCTCAAAATATGACACTTTACAGTTTATGACAAAGTCCATAAATGCTTGGAAATAGGGATAAGCTATCATGCAAAATAAGGCAAGAAAAGGGGAAATGGAGGCTTACCCTTGTAGCATAGCAAAGCAGCAGCTTCTGGACCAAGTTGGTGAACCTTCAACCCTTTCAAATCAGCTCCAAGATGCTGGAATGGATGGTGGAGGTCGTAGGCTATGGGGTGTAGTGCAAATGGTGCAAGAAAATTAGGGTTTGGAGGCTCAAGTGTAAAGATATAGGGAGAGAGAGATGTCTAAGCCTTCAAATTTTGCTCAACCTTTCCAAATAACGATCAGCCCCTCCTTTATAGAGGAGAGGCTCTAAATCTTCTCTAAGAAGCCTCAAATATCCTCCATACACGTGTATGGAGGATGCTCCAATGGCCTCACCGTGCACAAACAGAAAGCATTCAAAGAGCAAAAGCGGATGGCAGCCGACGCTTAAGGTGGTCGGTCACACCCTGGTCGGCCGACCAGGGGTCAAAAGGGTCAAGGTGAATTTCTGGTCGGCCACCCCAGATTGGTGGCCTCCCAGATGAGTGCAACACAGCTGTAGGGTGAAAAACCAGAAAAAGTGACCCAGGAGAGAGGAAAACCAGCTTTTTAGCAAGGTTCAAAAGGGTCAAGAAGAAATACTGGTCGGCCTACCCATATTGGTGGCCTCTCAGGTGTGCACAACACAATGATGGTATGAAAAACTAGAAATTATGGCTCAAAAGTGGGAAAAACTAGCTTTTTGCCAGAAAAACCGGCTGGAGTAGAGAGAAAATGGTTTTTGAAAGAATTGCTGGTCTCCTACCATCCTACCACCTTCCTAGCAATGAAAATAAGGTCCATACCAAAAATGAACCCTAACTGATGTAAAACGAGGGTTCGGGGGCCAAAACGCGCAGTTCGGGGCCCGGAAAACAGGCTGTGAAGCACCGGAGGTGGCATATGACCACGAAGGTGGTCTCCTGGGCCACAGTGTCCCTCCAAGGAGAGGAAACAAGGTGTGTGCCAAAAATCGGAGCAAACAGAGGTAGTTAGGCGGTCCCGAATCGAGGCACACGACCGACGGCCCCGAAAACCGAAAACTGGTCTCCAAACGGGAAAAATGGCCTACAACCGCGAAACGTAGCCTACGGCCACTGAGAGATGGTCTACGAGACCTCTCCCTCCCTTAGGAAAGAGAAAATAGAGAAAACATGTAACGCCCTCAAAATAAACCCATAATATTGACAACATTGACATGCATTGATAAAAGAAAACAAAACATTATTCCATTCATCAGAATATTCTTATTGAAAGACATTACATGTAACATCGAAAAACAAATGCCCTACGGGCTTACAGCTTTCCAAGCCAACACTTGGACACAAAAGTCTGAGTACTAACTCAATTACACATTAAGCCCTTGGCTTGAGTTTACATGTAATATCACAATAAAACAAAATAACAACTAACTAAACAGAGTCTTCAACTCCAAATCTCCTCAAGCTAAGTCCTTGGAGGTAGCAAATCACCTGGACTTGAAAATGATGTTCCCGTATAGGGTGAGCCACAGCCCAGCAGAAATATACTAAACCAAATATACGATTTGACTAAAGCGATAGCATTCAATAGATGGTTACACTTATAAATCACTTTTACCACAATACAGTTTTATGACCACTATGTCCATGATACGTTTCACATTCCATTATTCATCCAAATTTCCATTTATACCGACATGGCTCAGAACCTGGCCAAATAACAAACTGAGACTACATCTCAAATTAATATTACTTCTTATATCAACAATTAAAATGAGACTAAGGCTCATGATAAAACACTTCCATCAATTGATAAGTACACATATTTGCTGTACTACAATGCACTTCCATAAATCAATAAGTACACAGATTTGCTGTACTAATGGAGTTCATCCCCTTTCTCCTCCTAAACAGGTTTGAGAGTCCATCCCCTATCTTCCCTCAAACCATGGAGTACATCCCCTATCTCCTCCCAAACAATATGCATATACAATGTAATAAACACTTGTCATACACAATATTCAATCAATACACAGATTTGCTGTATTAACTCAACCATCATATTTAATGACTCAATCAATGTGATTAGTTTCAGTTTTCCCTAATCAACATGCAATGTCTACAACAATCACGACTATCCTCCACTGATAGCCCAAAACAGTTATTTCTAAACAGGAAATAAATGCATCAATATATATATATATATAAACTCAATTCCACATTTTTTTTCCAAAATTAATTATACAAATTAATTTGCTACAACAATTAGGGTTTCTCCCTTTTTTTTCTCAACATCAACCTTAAGGTTCAATTTTATCAATTTAACACTATCAATATCATTTTTCAAGACTCACAAACATATGATATTTAACAGAAGAAAAGCCCCCTTTTTGAATTATAAATCAAACCCTAGCTTTTCCCAAAATTAACCCAACAACACCAACATATCAAAATGACTAAAACTTAGGACAAAACATATAGAATGGAGTAGGGTATCCCTACCTCAAAAATAGAAGCCCAAATGTGAAGATGATGAAAATACAAAGTGCTTTAAATCCCCAACTTTTCAAATTAAAGTAAAGCTCTCGTGACCCTCTATCTTTTTAATAAAGAACCTAGGGTAGAAATACACTCTAAGTAGATCAAACCTAAGAGAGAAGGTGTGTAGAAGGAGAGAGAAGACGGTTCTAGGGTTTTAAAACAAAAGGGAGATGAAAAAGTGATCCAAAAAGTTGGATCTCGATTTTATATAAGAGTCGCCTCGCTCAAGTGTGGAAACCCCCGCTTGAGGCCTCCTGCCACTCTCGCTCGAAGGTTAAAAATCCCGCTCGGCGGATACACACTCCTGAACTTTTTTTGAACTAGGTCCCGCCGGCGTAAAACTCCCCGCTCGAGCATCACACACAAACTCACGCTCGAGCGTCAAAGAGCCCGCTCGAGCGTCCAACACTGCAGAGGAAATACTGGAAGATGGAAAATCACGCTCGAGCGTCAAAACTCCTGCTCGAGCGGAGCAGCAACAACAAAGGGCCCGCTCGAGCATCAAAAGCTCCGCTCGAGTGTGAAGGCAAAAATCTGGGCAACTACCTTTCGTTTCTAAGTTCAACCAACCTGTAACAAACCTGCTCAACACATCCTATAACTCAAAAATAATAAATTAAAGGACGACAACAATAAATATATAGTAACGGGATCCACAGAACCTAAGTCCGGATACAACAACCAAATGGGAAAGGACCGGGGTCGCTATAAAAGAGGACCTGGTTCGCAAATCGAGGCAAAGCACAAAAGAGCCCCAAAGTCTGGAGGCAAGGCTCCCAGTCGAGACTCTGAAACCTCAGAACGAGCACAATATGCAACATTACCGAGCACTCAACCGGTGACGTCTGAGTCTTAAGGTTGGTCAAAAATGGGGTGTCTACAACATGTAGCATGGATAGATGAAAATTAAGACTTATGCACCCGACACATGACATGAATACATGAAATCCTAAGACACACCGGACAACATTAATCCCCTTTTTTTTTTTCACGAATTGACAAATGCAGCTCAAACAATAAAGAAGCCAATGCAAAGCAACATGCAAACCAACTAATGCCAATCTCCCGTACCAAACAAAACAAAGTGTTCATGCTAGCAAACTCTTGCAATGATAAACCAAACTCCCCCTCACTAAAAACAATGAACAAGAAAAAAAAACAACAAAAATAATATGGTGGAGCAAGCAAGAAATTTCATATTTGTACCTTGAAACACACAAGATTATCCAAGAAGCACAATTACTTGAAAACACAATGTGCACAGCCTTTAGAAAATTCCTCATAAAAGAAAGTGATGCATCATGTGAAAAGCATAGATCCCATGAGAAAAGTGTGTATGACTCTTGGAGTTCGACAAACACGAGATTCAAATCCTAGTAGTGATCTGATAGCTAGACCTCCGACAAGAGAATCTAAGCACAACTAAGAAAAGTCAAACCACTAGGAATCGAGGGGTATTTGGTGAGTAAAGACGGAGGCTCCCCCTCAATCAATGAGTCTTTTTTATTTTTTTCACATTTTTTTTCTTTTCTTTCTTTTGCACATTTTTCTTTTCTTTTCTTTTCTTTCTTTTGCACATTTTTTTTTCTTTCTTTTGCACACTTATTGGCGGTTGACACGCTCAAGAGTATGGAAACCGAACCAGAGAAGCATAGATATAATAAGGATGGCTTGGTTGGTGACTCTGAGGTAGCCTTTTCCTCATGCCTGGACTACAAAGAATATAAGGGAAAGCCGTGGAGGTGCAAAAAGATAGAAGGTGGTTAAGAGACTCAACATCACCCATGATATGCTAGTACAGGTCAATTCCTCTAGAAAAACAAAAGATACAATGCCAGAAGTCCATATGAAAAAAAAATGGATCACTAAGGCAGAAGGCTCTGATATTTGCTAATCCAAGAGTGTGTACAGAATGAGACATACTAATCAAAAAACACACACTCCAAAATGAGTAAGGACCATAGAAAGCACACACATATCAACATGTAATGGATATTCTTATCAATTCCAATATGCACCAAGGACCACTAAAAAATTTCAAGCTTGCAAAACCATACTAAGAAAATCTTTTTGGGTTTTTTTTTATTTTTATTTATTTTTATTTTTCTAAACCAAGCAAGACAAAAAACAAAGAAGCACACAATTTTTTTTTCTCATTAAAAAAAAACACACAGAAATCCAAAAACTAAAACAAATAAACAAATTAACACAAGTCAAGTTTTCTCACTCAAACCGCTTTAGTATAAACAAAGTTGTAAGCATTGCGGTTTTTGGGTGATGTCTTGACATTGTGGTTCCCTTTGCTCTCAATAGGAACCTGTCTCGACTTGGTTTCCATCTTCCTATCAATGAAGTGTCTCTTACCCCACGAGATGTTGGAATTTCTTCCATCTCTATGAGACACTCTCCCATGCAACTTATAACAATAAGGGCGAATATGACCATGCATACCACAATGATGACAAATAAAAACAGGGTGTACTTTCTTTTCTTTTACCTTACTAACTCTAGGAAGTTTGAGAAGTCCATCATTATGTTGAATTTTTTGTTCTCCTTTTCCTTGAGTTTTTGTATCATGAGATGTAGATGCACTCTGTTTTTGCTCTTTGTTATCACCAAAGCCAATGCCACTCTTGTTAGAACAAATTTGTTGAGACCCAATGATATTGTCCAAAGTCTTTGATCCTCTGTTCCAAAGACCAATGGTTGCCATAGCACACTTGAGTTCTTCCTCTTTCTTGATCATTAGTTCTTCCAAAGCAACTTGAGACATCTCGAGAGTTTCAATCTTTTCTTCATATGTTGCATAGATTTGCTGTAGCTCATTCCTCTCTGTCTCACAAGTCAAGAGTTTTGCACAAAGAACTTGTCGATCATCAGCTATCTTGATGGCATCAATCCTGGCCTCGGAAATCTCCTCCTTAAGTTTGACATTCTAACTTTCACATGCTTTGAGTTTCTTTGTGAGTTTGTCATTTAATTTGAATAAGTTAAGAGACTCCTTATACAACTTTTCATAAGCTTGCTCAAGCTCTTCATCATCACTCTCCGAGGATTCGTCAAGTAGGGGTGGTCGAACCATAAAATTTCCCTCACGAATTGAATCCATTATCACAAATCAAACAAGATCTCATTCTAAAAGAATTTTTTTTAAAAAAAATAGAACGACCTGCTCTGATACCAATTGAAAAATCTAGAAATCCCTTAGATGTTGATTTGTGATTATGTATCAATTTTAAGCAATAAATAACAATCCCAATCAAACAATCAAGACAAATCAACACAACGATTTTAACGTGGAAAAACCACAATTGGATACCTCCAACTGTGATTAAAAAACTACGGGCAACAGCCACAAAACAATCCACTAAGAAGATTTAAAGGAATTACACAGGTATACTGTCAATTACCTAGCGAATCCACGCCTAATTGAACCGACCTCTATGTGCCTCTTCCAACCCTGTCTTTACCTCGGAATTGTCTTTACGATGAGCCACTCCAGAATCCACCGAAGCTTCAGGCTCGAATTCTTCAGAATCCACCGAAGAACAACTCTCTCTCTCTCTTGTGTATAATAAACAAAACCTTTGATGTACTCTCTTTAAACCATGAGTTGAATACTCAATAAAACATCAAAGAAAACTAACAAAATATCTCCAGATATAAACCTTAAGAACCAAAAAGAAGATCTGGAGGAATTAATTTAGTTTTGGGAGAAAACCAACTACTTATAGAAAACAAAAGTAATCATAGTTTTGAAAGAAAACCAACTTCTTAAAGAAAACAAAAGTAATCCTAGTTTTGAAAGAAAACCAACTTCTTATAGAAATCCTTGTCAACCGGGATTGCCAAGAATAAAACCTAACAAGATCTACAAGCAGAATTAAAGAATCCTCTCATAATTGTTCAGCTACCAATCTCAACCAACTGATGTTTCTTAAAAAAAAAGGTTTAAAATTTAAAAGTATTGGAAAAATTCTATGGCAGACATTAGGATAGCTACACTACATGCATGCGCACATATGCAGTTGTGTGTATAGTATTGAGAACAATCAGACCCATCTCTCTCTCTCTCTAGAAAATATTCCCTACATCTTTTGACCCCACTCTAGCACCTCATCTTTTCTTTTATCATTGCGTGTCTCCCCTTTCATGATTGTGGGAGCCGAATAAATAAAAGAGTTAGAAGGAATGCATCCCAAAAGTCATAAACTATTCAGCTCCGTGCTAATCAACTGAGATGCCGAATGCATTAAGATTACCGAATAGATGGGGATACGTATGTGGGAATAAACAAAAGGATAATATATAAAAAGTGGGCTCTGAACTCGAGGTGCAAAGAATGAGTATAAATACAGGAGCATCAGATTTAGAAAGGTATGTAAGAATAACTTCACTTAACTTAGAAAACAAGCTTTCTTGAGTACAAGAGCTGACTTGCCCGTTAGAGTGCTAACCCCGGCACCCCCGACCGGAGTGTTTGTGTCTTTGCAGGTGACTAACTGAGGATCAAGAGCGTCTCCCAGGATCTGAAGAGTATTTCCAAAACCACTTCCCCACAATTGGCGCCGTCTGTGGGAATACTTGAGTACATCCATGGAAGGCGTGACTCAAGATCCTCCGATAGCCACCGACGCGATCACACAGCGAGTCGACCTCACTCCGGCAAATATGCTCGAGAAGGAAATCATCGCCGCAAGGCGTGCCTTGAATGACGATTCACCAACGACTTCAGCACAGGAGACAATGCTCGCCATTATGGAATGAGCCAAACAGACGAAACACAGTTTAGACGACATCATCGCTGAGAACAAGTGCCTTCGCCGCGACCTGGCCTTGGAAATAGCAAAGTCCAAACAAACGGTGCGCCAGGTTCCTGAGCGACCCCCAAGGGCAGTTGATCTACGATCTCGGGCCTAACAGCAAAACACCAACGCTCGTTGCGCTTCAGCTGATTACTTTGAGGAGTTGACAAAAGACGAACGTCTCCAGCAGAGTGTTCCGCATGATAACATCCATATGATATACAGCCTGCCGAAAGCCCTGGCCGTACATACAATCCAGCCCCTCCCAGGTCCCCAGCAGCAACTCACGCTAGCAAAGCGACCCTGAGAATCGCCAAGCATCACCTTCGACGACTCTGATTTGATCGGCGTAACACTCCCTCACATCGATCCATTGGTTGTCGCGCTACGCGTAAACCGGTTCACCGTCGAACGCGTTCTTATAGACCAGGGCAGCACTTCGGAGGTTATGTATTATAAAACCTTCATCAAACTCGGGTTCAACGAGTCGGACCTGACTCCGGCCCCCTATCCGCTGTTCGGCTTCAATGCCAATCTCGAATATCCACTGGGAAAGATCAGCTTGCCCGTTCGGGCGAGTTCTAGAATGGTGGATGTAGAATTCCTGGTCGTCCGGCTGCCATCGCTGTACAATCTCATCGTGGGGCGATCGTAGTTGCATACCTTGCAGGTCGTCCCCAGCACCTACCATCAATTGTTACGTTTCCCAACGGAACACGGCATCGAGCAGATTCGCGGCTCCCAAAAGTCGGCACAAGCATGTTACCTCCTGGCCGCCAAAATACCAAAGGAATTGCAGGTAAACTCCATTGAGGTACCCAATAGGGAAATCCTGGATGACGTCGGGCGGCAGCCAAGCGAAAAGGCCACAGAAGGTTTAGACCGAGTTGACATCGATGGAAGCCCGGAGAAGTTTCTCATGATCGACACCTCTTTAAATCAAGCCGATAGACAGCAGCTGATATCCTTTCTACTCGCTAACCTCGACGTCTTTGCGTGGACTCCGTACGAGATGCCGGGTATAGACCCATCAGTTTCCCAACACCACCTGAACGTCGACCCCACATGTAAGCCGATCATTCAGAAAGGCCGTCGGTCCTCCGCAGAGCACACTGCTGCCATTATAGATTAAGTCGACAGACTGCTTGACGCCGGGGCAATTAGAGAAGTCACCTACCCCACGTGGCTCTCCAACACAGTGGTTGTGAAGAAGAAAAATGGAACTTGGCGAGTGTGCGTCGACTTCACGGATCTGAACAAAGCTTGCCCCAAGGACTGCTTTCCATTACCCAGAATCGACCAACTCGTCGATGCAACGGCGCGCCACCAACGCATGAGTTTCCTCGATGCTTACAGAGGCTACCATCAGATCGCCCTGCATCCAGATGACCAGGACAAAACTGCATTCCTCACCCCAAGAGGAACCTACTGCTACAAAGTTATGCCTTTTGGGCTAAAGAATGCAGGGGCAACTTACCAAAGACTGGTCACCGCTATGTTCAAAGAACACCTCGGCCACACTATGGAGATCTACATCAACGATATGGTGGTAAGTCCAAAGAAGAATAGGATCACATAGCCGATCTAGAGAAGACATTTGGCATCTTGCGCAAATACAGAATTAAACTGAACGCCTCAAGTACTCGTAATTCCTGGGATATATCGTCAACCGCCGCGGAATCGAAGCCAACCCGAGGCAAGTCACAGCGATCTTGGAACTCGGTTCCCCCCGATCAGTGAAAGAAGTCCAAAAGTTGATGGGGATGGCCGCCGCACTCAATAGATTCATCAGTCGGTCAACAGACCGCTGTAGACAATTCTTCCAGACGCTACGTCAAGGCAAAGCTTTTGAATGGTCCGCCGAGTGCGAAGCAGCTTTCACCGGGCTCAATACTTATCTCCGGTTAGTACCTCTCTTGGCAACACCCGCTGCCGGTGACCCCCTCATTCTGTATCTGGCAGTCTCCGATAGGGTCGTCAGCGCTGTACTGTTAAAAGAAGAGGAAGTGCAGCAACGGCCAGTTTATTACGTGAGCAAGGCAATGGTCGATGCCGAGACACGTTACCTTCCGCTGGAAAAACTCATCCTAGCCTTGGTCATGGCAGCAAGAAAACTGATGCATTACTTTCAGGGACATAGCATTGGGGTGATAACAGATTATCCCCTCCGATCAGTACTGCGGAGTGCAGAAGCATCAGGACGTGTTTCAAAATGGGCTCTTGAACTCGGCCAATATGACATTCAGTTTTTACCCAAAACCGCAATCAAGGGACAGGTGCTGGCCGACTTTGTTGCCGAATTCACAGGCGGGCTTTCCGACCTTAAACCCGCCGACGTTCTTCCAAAGGCTGAAGTTCGATCAAAGCCGAACTGGAGAATTTATGTCAGGGATATTTGGCAGCTATATTGTGATGGATCGTCTAACCAACGGGGCTGCGGCGCAGGCGTAGTAATCATGTCTCCGGACGGCGCAATAATAGAGCAGGCCGTTAAGCTTGGCTTTGAAGCATCAAATAACGAGGCCGAGTATGAAGCCCTCTTAGCCGGTCTACGAAATGAACATATTCTCGGCACTCGGCGATTGCTAGTGTTTTGTGACTCAAAATTGGTAATCAACCAGCTAAAGGGGGAGTACGTTGCAAAAAACGACCGTATGGCGGCCTATATGAAATCGGCCAACTCTTTGCTAACGATGTTTGACCATCATGAACTGAACCAAATAACACGTGATCAGAACACACACGCAGATGCCTTGGCATGCCTAGCCTCCGCCATCAATTCTGAGCTCAAACGGACCATTGAAGTAGGTTTCATCCCGGAGCCAAGTATTGGCCCTTCGGAGGAAGCCCACGTCAACGTTATAGAATCCGCATCTAGCTGGATGGACCCCATTCCCGGATTCCTCTCTTCTAAATAACTCCCAGAGGACAAAAAAGAGGCACACAAGCTGCGCAATAAGGCCCTGCGATACTATCTGGATCCACAAGGAGGGCTTTATAAAAAGTCCCTCTCCGGTCCCTATTTGGAATGCGTATACCCGGATAAAGTTGAGGAGCTTCTAACCGAGATGCATGAGGCGCTAGGTGCCCACTGGCGACGCTCCTCGCCCATCGAGCTATAACACAGGGGTATTATTGGCCGACAATGAGAGCCGACGCAGAACATTATGTTAAAAGATGCGAACAATGCCAAAAGTTCTCCCCACTAACCCACTTGCCCGCCGAAGGGTTTAACTCTATCATCAGTCCCTGGCCGTTTGCTCAATGGGGACTTGATATCGTAGGACCGTTGCCAAGGGCCCCAGGAAACAAGCGATTCTTAATCATAGCAACAGATTACTTCACAAAATGGGTAGAAGCGGAGGCTTTAACGCATATACGAGATGCCGACATAAAGCGCTTTGTGTGGAGAAACATCATTACGCGATTCGGCATTCCAAGAGCTCTCATCTCAGACAATGGCACCCAGTTCGATTGTGGCGTATACCGAGAACTGTGCAGCAAATATGGTATTGTGCCTTACTTCTCTACGCCCGCGTACCCCCAGAGTAACGGTCAAGCTGAAGCCTCCAACAAAACCATCTTGGACGGCATCAAAAAGAGGCTGGAAAGAGCTAAAGGCAAATGGGTCGAAGAATTGTCGAGTGTATTGTGGGCGCATCGCACAACACCCAGGAGGTCCACCGGAGAAACACCGTTTGCTCTATGCTTCGGAACCCAAGCAATCTTACCCTTGGAAATCGGCCTCCCGACTTTGAAATCGCAAGCCTTTGACACGGGTCAAAATGACATGATGCTCGCCCTGGACCTGGATCTAATTGAGGAACGAAGAGACCGCGCCCTGGCCTCCATGGCACGGTATCAGCAGTAGCTCGCTAAGTCGTACAATCAACGAGTTCAGTTGCGCCGTTACACTCTAGGAGAGCTGGTCCTGAAGAAAGTACTTCCAGCCGACCAAAGACCGGCCGACAGAAAGCTGGGTCCGAACTGGGATGGCCCCTATCAAGTAGACTCCATTGCAGGAACAGGTGCATATCGGCTCTCGGACATGTCAGGAAAAAGCTTGCCACGGCCTTGGAATTCAACGCATCTGCGAAAATTTTACCAATGACCCGATTTGTGGGCATGGTACTTGTACATACTCTGTTGTAATGCAAAGGTTTCTCGTTTTTGTCTCAGCTCATACACTTGTTGATGGCCGAATAAGTCTCCGGATTCGGAGCGCCCTTCGTGGATACCACGATTGGCCGAATAAGTCTTCGGATTCGGAGTGCCCTTTGGGTGAATGACATCTAAGGGCCGAACAAGTCTCCAGATTTAGAGCGCCTTTCGTGGATACCACGATTGGCCAAACAAGTCTCCGGATTCGGAGCGCCCTTTGGGTGAATGACATCTAAGGGCCGAACAAGTCTCCGGATTCGGAGCGCCCTTCGTGGATACCACGATTGGCCGAACAAGTCTCCGGATTCAAAGAGCCCTTTGGGTGAATGACATCTAAGGGCTGAACAAGTCTCCGAATTCGGAGCGCCCTTCGTGGATACCACGATTGGCCAAACAAATCTCCGAATTCGAAGTGCCCTTTGGGTGAATGACATCTAAGGGCCGAACAAGTCACCGGATTCGGAGCGCCCTTCGTGGATACCACGATTGGCCGAACAAGTCTCCGGATTCGGAGCGCCCTTTGGGTGAATGACATCTAAGGGCCGAACAAATCTCCGGATTTGGAGCGCCCTTCGTGGATACCACGATTGGCCAAACAAGTCTCCGGATTCGGAGCGCCCTTTGGGTGAATGACATCTAAGGGCCGAACAAGTCTCCGGATTCGGAGCGCCCTTCGTGGATACCACGATTGGCCGAACAAGTCTCCGGATTCGGAGCGCCCTTTGGGTGAATGACATCTAAGAGCCGAACAAATCTCCGGATTCGGAGTGCCCTTTGGGTGAATGACATCTAAGGGCAGAACAAGTCTCCGGATTCGGAGCGCCCTTCGTGGATACCACGATCGGCCAAACAAGTCTCCGGATTCGAAGCGCCCTTCGTGGATGCCACGATTGGCCCAATAAGTATCCGGATTCGGAGCACCCTTCGTGGGGATCACGATTTAACTAACCAACTATACGGTTCCTAATTGGAGCCGATCGACGCATATTCGAACGTTTACATCATGCCGTACAAAAGTTGACAGTAAATTGAGATAAGTCGTTTAATTACGCACAAAACATTTCAAAAGCTGCTATTAAAGAAATTCTGTTTATTCAAAAGTCGCCAAACATTTCAAGCATTTGATAAAGTAATTCTATTTATTCACAGCCAAGTCTGTTTCAACATTATGGCCCACTAAGTCGGCGTCTTCGTCGTCGCTTTTCTCAATTTCGAACGCGGGATACGGAAGGTAATGCCGATGATATAGGGGCGAAGCCGAATTTATGCCCACTTGCCCAAGAGCCTCCACGGTTTGAAGGGCCTTGATCCAGCTATGCTTGAAACCACGATTTTCGTATCGACAAACTTCCTCAGCTAGGTCTGGTTTGGTCTTCTTCATCCCAGCCTTCAAGCCGTCTTGATATCCTCTTTCATAACCCAAGGCCTCTCGGTTCGCTCCCTCCCCCATGCTTTTCGCTTGATCGACCACCACCGACTCGGCCGCTCGAACACTCTTCAGCTCCCGAAGCTCACTCTCAGCCTTTTTCACGCGCGCCTCCAGACTACGATTCCTTTCATTGTTTTTCTCGTTCTCATGTCGGGCTTCGCGCAGACACATCCCGACTTCATAAGCGTTGTACAGTCCCTTGACAGCCCCATGTATGTCATCCCGAAATACTTCGAAATCTCGACATCCGACCATCGACTGTTGAACCTCCGGCGGAAAAATCTGTCATGCGAACTCGACTGCTACATCTGGGTCTTTAATTATAGAATCCGCCTTTGTCATTGGTCTATTCTTCATGAAAACCGCAAAACTTAACGGTCGTGGCGCCGCGTCAGGCTCAACTTGCGGTCATGGGCTCGGGGAATTCCCCCGTTGTCCGTCCTTTCGGGGTGATCTGCTTCGACGACTAGGGGTCCGCTGTTTTTTTCGATCTATGGATGTTCTTTTTCCCGTGTGAATAGGCTCACTTCTGCGTTTCATTTTGACCTCTAAACCCAGCCAATGTTGGCTGCTGCTAGGTTTGGATCAAGCCTGAATGGAAATAAGTCGAGTTGTTAGCATAAACTCGCCCATTTATTCTGGGGTACATGCAGCTCCCCCGAGGAAACGTCAGAAAGACTGAGTGCCAAAAGTCGGATGCCCCTCAGCCAGCCCACGACTCAGAGCCATCGGCTCCTTCGGTTCCTTAGGCTCGCGCTCTGACTAAGGCAAGGGCAGATTCATAAATCTAATCGGCCATATTTCAAGCGCTATTGCCAGGTAACCTAAGATCGCTGGGGCAAGGGCAGATTCATCAATCTAGCCGGCTATATTTTCAAGCGATATCGCCGAGTAATTTATGCCTCAGCCAGCCCACGATTCAGAACCATCGGCTCATTCGGCTTCGCTGACTCGTGCGCTGCCTAAGGCAAGGGCAGATTCATAAATCCAGTCGGCCATATTTCAAGCGATATCGCCGAGTAATTTATGCCTCAACCAGCCCACGATTCAGAGCCATCGGCTCATCCGGCTTCGCTGACTCGTGCGCTGCCTAAGGCAAGGGCAGATTCATCAATCTAGCCAGCTATATTTTCAAGCGATATCGCCGAGTAATTTATGCCTCGGCAAATTACGATTGAGCCATTGGCTCATTAAACCCATTCTTGACTGTCGCCTAAGGCAAGGGCAGATTCATAAATCTAGTCGGCCATATTTCAAGCGATATCGCCGAGTAATTTATGTCTCAACCAGCCCACGATTCAGAGCCATCGGCTCATCCGGCTTCGCTGACTCGTGCGCTGCCTAAGGCAAGGGCAGATTCATAAATCTAGTCGACTATATTTTCAAGCGATATCGCCGAGTAATTTATGCCTCAGCCATCCCACGATTCAGAGCCATCAGCTCATTTATCACCATTCAAATACGACTTGCCTAAGGCAAGGGCAGATTCATAAATCTAGTCGACTATATTTTCAAGCGATATCGCCGAGTAATTTATGCCTCAGCCATCCCACGATTCAGAGCCATCGGCTCATTCGGCTTCGCTGACTCGTGCGCTGCCTAAGGCAAGGGCCGATTCCTTAATCCGATCGTCCGGGCTTAAAATTAAGTAATATCATTCTTCACCAGCAAAATGGAGCACAACTCATCACATTTTATACATGCAAAATAAATGAGCAATAAGCCCGGACAAAAATGTCTAACAAAACAATTGTAACAATACATCTGTGAAATCCTAATACATTTGTGAAATTATAACAGTCAAATGCCCAGCTCAGCCTTCGGAATCAGTCTCCAACGGCTCAACATCCACTTGCTCATACGGCACTAGCACAGTCAGTGAAACTCCAGCTGCAGCAAGGGCTTTGCGCCAGCCATGTTTGAACCCCCTATTTTCGAACCGAGGGACCTGGTCCACATATTCGGCGAGCCCAGCATCTTTCCTGGCTTCGAATACTTTGGAAGCAGCCGCCTTCATTTCAACCAACTCAGCCTCCAGGCTAGCAACCGCCTTCTAGGACAATCTCAGTGCCGTTTCTCTCCAGTCCGCCTTTTTCTCGGCGTCCGCTCGGGATTGATCTGCAATGCGGGCCTTCTCTGCCTCGGCCTCGGCCCAAGCAGCTTCCTTGTTTGCTCTCAAAACTGCATCCTCAGCCCTCTTCCTCTGGCCCTCCACTTGCTTTCGTAAGCAGTCAATCTGTTTGACGGCGTCGAGATGCCGACGTCCCATATCGGCTATCCTTCCGACGGTCTGCAAAGGAAGAACCCAAAAACATAACCCCAACAGTACTCGGATAAAGTGAAGAAAAGTCAGAATACATACCAGAAGTGCCGATTGCACGGCCAGTGCTGTCGCATTCAGATTTGGTTCCATCCGGAAAGCCTCCATATCAGACGGCAACAACACAGACGTAGCCACACCGAATGCAACTTCTGGATCTTTAAACGCCGAAGCGTTAGAGGGAACCGGCATATCCTTTACCATTGGACGAATGACAAAAGGAACAACCTCATTAGACCCCTCCAATCGAGGACGCTTACCACCTCGTTAAACCGGATCGACGTCGGCCAGCGTTTCTCTGCTCTTTCCCCAACTTTTTGGCCGATTTCCCCGGCCAACGGGGATTCGGCATTCTGACCTTTTTCCTCTACAACCTCCAAGGACTGATTCGGCAACAGGAAGGGGGAGTTGCGATTCGGTGGCGGACGGTATTTCAGACGAAAAGCCCTCCGCTCTTCGCCGTGCGGCTAACCTCTCCGCATTCGCCTTTTTGGCAAGCTTTGTCAGACTCAATCCGGCCATACCCGCGGAGTCTATAACGGGACGATCCTCTAAGCGTTGAAAGCGTTGAAGAACGTCGGCAAAAAGAAGATCCCCTAGTCCCAACGTAAACGGAGGATCGACGGAATCCAATACCTCCTCAGAGTCGGTCTCTGATTGATCTGACTCGGCAATATCAGCTACCTCATTTCGCTCCAAATCGGACCCTTCAAAGCCTACCTGCCTCAAGTTTTTGAAGTCGGACAGAATAAGAGCTGTAAGGAAATCTTCACCCTTCGGAATCGGTATGTTTTTTGCCGCCGAGAAGGTTGTGTATGTCAGCTCGTAACAAAGCAGAATGTGAGCCGCCCTCCCTTGTTTCTGAAGGCTTTGACGGCCGAAATACCTGAGGGCAACCCGAATATCTGAAAGAACGGCGTCGTGGGTTGAAGATTGTATTTTTTTTAAACCC
Organism: Camellia lanceoleosa; assembly: GCA_025200525.1. NCBI lineage: Eukaryota > Viridiplantae > Streptophyta > Magnoliopsida > Ericales > Theaceae > Camellia > Camellia lanceoleosa. The sequence continues at coordinate 61,276,980 of CM045760.1, forward strand.
CTTCCTGCACAAGACGAAACCGCAAGATTTCAATGGAATGGGTTTTACAATAAAAATTAACACATAACAAAAACAAGGAAATACTCGGCGACCTGGCTCGCCCCTCCGTCTGGGAATAGGGTCAACCCGATCCTCCCCTTCGCCAAACTCCCAGTTACCCTGGACAACGACCATAACATCATCAACTCTTTTCCCAGAACTGGAAAGCATAGTGATTAGTTGATGATCGGTGTCCTTCGCTCTAAGGAAATAACGCCCTCGCCGACCGGAAAACTTAGCCAAGGCATAGCAGTGCCAGATAGCCGAAATGCCAAGGTTAATTCCAAGGCGAAGATTCAACGCTATAATCCCCATTATAATTCTAAAGAAATTCACGTTAGGTTGAGAAGGGATTAAACCCCAATGGCGAAGCACAGCCCTTAGGAATGGGTGTAGAGGGAACCGGACTCCACCCTCAGCGATTGACAAGTGAGGAAAGACAATCGTGGTTTCGTCCTCCCTCTCCATGTCAAGGGTGTCGTCTGCCAAAAGTGACAGACGAACGTCATCAGGAATAGAGAAATGACGTCTAAAACCAGCAATTCGATCTGACGAGAGGAGGTCTTTCAAATGTTTCGCCATACCCAGTTGACACAGATGTGCCAAAGAATAAACTGGGAATAGTTCTCGAAGCAAAAAAGGAGATAACTTACAGAGGATGAAGGAGATATCGAAGGAGATAAAATTACAAGAACGATCCAAGAGGCAACCCAGCGACCAGTATCACGGAATGCGAATCCAAAGGGATGCCAATCTTTAAAATCGCAATGAATAGATATGTACGAAGAGGCGGGAAGTCGGTACGACAACCAAAAAGGGGCGTATTTTGGCGTGTGCTTCGTAGGCACAATTACCAAAATTTTGGTTCTGAGTGTTCAAAATTCGGAACCAAGCACTCCAGCCAACATACGTTGGGAGAATGCTTGGGGGGCAATTATGGGAGCCGAATAAATAAAAGAGTTAGAAGGGATGCATCCCAAAAGTCAGAAACTGTTCAGCTCCGTGCTAATCAACTGAGATGTCGAATGCATTAAGATTACCGAATAGATGGGGATACGTATGTGGGAATAAACAAAAGGATAATATATAAAAAGTGGGCTCTGAACCCGAGGTGCAGAGAATGCGTATAAATACAGGAGCATCAGATTTAGAAAGGTATGTAAGAATAACTTTACTTAACTTAGAAAACAAGCTTTCTTGAGTATAGGAGCTGACTTGCCCGTCGGAGTGCTAACCCCGGCACCCCCGACCGGAGTGTTTGTGTCTTTGCAGGTGACTAACTAAGGATCAAGAGCGTCTCCCAAGATCTGAAGAGTATTTCCAAAACCACTTCCCCACAATGATGAAACCTCCACTTCCTTTTTTTTTTTAATATATATATATTCCTTCACGAGAGAGGGAGAGTGGTTTGGTTTGGTTTGGTTTCTTTCTTTCTTTCTTTTTTTTTTTGATTTGTTTTTGGGTCATCACAAACCGAAACCACAAACACCGCCCAATAGGCACAACATTAGTAAGAATAAGCACAACAAACTATACCCCACGAACTGTCCATGCTACCCCCTAGTCTTTACCACGGTTTATCAAGAGCCTCAATTCCCCATAGCAATGGCCCTTTAATCACTCTCAAGTCACGCTGGAAGTGGCCTCAAAACAAACCAATCTGAATCACATGAAGATGTATTGACATGATAAAAATAACTCGCATGGCTTAAAAGTAGTCAAAATGGAGGACCATTAACCAAAACAAAATAAAATTATTAAGAAACCACTAACCAACCTAAACAATCCAATAGTCCTCATAATTCCCAGATCACGACTAATCAACGCACTTTAATTCCCCATAACAATGACCCCCAAATCACTCATTCTGGAAGTGGCCCAAGAATAACCTCGGTTGGAATCGTAAGAAGTTTGCAAGGCCAATCTTCATGACCAAATCGGCTATGGTTTTAGACCATAATCAGTCACAAAACCCAATGCCTATATGGATTACAATAAGCCACTAAAAAACATAGCCCATAACCCAACATAAAACAACAAAGGGAAACGATGCCCAAATAATACATCCAACCATTAGCAATCCACACTTTAGCTAGGGGAATTCTATTTACATCCACCAATGTTTAAGTGAGTCTAATTTTTTAGTATATTTTATTAAATTATTTATAATTATAATTTATTTTCAATACACCTTATTTTTTTTCTAAACTACCCTTTTGAGGTACATCCAAACAAAATAAATTAAACTATTCAAATTACTTTTGAAAATTCTTTCTTTTATTCACATACATATAGGGAATATAACTAGGGAATCTGGCACCGGCAAAAGCGACACCGGGGAAGGAGGACAGCGAAAGAGAAGAAGAGGGTAAACTTCACGTTCGGACTTTCAAAATCTATACTGCCAAATAAAGTGAACTTGCTTGGTTTTGAAAGTCCAAACAATAATGATGAATAACAAGCTAAATATTCGTTTTTATATAAGAAAAACACAGAAATCAATTGTATTTTGATATTTATGTGAATACTTATCTCCTGAGTTTCTTCAAAAAAGTTGTTTTGATTATTACTCTCATCCATTATTTGATTTTGTTCAAACTTCTATTTTAATTAAAAAAATTTATTTTAATGATAATGATGAGTTTTTGTGTGGTGAATTGGAGTTTTGGAGTAAGAAGAAGAAGAAGAAGAATAAATAATTGAAACTTGGGAAAGAAGATGAAAATATTTAAATAGGAAGAATACGTATAATTGATTAGGGTGTATCACAAGAAAAATATAATATTTTTATTTTAAGATTTAATATGTATTATCTTTATTAGTAAGTTCACATTAAAATATAATAAAAATTTAAAATTTGAATAAAGCGTACTAGATTATTTTTTTGATTCAAATAGAATGGTCATTTTTATGACCCAAAATAGTTGAATTCTACACCAAGTGGGCCCTCCAGCCCATGCATGGTGGGCCCAACGTAAAGCTCCCGTGAAAATTAGAAGGATTTTATTTACTATTAAAAAATTAATTAGCACGCTTAATTTTAAAGTACTCTTTATTAAATTATTTAAATATAAAATTTACTTTTCATACATTTTATAATTTGGGTAAACTATCAATAGGTCTTAATAGTTAGATTTAATTCTTATCAAGGCATATTGAAAATAATTTTTGATAAAATTGTCGCTAAAAATAATTTTTTTGTGACAATTTTATATATATATATATCACTAAAAATTGACAATTAGTGACTTTTTTATCATGTTTTTTATAAATTGTCACTAAAACTTACAATTAGTGACTTTTTTTTTGACAAATTTTTCTCATAAGACTTATTAAATAATAAGTCTACTTATTAGACCTACACGTAAGTACTACTTATAATTTTTCATAAATTTTCCTAGAATAATATAATATTTTAATTTTATATTACACTCAAATAATAACCTTAATATAAAATTAATTTTAAAAAAATTCTTCCATTTCTATTCTCAATCACATGTTATTCTCACGTCTCAATCACATCATTATCTCCGTAGGCCCCGTTTATTTTCAGAGATAGATGGAGAGGATTCATAGCGAGGAGATTGATAGTGAAGTGATTAAGTAAAATTGTATTTGTTTTGATGATAGTTGTTAATGTAGGGATCATTAAATTAATTTTATATAAAATAATAAAACAAATAAAAAAATGTAAAAACATTAAACATTAATGTTCAAAAAAAAAAAGTCCAACATGTAAAAAAATAGAAAAAATAGAAAAAAATAAAAAATAAAATAAAATTATGATTTTTACTTAACAAAAAAATACAAAAATATTAAACATTAATGTTTAAAAAAAATGTCCAACATGTAAAAAATAAAAAATTAAATGTAAAAAAATAGTCCGGTAGACTATTTTCTAATACCAAGTGCTGGACATCCATCTGAATCTCTTCTCCAAGGGGATTCATAATTCGGAGGGAATTACGACTCCTCTCTCCATCTTCCAAAACAAATACAAAAATAGTAAATCTCATCTCACTATTAATCTCAATCTCTATAACTCCAAACAAACGAGCTCTTAGTATTTTCATTATCAATATTTTAAGAAGTACATTAGATCTAAGTTGAAGAAGGAAAAGGACGAAACGAAGGTCGGTGTGGCTTGGTTTGGAAGTCGGTGCACTGGATCATCATTGAATAGGTAAAATCCTCATGTTTTTCCATTCATTACATTTTCATGTTTTTTCATTCATTAGTTTGGGATAGTGGCTTTAGGTTTTTTAGTGTCGTAATGTTTGATTTCACCTTTTGATGGCTTGTTCGGCCATCTAGTGTTGAATAAGACTGTTATTTAAATTTTCAAATATTTGTTTTTATGTTAAGAAAAATATATATAAATCAAGAATTTTATTTTGATATTTATGTAAATGCTTACCTCATCTTTGATGCATTGATTCAAAAATCAATTTTGATTATTATTCTTATTCATTGATTTGTTTTAAACTTTATTATATTTGCAAATAACAACGCAATAAGAAATAATAATATTGATGACAATTGTGAGTTTTGATGGGTAAATTGGCGTTTTGAAGTAAGAAAGGAAAAGAAGAAAATAATTAAAATTTTAGAAGAAAAAAAAAAACTTGAATATGAAGATTACGTATAAATGATTAAGATGTATTATGAGAAAAATATAATATTTTATTTTGAGATTTAATATGTGTTACTCTTATTAATAAATTTATATTAAAATATAACAAAATTAAAATTTTAAATAAGCATATTGAATTATTATTTTTTAGTGCAAATAAAATCATACTGAACACCCACTTCGTACATCTAAAAATACACAGCGCAGGTCGTGGCCCAGCAAAACCATTACCAAACTACAACAATAATCACAACCATGGGCTAGTTCAAAAACAAAAATCACAACCATGGGCCCATCTATTGTGACAACACCCATTTGCTTCTTGGGATCAAATAGGATGGTTTAACAAATTAAGTTCTTCACAATTGGCCTCACCAGCCCATATTTAAACAAGCAAACAAATCCGTACATTATTGCAGGAGGCCTACGTGACATTCCACAAAAAAAGCTACTCCAATACTGTATTTGGTTAAAAGATTTGAAAAGGAATTTAAAAATAAAAAGAAAAAAGGTAGGTAAAATATAAATAAAATATACTTTACATTTCACTTAGTTTCACACACTTTTTTTTTTTTTGTTTTTCTCCAAATCCTTTAATCAAACACAACATAAAGAACAAGTTTTTAAAGACAAAACCAGGCCATGGCTTATAGCCCACCGTTTTCTTGAGCAAAACCATGGGCCAACAACATAACCGGTTTTGTTCCACAAACTTTAATTCAACAACATTACGAACCCAAATTTAATAATTTATAAATTATTTAGAATTATCATTTTATGATTCAAATTTAAGTAATATTTGATAAAGCTTAAAACTAAAAATTGAAAACTGAAAATTTGTTCATATTTAAGGGGTTTTTTTTTTGGACATCAAAAATAATAAGGTATTTCTGGCTCCAATTACAAGTAGGATTATTTTTGTCTTGGAAATTTTTCTTAAGAGACAATTTTATTTTATTTTTATTAACTTTTTAGGTCGGTTGAGCATAAATATTTTTAGAAAGTCCACTCAAGATAGAATAAGCCTACTTTTTTGGTATTTTGATAGAATTGACTTGTTTTTTATTGTGAACTTTTTTATTTTATATTTTTTACCAATTTTTTTAAATTCATCTAAAAATAATATATTGATTTAGAGTTAAAAATTTTGTTTTATATATAAAAGAAATTATTAATTAAACTTTGTAAGTGCTTTGAGCTCAATTATATTTGTCTGTCTTTAATAAACCACAGTCTTAATCTTTTCCGTGTGTTACTAATTGGTTTGCTATTGATTTTCTTCATTGCTATTTCTTTAGAAAAGCTTTCAAATTTATGAACTCAATATAACACGAACAATGACTCATTAAGAAATATGATTTGGTGCAAAACCTAATTCATTCAAAGAGTGGGGTGTCTTAGTAATGAGGCTAGATTGAATTGTGTTTTTTGCAGCTGTGAGGTAGATCAGGGTGTCATGTTCTGGTACAGTGCCCTTTTGTTTGGACGATCTGGACAAATATGTTGAATTGGTGGGGTTTGATTTGGGCGATACCTGAAAAGTCGAAAGGGGTATTGGATTAGTGGAGAGGGTACAAATGAAGAAAGATTGAACAAAAAATCTGGGAGGCAATTCCTTTGGCAGTCTTGTGGTCTGTGTGGAGGCTACGAAATGAGTGTATCTTTAATGAAAAACAACCTATTGGAAGAGGTTTGTGAGCTGATTAAAACTAGAGTTGCATTGTGGATTATAGCAACCTCTAGTGAGTTCTAGTACTCAGTGCATGACGTGGTGGCCAATTTGGAACAGGTAAGATATGCATTACATTGAGGCATATTGTTTTTTAGTGATGCATCCCCATCAGTTTAAGGGGTGGCTCAGGGTATTAATGGTTATTGTAATGATTTGGTTGCTGCTATTATGGATGCTAATCTAAAGGGATGCTCTTGGCGTGTTATTGCTACTATGGTTGCTGGTGTTAGTATTGATGCTGTTATGGTTCTTCGCTAGTATTGATCTTTGTTATGGTTCTTCTTTGTTAGTATTGATCTTTGTTATTTCTTTGCTATGGTTCTTCTTGTTATGGTTGATGCCTTTTGGATGCTATTTTTTAGGGGTTGTTTTGCTGGGGTGGAGTTCACAGCTGAATGGGGGTGCATTTTGCCATTGGTTGAGCCCCAGGGATGCTTAGTTGTAATCGTTGGTATTTGCTTTTGCCTGTTGCTTGTTTATTTTGCTCCGTATCTTAGTTTCACACCAACTTGGAGCTTGGGGTCTGTGCTAGCAGATGATTTGATAAGCATTTTGGTGCCAACCTGTTGGGATCTTGATGTTTCACCGTGATACTTTTTGCACTCTCCTCTTTATTGATATATCTTCTAATACTTTGTATGTGTTTTCATCAATAAAACTTTCTCTTTACTGATCAAAAAAAAAAAAAAAAAAAAAGAACAAAAAGAAATATGATTTGGTGGATAAAATGCTCCTTATTAGTGTGATGCAATTGGTTCGAGTTTTATTGTTGCCAATTTCATTTTTCTTCCTCCATTTCAGATATATATATATATTTTTTTTTTGATAAGTAAGTCGTAAAATAAAACAATAAAATATATATGTTTACAAGGGACATACCTTAGGAAACTAAACTCTATACAATTTCTAACATCACCCCCTTAAGAAATAGGGGGGACAACCAAAAAAATAAAAATAAATAAATAAAAAATAACATAATTTGTTGCCAATGTATTTTGCTCCTAATTATTTTTGCCATCAAAAGAATGAAGACAAAGAACTAGGCCAGTACATTAACAACAATAACAAAATGATAAATAGCAAACAATACATAAAACCTAAGCTTTGCTCATACTACCACCAAAACGATCAATCGAAACCACAAACACTGACCAATCGGCACAACATCAGTAAGAATACGCACAACAAACCATACCCCATGAACTATCCATGCTACCCCCCAGTCTTTACCACGGCTTATCAAGAGCCTCAATTCCCTATAGCAATGGCCCTTTAATCACTCTCAAGCCATGCTGGAAGTGTCCTCAAAACAAACCAGGTTGAATCACATGAAGATGTACTAACATGATAACAATAACTCGCATAGCTTAAAAGTGCAATCAAAACGGAGGACCATTAACCAAAATAGAATAAACTATTAAGAAACCACAAACCAACCTAAACAATCCAATAGTCCCCATAACTCCCAAACTCTATCACGACTAATCAACGCACTTTAATTCCCTATAACAGTGACCCCCAAATAGCTCATGTTGGAAGTGGCCTAAGAATAACCTTAGTTGGAATCACAAGAAGTTTGCAAAGCCAATCTTCATGACCAAATCGGCTATGGTTTTAGACCATAATTAGTCCCAAAACCCAATGCCTATATGGATTACAATAAGCCACTAAAAAACATAGCCCATAACCCAACATAAAACAGCAAAGGGAAACAAATCTCACAAGGGCCAACCTGCCCAATTAATACATCCAATCATTAGCAACCCACACTTTAGCTGGGGGAATTCTATTTACATTCAACAATGTTTAAGTGAGTCTGATTTTTCAGTATATCTTATTAAATTATTTATAATTATAATTTATTTTCAACACATCGTATTTTTTTTTTTCTTCTAAATTACCCTTTTGAGGTACGCCCAAACAAAATAAATTAAAAAATTCAAATTACTTTTGAAAAATCTTTCTTTTATTCACATACATATAGGGAATATGACTAGGGAACCTGGCACCGACAAAAGCAACATTAGCGAAAAAGGACGGCAAGGGTGAACCTCATGTTTGGACTTTTAGAACCGAACAAATTCACTTTGTTCATCTATATACTGCCGAATAAAGTGAATTTGTTCGGTTCTGAAAGTCCAAACAATAATAATGAAAAATAAGCTAAATATTCACTTTTATGTAAGAAAAACACGTAAATCAATTGTATTTTGATATTTATGTGAATACTTATCTCCTCTTTGATGGGTTTCTTCAAAAAACTGTTTTGATTATTACTCTCATCCATTGTTTGACTTTGTTCAAATTTTATTCTATTTGTAAGTAATAATCTAATAAAAAAACAATGATATTAATGACAATGGTGAGTTTTAGTGTGGTAGATTGAAATTTTGGAGTGAGGAAGAAGAAAAATAATAAATAATTGAAACTCGGGAGAGAAGATAAAAATATTTGAATATGAAGAAAATGTATAATTGATTAGAGTATATCACAAGAAAAAATAATATTTTATTTTAAAATTTAATAGATGTTGTCATTATTAATAAATTCGCATTAAAATATAATAAAAATTTAAATTAGGCGTACTAAATAATTTTTGAATTCAAATATAATGATTATTTTTTATAACACAAAATAGTTGAATTCTACACCAACTGACCCCTCCAGCCCATGCATGGTGGGCCCAACCTAAAGCTCCCATGAAAATTCGAAAGATTTTATTTACTCCAAAAAATTAATTATTAATACTTTTTATTAAATTATTTAAATATATAATTTACTTTCCACATATCTTATAATTTTTTACAAATTACTTAAATAATATAATATTTTAATTTTACGTTACATCTAAATAATAACGTCAATATAAAATAATTCAAAAAATTCTCTTTTTTGTTCTCAGCTACGAACATCTGATTCTCACATCTCAATTACGTCATTATCTTCTCACTCTTTTCATTATCAATGTTTTAAGAAGAAATACATTGAATCCAAGTTGAAAGTCGGTGTGGTTTGGTTTGGAAGTGGGTGCACTGGATCATCATTTTTTCATTCATTACGTTTTCATGTTTTTTCATTCAAGAAATACATTGAATCACTCATGTTTTTTCATTCATTATGTTTTCATGTTTTTTCATTCATTTGTATGGGATAGTGGTTTTAGGTTTTTTAGCGCCGTAATATTTGATTTTACCCTCTGGTGGTTTTAGGTTTTTTAGCGCCATAATTTTTTATTTTACCCTCTGATGGCTTGCGGTCTAGTGTTGAACAAGATTGTTTTATTTAAATTTTTAAATATTTATTTTATGTTAAAAAAATATATAAATTAAGAATTATATTTTTTATATTTATGTGAATACTTACCTCATCTTTGATGTGTTGATCCAAAAATTAGTTTTAATTATTATTCTCATCTATTGATTTTGTTTAAACTTTATTCTATTTATTCTATTTGCAAGTAATAACATAATAAGAAATAATAATATTGATGGCAATAGTGAGTTTTGATAGGATAAATTAGGGTTTTGAAGTATGAAAGAATAAAAAAGAATAATTGATATTTTAGAAGGAAAATGAAAAGACTTAATATGAAAAATACGTATAAGTAATTAGGATATATTATGAGAAACAATATAATATTTTATTTTAAAATTTAATATGTATTACTCTTATTAATAAATTTATATCAAAATATAATAAAAATTAAAATTTTAAAAATTTAATTAAATATATTAAATTATTATTTTTTTAGTACAAATAAAATCACCCTAAAAATCCACTTCATATGTAATAATACACAGCACAGGTCGTGGCCCAGCAAAAGGATTACCAAACTACAACAATAATCAACCATGGGCTAGTTCCCAAAAAAAAAAAATCACCAACAACCATGTGCTTCTTGGCATCAAATAGGATGGTTTAAGAGCATCTCCAATGGTTTAGCAAAATTTTCACTAAATCTGAGTAAAAAAAAGTTGATTTTCTTGAATTGATACGCGTAGCTCCAATGGTTATGGTTACTGTAGTGTGCATCAAAAAAGGAAAGGGACATCCGGTGGGTCGACCGGTTCAATTTTTTTTGAACCGTTCGAACCAGTAATTTGAACCAGTTCGCAGGCTAATTTTTGCATGAGTCGGTCAACCGATTGGTCAACCGGGTGGTCGACTAGGGGGTCGACCAAGTGGTCAACCGGGTGGTTGACCCCGTAGTGTAAAATTTTCACAAATTTCTGCTTTAACGGCTATGCACAGTGAATTGGTGAAAGGAGCAAGCCGTCCTCAGTTTGGTGAAATGTTTGATGTTTTCTCAATTTGATACTGTTTTGGTGCAACCGTTAGAGCACAAAAAGCAGCTTTTTTTTTTTTTTTTTTATCAAATTTGAATTTGATATTGGATTTGGTGAACGGTTGGAGATGGCCTAACAAATTAAAAGTTCTTCACAGTTTGGCCTCACCAGCCCATATTTAAACAAGCAAACAAATCTGTACATTATTGAAGGAGACCCACATGACACTCTACAAAATAGTTACTCTAAAGAACAAGTTTTCAAAGACAAAACCAGCCCAACCCACCGTTTTCTTGAACAAAACCATGGGCCAACAACATAACCGGTTTTGTTCCACAAACTTTAATTCAGCAATATTACGTGTGTGAGTGAATTTCCGATCACACTGCCCTCCTTAGTAATCCAGCTGTAGAGCACAGGCAGAATAGATGGCACCCTGTAATCTGCACAGAAAGAAAAGGTTCCAGCGGTGGTTCTTCCACCCGGGGGCACTACGACGATCAAGTCAGTATCTCTCAAAGATAATACCAGTGCTTAAATTACTGCTCAAGACTACAAATTGCATACCTTAGACCCGCCGGGGGTGCCCTTCTTTTATAGTCTCTCTCTATCCTAGTCCCACTAGAAGTCTCACTTCTATGGACTCTCATTCAGTACTTACTCTGGACTCTTTCAAGAGATAAGGATAGACTCCCTAAGAATACTATCCTTATCCATCTTGAAGTCTTTCTTCATTCTAGGACTTCTTGCCCCTTATCTAATCATCTCGGATTCCGATATCTTCGGAGGTAACCTCGGACTCCTGTATTCTCGTAGATAACCTCGGCAACCCCGAGATAACCTCGGCGTAACTACCTTGACACGTGGAACCTCGGCTGACACTTCGGTGCCACCTCGGCCACGTGCTGGTACTTAGAAAATACATCCCCACAACTGCCCCCTAGGTTCTATTACCTCGGCACTCTGAGATGATGGAACCTACATTGAACTCTTTTTTTCCTCGTACGTCGGCTTAAGAAATTTCTAGCCGAGATCATTTATTTCAGGCCGACATGTCTTCATCCAAGAACAAGAATTCAGATCAATTTTCCTTTGCGCATGAGCTGTCATGCACCATTTTTCAACCGTTCCACTGACGCGTTTTTCCCTTATTGGTCGTCTTTGGCGGCGCGCATTGGCCATTATCTTTCTCTGCTTGCGCCGTCTGACGCGTGCGTTAACCTAGGCGCAATAATTGCTTTTGTTTTGCCGCCGTTTCATGTTTTGGACAAAAACGTTTGCCTCTCTCTTTCTCTTCACTTTTGCGTTTGAATATTTTACATTTTCTCTCCCTAAAGCTTTCTCTTCTTCAAATCCGCCATTGCTCGAAGCTCCCGACTCTGCTACTGTCTTGCATCTGCCATTTCTGCGAAGCTTTCGCCACTGTAGCGTCCGCCATCTGACCTCGGCGTAGCTCATTCCAGCCTTCACCTTTTCTGGTAAGCAACTGGCTTTTCTCCTCCAGTTCTTGATTTATCCCTGAAATTTCTTGCCATTGTTGTTCTGTTCTAGTATTTAATTTGCGAATCATTCACCTGAATACGTCTTTATTTCTTGATTTTACATATGAGCATTTACACTGTTTCTCCTCTATTCTTGGTCTTCCACCCTTTGTATTCTTGAATCTAAAGCTTCGCTCTTGCTTTTCTGTTTTCCAGATTTTCTGCCTTTCATACTTGTTCTTCGTAGATTTAGGTTTGGGATTTGCTTATAGAACCATCAATCCTTAGGAAAAACTGAAACCAAATTCATCAATATACACCTAGGTTTAAGCCGAGGTCCCAATAACCCTTTAAGAGTACCCTATTTCTGTAGTCAAGTACTTGTATACCAAAACCATGGGTATGTGGAGAAATAGGGTTAACACCCCAACCAAACTAGAATATTTTAGGCAAGAATTCTCTATTCCTGACGATGTTCACCTTAGGCTAGCCGGTGATGACGACTCCATCATGCCTACGGAAAATACCATGTCTTTCCCTGTTATAGCTTTTGTTGAGTGTGGACTTCGGCTCCCACTTAATCCCCTTTTTCGCGAAGTTCTCCACTTCTACAGACTGAACCCTATGCAGCTTACCATCAACTCCTATAGGGTGATTAATGGTGTCATAGCCTTAGCCCGGCGAGAGAAGGTTAGGATCACCCTAGCCGACCTTCAATACTGTTATACAATGTGCCCCCTTAACCTGAAGGAGAAGGGCTTCATATACTACCTTAAGCCGAGGTCCACTCAATTCAAAATTATAGCCGATCTCGTACACTAATGGGAAAGTGCTTGTTATAAAACAACTCCAGAAATTTAGCCCAAGTTAAGTCAGGATTTTCTTCTCGGGTTAGCATCCACCATCTTCGAGCATCGTCGTCTAATGTGAATGCGGCCAATGCCACCTTCTGAGCATCTGTGCTAGGAAAGATCTCGAACAATTTCTCCATTCCTAAAACCCACGCTTCGGCTTTCATCGGCTCTATGCCCCCTTGGAACCTCGGCGGGTTCATCTTCTTGAACTCCTTAATCAGAGTCAGGGTTCCCTCTCCATACAAGGCTGGCTGTGGAGGTATTTGAGGTACTGGAGGAGGTGGAGGCGGAACTGCACATCGGCCATTAGTCTGTTCAGCCTGGGTAGTTGTAGCACTAGCATTCTGTTGTCTCACTTGTCTCAACTCCCAAGTTAACCCTTCTACTAGCCTTTCTAATCGGTCCAATCTGTCTTCTTCGATCGATCTCGCCAACTGGTGGTCTCCCTCTCCTCATAGTGCTATGAGTATGCAAAATGTGACTTTAAAACAAAATGGACAATAAAGTATGTATGCAAGCAACAAGTAGTCATCTGAAATGATGCACATATTGTCAAATAGCAAGCAACATGGTGCAATCCTAACATCTTTCTAAGGGAAATCCTATGCTCCCTGGGACTCAAAGTGTGAATAACGTACTACAAGGAACTTGTGCTCTGATACCAATCTGTCACGACCCCATTCCGCCCCTAGTAGAATGGTGCCATGATGGCCAGTAATTCTGGATTACCAAAGGCCACTTACATGAATACACACACAAATCAGAGTAAATATATGGGGCTCACAAATGCGGAAGCAATAAACAAAAGTAAAGTAGTCCATACGAGCAGTGCTTAAGTTAAATGAAATGACCACCATCTTATAGTAGCTTTAATACAAAATAATGAAGTACAAAAATTACATCTTGATCATAAGGCTTCTCAGCCATCAAATACGAAATACAATAAAATAACCAAGAAGCATAATCTTCAAGATGCTGCAAAACATGAATCCAAAAACACATCGGCACAACATGTCGGCTAAGCACAACTAGGCATCACCGCCGACCTGCTCATCACCTACATATATATACAGAGAGGGTGAGCTTGGATACTCAGTGAATGGCATAAATAATAAAGGGTTTACATGAATGACATCCGAGGTCCTTTAAAACAAACAAAACATAGGACAAATCAAGTTCATCCGTCCAATCTTTCAAGCTTCAAGGGATGTTTACTAACATCAATATAATACAAGCGACGACATCTCGGACAAAACAAGCCCACGCGGTAGAACCGTCAGTGGCAAGGCAAGGCAAGACAAGAGAGATCTCTAAACAAGGGTGTCGTTGCATTATAGTCCCCGAACACTAAGGACTTGTGCTACAAATGCTTATAGTCCCCTAGCACGTACGGACTGGTGCCACAAATGCTTAAAGTCCTCGCACGACGGATCGGTGCCACAAATGCTTAAAGTCCCCCGCACGCATTTGGTGTGCCACAAATGCTTAAAGTCCCCTGGCACGTACGGACTGGTGCCACAAATGCTTAAAGTCCCCTGGCACGTACGGACTCTTCGAGAATGTCATCAAAACAAGGCATCAAGCTTGGTATACAAAATAGGGATAAACATTCATGCTTACAAATACTTTCCAAAACGAAGCAAAACAAGGCTTTTATCAAAACACTATAACATAGCTTTATTAAAATGCCACTCACATAGTTCTTCGAACGTCGGCGTCAGGGCAAGTCCAAGTCCTACAAACACATGGCAAGTCTATTGAATGCACTTTTAAACAAGCTTCACATGCACACAATGATCTCGGCATTCTCCAAAGCTAAGTCAAATCAAAACAAACACTGTTCCTCATCTCGGGGAAACATCAGCACTAACTGTCTTGGCCGAGGTCCAACACTTCCTCGCCGAGGTGTTGTCCCGAGGGCCACTTTCAAGGAAATGAAGCCGGGGAAAAATCTGGGTTTTCCCCTCTGCTCAAGAACATGAAGAACATGAATCATGAAGATCAAGAAGGAGATGAATGCAAGGATCATAACTTATGATTATAAGACCTGAGATTTCATGCTATGAGTTTAAAACCACGGACCTGGGTACCCATACTAGAAGATCTTACAAAAACAAACACAAATGCATGTAACTTGTTGCAAACTTTCGGATCAAACGAGGCTTTTCACAAGAACTCATGAACACTAGCTTTCTCTTTCTAAAACCAACTTGGAATCGATGCATGGCATGCAAAACATAATCAATCATGCAATGTAGCTAGATGATCAATAGAAACAACAAGAGTTAATCAAGATTCTAACCTCAATACTCGAATCTAACGGATCAAACACCAAGGATCAAGCTTGCTATCTACTTTCTCACTCTAGAACTCTTCCTAGAGCTTCTCTCTCCTCAAGAACAAGATATGATACAAATGATACACTTCTAAGCTTGCCGGCTGGTTTAACCTTTCGCCGACACGTGGCGCTAGGGTTGGCTTAACTCAAAAGTGGTGATGGATAAGACAAGTCTCGACAAAGTGTGTTCAACAAGCTGGCGGCAAGGGACTCGGCGAGTATTGACATCGCCAATAACAAGACTTCGCAAGCAAAGGACAATGACTTCGCTAATGATCTCGGCTAGGAAGGACAACACCCTAACTGTGCCACACCTTGGCCTAGATGTACCACACCTCGATCTAGGTTGTACCACTTCCAGGACAAGATCACTTGGGTTCAAGACAACATCTCGGCCTAGATAACACACACCTCGGCCTCGGTGATAAACACCTCGGCCCAGATGATAATCATCTCGGCCAATATGTCAGGTAGGTGGAGGTCGGCTAAGGTTCAAAAACTGTTCTTAAATGCAAGGCTAAGGTAAACAATGCTAAGCTGACCTCGGCTATACTCTAGGCAAGGTGCGAATTCAAGCAACTATCAAATAGACAAAGCGAAGCAAAACAAGATAATAGACTACAACCTCGGCAGGGCAAAATCATACAAAAGAACAATGCATGCAAGCAAGACTAATTCAAAGTGAGGGTTGTTACATCCATCTTTTCCCTCTCCCCCGAACAGTAAAAGAGGGCAAGGGTAAGAGCCCAAATGTCAATTGCTTAGTTGTTTTCTCTTCAAGTTTTCCATACTTAGCCCGTATCTAATGTCTGTTTGTTTGTCTTGCAGACCTCCATCAGCCATCCAAAAGCTTCCGTCAAACCTACTTTCCAGGCACAGACCTGAAGAAGCTTCTAGATCTTCCCATCCACAAACGCAAAGCTCCACTGCTGTTAAATTTCATCCCCACCTATAAGTCAACTTTGCCCGACGTTCCAAGGAAGAAGAAGAAGAGCCTCTCTCCATCTACCACCACAACCCAGACTGCATCAACATCTCGGGCTGATCAAGGGTCAACCTCCGATCCAGCCGATCTACCATCGACTTCTGCTCAATTCCTAATCCCAGTAACAGAAAGAAAACGTCGGCGACGACTTGTCAAAACAGCCGAGATGGTTCGCCCGAAGCCAGTGGTGCTGGACCTTCTAGCCGATCTGCCAACCGATGTGGATGTTGTACCATCCCAAACAGTGCCCCCACCAAAGCTGAAAAAGACCAAGAAGCCCCCACCAAAATCCAAGGCTACTGAGGCCGAGGTTGAAGACGCTCTGCCCATCTCCCAACTAACTTCAACTCTGAAGACCACTTCTGCACCCGCCAAAAGATCTGCCGAAGCCCACTATGGGTCAACTCAAAAAAGGCCGAGGTCATTGCTGCGACTTTGGGTCGGGGTTCCCAAAGTTCCCTGGGAGCCCAAAATTACACTTGAAAACAGGCCAGTCTATGCCAACGAAAGTGCCGCTGATGTCAACATCGGCGTGGCACTCAGCACTGCCGTTCTCCTTGAGGGCGATCTTGAGCGCAACGCCAAGATGAGTGGGTATGAGAATTATGCCCTTATGTTGTAGCATTCTGTTCAAGTAAGTCTTTGAATTTGATAACTTGTCTTTCATACTTGTAATTTTGAAATATTCTGTAATAACTTTTGCCCTGTGTTCTTTCAGGCCATTCAACACGCCCACTCCTTCTCCATGCAGGCTTTTGAGACGGGGGAGAAATTATCCGAGATGAAGAAGGAGTTTACCGCCCTCCAGAAACAAAATAGGAGTCTCCAAAATAAAATGAAAAAGCTGGAGGATCAGGCCGAGGAGGCAACTAAGGCTAAACAGATAGCTGATGAAAAGGCCGAGGCTGCTGAAGCTGTTAAAACCGTTGCTATAGCTCAGCAGAAAGAGGCCGAAGAAAAAGCGGCCCAGGCCGAGAAAGAGCTCCAAGAAGCGCTGGCTACAAAGGATGCCGAAATCAAAGCGACCGATGACAAGGCATACGCCCAAGGCATGGCCGATGTGGCAGAAGATTACAAGTTACAAGTTAAGCAGGCATGCAACAGGGGTTTTAACCTTGGTTGGATGTCCTTAGCCAAAAAACTTGATCTTCCTGCTGATTCGCCATGGCGCAAGGCCGAAGCTATCCCTCTCCCATTTCCTCCTCCTCCACCTTCAACTCAGGCTGAGGAAGAAGTTGAATCTGAATCCGAGGCTGAGGATGAGGATGAAGATGAAGAGAATAAAGATAATGAGGCCTTGGTAAGGAAGCCCAAGGATGCCAGTGAGACCAAGTCTCCTCCTGAGGGTGACCAAGTCATGGACTTAACCCTAGAGGAGGATGAGGAGGTTGAGAAGGTGCCCAAGGAAGCTAACACGGGCGTGCTATCTTCGACACCTTCGGAGAAAACTGTTGAGAATACTCTGGCCGAGATCGACGCCGAGATTGTGGCAGATAAGGAGGCCGAGGTCGTAGTAGACAAGGATGCTGAGGCTGTGGTAGAAGAAGACGCAGAGGTTGTGAAGCAAAAAGATGCCGAGGTGGTTCTGCCAGAGCCTTCGGAGGTTTCAGCCCAACCATCTGTTCAAGTTGAAGAAGTTTGAATGTCTTTTGTATTTTCTTCTTTGTATTTTGTTTCTTTTCTTTGTTCTTTGGACAATGTAAGCTTCATCTTTTTGGCCGATGTGCCTTTTTGTTGCTTAAGAACAATTCACTTCAGCTAGGCCATTGTGCCTTCTTCATATACAACGGCTGTTATATTTATGCTTCAGTCTTTAATTCTTCATTGCTTCTGTATACTTAGAATATTTCGCATGATTCATATAATTCTTCCCTTGCACAATCTTCTTGGGGTTACATACCTCGGGTATAACAACTTGGGTATGATAACTTCAAGTTTTACGTCGGCAAGATACTGACTTGTAAATTGCTACAAATTTCAACAAGGATTAGTATAAACAGTAAACTTTACTCAAGTTAAAACAAATGTTAAACAATGATCTGCTTGTAAATTGCTGCAAATTTCAACAAGGATTTAAACAATATACTTAACCTTTATTTCAACCTGTAAATTGCTGCAAATTTCAACAGATGATAACATGTCGGCTTAACTTTAACTTGTAAATTGCTACAAATTTCAACAAGTGTTAAGCAATGATCTTTGGCTTGACCACCTTGTGGATTGCTATACGTCTATAGGCAACAACATCGGCTTCACTTCGACTTGTAAATTGCTACAAATTTCAACAAGCGAAGAGAAAGAAATATCTCGGCTTAACTTCAACCTGTAAATTGCTGCAAATTTCAACAAGTGAAGCCAAGGAAACATCTCGGCTTAACTTCAACTTGTAAATTGCTACAAATTTCAACAAGCGAAGCTAAGCTTTGTATTCGGTCAAACCAACTTGTAAATTGCTACAAATTTCAACAAGTGGTAGACTTTGTATTCGGCTAGACCAACTTGTAAATTGCTACAAATTTCAACAAGTAAAGATAAGGAATTTATCTCGGCTTAACTTTAACTTGTAAATTGCTACAAATTTCAACAAGTAAAGATAAGGAATTTATCTCAGCTTAACTTTAACTTGTAAATTGCTACAAATTTCAACAAGTAAAGATAAGGAATTTATCTCGGATTAACCATGTTTAAACATAATCTCGGCTTAACTTCGGCTAAGCATTACTAATGTCTTCTCTCTGCCCCCAATGTGAACCTAAGTTCCTCTTGGGTTCTCATTATTCAAAAAACAACATCATGCAAAGTTGTATAAGTTCGGAAAAATTCTGCTAAGATTTTATTGATCATATCGGCAAAAAATCAAAGAACATCTAATGATAGAAAAACTTTAAATTACAAGTGTTCCATGGTCTAGGCAATGCTTTGCCCTCATTATCTTCGAGCCGATATGCCCCATTTCCTAACACCGAAGTAATTCAGAGGGTCCTTCCCATTTGGGCCAAGCTTGCCCTCTCGGGATCCTTCTTATTGCCGCGACTTTTCTCAAGACAAAGTCGTTGACTTGAAAAATCCCTTGGATTGACCTTCTTGTTGTAAGCTTTGGCAAGTTGTTGTTTGGTATCTTTGCAAGTCGATTGCGACTTTCTTTCTTCTTTCGTCCGAGAGATCCGGATCTCTGCTAAGAGCACATCATTAGACCCGTTCTCAACTCCTGTGTTCGATCCATCCTCGATGTCGATCTCCAATGGAATGATCGCTTGCGGCATAAGCCATGGCAAGGGGATTCCTGTTGATCTTCTCGGCGTAGTGCGATATGCCCAGAGCACGTTGGGCAATTCGTCTACCCACTTTCCTTTTCTGTCTGCAGCCTCTTCTTTATTCCATCCAGAATGACTTTGTTTGATGCTTCGGCTTGCCCATTACTTTGGGGAAAGCTTGGTGTTGAAAAGTAATTCTTTATCTTGAACTTTGCGTAAAAATTCTTGATGAGTTCTTTGTCAAAGCGTGTTCCTTTGTCGGCAACGATTGCTCTTGGAATCCCAAATCTGATGATGATGTTTTTCCAGATGAAGTTCTTCACATCCACATCTCGGATTTTGGCAAGAGGCTCTGCTTCTATCCACTTTGTGAAGTAGTCTGTTGCTTCCAGTAGGTACTTCCGCTGCCCAGTTGCTTGGGGCAATTGTCCAAAGAGATCCATGCCCCATTGGGCAAATGGCCAAGGGCTAGAAACCGGGTTCAGTCAAGAATGGCCGATGTATCAATCAGTGCAAACCTCCGCATTGTTCACACTTCTTCACATAGGCTTCTGCATCTTTTTGCATATAGGGCCACCAATACCCCTGGGTAATGGCCCTGTGAGCTAACGATCTACCCCCTGCGTGGCTTCCACAAACTCCTTCATGAATTTCATATAAAAAGTCTTCAACCTGAAGAGGGTGTACACACCTTAAAAGAGGTCCAGTGAAGGATCTTCTGTAGAGATGTCCTTCTGCTGTCAGGCTGAATCTTGCCGACTTCAATCTGACCTTGTGTGCTTCCTTTCGATCTTCTGGCAGCTTGCCCTCTTTCAGGAATGCAACAATTGCATCCATCCAGCTTGGTCCCATGTCCACACATAATGCTTCTTGCATTGTGTGTGGTGACTCTATGCTCGGGCCTGATAGGTAATCGATCATTATTGTCCTCGTCTTTCCGGTTTGCATTGAGCTTGCTAAATTGGCCAACGCGTCGGCGTGGTTGTTATCGTCTCGGCTAACCTGAAGAAGTCGGCAGTTTTGAAACATGTCTGACTGATGACTTTTTTTTCCAGATGACATCCTTTCATCTCGGGCAGCAAACTCTCCTGTAGTTTGATTCACTATAAGTTGTGAGTCACAAAAAACTATTACCTCATCTGCCTCTGCTGCTACTGCCAGCTTCAGTCCAGCAATCAATGCTTCATATTCCGCCTCATTGTTCGAGGCTTTGAACCCCAGTTGAATAGACTGCTCCAATATCTCCCCATCGGGGGAAATTAACACTACTCCTGCCCCTGCCCCCTGCCGGTTTGAGCTCCCATCAACAAAAAGTTGAAAGGAGTCGCCGATGTAAATGCTGCAGGGTCTGAGTTTTTCCTTCCTTGGTTCTTTAGCCTTTGGCTGGGCTTCTCCTTCCTTGTTTGGACATCGTTCATCTCGGCTCAACGGAGCCCGATGTTCGATGTATTCTGGCGAGAACTCGGCCACGAAGTCGGCCAAGACTTGGCCCTTAATTGCTGTTCTCGGCCTGAACTCCAGGTCATATTGGCCCAAAACTACGGCCCATCTTGCTATTCTTCCAGTCAAGTCTCCTTGTTGCAACAAGGATTTTAGTGGGTGCTCTGTTAGAACCACTATCTTGTGAGCCTGAAAATAATGGTTTAGCTTCTTTGAGGCCATTACCAAGGCCAGCATTAATTTCTCCAGTGGTAGATACCTTGTTTCTGCATCGCCAAGGTTTTACTTACATAGTAAATACGCTCTCCGCTTCTCTTCTCGGATTATCACAGCCATCGCGTGCTCTCAAATTGCTAAGTATAAAACAATTCCTCCCGTGTTGAGGTGTTGAGAGGATCGAGCCGAGATAAGATATTTCTTCAGTCGCCAAAGCCTTCACATTTCTCTGTCCATAGAAAATCCGTGGCCTTTTTCACCATTGAAAAAGGTTTACATTTGTCCGAACTTCGACTTATGAACTGTTTAGGGTCAGCCCTTCCAAAGAAGCATTTGAACCTGTTTAGCCGATGTCGGACTCTGTAATTCTAGAATGGCCTTGATCTGATCTGGGCTGGCTTCAATGCCCCTTCTAGTCACCAGGTATCCCAAGAACTTACCGGATCCGACTCCAAACGCGCATTTCGACGGGTTTAGTCGGAGCCGATATGTTTTGAGTATGTCAAAGACCTCTTCTAGGTCAACAAGATGATCCTTTGGTTCCTTGGTCTTCACAACGATGTCATCAATGTAGACTTCTACAGTTCGGCCAATCAAGTGTTTGAACATCTTGGTTACCAGCCTTTGGCAAGTTGCTCCTGCGTTCTTCAACCCAAAAGGCATGACTCTGTAACAATACAAACCTTTCGGAGTGATGAATGTTGTCTTCTCTTCATCTGGGGGGTACATGGCTATCTGGTGATACCCCCTATATGCGTCCAAGAAGCTCATCCTTCCATGTCCAGATGTGGCGTCCACCAACTGGTCAATCTTTAGCGGAGGAAGTCGCCTTTGGGACAAGCTTTGTTCAAGTTTGTAAAATCTACGCCGACCCTCCACTTGCCATTCTTCTTCTTTACTACCACGGTGTTTGATAACCATGTCGATAATTGGCTTCTCGATGGCCCCGCCTCGGTCTGTCTATTTCTTCTTCCACTGCTTCGACGTGCATCAACGTCGGTCTTCTGGCTCGTTGTATTACAGGTTTGGCCGACCTGTCAACGTTAAGTCTGTGACATGTGACCTCGGGGTCAATGCCAGGCATTTCATAAGGTGTCCAGGCGAACACCTCAATATTTTTCCTCAGAAAGGCTTCCAGCTCCCTTTCCTCTTCTTCGGCTAACCCTGTGCCGAGAAGAAAGAAGCGCTCTTCATCGTCCTCCTAGACGAGGATTTTCTTCAGTGCTTCTTCACTTTTCTCGGTCGGCTCCTTGCCGACATCATCTAGGACCTTCATGTCCTCTTTTTCAACTTCTGTTTCCTCTAGTTCCCGAATGCTACAGGTTAATTTCATTGCTGCCATGGAGCAATTTTTACTTCTGAATCGATCTCCTCGATTTCCTCAATCCCATGTTCATTGGGAACCGTAGCGATTGATGCAATGTTGAGGAATCGCCATTGCATGCAACCACGGCCTCCCCAGGATGATGTTGTAAGGCAAGGGCGTATCAATCACAATGAATTCTGTCTTGATCTTCTTCGTACCAGCTTGTACCTCCAAGCTTGTTGCGCCTAAAGGCTATGTCGGCGTTCCATTGAAGCCGACCATCGGGCCGTTTGATTGCTCCATGTCATCAGGGTGGAGGCCTAACTCCTTGTAACATCTGACATACATGATGTCGCAGGAGCTGCCTTGATCAATCAGGATGCGTTTCACCTGGCACTCCCCAACCTGGAGGGATACTACCAAGGCATCATTGTGCGGGTGCTGAACCATATCAAGGTCGGCTCATCAAGGCTATCATCGACCCTTGGCAATCTTCAAAGCCGAGGTCTTTTCAACCGACAGTTGACGTCTTTGCAGTGTTTTACCCTCTATGTCTCCCCCCGTATGTCATTTTCATTCACCTTTGAGTGGATCACATTAACCACCCGAGGTCCACTCTTGTGGTTGCCTTCTGTATTTGGGGAGGCACTTGAGGCAATCGTGCCTGTTCTTCCCTTGTTTTGGCCTCATCCACAAGGTCTCTTAGATGGCCTTGCCTCACCAAATCTTCTAAGTGTGCTTTAAGGGCTCTGCAACCCTGAGTTGGGTGCCCCTCCTCATTGTGGTAAGCACAACGCCTACCAAGGTTTCTCCCCATAAATTCTCCTGGTGCTCTTGCTTGCTTCTCAAGTAGGGCCGATTTGAATTTGATCAAGGACTTTGTGGACCAGAATTCGGAACACCGTCGTCACTACCTGCTTAGCCCTCAACTCTGTCTCCTGTTTGTTGGGTCCATTATTACCTCGGCCTCGCTTCGGCGAGCCGTTGCCTTTTTCTGGCTTCGTCTCCTTATTCCCCAACATATCTTCCTCTCGCATACTTCTCGATTCGCCATGAGCTCTTCCATGCTCTTTAGCGGGGTTTTGCCAAAGACTTCCGAGTGGGATCATCCTTCAGGCCGTTCTTGAAAGACACGACCGCCACCTCCTGGTTGCATTCAGGTATTCGATTGAACACCTCATAGTACCTCTTTGCATAGGCCCTAAGGCTTTCATCTTTGCCAATTTTAGGGCCATCAATGCATCCACCCTCAATGGTCAGCAGCTTGTTTGTTATGAACTCCGCCACAAACATCTCGACTGTGCCTTCCCAGCTCTTCACGCGCCGCCGGTAATTTGTGGAACCAATCTGATGCAATCTCCCCGAATGATGAAGGGAACACTTTGCAGAGCAACGGCTCGTTCCCACTGTATAATGCCATTGAATTCAAAAATAATCCAACATGGAAGTTAGGGTCTAACTTACCATCATATATCTGGAACCTCGGCATACTGAATCTTTTCGGCGCGACGAATTTGTCCAATTCCATCGAGAATGGCGTCCTCGGCGTAACCGGGGAGGTTACTTCGGCTCCGGCGTTCTCCTGCTTCCTCTTAAGGTAATCTCTCAAGTCCTCTTTACTTCTCCCTGCAGCCCGGCTGTCATTGGACTTCATCCTTTTCGGCGCACTACTCTCGGCCTCATGGTGGCCCCTTTTCGATCCTTCGCCGCATGACGCATCGAAATACAATATCCGCCCCGGAACATGCCGATGTTCTTTGGGGTCTGCTTCCTTCTTGCGATATGTCCTTCGGGACTCTTCTCTTCTCGGCTCTTCTCGGCCGACTTCCCTGGAGTTTCGGTGAGACTGCCTTCCACTCCTCGTGTGCTGAGGGGCTTCGGGGATTTCTTTCTGCCCCCTCTTCTGGGCGTTTGCTGCTGGCATTGGTGTGTCCTGTAGCGGGTATGGCGGCTGCATGACATTATTTTGCATCATGAAGTTGACGACCGATTGAAGGTCTGCCAACTTGTTTGCCATCTCCTTTACTTCTTCATCCCTCCTCAGACATCTGTCTTTCCAGATCTGGAGGTTGTCCTCGTTATAGTACTTGCCTGGTCCGCTTTTGATGTGTCGCCATCTTGGCCGACACCTTTCTCTCGTGATTCGATCACAAGCTTCTTCAGTGGTCTCCTCCTTCAAGTTAGGGTCGACGGGTCTTCCACTCCCAAATGAGTGTCGCCCCAATCTTTTCCTTCTGCAAGTTATGGCCATCCACTCTTCTTTCGTTCCCACGACGCCAAATTGTGTGAGTGAATTTCCGATCACACCGCCTCCTTAGTAATCCAATCAGAGAGCACGGCGAATAGATGGCACCAGAATCTGCAGAAGAAAAGGTTCCGGCGGTGGTTCTTCCACCCGGAGGCACTCCGACGATCAAGTCAGTATCTGTAGACGCGCCCGTGGGCCTCACTCTACAGTTCGGACTCCCTATTGTGTTACGGTTCTTAATCTGAACCAAAGAGTCCAAATCCGGCAAATCGTTTGAGAAAATAGATTTTTGAAAAGTAGTGCCAAACATGGACTGCTTTGCGGACATGAGTCGCCACCTAAATATTTAAAATGGGAAATTTAGGAAACCGACTCGGTCAAGGCCACATGTCCGTCATCACCAAAGTGGTCTTGGCTCGGGAGCTTGGGTACGATCGGGGAAGGTCAGCTATGAGCACCCCCTTTCGCCCGGTCTGAAGACCGGCCTCTACTAACCGTGATATCCATTTTTGAAAACATTACATGCTCTTATTCCAATTATTAGCCTAGAATTACTATGTTATGCACGCAGCCAACAAGCATAGACTGGATTGCCTAATTTGGAAATAATCATTGCATATCCGTCTGTTTTGAAAGCGTTTCGGGTTTTGCTACTCGCAAGTAGGCCAAAACGCGAATTTCAACGAGTTTTTCCAACTCAAGCAATCCAACCTCCACCCACAGGCATTCAATCAGTTTATCTCATATAAGCACTTAGCCGCATGGTACGTATACTGTCATGGCAACACTCACACACATGTGACATGCTAAAGCATAAATACTTACATCGTACTCCGTGCCAAAACAATAACCAATTAGCAAACATGCATGTCCTAGTTCATGTTAAGTGCCAAAACAATAACCAATTAGTGCGAAACTTACCCTCGAGATGCGCAACCTCGAATCGGAGACAATGGAAAATTGCCCCTGGCTTAAGGAGGGGAAGGCAACGGAAAGTTGCCCCTGGTTTGGACGGCAACTCAGGGCAACTTATGGCAATGGATGGCAACGGAAAGTTGCCCCTTGTTTAGATGGTGCCGCGGCATGTTGTATGCCAGTCCTTGTTGATGACGATCGGACCCTCGGACGCAGAGGAGTCGAAGATGGCTTGAATCAATATATGGACACAGTCACCTGGAAGGTGTTGGTGATTGGTCTTTAAGAGAAAGCTGATCACGTAGCCCTAGGTTGCTGCAATCGAGACATTGGATTCGGAGAAGGCAAAAGTGATCAAAGCCATGACATGGACTGAGACGCTATGAAAGCGTTGGGGGCTGGACTTCAGGATGAAGTTGCCTACGTATCCCAAACATGGGAATCAAGCCTTACGTAGTTCCGGTTAAGGTACACTCGGGTATTTTAACCTTCATTGTTTAGGCTCTAACTTTTGCCAAGGCGTCCAATGCGGGTTTTCGACCTTGCGAGCTATGTTTTTCTTTTTCATTCTTTTTTCTTCTTTTTCTTCTTTCTTTTTCATTTTTCTTTTCTTTTGCATTTTTCATTTTTTTATTTCTTTTCTTTTGCTATTGTTTTTTTGTATTTTTCTTTTCTTCTTTTCTTTTTCTTTGCTCTAACTTTTGCCTGGGCCGCCCTCCCGGGTTTTCAGCCCAGCGAGCCTCTCAAAGGGTAAAAGTGTAGCTAGCCCATGCCAAATGGTTTTGAGATTGAAGCCTCTCCATATCCAGGAGAACGACGGTTGTGTTGATTTGCAAAAAAGTCCATCACGGCTACTTCTCGAGCTTTGCTTAGTGGGATCTGATCTTCCTGATCGGACTTTGATGCCTCTTGCTCGAGGGCTGCTTCGAATTGGGCCACACAGGCGTTTCATGGCATTGAATGTTTTGAACAGATTCCGGTTTGCAACAGATAAATCAAATCTCGAGATCGAGCGATCCTGATCGCACTATCTCAAGAGCGGTTCCACAGTCTTCGCGAGATCAAGCAAAAATATTTTGTTTTTGAAAGTTTTTAAGCGACAAATCGCCATGTTGAAGGTAGTGTGGAACCGATCGATCGTGCCAGGTCCTTCTCAGTACTCACGCCGACAAGCATGATTTCATTCATTAAAAGCTTAACAGGCCTCTCTTTCTCTCAAAATGATCAAAATTTTGCAAAAACCCGAGGAATTCCTTCCTCTTCGTTTTTATCACCGCAGTGTTCGAAAAGGGTTTTATGAAAAGCTTGGGTCATTATGACGATGTTTAAGGCACAAGAGAGTAGGCGAAATGCACTGTCGTTCCATTCACATCCTCTGGCACGGCTGACTCAAATAGCAACAAGTACGGAACGCAGTAGCCACAGCTGTTTCATTCAGATTTGTTGGTGTAACTGGCTCTTCGGCAGCAAACAGGCTCAAAAAGCAAAAGCAACTAATTACAAGACAAAACGGTGTTTGAGGCAACAACCCCGAAATCACCTGGTATACTATACAAGAGGGACTGACTCGTTACAACAAGACAGACCCCGTAAGCAAAAGACTGACTCAATACAGAGAGACAGACTCAAAAACAAAACAAAAGACTGACTCGACACCCAAGTCAGGATTTACAAAACTAGCATTGGCATGTGCTCAAAAATGCGTGCCAAACGCCACATCCAAAAATGTACTGCATAATCGCTTGCAGCGGTCCACCTTCTGATTACATACTTGCAGTATCTGTATCCTCGAAATCCAACAACTGAGTGGTGACGGACTTTGCTGAGGTAGGCGGGAGGATAACCTCGTTGTCAATCAAGTCTTGTACCTCATGACGGAGGCGGAAGCAATTATCGGTAGCATGGCCAGTCTGCTGGTGGTACGCACAGTACTGAGTAGGGTCATGAGTGTCAGGGAGATTCTTCGGGAGAGGCCGAGGCTCCAGGGGTTTAAGGTGTCCCCTCTCGGCAAGGATTTGAAGCGCCTTGGACAACGGCATATAGAGAGCATGGAAGACCCTGCGCCCCCGGGGCAGGTATTTTGGAGTCTGAGCACTCTTGCTAGATGCATTGGCGAACGGATCGGCGGGTGCGGCCTTGGGTTTTTTATCCTTCCCAGATGCGAGGTTGGGAGCGGGAAGAACTGTTTTGGCATGACGGGGCCTATCCCGATTCTCTGATTGACTGGAGTTGCCCTCGGGCGGAGTAGGGAAAGCATCCTCCACAGCTTTTGACATAACTGCGGATATCCGTTGCTTGTTCATCCCTCTGGCTTTCAAAGCCTCTCTCGCCCACAACGCGGTTGTTCGATATTGATCTGCCTTCATCTTGCCTTTGTCTCTGGCCTCGGCCTGATCTAGAACTTGGTTTGCTGCGTCGTTGCCATAGTTGAAGGCCATCTCCGGTTGGCTGAGTTCAATTACAATTCGTCCCAGTAGCGGGGGCTCCTGGGGTATGAAGCCTCCGGCATATGGTACAGCTGGTGGTGAAACAGACATCCCATAGGCGAGATCCGCCACGGACCTTTGAAGATCACCTATCATTCCCATTAGTTCAAATGTGGTGGGCTCGCGAGCCTGATATAGTTTAGGGGTCCAAATTGGATGTGCGGCAGGTGACCTGGGTGGATGCGGCATGTCAACAGTAGTTTCATCCTGTGGGGTAATTCCTTGACTCAACGCGGCCGTCATGACCATAATCTCTTCGAAGTTTTATGTCATGTTCATCTGCCTCGGAAGGAGAAGACACTAGGCTTCGGATCGACTCCATCAACCTCTGGAATCAAACGGAAAACAAGCGATTTCAAATTTCAAACAGATCAAACACGGGTGTAGTCGAACAACTGCACTCTACTACTGAACACTGTTCCCCAGAATCACTATTCAAAACTGAACTGATACCCGCAGACACAACTGATTCTCAACAACACTGATATCGGTGCCCTCGAGCCTGACACCCAATCTTGCAAACTGATATGTGTGTTCCTGTAGAGATACACTCTAAAAGCACATAACAGGTAAAAGAGAGCCAATACACCCCTATGTTGGGGTAGGGTTTCCCTGTCCTATTTTGTCAGGAGTTAGGGTTTCACTACGCACACAGCGGTTTCAAACAACCTATGATCGGGTGAGCAACCTATCCTAGCTTGGAATGGTCACTATGGATTCCGAATATGCACTAGGTCGAATGGTCGAAAAGGGTGCCCCGGTAAAAACCGGGGTTTGTGTTCCCATACTGGCAGAGCCCGCAACCGGTCAGCCTTATGGTCATGCCTTGACAAGACAAGCCTCCGGCAAACCGCTCAGGAATAGCAGATGGCCAACACGGTGTCCTAGGCGCACCAATGCACATGCAATGCAAAGAAACACATAAGTGTAGTCAAAACAGGATATCACGAGTTCGAGTCAAGCTCTCTAAATCCCCAGCAGAGTCGCCAGAAATTGTAGACGCTCAGGCCTCACTTCACGCCGGACTCGTTGTGTTACGGTTCTTAATCAACCAAAGAGTCCAAATCCGCAAATCGTTTGAGAAAAGCAGATTTTGAAAAGTAGTGCCAAACATGGATCGCTTTGCGACATGAGTCGCCACCTAAATATTTAAAATGGGAAATTTAGGAAACCCGACTGATGTCAAGGCCACATGTCCGCTATCACCAAAGTGGTCTTGGCTCGAGCTTGGGTACGATCGGGAAGGTCACTATGAGCACCCCTTTCGCCTGGTCCAAGACCGCCTCTACTAACCGTGATATCCGTTTTTGAAAACATTACATGCTCTTATTTCAATTATTAGCCTAGAATTACTATGTTATGCGCGCAGCAAACAAGTATAGACTAGATTGCCTAATTTGGAAATAATCATTGCATATCCGTCTGTTTTGAAAGCGTTTCGGGTTTTGCTACTCGCAAGTAGGCCAAAACACGGATTTCAACGAGTTTTTCCAACTCAAGCAATCCAACCTCCACCCACAGGCATTCAAACAGTTTATCTCATATAAGCACTTAGCCGCATGGTACGCATACTGTCATGGCAACACTCACACACATGTGACATGCTAAAGCATAAATACTTACATCGTACTCCGTGCCAAAACAATAACCAGTTAGCAAACATGCATGTCCTAGTTCATGTTAAGTGGCTAATGCAACACATGCAAGATGCAACTTAGAGTAGGCTCGGCTAACCCTAAAGATGACATGTGGGATGCTACAAATAACACGTATTCAATTTGGAATTAAAGTACAATGCAGTTTGTATGATGTACCGAGCCCGATGCATGTCAACAAATGCATGGATGCACGCATGCATAGCATAAGGTATGCTAAAATAAACGTGCCCTAATCTACCATCATAAGCAGGCAAATAAAAGGGAGAAAGAAATGGGGGTTGGAAGACATACACCCACTCACGCACACTTATTACAATTATGCCCTCGCTCGGAGGGACCGAAAGAATATACAAATAATTAACTACGCAAGCTAATTAATTATTACAAATTAATTAAATTAACAAAATAATTAATCTAAGGAAAATAAAGAACCGCCTCGGCGAGGCTCAATGCACGCCGCCGGATTCCGCCGAATTATACGCCATGCCTAGCTCTGTTTTCTCTGTTTTGCTCCTCTGCAAGCTGCCAAAGTCCTAGGAATACTTCCTTAGGTACTGAAGATCACTACCGGTTGCACAAAACTTCCACCGGCAGTGGATTGAGCTCATCGGCACTTAATTGATCCATCGGCTGCAAATTGACTGCCGGTCGGCACTAAACACGCCGCGGCCTGAATGCTCGCAGAACTCCGCAACTCACAAAGAAATAGAGGGCAATCTTGGCATGGCAATGCAATTCAAAGCATGTATGCACTAAACACACTCCTTATCATACTAATGACTCAAAGGAAGATGTGCCTCGATTATCGGACCACCAATCACGCATTTCCATGCATGATGGCCCAAAGAACCAAGTATGCAACTTTGATTTCAAATGCATGCAATGCAAACAAGCACATGAAGGTGCCAAACCTCCATCATACTTCACTTCAAGAGGCTTAGCATGCATGCTAATATGATGCAATCCTAGACATGTCAACTAGTATGCAAAATGAGCAAAATGAGCAAAATGAGCAATGCAAGCAAGCAAAACATGCTAGGTGCACAACCTAAGCAAGAAAGCATATGAACTAAGCAAGGGGGTGGACTCAAACATGGATTAGGCAGCTCCAAATAGGCCTAAAACCATTGGCCAAAATGCTAAATCATGAGGGCCAAACACACATGCACACGTGCACAAGTTAAGGCACCAACACTTAAGCATAATAAATAACATTCAAGCACACTCGAAATGAGTTAAACATGGACTACCAGCATGCATATAAAGCTCTGAAAATCATGCAAAACATGATGCCAAATCATGCAACAAAGCAAGCTAAACATGCAACAAATGGCCCAAGTCTTCAAAGCAAGTCTATGAGGTATTAAACCACACCTAGTATAATCATACATGGCAATACTTAACCAACTAAAAAGAGAGTTTTAACACATAAAACTAAGCCCAAAAGACTACTTAGATGGCATCTAAGAGGCTTGAATCCAAAGGCATGCACAAATGCTAAAACATAAGGCATACAACACATGCTTTTAAAGCATTAAAGAGGCAACTAAGGCAAGCATACAAGCACACCAAAGGGACTGAAATGACATGCCAAATGGTTCCAAACCATCAAAATGAGGTAAGCAACACATGCTACACATGCATACTCAAAGGCTAGCAAGCCTAAAATGCAAAGGGGCTATATAATGCATGCCAAAATCAACCCAAATGACTATGGACAGAGCTAAAACATGTCAAAATAAGCATAAAACATTCATAAGTCTAAGCCTAAAGCATGCTCAAACTAGGGCCAACAACCTAGGCATGTTAAGGGACCAAAGAGGCATTACAAAGCAACCATGCAAAGCATGCAAGGAGTACTAAAACCAACACTTAACAATGTCATATTAGGGCATAATAAACATAAAATGCAGCCAAGACATGCTCTTCAGACATTCAAGACTATGCTCCCTTAAGAGGCCAAATCTTGCCCTTTTCAAGGACATCAAGGAGAGGGGGTGGCCCTCTCCTTCTTAGGACTTTAAGGCATCACCTTCACCACTGAAATCCCTCAAGATTTCAGTGGTGAAGAGATCCAAGCACCAAAATCCCGGAGCTCAACAAAATAGCACAAAAATGAGGCCTTTCAAGGCCTAAGAGGGGCCAAACTTCCCCAAAGCACAAAGTACCCTTAATAAACTATCAAGAGGATTAAAAAACAGAACTTTTATGTGTTGATCACCAAGCACAAAAACAGTCCTAAACTAGGTAAAAACAAGGTGCAAGAAAGGGGTAAAAAAGACTAGTTTCTTACCCTTGAAGCTTTTCTTCAACAATGGTGACCTTGATGCCTCCTTGAGCCTCAAACCAGTCAAGAACACCAAGAATAGGCTCTTAGAACTTCAGCTCCAAGAGGAAGGTGGAACACTAGGTGCTTGTGTGCAATAGTATGAACTAAAACACCTAGTGTACAAAATGAGCAAGGAAAAGAGAGATAGGATAGATATAGGATTTCTAACCTAAAACCAGAGCTTCTTCTCTGTATTTTCTCCCTAAAATGTCTAACTCCTCTAACCCTTGAGCCAAGAGGAGGAAGCCTTCTCTTATAGAGGACAAAGCTTACAAGCTAAGTCAATTAAAGGCTCATCCCTCCATACACGTGTATGGAGGGGAAACAAGTGCTACAAAGCTGTCTAAAAATATCTCCAAAAACAGCTGTAAAGTGATCGGCAGGGCAAAATGGTCATTTTGCCAAAAGGTGTGCCGACCGGCACAAAATAGTGCCGACCGGCACAATATAGTGCCGATGGCAACACCATCCAGCCGGTGGCCTCTAGCCACTGCCGGTGGTGTGTGGGGATGCCTCAAAAGGCATTCCCTGCCCCTCCAAGGCAAAACAAAAATGTTTGGTGCACAACCAGATACAAAACGGTCAAGTTCGGAGGTCCTGAGGCAAGACACGTAGCCGAGAACTCCGGGAACTCCAAACGAACACGAATCATGGATAATCACCGAGTGTTCAAGCGGTGACGTCCAAGTCTTGAGGACGGTCAAAAATGGGGTGTCTACAGTATCTCTCAAAGATAATACCAGTGCTTAAATTACTGCTCAAGACTACAAATTGCGTACCTTAGACCCGCCGGGGGTGCCCTTCTTTTATAGTCTCTCTCTATCCTAGTCCCACTAGAAGTCTCATATCTATGGACTCTCATTCAGTACTTACTCTGGACTCTTTCAAGAGATAAGGATAGACTCCCTAAGAATACTATCCTTATCCATCTTGAAGTCTTTCTTCATTCTAGGACTTCTTGCCCCTTATCTGATCATCTCGGATTCCGATATCTTCGGAGGTAACCTCGGACTCCTGTATTCGCGCAGATAACCTCGGCAACCCCGAGATAACCTCGGCGTAACTACCTTGACACGTGGAACCTCGGCTGACACTTCGGTGCCACCTCGGCCACGTGCTGGTACTTAGAAAATACATCCCCACATTACGAAGGGATGTTGATCAATAAATTTTATATTTTGGATTTGTAATTTACATAATTTCATTTTTTTTTTTTTTGTGATCTATTTAATCATTTTAGATGTGTAATGACTCATTTGTCCATCACATTGGAGTGTCATATTTGGAAAAAAAAAAAAGTATTCTAAAGAGTTTTTTAATGTCACATCATACTCGTTACGTTAGAGTGTCGCATTTGAGAAAAGTAAACTAAAGAGTTTTTAATTTTTCTAGAGTATCACATCATACCCGCCACGTTGAAGTGTCACATGTCATGTTTGGAAAAAGTGCACTAACTAATTTTTAATTATTTTTAGAGTATCACATCATATCCGTCACGTTTGAGAAAAGTACACTAAGAAGTTTTTTTTTTTTTTTTTTGAAGTGTCACATCATACTTGTCACGTTGTCACATTTGAGAAAAGTGCATTAAAGAGTTTTTTTTTTTTTTTGAAATAAAAGTTTCGGAGTGTCACGTCATAGCCGCCACGTTGTCACATTTAGGAAAAGTACATTAAGGAGTTTTTAATTCTTTTGGAGTGTCACGTCATTAGAGTGTCACGTTAATACCTGCCACATTAGAGTATTACATCATACATATCATAATAATAAAAATATATAACTGTCCACCAAAATACTACCAAAATCAAAAATAGTGTCGTGCCCTCAAAATAAATCCATAAGTCATACATTCATGATACAAGAAAGTGATATCATATTCCATACATTAGAGTATTCTTACAAGAGGTATTACATATTGACAACAAAAGTAAATACCCTATAGGCTTACAACTTTCCAAGTCAACACTTGGTTACAACAAAAGAAGAGCTCTAAATCTTTACACAAAATAAGCCCTTGGCTTGATTCACATATAATACAAAAAGATAACAACAAAAATATCTTTCAGCCTCTAGCCTCCCAAGCTACGTCCTTAGAGGTGGCATATCACCTGAACCTGAAAATGATATCCCATATAGGGTGAGCCAAAGCCCAGTAGAGTTATACTAAACCAAATATGAGCAATAACTAAAACATTAGCATTTGATAAATGTTTAACTCATATAAACAAAGGTACATCTCTTTCTTAATGAACCCATATTTACAAATATGTTTCAGTTCCATTTCCTGTTTCATTATCCAAATCAATTCATAGATATGGTTCTCTGTTTATCCAGACAGCTTAAAATGAGACTACAACTCATATAAACAATACTTCGATCATAATCAATCAAGGTGAGACTACAACTCACATCATTAGCACTTAAATACTTCAATTATCTACGTTATGCAAACGCAATTTGGATTTCGGGACTTTCACCCTGGACACTCCGACCAACTTAGTTATCAATGGAGTCCATCCCCTATCTGCTCCTAAACAGATTTGAGAGTACATCCCCTATCTCCTCTCAAACCATGGAGTACATCCCCTATCTCCTCCCAAACAAGATACATATGCAATGTATTTAAAAGCTCTATCATATACAATGATCAATCCAGGCACATATTCAATGTGACAATTCAACCGTCATTTTCAATGACATAACACATTTGATTAGTTTCAGGTTTCCCTAATCAACATATAATGTCTACAACAATTAAGACTATCCTCCATCGATAGCCCAAAGCAGTTATTTCTAAACAGATAATAAATGC
Organism: Camellia lanceoleosa; assembly: GCA_025200525.1. NCBI lineage: Eukaryota > Viridiplantae > Streptophyta > Magnoliopsida > Ericales > Theaceae > Camellia > Camellia lanceoleosa. Next base: position 61,311,992 of record CM045760.1, read on the forward strand.
ATTGAACAGATAAAATGCCAACATTTTCATAGGTGAGTGATTTATTTATCCAACTCCACCATTCAACCTCATAAATTCCCAATTTCATGATTTCCAACTCAATTTCATATTTCCCCAAATTAATTATTTAAATTAATTATTCAACATAATTAGGGCATTTTCCCCCCTTTTTCAAACATCAACCCTAAGGCTCAATTTCATCAATTTAACAACAGTAATTCCATTTTCCAAGGTCCCATATACACATGGGGTTTAACAATTAAAAACCCCCTTTTATAACTTTAAAAACAAACCCTAACTCTCATAAAACTCCCAAACAACTCCATCTATCCAAAATACCCAACATTTATGTCAAAACTCATAGAAAGGAGTAGGTTATCCCTACCTCAAGAGAAGAGACTCAAAGGAGATGAAGGTGAAAATCCAAGATGCTCCAAACACAAACTCTTTCGGATCAAAATATAGCCCACACCAAGCTCCACACTTTTTACAAAGGGACTAGAGTAGACACACCCAAGAACCAAGGGTATTTATAGAGAGAAGATGTATTTGAGTAAAGAAGATGGTGAAAAAGTGGAGAAGAAGCTGCTGCTGCGAACTGATATATTCGAACCTCGCTCGAGCGACCAGACACAAAGAAACCTCGCTCGAGCGCAGAAGCCTCACTCGAGCCAACAATACGATGCTTCAGGTCTGCAATCCAGAAGCACGCTCGAGCGAAGAAAATCTCGCTCAAGCGAAGAAACCCAAAACATAGTCCTCACTCGCTCGAGCGAAGGAAAGCTCGCTCGAGCCAAGAAACACAACCTTCAGGTCCAAACTAGATGCAGACGCACGCTCGAGCGCAAGAATGCTAGCTCGAGCCAACAGACACACCACTTAAAGCTCGCTCGAGCGAAGGAACCCTGGCTCGAGTGAAGGAACTAAAACACAGAGCTCGCTCGAGTGAAGACACCAAAAACTATGTAGCAACCATTTGTTTCAAAACACACCCAACATGTTACAAACCTGCCCAACACATCCTAAAACTCAAATGCAAAGAATTAAAGGACGGAAATGCAACATATACAACAACTGACATCCACGGAACCGAGCCCGAGATACAATAAACAAAAGAGGGAAAACCGGAATCGCTATAAATAGGACCACACGGAAAACTCTCCACTAATAAGACTTAACAGATCAATAAAAAAAACTTGGGACTAATTGAAATACTTGTTTGTGAGATCGGATTTATGGGCAAATATTCCTATTACGAACTCAAATTTAATAATTTATAAATTATTTAGAATTATTGTTGTATGATTTAAATTTAGGTGGTATTTGATAAAGTTGAGATTTGAAAATTGAAGACTGAAAATTAAGTATTAAAAATTGAATGCTGAATTTTTTAAGTTGAAAAGTTGTTTGATAAAAATTTAAGTGATAAATTAAAAATAAATTATTTGATATGTATAAAATAAAATTTGAAATTTATTATTTTTAATTTTTATATTGTGATGATGGTGGTGGTGGTGGTGGTGGTGGTGAAGTGGCATAGTGATGGTGGTAGTGGTGGTAGTGATATGTGATGGTGGTGGTGGTAGCGATGATAATAGTAATAAAATAATGGTAATGATCATGGCAATAATGACAATGGTGATGAAGCTGATAGTAGTAACGGTAGTGGTGGTGGTTACGACACATGATGGCGTCAGTGGTAGTGGTAGTGGTAGTAGTAGTAGTGGCATGGTGGTGGTGGTGGCGGTAGTGATGGTGGCGATAGTGGTGGTGACATGATAGCGGTGGTTGTGGTGGCGATGACGGTGGCAGTAGCAGTGGCATGGTAGTAGTGGTGGCGGTGACATGATGGTGGTAGTAATGGTAGCGGTGGTAGTAATGAGTTTATAATTGTGTATATCAATATTTATGTTTAATATTTATAAATTCAGTCAGAATTAAGTAAATTTTATATGACTTAAATTTTTCTTAAGTTTTAACCTACATTTTAAGAGACATTTAATTTTTTAAGTGATATCAATTATGGCTATTGTACGAGCACAAAATAATTTTCTCGTATAATTCTGTTGATCAAGTTTGCACTCCTCCAAACGTCGTCGCTTTACTCCCTGAAAACACAAACGTGAGCTAGCCGGCAGGTGTGTGCCGGATACCTCTCTGATGCCTTAGTCAGCAAAAATAGACAAATAGCTCTGTGTACTCGAGAGTCAAAATTGTGATACTTGTACATAGGTTCTGTTGTGAGCTTTTATGGTTTTTTCCTGGCACAATTCTAGTAGGACTCTTATTCCTTAATGTAGAGTCATCATAGGAATCACACTCCTGAAAGATAATGCTTATCCTTCAACACCCTTCTCACTGCTTAAACCAAGTGAGATGGTTTTACCACGGTTGAATAACAGTATGACCGAGCTAACACTAGGCCCTTTAACATACTCAATCTGGTGCTTTCATATGCAACGTCTAGCTCGGTCCCCGTTCACTTATACCTTGGTTTGGCTGTTTAGACTGAGCTAACCGCAGCAGCCCCGACCGAGCTAACAAGGGTGAGGTCCAATTTGTGAAGCCCAAACACCTCGGCCCAAACTTCTCATGGCCCAAGCTCATTAGTGTTTAGACCAAGCTACAGCAACTCATACCTCGGTCCGACGTGTGGCCCAACTTCCAAAGAAGTCTCTTTCTTAGTTCGACCCAATTTATTTATAAATTACTCTCTCAATTGCCCCTTAATTCCATCTGCGCAGCATGATTTGGGATTACTTGTTACCCGCCGAGCTAAAAGTTAGCCTTCAACCAAGCTAAATTGTTACCGGGCTACCAATTTGTTCGGTCAAAAAACGTCTTTTCAGTCGCTGCACATCTAAATCACTTACGATTCTCTTGGACACGTGGCAAGCCCTCATTGGTTGAATACAGCTGCTATAGCCGCCTTTGTACCTCGCAAAATTTGAACAATTCCACCCAAATTCACGCTTTATACAAAAACCCCTATTCTTCCAAATCAAACACCCCACTATTCATCGTCTCCTTCTCTTCGTGCCTCTGAACTTCCATTTTCACGCTCAAAACACCTGCAAAGCTTGTGTTCTTGCTGGCGCCCGTTCAATCTTGACTTTTGTACCTCCACATCGAAGTTGTAAGTAACTCAATCCTTTCATTTTCTTCGTTCTGCTTTGTGAATATATATAGTATAAAAACACATTCACTTGTTTTTTGAAACACATTACTATAGTTTTCACATGAATGGGCAAGAACTTCTTTAGACCATAATCACACTCACTGGGTTCATAAACAATCTGTAATGGGACACCTTTGATCCAGAATCACATCCCGACCGGGATAGGAACTTGTTTACCGTAGGTGTGTATTAGACCGAACTGGAAACCATACCCAATGACCGAACTAGACTGGAGCCAGACCTTTTAACCGGGCTAGAGGTCCTGAGTGAGCCCTTCTGTTCGGCCAAACTAAAAATACCACGTTTCCCGAATGTGGCCGAGCTAGGTTTTTCCATTTTCTTTTTTGTTTATAAATTGACTCTTCACTTAGTCTGGTCCAGTTGTCTGGGCATAGCACTTCTTATCTTCACTTTGCAGACTCTGACTAAGTTGGCCAGGCACACCTTTGCACGCTCATCCGAGATACTCAACGTCATCTCAACACCGAGCTAGGACTCCGGGCTAAGTTATACTTAATTTTAAGTTATAAATGGGCAAATACCGATTCCTAGTAAACTCACTAGGGGCCATTGCCAAATTCCGCAAGGACTACAACATCCCTGATGACGTCCACCTTTCACTAGCTGAGCTAGATACAACTCCATGGGGAAAGCCGGGCTTCGGTCCCTTCACTGTCATATCCATTGTAGAGGCCGAACTCCGATTCCCTGTTCAGCCACTATTATGCAAATTCCTTAGGCAGACTAGAATATGCCCAACCCAACTTAGCACCAATTCTTACAGAATAATAAATGGCATCGCAAAGCTAAATCGCCGGCTTGGCCTCAACCTCGGTTTAGCCGAGCTATTTCACTAATACTCACTTGGCCAGAATGAAGACGGCTGGGTATACTATTTAAGAATAAGAAGACACAGAATGAAAATAATTAAAAACACACCGAACAAAGACGTAAATGACGACGACTTTTTCTAGGTTTCTGGTAATTTTGAATACCAGGAAGCCCAGATACTGGGCTATGGTATTAACTGGAATAAAGGAACAGCCGGTATGAACACCTCGACTCAATTTGTATGTTCTGTACCCTTGCTGTTTATAAGTACAGCGCTAACCGTCTGTCTTTTTCCTTATGCAGACTTGAACAAGCTCAAGTCTCAATATCAATACCCTGACTTAGATGCTCTCCGCACCGCGCTTTGATACCGCAATCGAGGCTGGGCCGAGCTACTTAACTTCGAGCCGATCTACAGATACAACAGAAGGAGGAAGACCAGGGTAACCAACTTTCTACTTGAACCATCCCCTGAACCAGATCCCGCTCTTCCTCAAATTAGGTTGATCCCACTAACAGAGGAACAAGAGATGACTAAGAAAAGAGCAGTCAGAGCACTCATCACCGAAACAACTGCCCCAGCTGTCGGGGACCAAACCGAGGTACCACAAGCTGGCCAAACATGTTAGGTCGTGGCAGCGCTTCCAACAACCCCGGCCTCGTCATCTCGGCCCAATAAGCGTGCTCGTTCCTCCTCGACTGAGCCACGTCTTGTTGATGAAGACGACACCGTGCTCCCACAGTCCACACGACCGAGCCCAGAACCAGTGTGTTCTGACCGAGCTAGCCCTTCAGAGTGGGCACCAAGAGTGACCTATAAGAACCGAGCCATAACAAACACGGATTCAATGGTCGCTGAAAAAGACCACTCGCTCGCCTTTAACCTCGCCAAGAGCGTGTGCTTGCCAGCTGACATGGAGCATCACGACCACCTTACCAAGCTAAAGCCCATCCGTTCGGCGATAAAGTCGATGGTGTTGGTAAGTTCTCCCTTTGCTAGTCTTTCTAGTTTCACCTGTTTGCATGGTTTTGATCATAATTGCTATCTCTCTTTTTGCAAGCCTTGGAGAAGAATCACGTTGCTTATAAGCGCGTGTTGGAGCTGCGAAAAACAACTCGGTTGGCCGTGGCAGAGGCCACTGCTAAGACGGCCGAGCTACAAGCTGAAGTCGCTCGTCTTACCGGCCAGGTCAACACAGCGGAGGCAAAAAAGCAGAAGTCTTTGGCCGGGTTCAGAGATCGTTACTTGCGCGAGCTGGCAAAGCTTGAGAAAAAGAAAGATGCCGAAATTGTCGAGCTAAAAAAGAGCGCGGATGACGCTGAGGACCGCGGTTATAAAGAAGGCGAGGCCACGTATGTCAAGCAGTGCGAAGCTGCGAAAGATATCTTCTTTAAATGCGGCTGGAAAACAGCTATTGCGCAGCTCGGCCTAGGCCCAGAGACTGACGTCTTTCAAAACCCTCCACCTCACTTTATCCCGAGTTATATGGCAGACTATGCCAATGCCATCCAACAAAAGTTTCTCCAAGAGAGGGAGGAGGAAGAAAGATCGCCTGAACCAGAAAATGCTCCGACTACCAACGAAAATCGCGGTCAAACCGGACAGATAGCCTAGGTGGAGCCACTGGTACCAAACACGGTTGACGACGTGCCTGCTGGAACCGAGCTACAGAGTGGCAAAGCTCGGGTTGTTCTGGATGAAGATTTGGATGACCTCTTTCTTTGATTTTGTTCTTTTGTTTTTACTCTTGTAAGAATTTGTAGCCGGGCTAAGACCCCTCCTCTTGTAGTGGATATTTTTCTTTATGGAATGAAATCTTCAAGTTTCCATCTTTTTGTTCGGTTTATTCCATACCTGTACTTATTTTTCAATTATGATTTGCATGAAGTTTTAACGTTTTCTGGCCGAGATAACTTATCTAGGTCTTGGAGCCTTGTAATCTGTTTGGTCATACCTGCCAACTTTCTTCAGCCTAGATCCTTATCTCAGCTGAAGAGAACTCAAAGTTGGTTATTCCTGCCAACCTCTCTTCAGCCTAGATCCTTATCTTGGCTGAAGAGTACTCAAAGTTGGTTATTCCTGCCAACCTCTCTTCAGCCTGGATCCATATCCTGGCTGAAGAGTACTCAAAGTTGGTTATTCCTGCCAACCTCTCGTCAGCCTGGATCCTTATCCTGGCTAAAGAGTACTTAAAGTTGGTTATTCCTGCCAACCTTCTTCTGTTACCCCTAGCTAATACTGTCTAAGAACAACTTTACAATGGAAAGAGAAACTACTTGTTTTACAGTGGAAAGATTTATGCTGAAAGAGAAACTACTTGTTTTATTAGAGAAAGGAAAATTACAAGTATTTAAAGGAAAGCTAAAAATAAAATAGTTTGAGATTAGCAGTGTTTCGTGGCTTGGGTACAGCCTTGTTGTCTCTATCTTCCAAGTGATATGCCCCTTTTCCTGCTAAACCAACCACTTTGTATGGTCCTTCCCAATTAGGCCCTAACTTGCCATCTCCGAGTACTAGAGTGTTTCCCATTACTTTACGCAACACCCAATCTCCAATCTTGAATTGCCTCGGATGTACTGTCTTGTTATATTTTCTGGATAACTCTTGCTGGTATGAGGCAATGTGAATCAGTGTTCTTTCTCTTCTCTCTTCTGCTAGGTCAAGTTCCAAGGTTATGGCTTCTTCATTTAAGTCTGGGTCAAGATTTTCACTTCTAATGGTGAGGAGGCCTACTTCCAATGGGATTACTGCCTCCATGCCATAGGCCAAAGAAAAAGGTGTTTCACCAGTTGACTGCCGGGGTGTGATGCGGTAAACCCATAAAACATGAGGAAGCTCCTCAGCCCACTTGCCTTTTGCTCTTTCCAACCTTTTTTTCAAACCATCCAAGACAACTTTGTTTGATGCTTCCGCCTGGCCATTTGCTTGAGGGTATGCTGTTGTAGAGTTGTAGAATTCTATCTTGTATTCTTCGCAAAAGCCCTTGAAGATCTTACCATCGAATTGTGTGCCATTGTCGGATATCAGAGCCTTTGGTATGCCGAATCGGGTTATGATATTCTGCCAGACGAACTTCTTTACATCTTTCTCCTTTCTTAATACGAGTGCTTCGGCTTCCACCCACTTCGTGAAGTAATCTGTTGTTGCGAGAAAGAACTTTCTGTTGCCGGGTGCTGTTGGAAGTGGTCCCACTATGTCCAAGCCTTACATTACAAAGGGCCATGGGCTAGTTAATGGCAGAAGCTCTCTGGCTGGTTGATGTATTTGGTGTGCGAACTTCTGACATTTCTCACACTTCTTGACATACTTCTCAGAATCTGCTTGCATGTATGGCCACCAATATCCTTGTGAGATTGCTCTGTAAGCCAACGATCTTCCCCCTTAGTGGCTCCCGTACACGCCTTCATGTATCTTGAACAAAAACGCCTCGACCTTGCTAGGATGGACACATTTCAAGTAAGGTCCAGTGAAGAAATTTTTGTATAACGCCAATGATGGAGAGAGCCAAAATCGCTGTGACTTTGCTCTTATTTTGTTGGCCTCTTTCTTCTCTTCGGGTAGGATGCCATCTTTTAAGAACATAATAATGGGATCCATCCATGAAGGGCCTAGTTCGGTACAACATACCTCAGTTACTTCGGGTTCTTCAATACTTGGTCTGGGTAAGAAGTCGATCAGTAATGGATGTGGGATAGATGTGTCTGTCATTGAAGCGAAGCCTGCTAGTTCGTCTGCTCTACTGTTTTCTTCTCGACTGATCTGCTCTATTCACACTACTTCAAACTTCATGATCTCTCTTCTGACTAACTTTTGGTACTTGGCCATCCTCTTATCTTTTGCCTCGTAGTCGCCTAAAATTTGGTTTACTACCAGCTGGGAGTCACTGTAAACCATTAGCTCAGTGGCCGTCATGAAGAGTGCTGACTTTAGGCCTGCTAAAAGTGCTCCGTACTCCGCCTCATTGTTTGATGCTGGAAAGCCAAGGTTGACTGCTTGTTCCACTATCAGGCCATCTGGTAAGATGAGGACTATGCCAAGTCCTACATCGTGCTTATTTGATGCTCCATCCATGAAGAGCTTCCACATCTCTCCGACAAATAGTTTCTAGCAAGCAGAGGGGTCGGATGATGTCTTGGGGTCATGAATGTTGCTGATATTTTCTTCCAAGTCCATGCCTGCTGTTGGGGTTTGCTCTTCACTGTCTGACTGCCCCAAGTCTTTACTTGTTGATAAGTCCCTGCTTGATATAGCATAGTTTGCCCCTTCCTCCCTGTCTTCAATCCTGTATGGCTTGGGATGTGGCTGGACAACTTGTTTCGGGGGCTGCGCAGTTCCTGCGGTACTTTCCATCCCCACTTCGGTTGTGTCAGTCAAGTCAACTGGGTAGATGTGATGGCTTCCTGGTGTGAACTCAGCTAGAAAGTCTGCCAAGGCTTGGGCTTTTATTGCGGTTCTGGGGTGAAACTTGATGTCGAACTGTCCCAATTCCTCCGCCCACTTTAAGATTCATCTAGAAAAGTCTACCCTCTCAAACAAAGCTTTTAAGGGAAAAGCTATTAGGACAATTATGGTGTGGGTGTGGAAGTAATACGATAACTTCCTTGAGGCCATCATCAAAGCCAAGGCCAGCTTTTCCAATGGTAGGTACCTGGTTTCTGCACCTAGCAAAGTCTTGCTAACATAAAAGATAGGCAGGTGTTGGATTCCTTCCGCTCTGACCAACACTGCACTGACTGCATATTGTGAGACTGCTAAGTACAAAAAGAGCTCTTCTCCAGGTATTGGGGTTACTAGCAATGGAGGAAAGGTCATGTACTCTTTCAAGCTCTCTAGCGTGTGGTCACATTCTTCATCCCACTCAAACTTGGCCTTCAATGCTTAGAAGAATGGTTGACATCTATCTGATGACCGACTTATGAACCGATTGAGTGCGGCTGCTAGGCCAGTGAGATGCTATACCTCTTTAACTGTGTTGGGCCTCTCCAGATCCTGGATTGCGTTGATCTAAGAGGGGTCTGTCTCTATACCTCGGCTGGTTACCAGGAAGCCTAGGAATTTGCCTGATCCTACGCTCGAATGCACACTTGGATGCATTTAGACGCAACTTATTCTTTTTAAGAATTTGGAACATTTCATCTAGGTCCTTGAGATGGTCCTTCTCATCCTTGCTTTTGACCACCATGTCGTCTATGTAAGCTTCCATTGTTCTGCCTAACAACGGTTCAAACATTTTGGTGACCATCCGTTGGAATGTTGCCCCTGCGTTCTTTAGGCCAAAGGGCATAACCTTGCAACAATACAATCCTTTAGGCATTATGAAAGATGTGACCTCCTGGTCTGGTTCATACATAGCGACCTGATGGTAACCTCTATACGCATCAAGGAAGCTAAGTCGATTGTGTCCTACCGTCAGGTTTACCGGTTGGTCTATCCTTGGTAAGGGAAAGCTATCCTTTGGGCTGCCTTGTTAACTGTTTTGTAATCCACGCAGACACGCCATTTTCTGTTCTTCTTTGGCACTACAATAGTGTTAGAGATCCACCTGGGATAGTGCACTTCTCTGATGGCTCTTGCCTCCAGTAAATGTCTCACTTCCTCCGCCACTATCTTCGCGTGGTGGAGTGCTGATCTGCGAGTGCGCTGTATAATTGGTCTGGCAATTGGGTAGACATTCAGTTGGTGATAGATGAAGTTTGGGTCAATACCAGGCATGTCGTTGGTATCCAAGCAAACACTTCAATATTAGAGGTTAAGAATTCCATGACCTCTAATCTCTCAGTGCTGGACAAAGATGAGCCGAGCAAAAAGAACTTTTCTGGGTTCTTTTTATCTATCCTTACTTCTACCAAGTCTTCCACTGCCTTTTGTTCAACTGCCTTGCCAACATCCGCGAACAGTTCATTGCTCTCTGGTTCTTCCACCATTTGCACGTACCCTTTTGCCGCCCCGCTGCCATTGACTGTGACGAAGCACTATTTTGACATAATTTGGTCTCCCAAGACCTCTTCGATTACTCTGGCTTCGTTAGGGAACCACAATGCTTGATGGTAGGTTGACATTACCGATCGCATGCGCGTGCAACCATGTTCTCCCCAGGATTATGTTGTAAGTGGAAAGGACCTTCAAAACCCATGATTCCACCTGTTTTGTCATGGTTCCAGCTTTCATTGTGAGGATTATCTTGCCCATTGGCCACTCTGGCATTGAGTTGAAGCCGACTAGGGGGGATGTTGCAGGTGCCAAGTCTTTGTCCTCCAGTTTCAGTTGCTTGAAGGTTTCATAGTACATTATCTCACAAGAGCTTCCTTGGTCAATCAGAATCCGTTTGATGTCGAAATTCTTGACGTGCAAAGTCACCACCAGTGCGTCATTGTGAGGGCAATGTAGCCTTACTAGTCTTTGTCTAAGAAGGATATGACATTCGTGACTTCCGTTCTGCCCCTTTTGATGGTAGGTTGTGCACTTAGCACCTCTTTCAAGTGCTCTGCCTTTTTTTATTATCCTCCTGAGTTCACATACCCGCTCTGGTTCGACGATCCCATGAATGACGTTGATTATGCCTTGGGGCGGGTCGTCGACTGGCATCCCGTTTGGTCTGTTAAGGTCCTGGGAGGCTGGCTGTGTTCCCCCTTCTATGTACTGATCTAGGTGACCCGCAGCTACTAACTCTTCCAGATGTTGCCTCAGGGGTGTGCAATTTTCAATGCGGTGCCCCTTCTCATCGTGGAAGGTACAATGGGATCTATCGTCATAGCCCCTTTGTGTTTCTCTCAACTTAGCTGGCCACCGAACGAAGGGTTCATTCCGTATCTCACTGAGAATCCAGTAGATGGGTTTATTGAACACGGTGGTGATGGCGGTGCGGACTCTTAAGTTCCTCTTTTCTGGGTCTTCTCTATTGGGTCACCTGCCTCGCCCATTCCTGCGGGACTGTTCCACCGTGTTGACTTTCGCTGTAGTCTTTTAATATGGTATTGCTGTCGTGCCAAATTTCGTTTTAGCGTGGGCGCTGTCTTCCTCTACACGGATATGTTGATGCACCCTCTCCATTAGGGCCTCCATCGTGAGGAGTGGGGTCATAGTGATTGAGTCCCTCAATTTGTTTCCGACTGGTAAACCCCGTTTGTATTGTGCGATGGCGAGATTTGTAGGGTAATCCCCAATCTGGTTGAAGGTCTCCCAATAGCGACTATTGTAAGACCTCAATGTCTCCTTATCACCCATGTCAATGGAGAGTAGTTGATCGATCTCCACTGATGTCTTGGTGTTTGTTCTGAATTTGGTCACGAACACCTCTGCTAATTGTGCCCACAAGGCGATGCTGCCTTCTGGTAGCCTTTCGAACTAGGTTAAACCTAGGTCGCCAAGGTTGGATGGAAACAGGATACACATCAAGGCCTCATTCCGCCGGTATACTGCCATAACCTGGCAAAAGTGGCTTAGGTGCATGTAGGGGTCCGTCTTTCCCTCATAGGTAGTGAATTTGGTCTGGTGGAAGCCTGAAGGTAGTGGTGCGTTCTCTATTGCTGGAACGAACAGTGAACTTTGTAACCTTACTAATACCTTATCTGCTGGTTCTTAAGCAATGCGTGGCATTGACATCCCTACCTCGACACTTCCATGTGTCCTAGGGGCCAATCGTTATAGTGTTGAGACCCTGTGAGGGTTGTGAGCTCTGGTGTCTTCCCTCCATCGAGCCCTCTCCTCGAGCACCATCTATAAGTCTGCAGACCTAGGCAATTCCGTGTGCCTAGATGTCGTCTGGTAAGTGTGTGAGGGGTGATAGTTGCTTCCCTCTGTATATGACCTTTCAGTCCTCGTTCTCTTAGACCTGGAGTGATGAGTCCTGGTAGTCCTCGATTGAGTGTCGCTTGTTCTAAGGCTTCTGCTCTCTGCTTGTGATGGCGTGGTATGTCTGTTACGACCTTCTGGCTGGCGAGGGGGCGTGTTGCTTTTTCGCCCCTCTCTTGTTGCCACCTCTTTTCCTTTTATCTGGTGCTTCATGGTCTCCATGTCTGCCGCCATCCTCCTTATTAATTCGTCTTGCTCCCTCACTCGATCCTCCAGAACTTGAGGATCCAGCCTCCGCCTCTGTCTTTTTGGACTTAGAGAGCGATGGGGACTAGTGCCCCGTCTCTCCATTGTGTCCTTCCGGGAGTTCCGTCGCTGGGGTTCTAAATCCGCCATGGGTGGGATAGAAGGTAAACCTTTGTGCCTCCCACCCCCCTTTAGGGTTTGCCTATTAATAGTGGATTGCGGCAAGTCTTCATTGTGTGCCATTGCTTTCAACTGGAGAGGAAAACTTGATTAAGAGGTTTTGTTCTTTGTGAATTTCCCACAAACGGCGCCAATTGTACGAGCACAGAATAATCTTCTCGTATAATCCTGTTGATCAAGTTTGCGCTCCTCCAAACGTCATCGCTTTACTCCTTGAAAACACAAACGTGAGCTAGCCGGCGGGTGTGTGCCGGATACCTCTTCGATGCCTTAGTCAGCAAAAATAGACAAATAGCTCTGTGTACTCGAGAGTCAAAATTGTGATACCTGTACATAGGTTCTGTTGTGAGCTTTTATGGTTTTTGCCTGGCACAATCCTAGTAGGACTCTTATTCCTCAATGTAGAGTCCTCCTAGGAATCACACTCCTGAAAGATAATGCTTATCCTTCAACACCCTCCTCACTGCTTAAACCAAGTGAGATGGTTTTACCACGGTTGAATAACAGTATGATCGAGCTAACACTAGGCCCTTTAACATACTCAATCTGGTGCTTTCATATGCAACGCCTAGCTCGATCCCTGTTTACTTATACCTCGGTTTGGCTATTTAGACTGAGCTAACCGCAGCAGCCTCGGCCGAGCTAACAAGGGTGAGGTCCAATTTGTGAAGCCCAAACACCTCGACCCATAGCTCGGCCCAAACTTCTCATGGCCCAGGCTCGTTAGTGTTTAGACCGAGCTACAACAGCTTATACCTCGGTCTGACGTGCGGCCCAACTTCCAAAGAAGTCTCTTTCTTAGCTCGGCCCAATTTATTTATAAATTACCCTCTCAACTATCAAACGAGCTTAATTGATTATCACTTAATCAATTCAGTTTTAAGTGTTAAATCATGTTATCAAACACCTCCTATTTTGTACGTGAATCTTACACTACACAAATTCAATATCCTCCACACAATCTCTCACCCTAAAAAATTTAGGTGGTTAAATTTGGAACTAAAACTTTTTCAATCCAATAATGCTACAGGCCCAAACATAAAAACTTAGAATTATCCAAAATTTTGCATTAATGGCTCAGATTCATTTCATATATAGACCCCCACATACATTCACTTTACCCAAAATAATCTCGGTAGGGAAAATTATTAGGTACTCTCAGAGTATCACGTGAACATACTCCCTCACCAATCACTATTCCTTATGCCACCTCATATTCCTCAATTACCAATACAAATAATTAATGCCCCAATTTCTCCATCAATCATACTATCATAGAGTATCATGTGACCATACTCTTAAACTACTGAATAATCACTCTGTAATAGGGTTAGCTCTGACTTTTTCGAGACGCAAAGTGAACTTTCAATATGGGAACTTTCATATATTTTTTAAAAGTAATAATTATGTGTTTTTATTTATTTTTTATATTTTTATATTTGACAGTCATCGTGAAAAGGTTACTTCTAGTATACATTACAATAAGAAAAATGATTAAAATAATCTAAACTAAAGTATCAACAAAAAATGAACAAATTGTAACAAAAATCACTTAAACATCATTCTTCTTGCATTTTTAGCTATAAAATTAATAATCTAGTTAGCATAATCCAACTTATAAGCTAAATCATTTTTGATAGATAAAATTGCTAATCCATTTAATATTTTATTTCACATGGTTGAGCAAAGATAAGATTTTTTTTTTATATAAATAAATTTTATTGAGAAAAAGTATCCAGAAGATGCTAAAGAATATAAAAATTTTAATTTGAAAATAACAACTCTAAGTAGTATAGTCAATCGTATTTTATATATAATCTATACATTTAAAAAATAACCACTTAATAATTTCAAAAAATTCACCACATCAATAAGTTTTTTTGATTTCTTTTGATAAAAAACAACTATTTATTAGTTTTAATAATTTACCACATCAACCATCTATTAGTTTTAAATCATAACTAAATTTTGTTGAAACTCGTTAAATTCTAGTAAGTTTTTTATTTTTTATAAGCTAATATAATGGTAAACAAAATTTTAAAACTTTTTTTTACTCAAATTTTCAAAACTCAAAGCGACAGCTTTGTCGGCTTAGAGCATCTCCAATGTTAATTGTTAGAATAGCATTGTCAAAGTTATAATTTAGTATGCTACAGTAGTAAAATATCAAATTATAGTAATGGTACTCCAATAGTACAATGCCATTTTGGCATATTCCCAATCAGCTTTCCCTCCTATTTTTAAGGTGGTATTTGAATATAAATTTTTGAGTGTTTTTTTTTTTGTTTTTTATTTTTATTTTTGTCTTTTATGATCTTTTTATAATTCTTTTTAAAAAAATTAACCATCTACCACAAATATAAAAAATTTAGAAAAAAAAAATATAAATCCACCCCCACCAAAATTTTAATGAATTTAGAGAAATCGATGAGAGAAGATAATTTCCACAGAGAGAGAGAGGCTCTTGCTTTTTCTCCCTCATTCACTCTTTTCGTTGTCAAAAATAAAAAAAAAACTAAAACCTACTTCCCAAAATAAGCCTTAATTGAAACGTGATGTTTCTTGTGGTAAGCAAAAGAGGATTTAATAAGGCAAAAGAGGATGTTATTCACCGTGACTCACATATGGACTAACCTTGATGAGTTCAGGCTAGAGAGGTTTCTTGTGTGGCAAGCAAAAGAGGATTTAATAAGGCAACAATTTGAGCTCCATCCTTTTGGAGCTAGCAGGAGGTCGTGCGCTAGAAGCACCTTAGCGTATAAAATGATGCATTTGATACTCGCTCAACTGCTTCAAGGGTTCAACCTAGAAATGTTGTCAATGAATGGAAAAGTGGATATGAGTGAGGGGTTGGGGATCACATTATCTAAGGCAACTCCATTGGAAGTGTTGCTCACCCTACGCTTATCGAGTGAGTTTTATGATTCGCCATAGATAGATCTTCTTAGTGTGTGGTATGTAGTGTGTATTATGCACATGTACTGCGTGGTAAATAGGGGTGTATACAAGGTCACCTCTACGTTTTAGGACTCTTGTACCAACAAAGTGGACCCATGTTTAGAATATAGTTTTTGGATTAAGTCCACGAAACTAGAATATAGTAACAATCTGTGGTAAGAATTAAAGTGTGTGGTAGAGCTTAAATGCATGTATTGTTGGGGTTTGTTAAATGAATCTCGATTGCACATTGATGTTTGTTAGTAAAATTTTTGACTTGTAGTGTTACAGTATTTTTGAGTCATTTACTATGTTTGAATTACATGAATTTTGAGGAAAATGAAAATGTGATTTTGAGTCATCGTAAATTCAGCCTTTGAAATGAATTATAATAAAAAATGATTCTTCATTATTTATTTTAGCAAAAGATTTGATTCCCCAGCAAAGTATTTGATTCTCTGACTTTCCCATAGATATTCCGAGAAACATTAATTATTTAAGAGTAAAAATAAAATGAGACTAACAAGACTTAAAATTTTGTCATTTTTTTTTTAAATATTTTCTTTTATAAAAGATTCATAATGAAACCAAATGCTAAATGCAAAAATAACATTCATCTAAAAATTTTGTTACCAAAATAATGTTAATAACATCGTTTTGCCCTCTACTAAGGGCTAGTTTGCGAAGTGATTTTTTATGTGATTTTTTAATTAAAATATGAGATGAAAATATTTGAAGTGTTTGAGAATAATTTTTTGAATTTTACACACACATGAGAAAAATAATAATAATAATAATAATAATAATAATAATTGAAAAAAATTCTTTGACTTTTTTATATGATTTTTTTGACTTTAACTTTTTAATTATTTATTGACTTTTGGTTAAAATATTTTTTCCCCAAACACACCCCAAGTGACGAAGCAAAAAACGTTCCCAATTTTTTTTTCCTAAGGAGCCCAATCAAAATATTCATCAGATTATTTACTATTGTTACATTTTTTTTCTTATCATTTAGCAAGAAAAAACACATCTGGCATGAAGTACAGTTTATTAGATTCTTTTAGTAATATTTTTTTGTCTTCTTTGCGAAGAATTAAAAAATTTTAATTTTAAGTTCTATTATATTAAAATATTCTATAAATTAAAAAATTAAAAACAAATAATGCTATAATCTGAATTGGTCGTGCTAGGGAGCTCAAATCTGAGCTCTCCGAATCCCCCTAATCCCAGAAACGATGCCGTTTTTGCAATTTTTTTTTTTCTGGTTCAATCAGAAACAAAGAAGATGAAGAAGGAAGAAGGAGAAGAGAAGGGAGGAGGAAGGAGGAGGACTGGAGGGGGCCTTCATTACAGGGGGAGGATGAGGCGGAGGTGGAGGCAAGGCAGAGGCGCGGTCGGCGAGACGACGGCGCGATCGAGGCGATCGACGGCGAGGCTGGGGGGAGGCCGATCGACTGCGGAGAGCCGGATGCCTCGAGCCGGACGCCAGCTGTGAGATAGAGACGCTGCGGCGGCACGCGAGGCGGAGCCTCGGACTTCTCTCTCTCTCTCTCTCTCTCTCTCTCTCTCTCTCTCCCTCCTAAATTTCGGGAGATTCGGGGGGAGGGATTTCGAGCTCCCAAGCTTTATCCAATCTGAATTGTCTCTCCTGTGGGGCCACGCAAGACAACAATTATTTGTAAGGCCACTTGTCAGTTAAGCATGTGGCATATTTATACTCCATAGTGTATCAAATTATTTCTATTGTGCGAAATTGGAATAGTTATTAGCCTTATAGCTGAAATAGCAAAAACAGCCTCTACAAACTTAAAAAAGATCTTGTGCAAGCATATACAAATTAAAATACAAACTAAAAAAATCATGTGCAAGCATGTACAAATTAAAACAGATCATGTGCCTCGATAGCACTGCCAGTTAAGATTGTTAAATGTCGAAATTGCCCCTTATGTGACATTGAGATGCACATCAATGGATGAAACCCAAATACATTTTCATGTACATGTATATACAAACTAAAAAAGACCATGTACCTTGACAACACTGCTAGTTAAGGTCGTCAAATGTCGAAATTGCCCCTTATGAGACATTGAGATACACACCAATGGATGAAACACGAATACGGCCTATTTTGAGAAGTTGGTAATAATCAGTTTTTTGGTAAAAAGCTGCTTATAAGCAGCTTTTTTGTGAGAGATGAGGTGGGTTATAATCCAAAAAGCAGATTATAACCAAGTTGCCAAAATTCCAAGTGAGAGGGCAATGTCACATCATTCAACATGGACATACTCCTAGTAAGAGTATTTTTGTCATTTCATTGTTTAATATTATTTTGAATACATTTTTTAATATAAAAATATAATAAAAATCCAACTCATATTCTTAAACATAAAAATGATAATAACCTATTAAAATAATTAATTTTTTTTTAAATAGTCACTTTTCAAACAAAGCCATTATCCTACTTCTTTTTACAAAAATAAAATAAAATAAAATAAAATAATAATAATAATAATTCTATTGAACCCTTCCAAAAGAACATCACGTTTCAATTAAGACTTTGGAAAGTAGGCTTTTTCTCCCTCATTCACTCTATCTCCTATCCTTCATCTTTTTACCACCACCACCACCACCACCACCACCACCATATCTTCATCACTACAACCACTCCCCTCTTTCTCTCTCTTTCTCTTCATCTCTGTCTCACACAATCCCAGAACCACGCCCATGTTTCTTTATCTTTCTCTTCATCTTCGGTGAAGATCAATTGATGAGGATCACAGATCACAAAGCATTATTCGATAGAACATAGGATTTCGGCTTCATCTTCTCTAACCCTCTATTCTATCTCTCTCTAAACCCTAGCCCTTGAAATCGAAACCCTATTGTATCTTCGATCTATGTCTGAAATAAACCGAAACCCTTGATTGAATCAAGTCGAAACCCTTGAAATCACTTCATGAAGAAGATGAAACCCTTGAAATAAAACTCAGAGAATCCAAATTGGCTTTCTGAAGAAGATGAAAAAGAAGAAGATGAAGCCGACTCTTTAGAATGCTGAAATCATCTGAAATTCGTCAACCATCTTCAAATCCAGGTATTTTTTTGGGTTAAAATTCGCTTCAGATTTCTTGTGATTTGTTAAGATTATCTGAAATTTGTTTGAGATTGCTTCAAATTTGTTTGAAATTACTTGATTGTTGTTGTTGTTGTCTGATCTGTTGAGCAAGTTATGGTGAATTTTGCTAACAAAAAAAAAATGCTAAATTTGTATAAACAAATGAAAATTTTATCTATAAATCTCATATTGAGGAAGGATGATCTATTTAGTCCTAAGGATTTTCTTATAGACCAATTAATCTCATCGATTTTGGAAATATAGGTTTAATATATTGTTTGGAAATTAGATTTACTGTTATATACCCTTATTTCTATTATGTTTCATTCTCTTTTTTTCTTTTGTGCTAGAAAGCACACAATCTATGAGAATCAAATTTGGGATGATTTTTATATGAGGATCTTTTTTATTTAAAAAATATTTCAAAAGAAGTAAAAAAAGACTTGAAATATGAGATTGTTCAAACATTTCAAAAGGAGTACAAAAACTCCTTAATAAAATTTGGACAAATGTATAATTTCATACTGTAACACTCCAAAAAAAAATCTTTAGTGTATTTTTTCCAAACGTAACATTCCAATACAACACTAAAAAAAAATTTCTTAGTGTAACACTCCAATGTAATATAAAAAAAAATTGATTAGTGTACTTTTTTCGAACGTAACACTTTAATGTAGTACTCTAAAAAAAAAGGATGTGGGATTCTTCAAACCATTCCAAAAGAAGTACAAAAATGCATTAATAAGCTTTGAGCTAATGTATAATTTCAAATTGTGAGTGTTATGTTTGAAAAAAGTACATCAAGGAATTTTTTTGGTGTTTTTGTTGGTAAAAACTGATTCTATGAATAATTGCTAAAGTGTTAAAACAATAACAATATGGCTGAAAGCTTCAAGCTAAATTTATTGAATTGAATTGAATTGAATGAAGGAATACAACTTAAATAAGAGCAGCAAAGCTACATCTACAAACAACCCCAATGTCACTTAGCAGATTTTGTGGAACTAAACCCTCGATTACATGAATTGGTTATACACACCAACAATGACTCCTACAAACTAGGGATTCTCCAATAGACTAGGTAATACCAATCTCCTAGCTATAGATAACAGTATTTATTAAAATAAAAACTTAAAGCTTAAATCTTTACACCCTCCCTTAAACTGATTTCTGCAGAAAACAGTTTAGAATTCAAACATCAGTTCAGCAACTCATTTTTTTGTGTATCAGCAACAATGCAACCAGCTTCTGCTGATGAACAAACTCCAAGTATGCTTCTGAGCTTCTCGAACACTGGTTGTTTGAGAGGTTTGGTTAAGATATCAGCTGCTTGATCTCCACTTTTGCAAAACTCAATCACACCATCTTTGCAAAGATCACGCTAAAAATGATAATGAACATCTATATGCTTGCTTCTCCCATGCATAACTGGATTTCTGGAACGCTTAATGGCAGAAACATTATCACAAAATATTGTTGTTGGGCCTTGCTGCTGATGACCAAGGACTTCAAGCATTCTTCTCAGCCAGATAGCTTGACAGGAACATGAAGCAGCAGCTACAAACTCTGCTTCAGTTGTCGAAAGTGTCACAATTTGCTGCTTCTTTGATGACCATGAAATAGCACCTGAGCTCATCAAGAACGCATTACCAGAAGTGCTCTTTCGATCATCAATATCACCTGCATAATCACTGTCAGTAAAACCAAAGAAACTTTGTTATTCACCCCTTTTGTAAAGAATTCCAAAATCAGATGTGCCTTTTAAGTATCGAAATATTCTTTTTGCTGCCTTGAGATGCATCTCAGTGGTATTCTCCATATAGTGACTAATTAAGCTAACAGAATGCATGATGTCAGGCCTTGTTGAAGTTAGATACATCAAACTTCCAACAATTTGCTTGAAAAATGTGTTATCAATTCTTTCTCCATCAGTATCTCTAGTCAGCTTTAGTCCTATTTCAGTCGGTGTTCCAACTGGATTGCATTTCAGCATTTGAAACCTCTCCAAAACTCCTTGGACATATTTCTTTTGAGAAACAAAATTACCAGCTGCTGATTGTACTACTTCTATGCCAAGAAAGTAGTGCATCAGTCCTGAATCAGTCATATCAAACTCACTCATTATAGACCTTTTAAAATTATTATACATATCAGCACCACTTCCTGTGTAATCAGATCATCAACATATAAACACACGATGAGCATTTTACCTTCATCATCAACCTTAACATACAATGTGTGTTCTTATGGGCACTTTTGGAAGCCTTGCTTGACAAAGTAAGCATCTATGCGGCTGTACCAAGCTCATGGTGCTTGCTTCAACCCATAGAGTGCCTTATTCAATCTATACACCTTCTCCTTATTGCCTTGCTACACGTAGCCTGGAGGTTGATCTACATATACTTGTTCTTCCAATTTACCATTAAAAAATGCAGACTTACATCTAATTGAAAAATAGGCCAAGAGTTTTGAGCAGCTAAAGAGATTACCAAACGAATTGTGTCTAGCCTTGCAACTGGAGCAAACACCTCTTTGTGATCAACACCATACTTTTGCTTGTATCTCTTTGCCACCAGACAAGCCAGCCTTGTGCTTGTCTATCTCCCCCTTCTCATTCAACTTGGTTTTAAAAACCCATTTCACACCAATCACTTTGCTTGGTTTCACTTTTTCAAAAACACTTTTTAGAAAATTTTACATTCTTGTTTTTCGTATTTTTTTTTTTTGATTTTACTGATTTTTTTTAATAGTTTAAGCAAATTATTTTTATTTTTATTTTTTTTAAACTTTTTAGACATACCTAACATAAATATACCTAAAAAGTAAAAAAATTGTGAATAAATTTTTTAAAAAATTCACTAAATATCAAAAATACAAAAAAAATACGAGAATGCAGTATATTTTTTGTATTTTTATGTATTTATTAATTTTTTAAAATATTTTTTTACAAATTTTTTACTTTTTAGATACATCTAAGTAAGGTGCATCTAAAAAAGTAAAAAAAAATGTTTAAAATTTTAAAAATATTCACTAAAAACAAAAAATCACGAAAATCAGAAACTCAGTTTTCAAAAAACTTAATCCAAAAAACTAACCAAACACAGAATAGTTTTCTGTCCTTTTGGCAAGTCAGTCTGCTCCCATGTATTATTTTTCTCTATGGATTTGATCTCAACATTCATTGCCTTCTGCCATTTAGCGTCCTTGACTGCTTCCTCAAATGTGATAGGATCAAAATCTACAAACAATGCAAAGTGAGTAGTAATATCATCATCTGAGAGTTTATCCCCACTTACATAGTCAATCATCCAGCTGGTCTTTTCCTTGGATGTTGATTCTCAGGTGGCTGCTCATTTGTTGGAGGCGGCTGCTCATTTGTTGGTGTAGTCTTTGAAGAACTAGGCAAGTGTTCATCAAAGGACTGTTGCTGCATTTCAATCCTATTCTCTGCATCATCAAAATCAACTGGAATTTGCTTCAGTTCCTTGCCTTTTCCAATCCAATCCCACATCTTTTCTTCATCAAAAACTACATCCTGGCTGATAACAATCTTCTTGGTGATGGGATTATACAACTTGTAGGCCTTTGAATGTTCACTAACACCAAGAAAAATACATTTTTCGCCTTTGTCATCTAGCTTCTTCCTTTTTTCATTAGGAATGTGAGCATATGCTATACATCTGAAAATTTTGAAATGATCAACGAATGGTCGACGCCTAGCGCATGCTTCTTCAAGTGTCATGTTTCGGACAGCTAGTGTGGGACTTCTATTCAGTAAGTGAATGCCCCAATTGACTGCTTCAGGCCAAAAACTCCTTAGAACGCTTCTCCTTGCCAACATACTTCGCACCATGTTTAAAATTGTACGATTTTTCCTCTCGGACACACCATTTTGCTGTGGTGTATGGGCTGCAGTCAGCTGCCTTTTGATTCCATGTTCCTCACAAAGATTTGGAAATTCTTGTGACTTGTATTCTCCACCACGATCGGTTCAAAGAGTTTGAATAACTCTCCCAACTTCTTTCTCAACCAGGGCCTTGTAACTTTTAAATGCTGAAAAGCTTCAGATTATTGCTGCAAAAAATATACCCATGTTTTCCGACTATAATCATCAATGAATGTAATAAAATACCTCTTATTACCATTAGAAGTCGGATTTATGGGTCCACAAATATTGGACTGGACCAGCTCCAGCGTTTTTGTAGCTCTCCTTGCCTTCCCTTTTGGAAAATGATCACGATGTTGCTTGCCAAGGTTATTCTGTTTTGCTAAAGAATAATGGGATTACGGGACTTTGAATTATTGCACCATGTTATAATCTTTTAATCCAGTTGATCCTTTGCCAAAAGATAAAAACCAATTCAAATTCAATCCTTTGCCAAAAGTCAATCACAACTTTGTTTTGAGAAATTACACTGGTTGCACTCTATTTCTGCAATGTCCTCGTGCTCCTCTTGAGTTGTTTTGATGAGCTCATTAATTTAAAATGAAATTGTTGGTAAATTGGGGAGTTGTGTGAGACTATTAAATTAAGGATTGCAATGTGGATCAAAGTATCTTGCCCCTCCTTGGATTTTTCAATTAATGATATTATTTTCAACTTTCAAAAAGTCAAAGTTTGCATTAGGGGGATTGGTTAGCAGGCCTGGGGTAAAGTATTTAGGCTGGTGATTTTGCTTTAGGTTTGTGCTGACATTACTTGTTTTTGCTATACAACCTTTTGTACCATTTCCTAATTCCATGTTTCCATACCCATTTAGGCTTTAGTTATTTTAAACTTTGTGTCAATCACTTCTACACCTATATAATCTCGTATTAAATAATTTGAATTTTTTTGTATGGTTGGGATTGTTTGTCTTATTTTTTGTTGAATTTGGATTGAAGGTTTACTTTAAGGATTAAACTAGGATTAGTAAGGGACCTATTTATACATCTTGTGGGATTATTTTAAAGGGAAAAAACTCTACTTTAACTTGTTGGATTCATAAAAGTGAAGTTATTCATTATCTTCATTATGAATTTGCCAAGGCTCCTCTATTTGCTGTTGGAACTAGTATTGGTGCTAACGTTCTGGTATGTTGTGATTGCTGAATCTGTTTCATACCTCATATATTTAAGTTTGACTTTGATTGTTTCAAATTATTCTCTTAAATTGTTTCATTAGTTTTTCTTTTTTGTATTCTACAGGAAAACCGTGTAAAGATCACAATTATTATTCAATGCATGTTATGAGAAAGTTGTGTATCATGCGTGTTACTTGTCGAGATGATTCAAATTATGTCTTTTCTTTTTTATATTAAAATATTCACACACACACACACACATGTATGTATCTGTTTTATGCTTTGTTTCCATGCTTGGCATTTAGCCATGATGTTAACAAGTTTGGGATTTATGCCCATGAAGCATTGAAATCTTTTTGACTGCTTTATGTTGTACTTGTTTTGAAGTCATTATTGAGAAGTAGATTCTTGCAAAGTGGAAGATTGGTCCAAGACAAGAGACCCTCTTCTGTGGCAGCAAGTGAATTGGGTTTTTTGAGGCAAAGACACACACAGTGGTTTAAGGTATTTGGTTTTAATGCTATATCTACAATAAGAGTGGCTTCTTTCTTTTTATTTCTCAGAAATATTTTTCCTGCACTAACTACGATGCAAGGTTGCTTTTACTACCTGCCTTATTTGGGTGTGAATGTGTCTGTGTGGTGGTCTGTTTTCCTATAGCTAATGCTTGTTATTTTGGTTGTTGTGGAAGAGAAAATCATGTTAAAGTAGACCCAAACAACTTCACAAAGTTTTCTAGCAATTAGTTACACATTTGATTCTAGTGAATTACATGCTTCATGAATTCATTGTTCAAAATTGTGGTGTTGACATATTGTAACATAGTTATCTCTGTGAGAGTAGCCATTTTGTACAAATAATGCCACAGGTTGGGTCTGAACTCAATCTACCTCTCTACCCACATCCAATGGGGACTAAACTAGGCATACTTTTTTTTTCTTTTTGGTAGTATTAAATGGTAGTTTCTCACCTTTGTCCTCTACGTGGTTTTACGACTCACAATTCTGTTGCAGGGTTCAGATGGTAATTGCCCTATTTGGTAAGAAGAATTTTATTTATATGATACTAGAAGTTCTACAAAAATACTTCATATATTGACATTATTGTTTTGAAGAACTTGGAATTGTTTTGACATTATACAAATAAGAGGAGAAAAGAAATAACACGTTAATTCGTTAACTAATTAATTAATTATGTAAAAAAAGACGGAATGGCTGTCACGGACAGCTTCCCCATGACAAATACGACCTGTGACAATGGACGGAATGTAATTCGGACCCGTAGATTAGAAGTTAGAGTCGAAAACGCCTTAAACTTAGTCGAAAAATGGCGTTCCGGAGGCAAAAATTCAAAACAGCCCCCGAACCACCGTGTGGCTGTCACGGACAGCTTCCCCATGACAAATACGACCTGTGACAAAAGACAGAATGTAAATAGCACGCGTAGGTTGGGAGTTAGAGCCGAAAACGCCTTAAACTTAGTCAAAAAATGGAGTTCTAGAGGCAAAAATTCAAAATAGCCTCGAACCACCATGTGGCTGTCATGGACAGCTTCCCCATGACAAATACGACCTGTGACAACAGACGGAATTTAAATAGCACGCGTAGGTTGGGAGTTAGAGCCGAAAACGCCTTAAACTTAGTAAAAAAACGGCGTTCCAAGGGCGAAAATTCAAAACAGCCCCCGAACCACCGTGTGGCTGTCACGGACAGCTTTTCCATGACAAATAGGACCTATGACAATAGACAACATGTAAATAGCACGCGTAGGTTGGGAGTTAGAGTCGAAAACGCCTTAAACTTAGTCAAAAAATAGTGTTCCGAGGGGCGAAAATTCAAAACAGCCCCCTCGAACCACCGTGTGGCTGTCACGGACAGTTTCCCCATGACAACGGAATGCAAATAGCACATGTAGGTTGGGAGTTAGAGCCGAAAACGCCTTAAACTTAGTTGAAAAATGGCGTTCCGAGGGCGAAAATTCAAAACATCCCCCGAACCACCATGTGGCTGTCACAGACAGCTTCCCCATAACAAATATGACCTGTGACAAAAGACGGAATGCAAATAGTACACGTAGGTTGGGAGTTAGAGCCAAAAACGCCTTAAACTTAATCGAAAAATGGCGTTCTGGGGGCAAAAATTCAAAATAGCCTCGGAACCACTGTGTGGCTGTCATAGACAGCTTTCCCATGACAAATACAACCTGTGACAACAGACGGGATGTAAATAGCACGCTTAGGTTAGGAGTTAGAACCAAAAACGCTTTAAACTTCAAAAAATGGCGTTCCGGGGGCGAAAATTTAAAACAGCCCCCGAACTACCGTGTGGCTGTCACAGACAGCTTCCCCTTGACAATACGACCTGTGACAACATACGGAATGCAAATAGCACACTTAGGTTAGGAGTTAGAGCCAAAAACGCTTTAAACTTAGTCGAAAAATGGCTGGCTGTCAGGGACAGCTTCCCTATGACAAATATGACCTGTGACAATAGACGGAATGTAATTCGGACCCGTAGATTAGGAGTTAGAGTCGAAAACGCCTTAAACTTAGTCGAAAAATGGCATTCCTGGAGCAAAAATCTAAAACAGCCCCCGAGCCATCGTGTGGTTGTCACGGACAGCTTCCTCATGACAAATATGAAATTTCAGCTATAATAAAGCAAATACAAAAAGTAGAGATGGTGTATATCTCCTTAATAGAACAATTGGATAATAAAAAATTGGGAAAAGAAAATCTTGGAAACATTAATTCTCTGTTTTTTTTTCATGGGCACATTAGGACTTAAAAACTTGTTTATTTTGATGGGCAAATTACCTACACCCCCCTTGAAGTTAAGCTAAATTACATATTCCCTTTTGAGGTTTCAAAAATTACATCCTGCCCCACCGATGGGTTGACACCAATGGGGCTCTCTGATAAAAAGACTACCAATGTGACTTCCTTGCTAACATGGGCTTCTCCCAAAATTTCACCTTGGACATCCATAGGACTCCGATATTGGAAATTGCTTCCCCTAAAAGCTTTGACTTCATATGAGCCTGATCACCATTGTTTCTGTTTTTGTTTAGCTTCTAATTACTTAAAAAATAAAATGATTTTGTAACTGATTCCATGAAAATAATAACTTTCAAGTTGTATGTAATTTTTTTTTTATATTATTGTAAATGCGAATGTTATTCAATAAAATGTTAATGGATGTTATTTTTGTTACGGATTGATGATGTTGGCATGGATACAAGGATGTTTTTGGGACAGATTGATGATGTTTGCATGGGCACAATTTACATTATATTTTTGTTTATGGAAAACATGTACACCTGATATGTTTTGTTATTAAGATTTTGTTTAATTTGGATATTTGTTGGTTTGGATAGTATATGTATTTCTTGGATTATACTATGTTTATGGATTTTTATCTTCTTTGATATGTACAATTAATAGTTAGTTTTTATAGATGGTTGGAAATTGAATGCTACAGGTTGTGGATAAATATTTTTATTAAATGGTTGAGAATTGAATGAATGAATGAATAATTTTGTATATGCGCAAGTTACAGGTGGCACAAAAAATATTATAGAACAATTTATAAAAACTAAATGAGACCTTTCAGTGACTAAACAAATATCACAGGTTGGCTTTTGGCTACTAAAACTTTAGTTGCCAATTGTAAAAAAAAAACTTTTGGCTACTAAATTTTTAGTCGTCATTTCTCAAAAAGTGAAACTTTTGGCTATCAAATAATTAGTTGCCAAGCATATATGCTCAATTGGCTATTAAATAATTTAGTCGCTAAAAGTAAATATATATATATATTTAATTATTGTTAAAAAATATATGGCGACTAAAGTTTTAGTCACCAATAGGTCACATTTGGCTATCAAACAGTTAGTTGTCAAACATACAAGCTCAATTGGTTATCAAATAATTTAGTCGTTAAAAGTAAAATATATATGTATATATATTTAATTATTGTTAAAAAATATATGGCGATTAAAGTTTTAGTCGCTAATAGGTCACTTTTTGGCTACCAAAAAAATTTGTCACCGATTGTCTTTCCCGACAAACTATTGGTGATCAAATATATTAGTTGCCAAAAGTAATTTGTGACTAAAATAAGGCTTTTGGCGACTAAAATTTTAGTTGCCAAAAGTGAAATTTCTTGTAGTGTAGTATGGTAGAGTTTTCATTTCAAAACATAATATTTTCGACTTTCAAACCAAATATGTACATATTATATTTTGGATTTTGTAAAACAAAATAAAAATTAGATTTTGGTTGGAGGACTCATAGTATCATCCACAGCAGTACCATTAAAAAACATTTCCTACCATATCTCAAAGTAAGACTAGTAAAAAAAAAAAAAAAAAGAAAAAAAACGAAGACCAACAGGACCAATGCTACAACCAAAAGACGACCAATGCTACAACCAAAAGACAATTTATATGAACGCCATTAAAATTGCATTTTACCAAAAATCTAATGTATGTGAGCACTATTTAAATTCCTAATGCATATCAAACCTGTAATTTTATCAATAAATAAAAAAATTGTGTCTTTGTGCAAGTATATTCAAGCTATTTCAATAATAAAAGTGTACCATAAATGAGAAGAAACATAATGAACAGATAGTAATATTCATTCAAAAGATTATTGTATAAAATATAAATCATACTAGACATTTAATAAATAAATAACAACGCTCAGGCCACATCATAATGAGAAAAAAATTATTGGTTGTTTCTGCATTTCATTTCTAACCATTGTGCTATTGAGGGACACCTCTTCTACTATGATTCAAGATAAGTTTTTGAGGCTTCTTGTCTCAAATTTGCTGAACTATTTTCCTTTATGTCCAATCAATGAGGGGAAAAAAACATTTCCTTAGTGTAGCACATATACACACACAAAATCAGTAATACAAACAAACACGCATGCAAATCAATTGAATGAGAAAGAATAGATTTATAGCATACATGGAAAACACACAAATATTGAAAATCCAAAAATCACAATCAGAAAAGTAGCGACACTTGATCAACATGATCGTGAAAGGATAATATATAACTTTTAATCAAATAGACTCTATAGTTTAAATTTGAAGATAAATTCTAAGAATTATAGAAAAAGAATATCAAATAAAATCTTCTAAGAGAGGAAGGGGGAGGGAGGAGTTTTCAAAAAAAAAAAAGATAAATGTGTGTGTGTGTGTTTTTTTTTTTTTTTGTTTGGGGTGGGGGGGGGGGGGGTGTGTTGGGAATCAAATCAATAAAACTCTAATATCACCAAAGTAGCAACACTTAATCAGTATGATTGCAAAAGGATAATATATAACTTTCAATCGGATAGACTCGAGAGTTTAAATTTGAAGATAAACTCTAAGAATTATGGAAAGAGAAAATCAAATAAAATCTTCTAAGAGAGGAAGAGGGAGGGAGGAGTTTTCAAAAAAATAAGATAAATGTGGGGGAAAAAAAGCAAATCAATAAAACTCTAACAATAAAAGTATTGAGAGTAAAATACCTCATTTATTTTTTAATAATTAGCTTTGGAAGAAGAAAAAAAAAAAATCGATTTCAAATTTGAAGATATATAAAAATAAGATAAATGTGGGGACAAAAAAGCAAATCAAATAAAACTCTAATAACAGAAGAATTGAGAGTAAAATATTCTATTTATTTTTTAATAATTAGATTTGGAATCTTAAATTATATTTGATCATATCTTCGAAGAATTGAGAGTGGAATATGTCATTTATTTTTTAATATTTAGAATTAAAATAATATATTATTTTATCATGTGCTGTCACGACCCAAACCCGTCCTAAGGGTTTAGCATCGTAACCGGCCAGTAGTCCGTGATTACCAAAGGCCTGTTTAACAGTAATAACAATTATACAATAGGAGGGGCCGGCGGAAGTCTGTAACTTATAAAATATAATGTCCAAAGAGTTGTAAAGACTTAAATACACAAACAACTTCTATATATATTTACTGATACACACATAAGTCCAAGTCCATATCCAAATATATATGTCAACACTTGTCCAAAATACGTGTAAGTACAAAATAAAAGACGTATTGGGGAATTAAATCCCAAAGCCAAAACAAATTATGAAATATTCACTTGACTTCATTCAAAAAAGGTGGATTTAGATCACTCAAAAAACCTTGACATAATGGTTCGGAACCTCGCGGTGAGGTACAATAGGTTAGCTTGACAAAACGGAATCAAGTTGATGTCGCTAACTTTGCTCTGGTGCTTGACCACCGAGTAAGAAGCAAAAGAATTGAATAGATATAAGTACCGAACTGAAAAGGATTGATTGATTAACAGAAGGATATGATTGTAATCGAATTGTGCTTGACTTTGCTTGTTTAGGTCGGACGCTGCTTTTTAGACACATAGTCAGGGAGCCCACTGTGAGCAACAATGTTGTAAAGTTATGTTTAATTATAATTATTTTTTGAATGATTAACTATATGCTTTCTAAAATGATATTGTTTACAGAATGAATGTTTGTCCCATTTTATGAACTGTACTCGTGGCATCTATAGCAACTGACTGTTACTGCTACTGCTACTGTTATTGTTAATCTTGCCATGCATGTATCAATTTCCATCTATATTAACAAATCTTACAACTAAACTTATGAGTTCCTTAAACACTCTTGAATTTCTTATGTTTTGAGTACATTACTTCAAATTCATAAGGGTAAAGAGAGGAGTTCTTACCTACCGTAAACAATTTGAGTTGTCTTCAATGTTTTCCCTAACCCTCTCTTCAATTTCTTCTTCTTCTTCTTCTAATCTTAGTTGAACTCTCAAATGGCTACTCCTCCTTTCTCTCTCTACGTGTGTGTGCAAAGGACTCAACCAAACCCACTATCTTTCCTTATGCCAATTAAATGGATAAATAGATGAGTAGGATTTTAATTAATTCAACTAAAGCTAATAAATCATGTCTAATTAAATTAAATTAATCCTTATCACAATATAATCTTAATTACATCAAATTTCATTGTATTAGTGTGAATTAGGCTCTAATTCCTACCCAATTTCGTAATTCTAACTTGTTAAAGTCAACGAATCAGACAGGTTTAATTTTCACTCTAACCTATCTGTCCACAATATTACAATTCAAATAATCACATGGCAATTCAATAACACTTCATAACACATAATAACATAATTAACAATGAGCATATAATCAATATAATTAATTTGCTTAATTAAAGAGGTGGTTGTCACACGTGCATAGCACGGGTGACATGCTAGTAATAGAAGAATTGAGAGTAAAATATTCCATTTATTTTTTAATAATTAGATTTGGAATATTAAATTAGATTTGATCATATCTTCGAAGAATTGAGAGTGGAATATGTCATTTATTTTTTAATATTTAGATTTGAAATATCTTAAATTAGAGTTGGTCATATTTTGAGTTCTATATGCATATTATTTCAAATTTTACTTTTTTTTTAAAAAAAATATATAAAAAATGACTTTTTATTAGAAATTAGGAAAAATGAAAAGAAAAACTTCTTAGACTGCCAAGTAGAAGAGATTGTCTCAATTTTAAATGCGAGGCCAAGTTTAAGAGTTTGGAAGCTTTAGAAACTACACTACATTTATATATAGATATAGTATAGATTTAAGACTATATTGAGATAGTTCTCACTGTCTTGCTATGATTTTTCATTTTGTTAAGCATGACTTGTCAAATTAAATATGATCTATATGTAACATTACTCTTTTTTTTTTTGGTTGAAATTTCATGTTGATTTCATTGTCCTATATATGTGTATAGATATATGTATTATATCAAAGATGTAACCTGGTATGGCTCTCTATGCAATGGTTGAGATGTGACTGATGAATCACAAATTATATAATTTGATGGAACCTATCTGATAGAACCTGCTACAACTTTCAAGTTATACATAATTAACAATTTATATTTGAGGTTAGAAAAATGAACTTGTTTCTTTTCAAAATTCAGGAGTTGTTTGGGGTGTCCTAAATAAGTGCACTTTTTGTCTTTTTGGACTAAAAAATTGAGGAAAAAAATATGGATGTTTGGGTTAACTTTTTGACTTTTTATGGAAAAATGTGTATTAAAAAATTGTTTAAATTAATGTGTAGGGGAAAATTAGGATTGGGAGTTGTGCAGCCGTAATTTTTGACTTTTGGTGAATAGTGATAACTTTTTAACTTTTTAAGTAACTTTTTGACAACTTGCCAAACTTGGCCTCAAATTGAAAAAAAATGACTTATTTAACTTGGATTGAGCAATGCTATAAATGGTTCGTCCCACTACTCAATCCAAGCTTAATTTGCTAGTTGGTTTGTCAGTTGGCAAATAGATAGATTTGGGCAGATCAAAACAGGTTATGCAATAAAATAACTTAAACCAAACTCGCTCATTTAATGAAAAAGTTTAAACAAGTTAAATTAAATTTGATACAGATTAAATCAATCAGCCCAACCCCATCCACTTTGTTGAACTATTTTTCTAATTGAGATTGTTGGAGGGGGTGATCGGGATGATTGTTGTGGATGGTGTGGAGGAGGTGGTGATGGAGTGGCGTCAATAGAGGTGGTGGTCTAGTAGGTACCCATTTAAATGTTCAATTCATTTAAACTCATTTATCTACTTGAACGCATTTAGACTGATTTTTAATTGACGTATGGGTTCACAGCTTCAGATTGAATTTGTTATCTCTAGTTTTAGGTGAGATTTTGGATGAAAAATCAGTCTCTTGAGCTTAACACCTTTTTCACATTTACAATTCATTAGAGGTTCTGCAAAGATAAATCTTGCTTAAAATTACGGCGCCCCCCCCCCCCCTCCCCCCCTTCCAAAATAAATAAATAAATGAATAAATAAAATAAAAATAAAAAACTCTAAGCTATCAATCCCATAACATGATTAATAGTTCAGCCTCTCTTTTATGTTCTTTTTCTTAATCATCACAAAATTTATATGGGTTGAAATACCAAATTAACTAAAAAAAAGAGGCATACATGAAACATCAATAAGTTTTTGAAAAAACTAAAAAAGAGAGAGTTTACACAATGTTGTTCATTACATCACTAAGCAGATTTATACAAAAGGGCTTAATCAAAACTGCAATGGCATTATTTTTCAACTTCTATGGCCCTTCTCTCCCCAGTTATGTTTTTTCGCCCATATTACTGCTCTAGGCTTTAAAACCACAGTTACATCATGAATATTTGAATGGTTGCAGAACATTGGGATAGTGTCTGGAGAAAAATATCAAGACGCCTGCGTCTTGTACTGCACACACACAGATGATCGGAACTTCATTTCTCATGAATAGGAGGGGGCTGTAAACTGGATACCACATGTTGGGTTCGACATATTCCCCCGTCACCTCCTGCATCCAAAATGAGAAAAGCCATAGATGATTAACAACAGTGGCGGCTCCAGGAATCAATGATTAAGTTCTACAAATTCTATAAGGAATTTTTTTCACTCTTATCAATATTATATATAACATTTGTTTTCTATAAATTTTAGTGCATTCATACTAATCTTTTTGTTTAAAAAAAAAAAAAGTAATTACAAAAATTTCTACAGTTCCTCTCAATGAATTTCCTTACTTTGGTTGGAGAAATTTCAAGGGTATTTGGTGATTGGTGGAGTTGACTCACTAAATTCGTTTTTGAACTTAGAGAAATCTAGTCATCTTTGGGACTTGAACAAATAGAGATAACCTAGAAAAATTTTAAAGGTCTGATACTCTATGCTAAGTGCAATAAGGTCTTCTTTTTTCTTTTCTTTTTTTATTTTATAAGTTAATAGGGTCAATATTATCCATATATGATATATATATAATTTTTTTCAGTGATTTTTCAAATTTTAGTGGTGTCAATTGACTCACACCAATGTATGTGGTGCGACCTATGGGTGCAACAAACAAATGTATTTTATTTTATTTTGTTTATTGGCATTGGAGTGTCCGGATCAAAGTTCGATTAATCCCCAGGAGTGCACAAGCGCTCGGCAAGGAGTTTTCCGCAAGTGCACTAAGCCCCAAGGAATTATTAGCACCTAAGAGATTTCGGTAGTGTTACACGCACCAATTGGTATACTAATTAGTGTACCAACATAATTATGACATTGCCATTTAAAAATTACGACCCCACCCATTATACAAATTACAACGACCTAAAGTCTCAAATTATGAAATATCATCCGTTAGTACACTAATTAGTATACCAATTGGTGCATATAGCATTATTCAATAGGTTTCGATTCTTAAATCTTGGAGAGAGCACACTCTCAAAATCCAAGGCCTTGCCACCAAGCCAACCCTTTGGGGTTTGCAACAAACAAATGTATTGGTGCAACCAACAAAGTAATCGCTGCTAATAGACAATATAAATATTTAAAATATTTTTTTAAGCAAATTTTCAAAATTGGCAGATGGGGTCAATTAACCCCATACTCTATAGCCTAGCGTTGTCCCTGATTAACAATGAGAATAACTGAATAACTAACTTGCTTAGTTAAGTTGAGATTAGTACTTCTGAATTGGTTCATTTAAAGGTTAAATATGAGGTTGCTTTCATTGTCAAATATTAAAGCTTCTTTTTCTCGTCCAGATGTGCTTGTGTGTGTCATGTCATGGCTATTTTTATAAAAAAGAGATGCATTTTTCTTGTAAAAAAGTTGGGAACTATCCATACTTTTGACATCTGCTTGAGCTCTCTAGGTCCTACATCAGTGTCCTTCTTCCAGTTCTTCGGCAACTGTTGCTCGAACAACAGCAGCTCTAACCTCTGCTGTTATATCTCAAATACTGCAATCATAAGTAGGTCATAGACAAATTAGTAGAGGTTACTTTACCTTTATTTTACTAATTCATTCATAGGATGTCCCCAAATGGAAAAATATTTTCTTTGCAAATTTTACAAAACCGGGTTAGGGATATATGATGAGTAGATCCACTATAGGGATATATTGATGAGTAGATCCAATCATCTGACCCATGAAATCAGAGGTCGGATTTGTTAATTATGGATGCTTTAAATAAAGAGAAAAGAAAACTTGATTGTAGTATTAGCCATACAGTCAAAACAATTTGAAAAGGCTTTGAGGTTCACACACTCCACAAGGTCAGAGTCAGATCCAATATCAATGGGTATGTAGTCTTTGCATAATGCAAACTAACCTGATTAGTGATTATTGATCGTGCTTTAACAAGCTATATCCAAAACCTATAGACAAGAGAACGACTTTCTGTACTGCTGTTAGGTGTGCACACTTAGGCCATGTTTGTTTAGGCGGACTAGATTAGGTTGGATTAGCATTCCCATGACTAATAGTCCTAGGACTATGAATCCCTTTGGATTGTGTATTCTATTCTATGTTTAGATTGAGTTAGGATTATAAGGAGGGACTAATAGTCCAAACTTTGGCTTAGTCCTCCAATTTATATCCCATCCCCCTATGTGGGATTGAATAGTCCATCATATGTGGGATACCAAATCTGGATGGATTGTTAGTCCGTACTTCAATTGTCTAACCAAACATCGGATTAATAATTTTATTGGACTATTAATCCAATCCCAAGCTTATGTCCACCCAAACAAGCATGGCCTTAAGATAATAGGTTGAACCTTACCCAGTAGAAGAAAATACAAGTATATGAGCTAGCTATGAAGCACCGACGCATCAAAATAGATGCAATAGCCGTGTTAGATATGTACGAGACAGGGACATGGACATGGACGTGGTGGGGACACATATGAGATGTGCCACATGACGTGTCCATTTTTATAATAATTTTTTCAGGCGACACAACAGGGACAACCAAGGTCTTAGTTTAATTTTTTAAAACTAATTTTGGGGGTTATAGCTTGGAAGCTGGAAACATGAGAGTTGAATTTTAAAATATAGATAAAGAACTCATATCAAACTATTGACAACACAAAATAGATCTAACCACAAGTGCAAAATTGAGAAATTGACTTCTAATAATCTTTGGAGCCTAATGCAAAAATATATCTAGTCTCTAGATAATTTACATTTAGTTTTTTTTGTTTTTTTTGTTTTTTTTATATATATATGTTAAATTAGTGTCGGTTTTCATTCATTTTAGTTGTTTGTGAATGTAATATTTACATACATAGAAAACAAAAATATATAAAACAATTATATGTTTTGTCGTATCCTTGCCGTGTAACCGTGTCTGTGTTCTAATTTTTTTGAAATTGTCATGTCCCGTGTCCTTGTTCGTATCCGTATCAATATCAGTATTCGTGCTTCCTAGTGAGCTAGTGTCCAATTGATTTCCAAATATGCATGAAAACGTGATCAGTGCTTCCTAGTGAGCGAGTTTCCAACTGACTTACAAATATATATGAAAATTTTAATGTTCCAATTGACTTACAAATGTATTTTGAACAACAATACCTTCTTGTAGGAGGATACAAAATACCACTTTGAATTTCTTTGTTTGTAATAAATGAAGCAAGGCTACAGAGAAAAATTATATTAGCAAAAGTTAGCTGATATTGGGTTCAACACTATGCAAACATTTTTGCTCCTCTATCAAAAATTGAACCAATAACTACATAATTTAACCAACAATAAATAAGCAAGTATAAACCAATAATTATAGAATACAAGTCTGGCAAGAGATGGATGCACCTCTAGCCCCAACACTCTTTTTATAGCACTCAAAAGGACTCCTTTAGACCCGACACACCAAACCTATTGATATGGCAACACACATGATGACAATAACAAGTGCCACCTCATTGCATGAGGGCATAGTTAACAGTCCAATAAGAATGGATGAGTACGGCACTAATCCATAAAAGGCTATGTTAGAACAAAGAACAAAGTGGTCAAATTGTGTAATATATACCATTCAAGCTGCTTGCAACATTCCATCTGAAATCAAAGCGAGCACCTGAGAGAACTTCCCATTCCAATCCTGAGTCAAGTCAAAAGGTTTAGGATAGTAGTCATAAAAAACTAAGCACAATATATCGTGGCGTGAACATTAGCACTAACCCAGAAACAGATACATGTTATTTGCTTGATTTACATGACCCACTTTTCCATTCCCGACAACAAGTATATGATTGGCAAAGGTCGAGTAATTGGACAACACTGAGGAAGACATGTATATAGAAACTCTAGAACTGTTGGTTGCATTGGCTACATAATGACAGAGCAGAGTGAGACCAATTAATTTATTGACACTTTGCAAAAAGACTACACAACAATTAGCACCAATATAAAGAAATCATACCAAGGTCAACATTTTTTAGATAAATTTTCAAAAAAAAAAAAAATTGGAGAGAGAGTTACTAGTATCTTTGAGATCAGGTGGACGAGAAATTACTGTCAGTTCTCCACACATCTAACCTTCTATCACATATATATATGCACTTTCACCAATATAATATCCACATTGATGAAAAATAGCCAATAGAAATATGTTTTGCAAAGCATGAAAATATAACAACATAACCAACATATAAGCAAGCATAGGTAACCTTCAATACGCATGATACATGCAATAACAATGTGCTATCATCCATATCAAGCATGGTAAGCTTCTGTGAGTCAGCCCAGTACTAAATGTGTGTATTTACTTGTCAGTGTGCACAGGTGTTTATGCATTGACACACGCTTGTATAACAAATTTATTTTAGTGTACACCTGTTTGTGCTATGCCTACATGAACCTGTACATAATAAAGAGAGATGAGTAGAGCATACTCTCTGTGGATTGATTCCGACATATCAAGTTTTCCAATGGGTATTCCAGTTCCCGCACCCCAAGATCACCCAGACCAAGAATGCGACTACCATCGGTCGGGACAATCATGTCAACTTTGAAATACTGAAGAAGCCATTTACCCATGATATGTCAAGTGCAATGATGAACATAACCTTTAAGTGCAAGGAGTGCCGAACCAATTTTCATTTCTAAGGAGCAAATGTGCTCATTTTGTAATTTATATATTCATTATTCACAGCAAACAATAATGCTACACTGAACACATTTTTTTACCTTGCTTTGTTTACCATCTGATCTGGTACAAGTACAAAGCACTCTTAATGTATCACCAACAAGTAGGTAAAAGCAATAAAGAGAACAAAACTACACATTAATGCATTTTAGATTTCCAAAATACCAGATGACCAGGCCAGTTATAGATCATGGACATCATCTCTCCTTTATCTTTTGCGCTGAAGTACATTCCCCGTGGGTGTTTGAACAACCCTGAATAGTTTGGTAAACCAATCCCACTGTAGGAGTATATATTATTGGAGCAAAATCTTCAATGTTATCAATAAGGACACGAAGAGAAAAGCAACACCAATGCGCCATTGCTTCAAATTATTTCTCTCTAGCTAAAGAGAAATTATAATTAATTCTTAATTCACTTGTTGTTTACAAGCTGATAATTGCCACCAAACTTACTCGGGTACTATAAAGTCTCATTCCTATCATGCAGTCAATGCAAGATCCTCTATTTATTTTTATGAGAGCTCTACCGAAGAGGTGTCCTACTCTAATAAATTAATAATAAACTTAAACTACAAACACAAATTGCATGGTCAGTGTCACAGACAACTTTATTTTCATCTATGTATTTTTCTTTACTTCAGTAATCAATCCAACCATGGTGTGTTCTCGGCACACTTGGATTCAATTGTAAGAGCGACTACCTGATATAAATTAGAAAGTGCACACCTAAGAAAGTTCTGAAACCACACAGCATGCCAAGTTTGAAAACAATCTACTCCTCACCAGCCAAGATTAAGCAGCTAGAACTATGCTTAAAAATTTGGACAGGCAGATATATTACTTGATTTGGCTTGTCTACACCTTCACTAAAGATTCAAGGTGTACATGTCAAGTGCTATGACTTAGACATAATGCACCAAACATCAACATAATGTATACTCTTCTTCCCACAAAATTACGACCTTAAATTTCATTTCCATGGTATTTTATTTGTTCATGTTCCATTAGTTAACAATTCATTGTTTACTAAAACCATAGAAAAGAAACCAATTAATATAGATAGAAATAATATTGCATTTACATTTTAAAGATCTATTTCAAGACTCTAGTTGAGATGGAAAAATCTCTTTGCTAGAACTAAAGGAATACAAGACCTTTTACTGGCACATTAGTTTTTTCAAGACTTCTCTGCTGCGTTTTTCACCTCTATTTTTTCAAATTAATTTGTGATCCTTTCTCCATTCAGTAATATATAGATTAATCAATAGTCATTAATAAAAACATTAATTCAACTTATTTATTTTGGAAGAGAGGAATTATAAGCATTAAATGGTGTGTTTTAAGGCCTACACCTAATACATTATGAGATCCCAAGGAGACAATGTAAATTCCATCATTGTAGCTGCATCAAATATTCTTGGTTCATCGCAAAAAAAGGCCATCAAATTAAGCTTAAGAGCTGAAATCTAGCACTTCATAAAATGTTTGAATGAAGTACAAGATCATTTTTGCAGACCTAATAGCAAGATAAACTATAAAAGCCAAAACACATGGAGCAAGAAAAGTGACCTGTTTGGACTCAGAAGCTTTTGCAAGCAGCATGATGTCCCCATAGGAATGAGATGTTTGTACAGTTATAATAACCAATCAAGACTGAGAAACAATCCAAGACCAGACTAGAGATACGTTGTCCTGCAAACCAAAGAAGTCAAGTGTTAGTTCAACTTGTTGTAACAGAGTAAGTTTGGTAGATATTTTCGTTAGATATTTCGTAAACATGTGGAGTGTATATAACGTACTATATCTCCGAGTTTTCAATCTAATAAAAATCATTCAGTTTCAATAACTTCTTCATGTGTAACATTAAGAGAGGTAGCTATAGCATGGCTAGTCTGCATATATCCATCAGGGATGAATTGATAGATTAAAAACTCAATATCCACAAATAACTTAGAGAGAATGATATATATACTCAAGGCAGCTCAAGTGGCAAATCAAGACAAATCCAAAATGGAGTGTGCTGTTAGATAATCATCAAGTTCACAAAAATAGGATTCTTCTCCATATTAGTTCTAAGAATCAACCATTGCGGAGCCAAAAACGTCCATTAAACAATGCACCACCAATATCAACCTTCAATTATACATAATGTACACTAATAACCTTGTGTAATACACAAAACTGGATCAAGTAATTTATAGTTACCAAATTACAAATACCATAATGAAAGCAAAAACCACAATAGTTAATTTTTACAAAAATCTAATAAATGACCGCTTGCATCACTAATACTAAAATTCCGTAAATGCTAATAAGGTTAAACAATTGATTCCATAAATCATAAATGTGTAATATTTCCCTTCACTAAAATTTTGAACAAATTTAATTCAGATATATCCTTTGAACATAAGGTTTGTTTAGTTAATTTAGTTGAAGAAAACAACACCTTGTGTTTGTTGACAATTCCTTTTTAATGCCACAAGTTCTCCTCTTTTTTTTCCCCTTTTTTAAATATAAGCACAAATTCTCTCCTAAACTGTCACATAATGCCGTAATCATCTCCTTGGACATTAGGATAATAGTGATGTATAAGGTAGGTAACACGTGAACATCTACAAAAGAATTCAAAGAAAGAAGAAAATGAAAAAGAATAACTAAAATATTAGAAGGAAAAAGGGGTAACATGATTATATATTAATCTCTATGCTTTATGAAATTAGTTCATATTTTTTAGTGTACAAGATTGACCTCATATAAAATAAAATTTTCAAAAAGTCTAAATAATAATTTCGGATTTACAAATTTCCAGTGGGGTCACTTGACCCAACTTTGTTATACATGGCTCTGCCCCTAAGAATAAGGCAATACACCAACAGCTACTAAAAGAATACAAAAGGGACAAATTTCCCAAATTAAAGACAGGCAATAGGAAACTATTCCTCCAATTGTAATAAGTTAACATAGTGCACATAGAAGACACGAGTGATGTTGCATGTGCAGTTACACCCAATTTTAATAGGTACCATATGCCATTTGTTTGGAACCAAATAACATGAAAAACGTAGACAACGCATGAGGAACAAAATTTTTGTTTGTTTCCATTGAAATGGCCGAAATGTTGCCATTTCCCAAGAGACTAAAACGAAACACTAATGGAATAATAAAATTGTAGTGTTTTCATTGAAACACATAAAAACATAGTGAAACACACCGAAAATAGTGTGATATACAGAAAGAGTAAATTGTATCTATACAAAGTTAGAAATTTTCAAAAACATTTATTACTGCTGCTTAAGTAAATTTTTAGACCTTATTGGAAACTTTTGCTTTATAAAATTGAGTTATTTAACAATACTTAATAATTTTTAGTTCATAGTAACATTAGTTTTTTAATTCTTTTATATGAATCTCAATTTGTTTAATTAATCAATTATTAGGCTTTTATACATTTAGATATATTTCAATTTATATTTTCAAACATTTCTATTTTATCTTTATTTCATAAAATATTTCTGAGATGTTTTTGTTTCTGTACTATTTGAAGCAACACACTGAAATGAAATTTTGATCTTTGTATATATATATATTATTATTTGAAATCCAAAGACCAGGAATCATCAATTTGCTGATTCTTTGAGCATACATGCGAAAAAAAAGGGCAGGCTTCCACACATAAATGCAGTAGACATAATATCACACAAATTCAATTACAATATTTTTACAGTGTGTTAAACATCCATTGGTTCGGAATTGCTCAGGGAGATTAAGCATATGAAATACAAAACACGCTAACAATATACAAAAAATTAACAAATTGTATGTAATGTCCCCATTAAAAACTTTGATATATAAGAATACACTTAATATTAAAATATCAACTAAAGCTAACAAGACAGCAAAGATTAATCAAATAATGTCGATTCACCCTCTGAGCAAAATGGGTAGCATTTTCCTACTAATTTTCAAGGGGTAAAACAATAGGAAGATACTTGACCTGTACAATTTAATAAATGACTTCATTCAACTCTTTACAACATACAAGTTATCCAGTAACCAAAATTCAAATTATAATATAGTCAAGGACACATCATATAAATGCATGTACATTTAAGTTGATGAATAATCAGTATTGATGATCTGGGAGAGTGGGTTACTTATCAAAAGAAAAATAGCAAATTGGGGAATCACTATATCAACCTATATATATGAATTGCCACCTCATACAACATACTACCCAAAAATTTTACAAACAAAAATAGTGGGGGAAGCCAAGCTCACTACATTTTCACTATATGCAACTATAGATAAATAAAAAATCACTCAACATACCTCCATGAAATTGTGAATCTATGAACATTCTAAACACGAGCTTTCCCAAAGCTATATTTCCCCTAAACAAAAGAAAGGCCATATGATGCAAGTTAGGTAAAGATATTACAAAAGAAAACACCAAAATGGTTTCAACTCAAGAAAATTCTTACTAGGATTGGTCAAAGTGTACATGGGGATAGCGAACAATCACTGGATGGACAGGATATCCAGGGACAAATGCACCAAGTTGGAAAGAATTAAGAACTCTTCTATTTGTTGTGGTTGCCTCAGAAATAAAAGTAGACGAGGAAATCTATCGGAAGAAGCCTTTCTTTGTATTCAAATCCTTGAAAGCACATTTCTGTATCAAATAATCCCTCAAAGATTGATAAAACTTAATACTCTAAATTTTTTTCATACAAAAAGTGTAACAACTCCAGCTACACAATTAAAATTGCTTTTAGTTTCCATATTTATTAAACAACTCACAAAAATGAAATTTGGACACCTGATATGTGTATATTTATTAAGTGAGGGAGGCAGCCTTTGCACTGGTAAAGATTTGAGCCTAGGGCAACCCCAGATTTGAAGAAATTCAAGAGAGGCGAGGTTTTGAAACAACTTAGAAGATAGCAAATTCCCATCGTAAGATTGATCAGAGAGGTGGGCAGCAAATTCCCATCTATCGGAAAGCTGGACCCCGCTACACCTTCTTCTTCTTCTTCTTCTTCTTCATCCTCTGCCACACTAATTGCGCCTGAAATCAACAGTCTTGTAAGAGAGGATAAACTGTGCAAACCAATCTTCTTGAAGTTGTTGTTCCATTGTGAAATATTCATCTCCAGCGATTGAAGAGAAGTGAGGTAGTTGATGCTCTGCAATCCGTGTGGTAGGGCCTTGAGTTTTTTGCATCCCCTGATATCCAAACGTGTCAGATTTGTTGCGGAGTGGAACCATCCTTCCGGAATGTACTCCAAATTCTTACACCCACTCAAGTGCAATCGACTGAGATTCCTGAGATTATTATTATTATTAGGAAGGGCATCTGGAAAGTATTTGAGCCTATCACAATAACTGATCCAAACAGACTCAAGAGATGGACAACTCCAACTTTATACACCTCCAAATCCCAAGCTCTTTGAGTGTGGGTGGTGCCCCCCACCTCTACATGATATCAAGCATGTGAGGGATGGACAATCTTGAACATGTAACACTTGAAGATTACTGTCATTAATCTGTGTTAAACACCCGAATAAGGATTGCAGAGCCACACAATCATATATCCTGAGTATTTTCAATGTGCACGGAAAACCTGTCTCTGGAAAAGAGCCGAGACTCGGACACTTATAGACAAACAGCTCTCCAAGAAAAGTGAAGTTATGTAGCGGTAGTGGCGATTTCTCCACTTTTCACAATTATCTATTGTTAGATGCTCAAGCCTCCTCACTATGCAGGGAGTCCCACTTGTTCTTCTTCCGCTGCTCATGTTGTCCTTTGTTGTCTCCATCCTTATCTTCGCAAACAATGAAACAAATGAGGCGG
This sequence comes from Camellia lanceoleosa, assembly GCA_025200525.1. NCBI lineage: Eukaryota > Viridiplantae > Streptophyta > Magnoliopsida > Ericales > Theaceae > Camellia > Camellia lanceoleosa. The sequence goes on from CM045760.1 coordinate 61,355,207, forward strand.
CCTTCAATTTTCAAACGTCGGAATGCAGGAGACTGTGTTGCACTCTCTCCTCATTCTTCCACGGTGTCTTGAGTTCTTCATACCAGATCTCCAATGCTTCGAATTCCATCAGCCCATGAGTGACCCAATTCGGCAAGAGCTTGAGTTTCTTAATCATCCCAATGCTCAAGGAAGTTATTGAACTCGGATGCTTAGACTTTGCATTTGCCGATATCAGTTCGTCATCAACCATGCTCCTCATCTCAAGGACCGCTTGAAGGCTTGTTAGAGGAACGTCATTCATTGCTATCGAGGTGAGTGACGGGAGGCTAATGCTGGAACCTTCAACTAGGAATTGCGGGCACTCTGAAATCTTTAGATTATTCAAACAACGTAGATCCTTGGGCATCATTCCGCAGAGTTTGGGGCATTCCCTAATCTCTAGATTATTCAAACAAGGTAGATTAGTAGGCAACATTTTAAGAAGTTTGGGACATTTTATTATGGAGAGAGACTTGACACGAGTGAATGGTTGAACTTCTTTGTGATCTCCAAAAGTATACCAATTCTCCCATTCTGGCATATTCTCAAAGCTTAGAGTCTCCAGTAACGGAAAAGGCTGGACTCCACCTTGCCTGTAGAACTCACAACCAACGTGCTTTAGTGCACTCATACCTCTAATGTAAAGCTTTTTAAGGGAGGGTAGTTGTCCGAGTGGTGGCAAGGATGCACAATTTCCACAATTATCTAAACTTATGTCAGCCATATTGGAGAACAGAGGATCTCCTATCCAAATCGAAAATCTTGTACCAAGGTAGCCTCTGATATGGAGCTCTTTTAAATCTATGTGAGGTTGTAGCATGTCAAGCACTTCTGTTTCAACTCTTACATCTCGTCAATTATTTGAGTTGACATTCCATTCCATTCATGACACATCTAACCCTTTCTTATCATTTAATTTCGCCCTCCTTGCATCTAATGCAACGACCACGTTCTGTAACCCAGATAGGCAAAGCTTCCCCCGAAGATAAATTAAATTCCCCAACTCTCTTAACCGATGCCCACTGTTTTGAGTAACAATAAAATTGGACAGTGTTTGAAAACTAGCCAACTTACCTATTCCCAACGGCATTTCTTTTAACTGATGTGCATTTGTAGTATCGAGATGACGTAGGTCAATTAGGCTTCCCAAGTCTGTTGGCAACTTTTTCAGTTTTGTACATTCTCTTAACATCAATGTTTGTAGATTGTAAAGAGAGCCTAGTGATTCAGGTAATTCTTCAATGGAGGTGTGGGATAGGTTAAGATACTGCAAATGTTTCAAATCTCCAACCGAATTTGGAACTTCTATGATGTGATATCTACTCATATTGAGCACCCTCAAGCGTCTTAGCTTCGGCAATAGATTAAGGGGAACATTGCTTGCCAAATAACTTTTCCAACCATATGGTGAGTTAAATGGTAAGAAGGTCCGTAAATTCATGGCTTTGTCAAAGATCTCAAATTTTTTCATACCCTCACGGTACTCCTACATGTAAGATGAATGTCAAGCTTTCTTTATATTCTTGCACTGCTTCGGATATTTCAATATATCCTCCAATCTGAAACAAGTTTCTCTTGCAACTACTTGAGCCAAATCATTGATGAGATCATGCATCACAAATTTAGAGCTTTTATCGATACTTGATGGTTGGAAAAAAGACCTTGACAACAATTCCCGAAAGTACTCAGCTCCTACATCTTCCATTTGTTTCTTTGTTTTTTGCAGAATGAAACCCTCTGCCATCCACAACAAGACTATCTCCTCTTCCTCAAATTCATAGTCGTTGGGTATTATTGAGCAGTATGCAAAACACTGCTTCAAATGCGAAGAGAGATGATGGTAACTTAATCTCAAAGCTGGAAGGATGTCACTTTCTTCGTGTGATAAATCCCATATTTTACTACACAATACATCTACCCATTCCTCATCTCGTTCTTTGCAACGTAGAAGGCCACTGAGTGTCTTAGCAGCCAGAGGCAAACCTTTGCATTTCTCCACAATTTTCTTACCTATTGATACCAAATTTGGATTTGCATCAATACTTCTATTCTCAAAGGCATGTTGTGCAAACAATGACCAACAATCTTCATCTGATAGGATCTCAACGTCATGAAGTTCGACAGTTGCCATCATTCTTGCAATGTCTCTGCTACGTGTAGTCACCACGACTTTACTCCCTTGAGCTCCATCATTGAAAGGGCTGCTCAAATCATTCCAATCATTGTATTTTTTGTTCCAGACATCATCTAAAACAATTAAGAACTTCTTTCCGGCCAAAGCCTGCTTTAGTTGAACTTGAGCTTGATCCAAGTTATTAAAACTACATGTCTGGGAAGTGACTGAATCATAAATTGCTTTTGTTATTTTCATAATGTCAAACTCATCTGACACACAAACCCAAGCTTCCAGATCGAAATGCTTCTTCACGGTTTCATCATTGTACACCATCTGAGCGAGGGTGGTCTTGCCAATCCCACCCATACCCACAATGGGAATTATGTCAATTTTGTTACGACTTGATTCACCCCCACCTACAAGCAACTCAATTATCTTTCTTTGATCCTTTTCTCTTCCATAAACGCAAGGTCCTTTTAATAACGACGCAGACTCTGGTCTTTGCCAAGTCTTAGTAGGTGTGGTGGTTCCAACAATCTTAACCAAATTAAGTTTCGAACATTGTTCAAAACTAGTGCGTAATCTGGTAGTGATCTCCTCAATCTTAGACCTCATTTTGAAATTAAACATAACATCTCTTGGGTTGAAATTAGGAATGAGATTCCATACCTTGCTGGAACTAGCTTGGGGCAGCTTTGCCTTGAGACTCTGTCCCAAAGCTTCGGTGGCGAACTCATCCACGACATCATCCAAATCATATGCCACGTCTTGGAGATCATCGAGCCACAAGTTCACGGCTCGATCTGTCATTTGCTTCTCCTCCGCGTCAATCAAAAGAGCTTCAATTTGAGACAGCATATTGGTCCAATTGGTGAGCTGGGCACCAATACCTTCAAAGGTGGGTAATTTGGAGGAGGCAAAAGAGGTCATCTTCTCAGACAGCAATTTGACGAAGGCAGAGAGAAAGATCTCTGCTATAGGCATTGTTTTTTATTACAGAAGGGAAAGAAAAAACCAACAGATCAGAAGCAAAGCAAAGAGGTTGTTAACTTTTTTTTCAGTGAAAAAAGTTTCAGCAGTCTAAAAAATGGCTATATTTTTGTGATGAGAAGAAGAAATTATCGAGTGCTGAGCTGAGAAGAAGTCAAAAGTGGAGTCTCCTTTCAATGGCCCCTTGTCCCTCTGCGAAAACAACATATAAATTAAAAATAAAAATAAAATACTCAAACTAAAAGAACCCAAATATTATATTATTATATTATTGAGTGCTGAGAATAAAGTCAAAAATGGCGTCTTCTTTTGTTGGCTCGGGTCCCTCTGGGAAAACAACATATAAATAAATTAAAAAATATAAAAGAACCCAAGTCGGTAGAACCCAATTAGGTTAAATTGAGATAATAAAAAATTTAAGATCGAAATTAAATTAATTAAAATTATAAAGATCGAAATGACACCAAAACGATAAAAATTAGTGGTTAAAATTTGCACGTGTTTATTTTCTTATTGTAATGAGTAATGAGACTTAAGATTTGATTTCATTTTATATGGTTTGGTTTGGTTTGGTTTGGTTTGGTTTGATTAGCTTCAAATTAATCTCTGTGAAAAAAAGTGTCAAAATTCACAAATTTTTATCGAATGATTTTGTGTTATCAAAATAAGAAAGTGCATTTTTTATTGGAAGGATCTTTTAATTTCACTATAAAAAAGGATTATTCCCAAAAGAAATTATAAAAAATAGTTTATTAAACAAAATTTTCATATCAACTTCCGATTTTCGTTTTCTTTTTTTACCAAACGAAAATGTAAAATGGTCCAATTATTTAACAAGATCTTTAATCAGGAACAGATTCAGAATTTAAACTTCAGAGGATAAAAATATATGTAACTTTTCATCAAAAATAAGTATTGTAAATTTTAAATTTTAATGTATACCAACACAAAAAGTGAATAATATTAGTATTAATTGAATATTCTTTATCAACATAATTGAAAACAAAAATATAATCAGACATATTTTTTTTATTTTATTTACATCAACTTAACAAAAATCTTAACTATTATTATGTCTACTCTCCCTCTATTAAAGTTAATTATCTGAAGAAATATATATATATATATTTTTTGAACTTGAGAATTTGCTAGCGAAATGTAGACAAATGATAGAGAAACTGCGAAGAAAGGTTATAGGGCACATATAAAATAGACACCATTGTTATAATTTTTAGGGAAGAGACTTGCTCAATGTTTTTTTTTTTTTAAATATATATATATATATTTATTGGTAAGTGCTTTGTCACTACTCACCTTATATTAAAGTTAATTACCTGAAAATGTAATTTTTTTTCCGAACTTGAGAATTTGCTAGTGAAATGTACAAAAATGATTGAGAAATTGCAAAAAAAGGTCATGGGCCACATATAAAATAGACACCATTGCTATAATTTCTAAGAGAGCGACTTGCTTAATGCTTTTTTTCACTATTTTTTTATTTTTTTATTGGTAATTGCTTTGTCACTACTTTCTTCTTTCCGTGTGAGACCCACCACCATTATAATTCACTTCCACCTTATTTTCACACTCCATATTGATGTTATGTTTGTGAATATCAAATAGTGTAAGAAAAAAAAGGGTTATTCCAAAGATAACCTCAAGATTTCATGTGCTTTTAATTTTAAATCTCAGTATTTTAATTTCGACAAATTAAATCTTGGAATTCTATCCGTATTTCAATGTGCCCCTTCCATCCATTTCTGTCTGTGTAAGGTAACGGATAATCGTTTTGGGCTTTAAATTAAAAAATACTGGAATTTAAAGTGAAAAACACGTGAAACCATAAATTTTTTTTTTTTTGGTAATTAACCCTAATATTTAATTTTTGTTGTGTGTGTGTATGTATATAACTTACATATCTTATTCTATATGTACATGTGTGCTTGTATATATGGTGAAATTTTTTATTCAAATTTTGACTGATACTCTCTCCATCCCATTTTATTGGTCCATTATTATATTTTTTGTTGTCCCAAAATGTATGTCCACTTTGAAAAGTCAAAAATTAAAAATTAAAAATTTTCAAAATCATTCCTTGTAAATAATTATAATATATTTAAAAATGAAAGCTCTTGGTGGTGGTGATTTTGATTTGAACTCATCAAAGGGGTCATTGGTTTGGACATTGGTGCTCACGAATTGGTGTTGGTCACTGGTGAAGGTGGGAAACATGGAAGAGGCTTTGGATAGTAGTTTGTTGAGAGAGATTGGTGAAGGAGATGAACCAAGTGCAAATGTAAAGGTGGTGGTGGAGAGGTTTTTAGCAGTTGGGGTTTTGTGCACTCATGCAATGGTTTCTGTGAGGCCTATCATTTTGGACGCGATTAAGATGTTGGAAGAAGATGTTGAGGTTCCTACTGTTCCAGAGAGGCCAACACCTCTTATGAAAAATTAAAAATCCTAGTGTATATGGTCTACATAACAAATATCATGTGGATATGTAAGATTCGGTGACATTTGTTGTTTTCATCTAGTGAAAAATATTTTTAAGACATATTTGTAACTTGTATGAAATAGTTAGAGTTGGGTAAATTACACTTGACATCCTGCACTCGATCTCATTTTGATCTCTTATTTTTTCAATTACAGCTTGATCCATTCCAGTTATTATCAAGTTCCAATGTCACTCTTCCATTAATTGGGTGTTGAGGCATTTTTTAGGGTACCTATGCAATTTTACTACATTTCTTCTTCATTTCTAAAATGATTTTCTCTGCTAATCCTTTCATCCCTTCCCCCACCCAGAGTCACCCCTACCCCTTTGCACATCCATTACCACCCCATGTCACCAAAGCTGAATGTGGTGAGGTTAGTGGCATCACAGGCTTGTACAAATGATGCACCGTCTATGCTGAAAGCTATGCACATGTTGGGCATCAACCCAACTAAGCCACCTGATGCTTGAGAAGATTGAGGCCCCAAACATGGAATAAAAAGTTTATGATGAAAAAAAAAAAAACATAACACAATGAATAACTGTGACCTGACCAAGAACAAACAGGTGGTATACGAATTCTCCAAACGATAAATGATGGAATGTCTATATTGTACTTTGACTAAAAGTGTAATGGATTTACTATTGCAATTAGAAAAATGAGAAATTAAAGTGAAATTCGATGTATAATGCATGGATGCTAAGTATAATTTATCCTAGAGGACCTAGACCACAGGTTGGTTTAGTAGAAAAGGTGCTCCCTTGCCAAGTGTGAGTGATATCTGGGCTCAAATCTTGTTATTTAATGCAGTTTATTGTTTTCCTATTCTGGTCCTACACATTCAATTAAAAAATAATAATAATAATTTACCCTTAAAAGTTACCCGAAAAAGAAAACAGAAGAAAATATTTTGCATAAAAAAATTGGAAATCTAATAGATAGAAGAAAACTTAGGATCTATATGAAGGGACAAACTTTACATTTTCCATGGTGCACTTGTATTATTACTAAGAAACCCGTACGTGGAATCATCCTTTAATGCTATATCCTCAAGATGAAGAACTGCTAGTAAAAATTATGCTAAGTCTTGATCGACCGATACTTAGCAACAATTTTAGCCAAACAACCAAACAGAAAATCAGACGACGGTGTAAAGGTTCTAAAATGCCTTGAAAGTACAGAGACTTCTTTAGAACAATTAACAATCGAAAAAGTGAAGTATCTAAATAAACAAAGACAACTCCAGATCAATTATCTAAGTTTACAAGAACTACAAGTCACAAATTATAGAGAAAACTACTCCTAAAAATTAAGATAATGTACTCCTAAAAATAAAGAAAAGACTCTGATGAGTTTGATGATTTCTTGATCCTTTGCTTTTTCCTTCTTCAGCTTATTTATAGACTTGACATTGCCACAAACTGTTGTTAACCATGTTGTCACAAACTGCTCCACCATGATTGATGATGATGACGATCATCATAATAATTATAATAATAATAATAATGTAGTCATAATAGGTCTTTAAAAATGATTTATGGTATGAATCGACAAACCAAAATCAATAAGCCATAATCAATGAGATTAGATTTGGCTATAATTGACAGGTCACAATTGACAGGCCACAAGCAATAAAATTATACTTGGCCACAATTGATAAGCCACAATCAATAAAATTAGATTTGGCCATAATCAATAGGCCATAATTGACAGAAAAAATATTTATGGTGCAAACAATGCCCCCCCTCCCCCCCAACTCTTTAAGAATGAGATGACTCGAATTCTTGAAGAGTTGTAAAATTTAAACTTGGCTTATGAAAATAGCTTCTTTTTTGTGTGTGTTGGGGGGTTGGGGGAGGGGGGGGGGGGGGGTGTTTGTTTTGAACCAATTATGCACCAATCAACAATAATTTCTTTTCACATCATTGACAGTTATCATATGGCCAATAAACTTTTCAACTGTCGATATGATATCTAGACTCATAAGGTCAACTGGGAAAACAACATAAGTCCATAATTGGCCATTTGGATTGATCAACAATGACCTGATTTTGAATATTTGAAACCCACAAAAAGAAAACATTCCAAACAATATTGGCTCATTAACCATTTTATTGAAACCAAGTTTTGGTATGATCCACATATCCAACAAAGATTTTTGAATAACAAAAGGCATAGATGGCCTTAAAAACTTGTAGATGTTGACATTTTGAACAATGTCAAAAATTTTATTGTTTGAAATTTTTGCCAAAATCAATTTTTTCTTATAAATATAAAATTTCATTCTCACGCCAACGCATTTCATCTTCACAAAACCAAATCATTTCATCTTGTACTTCATCTTGCCTTTGAATTCTTGTCATCATTCCAAATTAGGAAGATGTCCCACTGGGCGTATAATAATAATAATAATAATAATAATAATAATAATAATGTGGTCATAATAGGTCTTTAAAAATGATTTATGGTCTGAATCGACAAACCAAAATCAATAAGCCATAATCAATGAGATTAGATTTGGCCATGATCGATAGGTTACAATCGACAGGCCACAATCAATAAAATTATATTTGGCCACAATCGATAAGCCACAATCAATAGGCCATAATTGACAGAAAAAATATTTATGATGCAAACAAGAACAGAACACAAAATTTATTAGTCTACTAGAAAAAAGACAGCTTGTAGAGAAATTTTGACTACTTAACAAAAATGAAGGCATGAATTGCAGTGTTTACCTGTTTGGTAGTGTTTTTATTTTCTACATTTTGGTTTTTTGCATGGTAGTCAAATCGGGATCGAATCAAGAATCGAAATGGAATTGTACTGCATCGAGAATCGAATCAAATCGTGAATCATAAAAATTCAGTCACCTTTTTTAAATTACATAGAAAAATATATCTACACACTTAAATATTAAATATATCTACTATTTATGAAATATTTAGACTTAAATCAATGAAAATATTGTTTTAAATAATGATCATGTGGTCTAAGTAAAAAATAAACATGGGTTCCCATATTTACTAATTCACATTTTCCCTTTTAGATACTATTTCTTATCAACCATTCTTAATAAAGAAAGCAAATAAAGACAAATTTTCAATTTCCAAGTAATAATAACTTAACAACAATATTTTTTAACTTTTTACAAAGTTAAAAAATCAACTTCAATTTTTTTTTTTAAAAAAAAAAATCTCACTTGATGAGTTTAAAAATTCATTTTGTAAATGTAAGTACTTAGATAAAATTGAATATGTAAGCCTAGAATATTGTAGAGAGAGAGAATCTTTTTTTTTTTTTTTGGCTAAGGTTTGAGTATTTGAGAGTAAATTGGGAGGGAGAAATTTAAAAGATGGCATATAGTAATCCAAAAGACCTTAAAAAGGTTGTGTGAACCCTTTTTCAACAATAAAAAAAACAAAAAAGAAAGCCAAACATCGATTTTAACAATTCACGATTCAACGATTCGGTTCACCGATTCACCTACAATTCATAGCTATTTGCGATTCACACAACCTATTCGTATCGATTACTCACTGAATCAAATCGAATCGTACAATTCTAACAATAGAGGTTTTTTGTCTTTTCAGAAGCAAAAACAACAAAAATTTAAAAAATACCCATCATTTTTATTTCATTTTCATTTTGGTAAAAAAAAAATAATTTTCAAACATTCAAAAACAATTTTTTTGGTGTTTCCTAGAATGTGGGTTGCTTTCAGATATTTTTTCCGAAAACAGTTTCCCAAACAAGTTTCTATATTTTCTAGAAGGTAAAATAGACAATAGAAAAGGTTAACACAACCAAACATGTGACGATATTCTATTGCACGAAAAGGTGGTGTTAAGGGTTCGAAATGACAACAAAAGATAATGCAACAAAACCACAAGAAGATAGTAGGCGTACCAGGTAATCTTGCCATTGATGCAGTAACACGCCCAACTTACGTTGAGGAAAAATATTGGGTTGCTGAACCAGTAAACATCAACCTGATTATAGGAAGGAAGAGGAAACAAGAAGGAAATGTTAGATTATTGCAAAGTGAATCTAATTGTTATTAGAGGATTAGAGTTTGTGGTATTTTCATTTGGAAATTTAAATACACAAAACAATCTATTTGTTAGAAGATTTATTCTTTTATGATGTTGCATCAATTTTAGTAATGATCATCATTACTTAGAAGAAAACCTGCATAATCCCCAAAATTTTATTCCATTGCCAGAATAAATTGCTTTACTAAGATATCCAAGACAAAACAGGAAAACAGAAAAAGAAAAGGTAGAGACAGTAGTGCGTATGAAAGAAATCTCAAATGACATTTGGGCTTTAATAAGCTAAATACAAATAATTGGATTCTTATTTCGTACAAAAATATTGGCTATGTCTATCAATCTCTGTGATCTCATTCAAATAACAGATTGAACCTCTAATGAACATTGGCAACATGAAAATAGCCATCACTTGAATACAGAAATGAAGCCTGTGAAGGGAATTACAGATTCAAATAGATATTTCTGCTACCCATCATTCTTATATCTATAAATTACAAATAATTGAAGGCAAAAAAGTAGATATAACCACAGGGACCATTAAACCCGCTTGCTTAGGAAGAGAGTCAGACCGCTTACAAAGGTCCTCGTGGTAATCGGGAATAGAACAAGAAAAAAGTTCACATTGCCATGATTATAAAATTAAAATGGCAAAAGAGAAACATTGATATTGATATCCATTTAAAAAGCATTTGGGTACTCAATGAAAATGAAATTGTTCCATCTCAACTAGCAATATTTAATCCATTTTGTTTTCCATAGCATTTAAAACAAGTACAGCCTGTTTTATGTACAAAATCATTCGGAACATTATAAGAAAATATCATCAATTTTATTTCTTTTGTTGATGGATCCATTTTCTTTGGTAATTATCCAACTTTAACAAATGAAATAGATGCATGTGGATGCTATTGAAAACAAAATGAATTGACTTGATTGAAGATTTTAGATTTCTTTGCAAATGGGACCATATTAACAATGCATTTGGTTCTCTAGATGCTATGGCAATGGAGAACTCCGTGGTGTATTGAAAAATAAGCTGAAATATAGAGCGCACTGCAGCCCCATGGTTCGCCTCGATTCATATATCTTATGGTCATTTCTTCCAGATTCAGCAACATCCAAGCCCTTCATTTAGTCGCATAAAGGTACCAAAAACTAGTCGACAAAAATAAAAATGAACTAATACAAAGACAAGACATCACTATAGGGAATTGAACTTTCAATAACAAGTTAGTGTCACATGGCAAATACCAAAAGAGGAAAGGAATAACCAAATCAAGAGAGAAGACAAAATTGTTACCTTGTAAGTCTTTGTCTCCAAAGAAGTGGATTTCATGAAAATCATCCAAAAATCTCAAGCAATAAGTCTTGTCCCAACCTTGAGGAAAACATGTTAAAACATGCAAGCATTACGCCTAAACATAAATTTAACGCAATGACTTATTATCATTTTTTTATCAGCGTAAGAATCATCAAAGCATAAACCAAGAATAACATTCACTCACATCAAAACTTATTTGTCCCCCAAAGGAAAAAGTGAGGTTAAGGTGAGCAAATTTTCACGGAGCACAACATCTTTAGGGCGGATGCTCGTAACACGAATATAATTTCAATAGAGTAATTTTCAAGAGGTCCAACATCAACTGTGTTTCTCATAGAGACCCAAGTTTTGAACTTATTCTTAATCACAATTTAAGATATTGTACCTTATCATACTATTCAAACTTGTCCCGTTCTTCCAGGCTACAGTTTCGGCCTATTGGTGATACATTGAGCATCCCGCTTTGGAACTCTATAAATGTTCCTCTAAAGAAGAAGTTGAATAAGAAACAGACTTAGAAGCTTAACCTATATGGATAATTGCAACTCGTGCTTGCACTTCACAAACCTCTTTATTGGAATATCCAAGTCGGCAATGTAATGCAGCGTAAAATTAATAAATCCCTGCTAATCATTTAAAAATGTCATATCCATAAACTAATAATGTACTATAAATGTTTTGTACACATATAGACGAAGCCTACCATCCAATGGCCACAACATAACTTTTTATACCTAAACTGACTTTGACAACAACAACAACAACAACAACAACAAATCAAAAAAATTATAAACAATTTGGAAAAAAATAGATGTTTTCGACAAGCATGTTGATCTGTAATCTTACTGAAGGATGGAGATAGGGGCATATTTTATTGTTTCTACCCTTGATAGTGTAATAAATATATGATCCTAACTTTTATAATTTTATGGTCCCTTTGGCTTCTTGCAAATTACTTTTTTTTTTTTTTGACAAGTAAGATATAAAGAAATTCGAACTCGGGTCATGCCTAAGCTGCTAGAGTGTCCCCTTGGGGACTTGGCTTTTTGCAAATTACTAATTAATAACAATGCAGTTGCTTAGTGAGTTACTATGCCTACTCAGGATTTAGTAAAGAGTAGGAGAAGGGTTTGACCTTAAGTTTTTCTTCTCCAAGATATGATCTCAAGCTCTGCAAAATTACGAATCCAGGAAGAAATTAAAAAATAAATAAATAAAATAAAAGTAAGCAAAAGAACAAAAAATGGAAAAGATAACAAAGTGGACCCAAAGTGTATAAATATGGCTGAAGGCAACTACAACCTTCTGCAAAACACATTAAAATAACAGTCCACTGCTCAGGAACTTTAAGTTGTTCAAGGAGATGAATTAGCAGACTTAATTTAAACAATATTGGAAATGTTAGCAAATATTTATTGTTTCTCTACCTTTTTCAGACCTAAAATGGCTCAGAAGAGAACCTAAAGAATCTGTTGTATCAAGGCATAGCATTTTCCATTGAAAAGGCCAAATTATAAACCCAATTTTCCTGCATTTTGTATAATTATGTCTAAAATATTCAAGACCTTAAGTTGTTCATAAGAACAGTGTGAATCATTGTCAACATATTTATAAAAGTATCATTTGAATCTTGGACTTGAGATAAATAATTTTGGGTATAGATTTAGACAATACCTGGGACCCAATGAGCTTCCCATCCTTATAGGCCACAAGACCATATTCCGCAAATGCATAGTCATAGTCATTTATAACTGCACATATAGCGAACATGGAGTAAAATGTCAAGCAGTCAGACACAATATTACTTCTAAAGAACTTTTGAAAGATAGAATGTAAGAAGACAAAGAAGACTAAAACGGAAAGCTTGAAGAAAATGGAGCAGTATAGTTTATACTGCATCAAATCATATAAACAATGTGATCACCCACAAGGCAAGAACATACAGTTCACAAGAAACATTACCTTGTTTGGTTTCAGTGTTTTTTATTTTCAGTGTTTTTTTTGTTTTTAGTCAAAAATTTTAATATTTTAAGACTTTTTTATTTTTTAGATGCACATAACTTAAAATATTTAAATTTTTGACTAAAAAAAAAAAACTCAATTTTTAGAAAATCAATCAAAGCCAAACAAGGTAATTGAATTTTCCATAATTTCACTTGAAATTTTCGGAGTAAAAGTTTTTTACCTAATCTGAGACAAATTTACAAACTGATTAGAGTACACACTAGCATTCTCCATTAATGTTTCTATGAAGTAAAATGTTATGGGGTAATAAATATCAACTAATTTTTCAACTTTGAGATTTCTCTTAAACAATTGACATGCACATCAAAGAATAATTAGCAAACAATATTCACACTTATCACCTTATTACACCCCAAATTTTTGGACAATAGGTCATGGATAAAAAATGCAAATCCTAGAAAACCAAATCACTTAGAAAGTAAGCAAGATCCAAGAAACAAATCACCAGCACAATCTCTTCTATTACTTCCTAAATCGACCAAAGCCTAATAAATAAAAAATTAAAACATAGTGACACTTATAAATTCTATGTATAACATATTGTTGATGAAGAAATGAAACCTTTGAAAACTAATTAATTCACAAAGAAGAAAAAACTGCATCTTATTACCACATGAACGAAGTTGAAACATGAGGTTTGGTTTTGGACAAACTACAATGATCTAGTCGCATGTTAGATTTTATTCTTGGTAATCCCGGTTGACAAGGATTTCTATAAGAAGTTGGTTTTCTTTCAAAACTAGGATTACTTTTATTTTCTTTAAGAAGTTGGTTTTCTTTCAAAAATAGGATTACTTTTGTTTTATATAAGTAGTTGGTTTTCTCCCAAAACTAAATTAATTCCTCCAGATCTTCTTTTTGGTTCTTAAGGTCTATATCTGGGGATATTTTGTTAGTTTTCTTTGATATTTTTATTGAGTATTCAACTCATGGTTTAAAAGAGAGTACATCAAAGGTTTTGTTTGTTATACAAAAGAGAGAGTTGTTCTTCGGTGGATTCTGAAGAATTCGAGCCTGAAGCTTCGGTGGATTCTGGAGTGGCTCATTGTAAAGACAATTTCGAGGTGAAGACGGGGTTGGAAGAGGCACATAGAAGTTGGTTCAATTAGGCGTGGATTCGCTAGGTAATTGAGAGTATACCTGTGTAATTCCTTTAAATCTTCTTAATGGATTGTTTTTGTGGCTGTTGCCCGTGGTTTTTTAATCACAGTTGGAGGTGTCCAATTGTGGTTTTTCCACGTAAAATCGTTGTGTCGATTTGTCTTGATTGTTTGATTGGGATTGTTATATACTGCTTAAAATTGATACATAATTACAAATCAACATCTAGGGGATTTTTAGATTTTTCAATTGGTATCAGAGCAGGTCGTTCTATTTTTTTTTTAAAAAAATTCTTTTAGAAGGAGATCTTGTTTGATTTGTGATAATGGATACAATTCGTGAGGGAAATTCTATGGTTCGACCACCCCTACTTAAGAAATCCTCGGGGAGTAAAGGTGAAGAACTTGACAAAGAAGCATATCAAAAGTTGTATAAGGAGTCTCTTAACTTATTCAAATTGAATGACAAACTCACAAAGAAATTCAAAACATGTGAAAGTGAGAATGTCAAGTTAAAAAAAGAGATTTCCGAGGCTAGGAATGATGCCCTTAAGATTTCTAATGATCGACAAGCTCTTTGTGCAAAACTCTTGACTTGTGAGACAGAGAGGAATGAGCTACAGCAAATTTATGCAACATATGAAGAAAAGATTGAAACTCTCAAGATGTCTCAAGTTGCTTTGGAAGAACTAATGATCAAGAAAGAGGAAGAACTCAAGTGTGCTATGGCTACCATTGGTCTTTGGAACAGAGGATCAAAGACTTTGGACAATATCATTGAGTCTCAACAAATTTGTTCTGACAAGAGTGGCATTGGCTTTGGTGGTAAGAAAGAGCAAAATCAGAAGGCTTCCACATTTTGTGATACAAGAACTCAAGGAAAGGGAGAACAAAAAATTCAACATGAGGGATAGACTTCTCAAACTTCCTAGAGTTGGTAAGGCCAAAGAAAAGAAGGTACACTCTGTTTTTATTTGTCATCATTGTGGTATGCGTGGTCATATTTGCCTTTATTGTTATGAATTGCATGGGAGAATGTCTCATAGAGATGGAAGAAATTCTAATATCTCAAGGGATAGGAGACACTTCATTGATCATAAGGAGGTTAAGGGTCATAATAAACCTTGCTATTTTGATTTGCTTGAGACCAAACATGAACAGAGGTTGTGTTTACCTAGACCTAGGAATAGGAAGTTGAAAACCATGTCAAGACGGATTCTCATTGAAGAGGAATGGAACCATAACGTCAAGACACCACCCAAAAACCGTAATTCTCACAACTTTGTTTATATTAAAGCGGTTTGGGTGAGAAAACTTGACTTGTGTTAATTTGTTTATTTGTTTTAGTTTTTGGATTTCTGTGTGTTTTTTTTAATAAGAAAAAAATGTGTGCTTGATCGTTTTCTGACATGTTTTGTTTTCTAAAAAAATAAAAAATAAAAAAAATGTGTGCATGTTCGTTTTTTGTCTTGCTTTGGTTAAGAAAAAAAAATGAATAGAAAAATCCAAAAAGATTTTCTTAGTATGGTTTTGCAAACTTGAATTTTTTTTTTTTTTTTTTTTTTTTTTGGAGATGTCCTTGGTGCATATTGGAATTGATAAAAATATCCATTACATGTTAATATGTGTGTGCTTTCTGTGGTCATTACTCATTTTGGAGTGTGTGTTTTTTGATTAGTATGTCTCATTCTTTACACACTCTTAGATTAGCAAATATCGGAGTCTTCTGCCTTAGTGATTATTTTTTCTCTATGGACTTCTGGTATTGTATCTTTTGCTTTTCTAGAGGAATTGACCTATACTAGCATATCATGGGTGATGTTGAGTCTCTTAACCATCTTCCATCTTTTTGCATCTCCATGGCTTTCCCCTCTATTCTTTGTAGTCCAGCCATAAGAAAAAGGCCACCTCAGAGTCACCAACCAGGCTATCCTTATTATATCCATGCTTCTCTAGTTCGGTTTCCATACTCTTGAGCGTGTCAGCCGCCAATGAGTGTGCAAAAGAAAGAAAAAAAATGTGCAAAAGAAAGAAAAGAAAAAGAAATGTGCAAAAGAAAGAAAAGAAAAAAAATGTGAAAAAAAAAGACTCATTGATTGAGGGGGAGCCTCCGTCTTTACTCACCAAATACCTCTTGATTCCTAGTGGTTTGACTTTCCTTAGTTGTGCTTAGATTCTCTTGTCGGAGGTCCAGCTATCAGATCACTACTAGGATTTGAATCTCGTGTTTGTCGAACTCCAAGAGTCACACACACACTTTTCTCATGGGATCTATACTTTTCACATGATGCATCACTTTCTTTTATGAGAAATTTTCTAAAGGCTGTGCACATTGTGTTTTCAAGTAATTGTGCTTCTTGGATAATCTTATGTGTTTCAATGTACAAATTTGAAATTTCTTGCTTGCTCCACCATATTATTTTTGTCATTTTTTTTCTTATTCATTGTTTTTAGTGAGGGGGAGTTTGGTTGCATGAACACTTTGTTTTGTTTGGTACGGGAGATTGGCATTAGTTGGTTTGCATGTTGCTTTGCATTGGCTTCTTTATTATTTGAGCTTCCTTTGTCAATTCGTGACAAAAAGGTGTTATTCATGTTTTTATGCTACATGTTCTTAATATCTCCAAGTCGCATCTATTCATGTTTTCCATCTCATGCTTCAAAATAATCTTGTCATATGTTTATTATTTTTTTCATATACTCTTGTGGCACTAATAGTTGTTTTGGAGATTGTGGCACTAATAACTGTTTTGCAAAACATGACCTTGAGATAGAAGTTGGCTTTTGTTGGCTGTTATGGGTTGGGGTGATTAGGATTTTATTTGTTAGGTGTGTTTTTTCACGGCATTGCCAAATGGGGAGATTGTTAGGTTTTATTCTTGGCAATCCCGGTTGACAAGGATTTCTATAAGAAGTTGGTTTTCTTTCAAAACTAGGATTACTTTTGTTTTTTTTAAGAAGTTGGTTTTCTTTCAAAACTAGGATTACTTTTGTTTTCTATAAGCAGTTGGTTTTCTCCCAAAACTAAATTAATTCCTCCAGATCTTCTTTTTGGTTCTTAAGGTCTATATTTGGGGATATTTTGTTAGTTTTCTTTGATATTTTTATTGAGTATTCAACTCATGGTTTAAAAGAGAGTACATCAAAGGTTTTGTTTGTTATACAAAAGAGAGAGTTGTTCTTCGGTGGATTCTGAAGAATTCGAGCCTGAAGCTTCGATGGATTCTGGAGTGGCTCATGGTAAAGACAATTCCGAGGTGAAGACGGGGTTGGAAGAGGCACATAGAGGTTGGTTCAATTAGGCGTGGATTCGCTAGGTAATTGAGAGTATACCTGTGTAATTCCTTTAAATCTTCTTAGTGGATTGTTTTGTGGTCATGTTCGTGGTTTTTAATCACAGTTGGAGGTGTCCAATTGTGGTTTTTCCACGTAAAATCGTTGTGTCGATTTGTCTTGATTGTTTAATTGGGATTGTTATATACTGCTTAAAATTGATACATAATTACAAATCAACATCTAAGGGATTTCTAGATTTTTCATGGCACATAGACACAACTAAAGACACCAAAAACTTTCCAAATTCTACAAGCTATTGCAGCAAACCTGAGTTCCTAAGCTGCTTGATATCTTAACAAGGTCAGACCCTCCAACAATACCAATTGTAACAACTGCTTGTTAGACCAAGTCGAAGTCATTATCATTGTACAAAACAACCAACATAAGCAATATTTTGCCACTTGAAGAGAGAGAATGAACCCAAAAGGCCTTATGAAAACCACTCCACGTTGCATTAGGGGTTATCACAATAATCAATGCAAGACCTTCCAAAGTTCTCGCACGAACTTCAAAGATATCCAAGTAACAACCTAAAATTGGAATAGAAAATGCAAATGTCAAATAAAAGGGAATTCCACCAAAACAACTAAAATCTCGGTATCGATCGAAGACTGCCTAAACAAATTAGATAAATATGGTAGGTTCCATATGATCATAACCACTTGGGTCTTGCTAAATTAGAAGCTTAACCATCTTTAGAAGATACAAAAAGGCAGGGATACGAGCACTTTTTATAATTATTTTGCATAAAATTAGGCATCAAAACCAAGAACTTAATATCATTTTATGATGATTGACAAGCTTAATCACTATTAATAGGCTGTCAGCTACATGGATCCATGTTTCAAATAAATAAGTTTCCACATTGAAGCAAGTCAAAAAGAAACCAATATGTACTTTCTTTTCTTTTCTTTTCTTTTTTCACAAACAAGGAATAGGGGTAGGTGTAACTGCATCACACAGTGGTAAGACTTGAATTCAAATATTAGATAGAGAGCACCTCATTCACTAAGACAGCCCTTGATCTCCAAGAAACCAACAAGGAATTTAGACATTGGAATAGGGGTAGGTGTAACTACATCACACAGTGGTAAGACTTGAATTCAAACAAGGAATTAGGCATCAAAACCACTATTATGTATCTTTAGATTGTGTTCAGATCATAGATTTAGGCAGAGATTTGAAAATGGAAAGGAAGAAGCGAGAGAAATGAAGGAAAAATATATATATATATTTCATTTACATTTCCCTTTTCAAATCCAAGATCCAAAGACAGCCTTACAGATTATAAGAAATATCACTGTATAACAAAAAAAACCAAAAATAAAAAATAAAATAAAATTTTGGGTACGAAATTAATAATGTGCAAAAATGAAACAAGAAGAATAGGAGAAGGAAATTGGCACCTTTGGGGGAGCGGTAAGAGTGCCATCAACATCAAACAAAGCAATTAATCAGGCTTCCTTGCTGCCATTTCAGTATACAAAATTTTCTGCCTTCAAAACAACAAGCTCGAAAAGCGTCAATTTAAATATTTATAATTAGAAAATAAAAAGAAAAATTAGGCAAATTATGCTTCTAAGAGAAATAGAGACAGTGAGAGAGTATGCATTACTCTCATCACATGAAGTTCCACAAATTCTGTGAGTCGACTCAGTTAAAGTCGAAACACCGTTTGTTTCTGAGGAAAATCATACAAACAAAAATCTTTCCCGAGAAAAAAATTACTTCTATAGATTTCAAGCTGAGAACTCTTGGATTGAATTGCAATTCCAAATTGACATAAGGAAATACAACTAGATAAAATACAAACAATGAAGAACCAATGAAAAAGTGAGATTTCCCTAGGGAAAATTGGGTAAAGAGCCAAATAGACGACTTATAATAAAGGGTACGGATTATGGACTTTTTTTGGGGGGGGTAAGTAACGGATTATAGACTTCATTTGATGGGTTGGCTTTTTTTGATTTTATTTTATTTTAGTTGGGGGTTAAAAGTTCATTTGGATTTGGTTTTTTAGTTTTATTTTAATTTTTAAAAGGGAAAATATGGAATAATTATCATTTAAATGTGATATTTTATTTTATTAATTTTTTAATTTATTTTATCTTTTCATAATGAAATTAGCTCACTATTTTAAAAAAAAAAAAAAAAAAGGGGGTCAGAATTCTCCTTGTAAAGTATATGCGGATCTATTGACCTAGGTCTAATATAAAATTAGTGATTTTGGTAACTATTTTTTAAAAAATAAATAAATAACACATCAATGTATGAATCAAGCAAAAGAAATTAGGGAAAATTGTAATTTTTTTATTAAAAAAAACAAATTAGTGGCAAATTTTATTTATGAATTTGTAAATATTTGTGAAGACAATACTAGTATCACATTTTTTTTTCCAATTTTTTTCTACTTTATTTTTTTATTTTTTTTTTATCTTTAGTAATTTTTGTTTTTTAAAATTTGCATCAAAATTTTTTACTTATTCAATTGCTAGTGTAGAATAATTTTAAAAATTGAAAAAATCCAAAAAAAATAAATATTTTTTACTTTTTTCCTTTTAGTTTTTTGTAATGCTCTATCCCTCAATTTTTCCCCCCACCCTCCCCCAATGCCATAGCGAATAATACTAACTAATCAACTCTCTTCAAACTCTTA
Source organism: Camellia lanceoleosa (assembly GCA_025200525.1). NCBI lineage: Eukaryota > Viridiplantae > Streptophyta > Magnoliopsida > Ericales > Theaceae > Camellia > Camellia lanceoleosa. Next base: position 61,375,322 of record CM045760.1, read on the forward strand.
TCTCTCATTTAAAAAATGTTTAACACATCATTAGGAAGAGTTTGCGGGAGAAAAATTAGGGAGATGTAGCATGCTCATTTTTTGGGAGGCTCCTCTAGTAAAAATTTAATTTTTTTTGAAAAAAAAAATTACTAAATACAATAAAAAAAAAAAAGCCACAAAAAAATTCAATTATAAATGATAGAAGACGAAAGATGCAAAGAGCATCATAGCAAAATTAGACGATCCTAACTAGGTTGGCACTATCTAACTAGCACAATCATATGTTAGCACCAAACCAAGTTGATAAGACAATAACCCGCCAAAACAAAAACATAGAATGTAACGCTCCCAAAATAATTTACATAAGAAAGGTTCATATTTATTTATCAACAAGATCTTAATCCAAAAGTAGTAACTCCCATAACATATTTATATATATATAACATAATGTTTCATCCATTACATCCTCATTAAATCTTTAAGATGTGTACTCAATTCATTCCGGAGATTTATCAAAAAGTGTTCCACATGCAACTATACATTCAACATTACAAATGTACGAGCAAGAAATAATCTTCTCGTATAATCCTGTTGATCAAGTCTGCACTCCTCCAAACATCGTCGCTTTACTCCCTAAAAACACAAACGTGAGCTAGCCGGCGGGTGTGTGCCGGATATCTCTCCGATGCCTAAGTCAGCAAAATAGACAAATAGACAAAAAGCTCTATGTATTCGGGAATCAAAGTTGTGTTACATCTTCCACAGGTTATGTCATGAGCTTTTATAGGTTCCGCGTGGCACAATCCTAGTAGGACTTTTACTCCTCCATGTAGAGTCCTTCTAGGAATCACACTCCTGAAAGATAATGCTTATCCTTCAACACCCCCTCCGCTTAAACCAAGTGAGATGGTTCTTCCTCGGTAGTGTGACAAAATGACCGAGCTATCATAGCCATGCTAAACTGGCAGAAATGACAGAACTCTAACTAACTCGGTTCTTCCCTTCATTACCTGTACCTCGGTTTTGCCTGTTGAGACCGTGCTAACCATAATAAGCTCGGACCGAGCTAATCAACAGCAAGGTCCTGAGGAAGGCTCAAAATACCTCGGCTCAGAATGGTATGACCGAGCTAATTGTTGCCGCTCTGACCGTGGTGACCGAGCTAACTACAAGGCTCTTTTGCACCGAGCTAACTACAAGGCCCTTTTACTCAACTCTTCTTACTGTGGCCCACAAGATGACCCATTACCCAAATTTCGGCCCAATTTACTTATAAATTACCCTCACAATTGCCCCTTAATTCCATCTGCGCAGCATGATTGGGATTACCCGTTACCAGCCGAGCTAAAAAACTTTAGCCTTTCAACTGAGCTAAATTCACACCGGGCTACCAATCTGTCCAGTCAAAACGTCTCTTCAGTCGCTGTAACTAAGTCACTTTCTATTCCACGGACACGTGGCAGGCCCTTATTGGTTAATTACAGCTGCCATAGCCGCCCTCGTACCTCGCGAATTTTGAACAGTCCCGCCCAAACCAAGGTTTTATACAAAAACCCTATTTTTTTTTTCAAATCACAATATCTCTGTTCATCTTCTCTCTCTCTTTCCCTCTGAATCTCCATTTCTCCTCAGCACTGCATTTGCAAAGCTCGTGTTCTTATTGATATTGTTTCCATCTTGAATTGGTATGTAACTCAAATCTGTTTCCTCTTTGTTCATATAGTTTCTAAAGCATGTAGCATAATACTTGTATGCTTTTCGAAATACATATACCATTTTTATTTCCATTTTTCTGGGAAAAGGCCATGTAAGATAACCACTGTATCTATGAATAATCTGAAGAACAATGCGTTTGATCCAAAATAGAATTCCAACTGAGCTAGGAACCTGTTTGTACTTAAGGTATGCACCCAACCGTACTAAATTAAGTTCCAATAGGACCAAGTACCTTCAGTTCCACTTAGCGGAGCTAGTGAACTGTATTAGGTTTGCACAATACTGCGCTAGAAAGCTTCAACCACCGACCGGGCTAAAACTTGGGCCAAACCAGCTCCCTCACTTAGTTAAAAACCGAACTAAGAATGTTGCACCATAAGCCACAACCGGGCTACGAACTTCTCATTTACTTAACCGGGCTAAAGTCCCTCGCTTAGCCGATCGAAAAATGATATACCCTACGTAGCCAAGCTAGGACTCCATTTATTCTGCCTTTGTTTCTTTTAGCGCGGTCCAACGGTATGTGCTTAACACCTTTCTTTTTCACTTTGCAGACTTAGGTTGGCCAGGCACTCCCTTGAACGCTCAACCCAGCTACTCGTCATTATTTCACCACCGAGCCAAGATTCACTGGGTAAACCGAGCTTCGTTCCCTTCACCCTTCTTTCTATTGTAGAAACCGGACTCTGATTCCCTGTACAGCCTCTTCTTTGTGAATTCCTCAGACAAACAAATCTCTGCCCTACCCAACTTTCAACAAACTCATACCGAATAATAAATGGCATCGCCGAGCTAAACCGTCGGCTTGGCCTCAACCTCGGTTTAGCCGAGATATTTCACCAATACTCTCTAGGCCAAAACGAAGACGACTGGGTTTATTATTTAAGAATAAGGCACCGTCGTGAAAAGATAATAAAGAACACCCTAGACAAGGACGTTAATGACAACGATTTTTTTTGGGTTTCTAGGAATTTTGAAGACCATGAGGCCAGATCCCAGGCAACCGAATTAACTGGAACAAAGAAGTCACCGGTATAATTACCTCGGCTTAGTTTTGTGCTTTCTTTACCGTTGATTTCATTTTCAACTGGCCTAACCGTTGTTTTTTTCCTTTATGCAGATTTGAACCATCTCAAGTCCCAGTACAGCTACCCCAACCTAGACGCACTTTGCGCCGCACTACGATATCCCAATCATAGCTGGGCCGAGCTACTCAACTTTGAGCCGACCTACAGATACAACAGCAGGAAGACCAGGGTGACAGACTTCCTATTAGAGCCCTCTCCTGAACCTGATCCAACCTTGCCTGAAATCAACCTGATCCCACTAACTGCTAAACAAGAAATGGCAAAGAAGAGAGCGGTAAGGGCCCTCATCACCGAGACAAACCAACCCGAGGTACCACAAGCCGGTCAAACACAGCCAGCCGTGGTAGCCCTTCCAACCGCTCAACCCTCTTCATCTCGGCCAAGCAAGCGCGCCTAGACTTCCACAACTGAGCCGTGTCTCGTCGATAAAGAAGACACCATTCTCCCCCAAACCACACAACCGAACCCAGAGCCCGCGGGTTCTAACCGAGCTAGCCCTTCTAAATGGGCCCCAAAACTGACATTCCAGAACCGCGCCATCCGAGACACTGATTCAATGGTGGCAGACAAGGACCACATGCTCGCCTTCAATCTGGCTAAGAGCGTGTGCCTGCCCTCTGATATGGAACATCATGACCATTTGACCGAGCTAAAGGCTATCCGGTCGGCAACGAAGTCACTGGTGCTAGTAAGTACTCCTGATCGTTTTTGATTTTATACCATCTGTTTGCTCGGTTTTGACTCATATCTGCTACCCCTCCTTTCGCAGGCCATGCAGAAAAACCACATTGCGCATAAGTGAGTGTTGGAACTGCGCAAAACCACAAGGCATGGCTAAGGCCGACAGCAAGACGGCTGAGCTAAATGACGCTAAGCAAAAAATGGCCGAGCTGCAATCGGAAGTCGCCCTTCTCACCGGGCTAGTGGATTCGGCAGGGGCCGACAAACAAAAGGCCTTGACTGAGCTGAAAGATCGTTATCTGTGTGAGCTTTCCAAAATTGGGCAGAAGAATAACGTCGAGATAACCACGCTCGAGAAGAAAATGGAGGACGCGGAAGATCGCAGTTATAAAGAGGGTGAAGCGACCTACATCCTGCAGTGCGAAGCTGCTAAGGATATATTTTTCAAGTGTGGGTGGAAAGCGGTCGTGGCACAGCTCGGTCACGGTCCAGAGACCGAGGTTTTCCTACACCCTCCTCCGCACTTCATACCGAGCTATATGACGGAGTACGCCCACGCCATTCAACAAAAATTTCTTCAAGCTGAGGATGACGAAGAAGAATATGAGCCCAACAATGCCCTGGTCATCAATGATTCCGCTGTTCAGTCAGCTAGGGTGGAGCCACCGGTGGAAGACTTGGTTGATAATGTGACCGAGCTACCTACTGAAACCGGGCTCCGAGTTGATCTGGATGCGGATCTTGACGACCTCTTTGCTTGATCTTGTATTTTCTTCCTTTTACTTTTGGAAAGAAACTGTAACCGAGCTGAGGTCCTGCTCCTTTGTAACTTTGATTTGAACTTTGAATGAAAGCTTCTTTTATTTCAACTGTTGTTTCGGTTTACTCCATGTTTGTATTTACTTTCCAATTGTAATTTGAATGTAGTATAGCATTTTCTGGCCGAGATACTTATCTCGGTCTTAACCTCGAAATTTACCTGGTCATATCTGCCAATCTCTTCAGCCTAGGTTTTTACCTCGGCTGAAGATTACAAAAAGTTGTTTATTCCAGCCAACCACTCTTCAGCCTGGATCTTTATCTCGGTTGAAGAGTACTAAGTGTTGGTTTTTCCAGCCAACCACTCTTCAGCCTAGATCTTATCTCGGCTAAAGAGTATTGAGTGTTGATTTTTCCACTCTTCAGCCTAGATCCTTATCTCGGTTAAAGAGTACTAAGTGTTGGTTTTTCCAGCCAACCACTCTTCAGCCTAGATCCTTATCTCGGTTGAAGAGTACTAAGTGTTGGTTTTTCCAGCCAACCTCTTCAGCCTAGATCCTGATCTTAGCTGAAGAGAGCTCAAAGTTGGTTATTCCTGTCAACCTAGAGTGAAATGTTTGGTTATTCCTGCCAAACGTCCTGCAGCCTCGATCCTTATCTTGGCTTAGGAGAAGTGTTGGTTTTTCCAACCAACCTCTTCAGCCCAGATCCTAATCCTAGCTGAAGAGAGCTCAAAGCTGGTTATTCCTGCCAACCTAGAGCGAAATGTTTGGTTATTCCTGCCAAACGTCCTGCAGCCTCGATCCTTATCTTGGCTTAGGAGAAGTGTTGGTTTTTCCAGCCAACCTCTTCAGCCCAGATCCTAATCCTAGTTGAAGAGAGCTCAAAGCTGGTTATTCCTGCCAACCTAGAGCAAAGTGTTTGGTTATTCCTGCCAAACGTCCTGCAGCCTCGATCCTTATCTTGGCTTAGGAGAAGTGTTAGTTTTTCCAGCCAACCTCTTCAGCCCAGATCCTAATCCTAGCTGAAGAGAGCTCAAAGCTGGTTATTCCTGCCAACCTAGAGCGAAGTGTTTGGTTATTCCTGCCGAACATCCTGCAGCCTCGATCTTTATCTTGGCTTAGGAGAAGTGTTGGTTTTTCCAGCCAACCTCTTCAACCCAGATCCTAATCCTAGTTGAAGAGAGCTCAAAGTTGGTTATTCCAGCCAACTCTGATTTCATTGCCCCTAGTTCCCTAAAACTATTTTTACAGAGGAAAACAATTTATGCTGAAAAAAAAACTACTTGTTTTATTGAAAAAATAAAAACTACAAGTAAATTTAAAGAAAAGCTAAAAATAAAATAGTTTGAGATTAGCAGTGTTCCATGGCCTGGGAATGGCTTTGCTATCTTCATCTTCCAAGTGGTATGCCCCTTTTCCTGCTAATCCAACCACTTTGTAAGGTCCTTTCCAATTGGGCCCTAACTTGCCATCTCCAAGTACCAGGGTGTTTCCCAGTACTTTGCGCAGCACCCAATCTCCAATCTTGAATTGCCTTGGATGTATTGTCTTGTTATACTTTCTAGATAACTCTTGCTGGTATGAAGCAATGTAAACCAGTGCTCTTTCTCTTCTTTCTTCTGTAAGGTCGAGCTCTAATTCTATGGCTTCTCCATTTAAGTCTGGATCAAAATTTTCACTTCTAATTGTGGGGAGGCCAACTTCCAGTGGGATTACTGCTTCCATGCCATAGGCCAAGGAAAATGGCGTTTCTCCAGTTGATCGCCGGGGTGTGGTATGGTAAGCCCATAAAACATGAGGAAGCTCCTCTGCCCACTTGCCTTTTGCTTTCTCCAGCCTTTTATTCAATCCAGCTAGGATGACTTTGTTTGATGCTTCCGCTTGGCCATTTGCTTAGGGATACACCAGTGTATAGTTGTAGAATTCTATTTTGTATTCTTCACAAAAGCCTCTAAAAATTTTGCCGTCGAACTGAGTGCCGTTGTCAGATATTAAAGCTTTTGGTATGCCGAACCGAGTAATGATATTCTACCAGACGAACTTCTTTACATCTTTCTCTTTTATTGATGCTAGTGCTTCTGCCTCCACCCACTTTGTGAAGTAGTCTGTTGCTGCTAGAAAGAACTTTCTGTTGCCGGGTGCCGTTGGAAGTGGTCCTACTATGTCCAAGCCCCACATAGCGAAGGGCTATGGGCTAGTTAAAGGTAGGAGCTCTCTGGCTGGTTGATGTATTTGGTGTGCGAACTTCTGACATTTTTCGCACTTCTTGACATACTTCTCTGAGTCTGCTTGCATGTAAGGCCACCAATATCCTTGTGAAATTGCTCTGTAAGCCAATGATCTTCCCCCTTGGTGGCTTCCACATACGCCTTTGTGTATCTCGAACAAGAATGCTTCGACTTTGCTGGGATGAACACACTTTAGGTAAGGTCTTATGAAGGATTTCTTGTATAAGGCCATTGATGGGGAGAGCCAAAATCGTTGCAACTTTGCTCTAATCTTGTTGGCTTTTTTCTTTTCTTCAGGTAAGACTTCGTTTTTTAAGAACATTATAATGGGATCTATCCATAAGGGGCCTAATTCGGCGCAACATACCTCAGCTACTTCAGGTTCTTCAATGCTTGGTCTTGATAGGTAGTCGATCAGTAACAGATGAGGGATGGATGTATCTGCCATCGAAGCAAAGCCTACTAGTTCGTCCGCTACACTGTTTTCCTTCCTGCTGATCTGCTCTATCCGCACTACCTCAAATTTCAAGATCTCTTTTCTGACTAACTCTTGGTACTTAGCCATTCTTTCATCCTTTGCCTCGTAATCGCCTGAGATTTGGTTTACCACCAGCTGTGAGTCACTGTAAACCATTAGCTCGGTAGCCTTCATGTAGAGTGCTGATTTTAGGACTGCCAGAAGCGCTTCATACTCCGCTTCGTTGTTTGATGCCGGGAAGCCAAGGTAGACTACTTGTTTCACTATTAGGTCATCTGGTGAGATGAGGACTATGCCAAGTCCTGCGCCGTGCCTGTTGGATGCTCCATCCACGAAAAGCTTCCACATCTCTCCAACGAATAGTTTCCAGCAAGTGGAGGGATCAGATGATGCCTTAGGGTTCTGAATGTTGCTGGTGTTTTCTTCAAAGTCCATGCTTACCGTTTGCCTCTCACTATCTGATTGTACCAAGTTTTTACTTGTTGATGAGTCTTTGCCTGGTGCAGGATGGTTTGCCTCTTCCTGCTTGTCTTCACTCCAGTCTGTTTTGGGATGTGGCTGGGCATCCTGATTCAGAGGTTGCGCGCTTCCTGCGCCGCTTTCCATCCCCATTTCGGTTGCACTAGTCAAGTCAACTGGGCAGATGTGATGGCTTCCTGGTATTAACTCTACCACAAAGTCTGCCAATGCTTGAGCTTTTATTGCGGTTCTAGGTTGAAACTTGATGCCAAACTATCCCAACTCCACTGTCCACTTCAAGATTCACCCAGAAAAGTCCGCCCTCTCAAACAAGGCTTTTAAGGGAAAAGCCGTTAGGACGATTATGGTGTGGGCATGGAAGTAATGCAACAGCTTTCTTGAGGCCATCATTAAGGCTAAGGCCAGTTTTCCCAATGGTAAGTACCTGGTTTCTACATCCAACAAGGTTTTGCTAACATAAAAGATGGGCAGGTGTTGGATTTCTTCTGCTCTGACCAACACTGCGCTGATTGCGTGCTGTGAAACTGCTAGGTACAAAAAGAGCTCTTCTCCAGGTACTGGGGTTACTAGCAACGGTGGAGAAGACATGTATTATTTCAGTTCTTCTAGGGCGCGATTGCATTCTTCATCCTACTCAAACTTGGCCTTTAACGCTTGAAAAAATGGTCGACATCTGTCTGACAATCGACTTATGAACCGGTTAAGCGCAACTGTCATACCAATGAGATGTTGCACTTCTTTTATTGAGTTGGGCCTCTCTAGATCCTGGATTGCTTTGATCTGAGAGGGGTCTGCCTCTATACCTCGGTTGGTCACCAGGAAACCTAGGAATTTACTTGATCCTACGCCAAACGCACACTTGGATGCATTAAGGCGCAACTTGTTCTTCTTCAGGATCAGGAACATTTCATCTAGGTCCCTGAGATGGTCTTTCTCATCCTTGCTCTTGACCACCATGTCATCAATGTAAGCCTCTATTGTTCTGCCTAACAATGGTTCAAACATCTTGGTGACCATCCGTTGGAATGTTGCCCCTATGTTCTTTAGGCCAAAGGGCATGACCTTGTAACAATACAGCCCTCTAGGAGTTATAAAAGATGTGACCTCCTGGTCTGGCTCATACATAGCGATCTGATGGTAACCTCTATATGTATCAAGAAAGCTAAACTGGTTGTGTCCTGCTGTCAGATCTACCAGTTGGTCTATCCGTAGGAGAAGAAAGCTGTCCTTTGGGCATGCCTTGTTGACTGTTTTGTAGTCTACGCAGACACGCCATTTTTCATTCTTCTTTGGCACCACTACAGTATTGGATATCCCCTTGGGATAGTGCACTTCTCTGATAGCTACTGCCTCTAGAAGGTTTTCCACTTCTTCCGCCACTATCTCAGCGTGGTGGAGTCCGATCTCATGAAAAGGTCAGTATAATTGGTCTGGCAGTTGGGTGGACATTTAATTGGTGACAGATGAAGTTTGGGTAAATACCAGGCATGTCATACGGCGTACAGACGAACACTTCGATGTTAGAGGTTAAGAATTTCATGACCTCTATTCTCTCAGTGCTGGACAATGACGAGTCGAGCAAAAAGAACTTTTCTGGGTCTTTTTCATCTATCCTTACCTGTACCAAGTCTTCCACCACCTTTTATTCAGCTACGTTGCCAACATCTACGAACAGTTCATTGCTTTCAGGTTCTTCCATCATCTGTACATATCCCTTGGCAGCGTAGTTGCCATTTACTGTGACGAAGCATTGTTTGGACATAATTTGGTCTCCAAAGACCTCTTCAATTACTCCGGCTTCGTTGGGGAACCGCAATATTTGATGGTAGATTGACGCTACTGATCGCATGGCATGCAACCATGTCCTTCCCAAGATTATGTTGTAAGTGGAAGGGACTTTCAATACCCAGAATTCCACTTGTTTCGTCATGCTTCCTGCTCTGACTGGGAGGATTATCTTGCCCACTGGCCACTCTAGCATTGAGTTGAATCCGATTAGGGGAGATGTTGCGGGCGCCAAGTCTTTGTCCTCTAGTTTCAATTGTTTGAAGGTTTCGTAATACATTATCTCACACGAGTTTCGTTAGTCGATCAAAATCCGTTTGATGTCATAATCCTTGACACGGAGTGTGACGACCAGTGTATCATTGTGAGGGAAATATATCCTTGCCAAGTCTCTGTCTGAAAAAGATATGACATTCGTGACTTCTGTTCTCCCCTTTTTGATGGCAGGTTGTGCACTTAATACCTCCCTTAAGTGCTCAGCCTTCTTGATCATTCCCCTGAGCTCACATACTCGCTCAGGTTCAAATACCCCATGTATTACGTTAATCACGCCTTGAGGTGGGGCGTCGATCGGCATTCCATTTGGGTTATCGTGGTTCTGGGGGGCTGGTTGTGTCCCTCCTTCTATGTACTGGTCCAAGTGCCTAGCTGCCACTAACTCCTCCAAGTGTTGTCTCAACGGCGTGCAATTCTCTGTGCGGTGCCCCTTTTCATTATGGAAGGTACACCGAGATCCTTCGTCATAGTCTTTTTGTGCTTCTCCCAACTTAGCTGGCCATCGGACTAAAGGTTCATTGCGTATCTCAATGAGAATTCGGTACATTGGTTTTTTGAACACTGTGGTAATGGCAGTGCAAACTCTTAGCCACCTTTTGTCTGGATCCTCTTTGTTGGCCCGTCTGCCTTGCCCATTCCTGCTTGGTCGTTCTACCGTGTTGACTTTTGCCGAAGTCTTTTTATCTAGCACTGCTGTTGCACCAGATTTTGCCTTAGCACGGGTTTCATCCTCATCCACCCGTATATGTTGGTGCACTCTTTCCATCAAGGCCTCCATCGTGAGGGATGGCGTCATAGTAATTGAATCCCTCAATTTGTTGCCGACTGGCAGGCCCGTTTTGTATTGTGCAATGGCAAGGTTTGTAGGGCAATCCCTAATCTGGTTGAAGGTTTACCAGTAACGACTATTGTAGGATCTCAACGTCTCTTTGTCGTCCATGTCAATGAAGAGTAGCTGATCGATCTCCACTGGTGTTTTGGTATTCGTTCTGAACCTAGTCACGAACGCCTCTGCCAATTGTGCCCAGGAGGTGATGCTGCCTTCTGGTAGCCTTTCGAACCAAGTTAGACCCAGGTCGCCTAGGCTGGACGGAAATAGGATGCACATTAAAGCCTCGTTTCGCCGGTATACTGCCATAACCTGGCGAAAATGGCTCAAGTGCATGTAGGGGTCCGTCTTCCCCTCATAAGTGGTGAATTTGGGCTGGTGAAAGCCCGAAGGTAGTGGTGCATTCTCAATTGCCGGAACGAACGACGAGGTCTGCAGCCTTGCTAATGCTTTGTCTGTTGGTTCGTAAGCAAAGCTGTCACGACCCCAACCTGCCCCTAGAAGGTCGGCGCCGAGATGGCCAGTAACCCGAGGTTACCAAAGGCCTCTTACAAGAATTCACGCACAACTCAGAGTAAATATGTGGGGCTTACAAATGCGGAAGCAATAAATTAACATACAAGCAGTCCATAAAAGCAGTGCTTAAGTCGAATGAAATGACATACATCTTTGATGGCTTTAATATAACAGAATAGAGTACATGAATTACATCTTGACAAAAAGGCTTCTCGGCCTTCAAATACAAAAATTTCAATGAAATAACCAAGAAGCATGATCTTCAAGATGCTGCAAAACATGAATGCAAAACATGTCGGCAAAAACATCGGCAAACAAGTCTAGGCGTCTCCGCCCGCCATCACCTACATATATATATAGAGAGGGTGAGCTTGGATACTCGATGAATGGCATAAACAATAAAGGGTTTACATGAATGATATCCGAGGTCTTTAACAAAACTATACATAGTACAAATCAAGTTTGTCTTTCAAATCTTTCAAAGCTTCAAGGATGTTCATTAACATCAATATAATACGATGATGACATTCTCGACAAGCAAACCCACGCGGTAAAACCGTCGGTGGCAAGACAAGACAAGAGAGATCTCTAAACAAGGATGTCGTTGCATTATAGTCCCGACACTAAGGACTTGTGCCACAAATGCTTAAAGTCCCCAGCACGTCACGGACTTCCAAACTTGTGCTACAAATGCTTATAGTCCCCTAACGTGCATTTGGTGCCACAAATGCTTAAAGTCCCCGCGTCACGGACTTCCAGAATGGTCATCAAAACAAGACATAACATTTGATACTCAAGGTAGGATTAATCATTCATGCTTACAAACACTTTTCAAAACAAGGCAAAACAATACTTTTATCAAGTCAAAGCAACATAGCTTTATTAAGAATGCCACTCACATAGTTCTTCGAACGTCGGGGTCAAGGCAAGTCCAAGTCCTACAAAAATACATGGCAAGTTCACTGAATACACTTACAAACAAGTTTCACATGCATGCAAATGATCTCGGCATGCCCCAAGACTAAGTCAAATCAAAACCAACACAGGTTCTTATTTCGGAAAACATGCTGGGCAACTAACCAGGTCTTGGCCGAGGTTCCACACCTCCTTGCCGAGGTGAGGTTCCGAGGCCACATTCAAGGACAAATGAAGTCGGGAAAACCTGGGTTTCCCTCTGCTCAAGAACATCAAGAACATGATCATGAAGAACATGAAGGAATGAATGCAAGGATCATAACTTATCATTTATAAAATCAGAGATCTCATGCAATGAGTTTGAAAACATGGACCTGCACGCCCATACTAGAATATCTTGGTGAAACAAACACAAATGCATGGATTTCAATGCAAGCTTTCAGATCCAATCAAGGCTTTTCTTCAAGAACACATGAAGGTCACATTTTCTTTCCAAAACCAACTTTAAATCAACACATGATATGCAAGACAGCTTCAATCATGCAATGCAGCTAGATGATCATCAAGAACAACAAAAGGAGATTGAGATTCTAACCTCAGATCACGAATCTAACGGGTCCAACACCAAGGATCGAGCTTGCTAATCACTTTCTCACTCTAGAACTCCTCCTAGAGCTTCTCTCTCCTCAAGAACAAGACTTATAACAAAATGAGACATTTCTAGATTTGCTTACCGATATAACATTCATTTCGGACACGTGGCGGCAGCTGGTTGGTTCAACTTAAAAAATGATTGATTGAAAAGACAAGTCTCGACAAAGGCGTGTTCAACAAGCTTGGTGGCAAGGAACTCCCAGGCAATGACATCGCCAACAACAAGACTTGCAAGAAATAACATCGGCTAAAGACAAACTTGACAGCAGGTAACAAAGACATCGGCTAGGAGGACAACACTTGACTAAGCTGCCACACCTCGGCGGTGTGCCACATCTCGGCCTAGGTCATACCTTCCCAGGGTCAAAGGTCACTAAGGGTAGAACATCTCGGCTAAGTAGTGACATCTCGGCTAACATGCTGAGGTGAGAAGGAAGGCCAGACAAGCGATTCTAAGTACAAGGATTCAAAGGTGATCTAGGCTCATGACAACCTCGGCACATACACACACACACACACACCAAAGGAACATAACACTTAAGTATCACTTATGCAAGACAAGTCAAGGATGCAAAGCAAGTCAAGATTAAAATTGCAAGCTCAACAAAACAAGATCATATATAATGCATATGAGTATGGTCGGCGAGGTGAGGGTTATTACACCCTTCCCCCCTTAAAGAAGTTTGGTCCCCAAACTTGAGTTACCTTATCCTAAGAACAGTTCAGGATGTCGAATCCTCATTTCTTCTTCCATCTCCCATGTGGCATCCTTGCCATGATGTTCCTTCCATTCAACCTTCACCATCTGTATTGCCTTATTTCTCAATTGTCTTACTTGCCTATCAATAATACGCATTGGTCTCTCCTCATAGCTCAATTCTTCATCAACCACAATCCCAAAATGATCAACCACATGCGGGGATCTCGAATATACTTCCTCAACATTGAAATATGGAATACATTGTGAACTTGACTCGGTTCGTGGTAGAGCAAGTCTCATAGCGATGGTGTTAATCTTCTCAAGAATTTCAAATGGCCCGATGTAACGAGGTGCTAATTTGCCCTTCTTCCCAAATCTAAAAACTCCTTTCGTTGGTGAAATCTTCAGGAATACATGGTCTCCAACTTCAAATTCCAATTCTCTTCTTCTTTGGTCGGCATAGCTCTTACGCCGACTTTGGGCGCTCGATCCTCCGTCGAATAAGCTTAATCTTCTCGGTTGTTACTTGAATCGTTCGGGGCGATCAAAACTTTATCTCCTACTTCGTCCAACATATCGGCGATCTGCACTTCCTTCCATACAAAGCTTCAGATGGTGCCATGCCAATCTTTGGCTTGATAACTGTTGTTGTGGCGAACTCTACTAATGGTAAGTGTGTTTCCCAACTTCCTTTGAAATCCAATACACATAACCCGAGCATATCTTCAAGTGTCGATTTGTCCTTTCATGCGCCCATCGGTTTGGGGGTGAAATGTCAGTGCTAAACCTCAACTCGGTTCCCAAAGCCCTCAGAACTTTGCCAAAACTCGCAAACAAACTTCGGATCTCGATGCGAAACAATTGACATCGGCACTCCATGAAGTCTCACAATCTCATTCATATACTGATCTGACTAGTCGATTCGTGATGAATGTAGTCCGAACAGCAAGAAATGTCGACTTAGTTAATCTGTCGATTATGACCCAAATCGAGTCCATCCCTTCGTGTCTTCGCAAACCAATCACAAAGTCCATGGAGATATGTTCCCATTTCCATTCAGAATCGACAAAGGTTGAAGGAGTCTCGCTGGTCTCGATGTTCTGCCTTCACTTGTTGACATTGCAAGCATCGAGATACAAACTCGGCTATCTCTCTCTTCATGTTCGCCACCAAAAGGTTTGCTTCATATCTTGATACATCTTAGTGTTCCCTGGATGAACAATTCTAGAACTATGAGATTCCTGCAAAATCTTTCTTTTCAACTCTGGAACGTCGGCCACACACAATCTTCCTTCAAACTTGAGCACTCCGTCTTCAAAGGTGTAACCTGATCTCGGCTTGGTATCAATCTCCTCGGCTACCTTTCTGAGGAATTCATCATTCATCTGTCTTGACTTTACTTCATCAATAATGGTCGGCTCTGCCGAGGTGATGGCTAAACACGCCAAACTTCCCACTGATTTTCTGCTTAATGCATCGGCTACTGAGTTGGCTTTGCCTGGGTGGTATTGAATTTGCATGTCGTAGTCCTTCAATAATTCCAGCCATCTTCTCTGCCTCAAATTTAGTTCCCTCTGAGCAAATAAATACTTCAAACTCTTGTGATCCGTGAAAACCTGGCAAGAAGCTCCATACAAGTAATGTCGCCAAATCTTCAAGGCAAATACCACGGCTGCTAATTCTAAGTCATGGGTAGGGTAGTTCTTCTCATGAAGTTTCAACTGTCGAGATGCATATGCTATGACCTTACCCCCTTGCATTAATACACAACCCAAACCCTTATGTGAAGCATCACTGTAAATCTGAAATTCCTCATTACTTGATGGAAGTACAAGAACTGGAGCTGTAACTAACCTCGTCTTCAATTCCTGAAATGCTGACTCTCTATCTTTGGTCCATTCCTATGCCACTCCCTTCTTAGTTAATCGTGTCAAAACTGCAATCCTTGAGAAGTCTTTCACAAACTTTCTGTAGTAACCTGCCAAACCTAGGAAACTACGAACCTCGGACACGTTGGTCGGCGTCGGCCAATTTACCACGGCTTCAATCTTGCTGGGATCAACTGAGATACCTTCTTCATTAATCACATGCCCTAGGAATGAAATACTGGAAAGCCAAAACTCACATTTACTCAACTTAGCATACAACTTCCTGTCCCTCAAAATCTGTAAGGCAAGTCTCAAGTGGTTTTCATGTTCAGCTTTACTCTTGGAATAGATTAGGATATCATCAATGAAGACAACTACAAACTCATCTAAATGCGGTTTGAAGACTCTGTTCATTAAGTCCATAAATGCAGCAGGGGCATTGGTTACACCAAAAGGCATCACTAAAAACTCGTAGTGGCCATATCTGGTTCGAAATGCCGCCTTCTCAACATCCTCGGCTTTAACCTTAAGCTGATGGTAACCCGACCTAAGGTCAATCTTGGAAAAGACTCGTGCTCCTTGAAGTTGATCTAGCAAATCATCAATCCTAGGCAATGGGTACTTATTCTTAATGGTTACTTTATTAAGTTCTCGTAGTCAATGCAAAGACGAAGTGTACCATCCTTTTTCTTAACAAACAAGACCGGTGCTCCCCATGGTGATGTGCTCGGCCTAACAAAACCCTTATCCAACAATTCTCAGAATCGCACCTTCAATTCCTTAAGTTAATTTGGGGCCATTCTATAAGGTGTTTTGGAGATCGGTGGGTTCGACATGATGTCCACAAGAACTCTATTTCTCTATCGACTAAGTGGCCGTGCAATTCATCCGAAAGACATCGGAGAATTCACTAACAAGCGGATATCGGCTAACTTAGCATTTCCATTCGATCACTCAAGATACTACACAAGTAGCCATGGCATCCTTTCGAATTAGCTTATAGGCTTTAATGGATGAAATCAAGTAAGGTGGGGACACTACACCTCTACCTCGGAAAATGACCTCGGCTTGGCTTGGGGTTTCAAAGTAACGCTCTTAGAAACACAATCAATAGATGCATGATTCATCACTAACCAATCCATTCCTAATATAACATCAAAGTGGGTCATGCTTAATGGCATCAAATCAACTAACAACTCTACACCCTTAATCCCAACAACACACTCTCTATAAATAGATGCAACAATCATAGTTCTCCCGGATGGAGCAGATACATATAACACATAACCAAGGGGTTCTGTGGTCTATTCAACTTCTCAAAAACTTAGCGATATGAATGAATCGTAGATCCCGAATCAATTAACACATAAGCATCTTGAGAGCAGATTGAAGTATACCGACACTACTGCTTCAAAGATTCAGGTGTCTCCGGCACTAGAGCGAAAACTCTGCCCTGCCTCATTTGTGTCCTGCCGACATTGCTTCCCTGTGCAGAGCCCGAGGTGCTCCCACTTTTCCTACCATCATCAATCCTTGACTTTGGGCAATCTTTCACACGATGACCCATCTCCCCACATTCAAAACAAGCGCCTGACGCCCAACGGCAAACCCCTGAATGCGGCCTCCCACAACTTGCACACATCGGCTTAGTACTACCTTCCTGGTTCGAGTTGCTGGAGCTTCCCACGTTCGCTTTCTTCTTAGCATTAAACGGAGCTCGGCGGTTGTCATAGTTCTGTCTCTTTCTCTGGTTCTCTCCTGCATTCTGATATCGACTCAAGTTGGTTTACGCAGGATAGCCTTGTCCAAGACTCCGGCGTAAGTTGGCATGTTGAGCATGTTAACTCTATCTCAGACGGTCCACGCAAATTCACTTTCAAACTTCCTAGCTTTCCTATACTCATCATCGACCATATGAGGTGCATACCTCGCCAATTCGTGAAGGCACGATCGTATTCGCCCACCGTCCCTGCTTCCTTGTGTGAGGTTCAAACTCGTGATCTTGCGATCTCGGACACTAAGGGAAAATGCTTATTATAAAATAGTTCCAAAAATTTGGCCCAAGTTAAATCAGGTTTCCTTCTCGTGTCATCATCCACCATCTTCGCATCATCATCTAATGTAAATGCGCCAATGCCACCTTTTGAGCATCTGTCTTTGGGAAAGATTTCAAACAACTTCTCCATTCCTAGAACCCACGCTTGCTTTCATTGGTTCTATGCCCCTTGGAACCTCGGCGGGTTCATCTTCTTGAATTCCTTAATCAAAGTCATGGTTCCATCTCCATACAAATTTGGGTGAGGGTACTTGAGGTACCGGAGGAGGTGGAGGTGGAATCAGATATCGGCCATTGCTTCGGCTCGGGTAGTTGTAGCACTAACATTACATTGTCTCACTTGTCTTAACTCTCGAGTTAACCCTTCCACTAGTCTTTCTAATCGGTCCGGTCGTCCTCGATCGATCTCGCCAACTGGTGGTCTTCCTCTCCTCATAGTGCTATGAGTATGCGAAATGTGACTTTAAAAGCGTAATGTAGAACAAGTATGCATGCTAGCAACAAGTAATCATGCCGATGATGCACACATTTGTCAAGTAGCAAGCAACATGATGCAATCCTATGATCTTTCTAAGGAAATCCTATGCTCTTTAGGACTCGAGTGTGTGAATAACGTGCTATAAGAAACTTGTGCTCGATACCAACTGTCACGACCCAACCTCGCCTTTAGAAGGTCGGCGCCGAGATGGCCAAGAACCCGAGGTTACCAAAGGCCTCTTACAAGAATTCACGCACAACTCGTAGTAAATATGTGGGCTTACAAATGCGAAGCAATAAATTAACATACAAGCCCATAAAAGCAAAGGTTAAGTTTAATGAAATGACATACATCTTTGATGGCTTTAATATAACGTAATAGAGTACATGAATTACATCTTGACAAAAAGGCTTTCGCCTTCAAATACAAAAATTTCAATGAAATAACCAAGAAGCATGATCTTCAAGATGTCGCAAAACACGAATGCAAAACATGTCGGCAAAAACATCGGCAAACAAGTCTAGGCGTCTCACTACCGCCATCACCTACATATATATATAGAGAGGGTGAGCTTGGATACTCGATGAATGGCATAAACAATAAAGGGTTTACATGAATGATATCCGAGGTCTTTAACAAAACTATACATAGTACAAATCAAGTTTGTCTTTCTAATCTTTCAAAGCTTCAAGGGATGTTCATTAACATCAATATAATACGAATGATGACATTCTGTACAAGCACACCCACGCGTAAAACCGCTGCTGGCAAGGCAAGACAAGACAAGAGAGATCTCTAAACAAGGATGTCGTTGCATTATAGTCCCCGACACTAAGGACTTGTGCCACAAATGCTTAAAGTCCCCTGGCACGTACGGACTTCCAAACTTGTGCTACAAATGCTTATAGTCCCCTAGCACGTACGGACTGGTGCCACAAATGCTTAAAGTCCCCTGGCACGTACGGACTTCCAGAATGGTCATCAAAACAAGACATAACATTTGATACTCAAGGTAGGATTAATCATTCATGCTTACAAACACTTTTCAAAACAAGGCAAAACAATACTTTTATCAAGTCAAAGCAACATAGCTTTATTAAGAATGCCACTCACATAGTTCTTCGAACGTCGGGGTCAAGGCAAGTCCAAGTCCTACAAAAATACATGGCAAGTTCACTGAATACACTTACAAACAAGTTTCACATGCATGCAAATGATCTCGGCATGCCCCAAGACTAAGTCAAATCAAAGCAAACACTGTTTCTTATTTCGAAAACATCTTTGGGCAACTAACTGTGTCTTGGCCGAGGTTCCACACCTCCTTGCCGAGGCGAGGTTCCGAGGCCACATTCAAGGACAAATGAAGTCGGGAAAAACTGGGTTTCCCTCGCCAAGAACATCAAGAACATGATCATGAAGAACATGAAGGAATGAATGCAAGGATCATAACTTATCATTTATAAAATCGAGATCTCATGCAATGAGTTTGAAAACATGGACCTGGACGCCCATACTAGAATATCTTGGTGAAACAAACACAAATGCATGGATTTCAATGCAAGCTTTCAGATCCAATCAAGGCTTTTCTTCAAGAACACATGAAGGTCACATTTTCTTTCCAAAACCAACTTTAAATCAACACATGATATGCAAGACAGCTTCAATCATGCAATGCAGCTAGATGATCATCAAGAACAACAAAAGGAGATTGAGATTCTAACCTCAGATCACGAATCTAACGGGTCCAACACCAAGGATCGAGCTTGCTAATCACTTTCTCACTCTAGAACTCCTCCTAGAGCTTCTCTCTCCTCAAGAACAAGACTTATAACAAAATGAGACATTTCTAGATTTGCCGGCTGATATAACATTCATTTCGGACACGTGGCGTTAGCTTGGTTGGTTCAACTTAAAAAATGATTGATTGAAAAGACAAGTCTCGACAAGGCGTGTTCAACAAGCTTGGTGGCAAGGAACTCCCGGGCAATGACATCGCCAACAACAAGACTTCGCAAGAAATAACATCGGCTAAAGACAAACTTCGCAAGGGTAACAAAGACATCGGCTAGGAGGACAACACTTGACTAAGCTGTGCCACACCTCGGCCAGGGGTGTGCCACATCTCGGCCTAGGTCATACCTTCCCAGGGTCAAAGGTCACTAAGGGTAGAACATCTCGGCTAAGTAGTGACATCTCGGCTAACATGCTGAGGTGAGAAGGAAGGCCAGACAAGCGATTCTAAGTACAAGGATTCAAAGGTGATCTAGGCTCATGACAACCTCGGCACATACACACACACACACACACCAAAGGAACATAACACTTAAGTATCACTTATGCAAGACAAGTCAAGGATGCAAAGCAAGTCAAGATTAAAATTGCAAGCTCAACAAAACAAGATCATATATAATGCATATGAGTATGGTCGAAGCAGTGTGAGGGTTATTACACCCTTCCCCCCTTAAAGAAGTTTGGTCCCCAAACTTGAGTTACCTTATCCTAAGAACGATTCCGATGTCGAATCCTCATTTCTTCTTCCATCTCCCATGTGGCATCCTTGCCATGATGTTCCTTCCATTCAACCTTCACCATCTCAGATTGCCTTATTTCTCAATTGTCTTACTTGCCTATCAATAATACGCATTGGTCTCTCCTCATAGCTCGATCCTCCACCAAGCACGATCCCAAAATGATCAACCACATGCGGGATCTCAATATACTTCCTCAACATTGAAATATGGAATACATTGTGAACTTGACTCATTGGGTGGTAGAGCAAGTCTCAGAAGTGGTGTTAATCTTCTCAAGAATTTCAAATGGGCCGATGTAACGAGGTGCTAATTTGCCCTTCTCCCCAAATCTAAAAACTCCTTTCGTTGGTGAAATCTTCAGGAATACATGGTCTCCAACTTCAAATTCCAATTCTCTTCTTCTTTGGTCGGCATAGCTCTTCTGCCGACTTTGGGCGCTTCGATCCTCCGTCAATAAGCTTAATCTTCTCGGTTGTTACTTGAATCGATTGGGGCGATCAAAACTTTATCTCCTACTTCGTCCAACATATCGGCGTCTGCACTTCCTTCCATACAAAGCTTCAGATGGTGCCATGCCAATCTTGGCTTGATAACCTGTTGTTGTGCGAACTCTACTAATGGTAAGTGTGTTTCCCAACTTCCTTTGAAATCCAATACACATAACCCGAGCATATCTTCAAGTGTCGATTTGTCCTTTCATGCGCCCATCGGTTTGGGGGTGAAATGTCGTGCTAAACCTCAACTCGGTTCCCAAAGCCCTCTGTAAACTTTGCCAAAACACGCAAACAAACTTCGATCTCGATGCGAAACAATTGACATCGGCACTCCATGAAGTCTCACAATCTCATTCATATACAAGATGCCTAGTCGGTCAGTGAATGTAGTCCGAACAGCAAGAAATGTCGACTTAGTTAATCTGCCGATTATGACCCAAATCGAGTCCATCCCTTTCGTGTCTTCGCAAACCAATCACAAAGTCCATGGAGATATGTTCCCATTTCCATTCAGAATCGACAAAGGTTGAAGGAGTCCTGCCGTCTCTCGATGTTCTGCCTTCACTTGTTGACATTGCAAGCATCGAGATACAAACTCGCTATCTCTCTCTTCATGTTCGCCACCAAAAGGTTTGCTTCATATCTTGATACATCTTAGTGTTCCCTGGATGAAGCAATTCTAGAACTATGAGATTCTGCAAAATCCTTCTTTTCAACTCGAACGCCGGCCACACACAATCTTCCTTCAAACTTGAGCACTCCATCTTCAAAGGTGTAACTCGATCTCGGCTTGGTATCAATCTCCTCGGCAACCTTTCCGAGGAATTCATCATTCATCTGCCTTGACTTTACTTCATCAATAATGGTCGGCTCACGAGATTATGGCTAAGCATGCTAAACTTCCCATTGATCTTCCGCTTAATGCATCGGCTCGAGTTGGCTTTGCAGGTGATATTGAATTTGCATGTCGTAGTCCTTCAATAATTCCAACCATCTTCTCTGCCTCAAATTTAGTTCCCTCCGAGTAAATAAATACTTCAAACTCTTGTGATCCGTGAAAACTGCAAGAAGCTCCATACAAGTAATGTCGCCAAATCTTCAAGGCAAATACCACGGTCGCTAATTCTAAGTCATGGGTAGGGTAGTTCTTCTCATGAAGTTTCAACCGACGAGATGCATATGCTATGACCTTACCCCTTTGCATTAATACACAACCCAAACCCTTATGTGAAGCATCATCAGAATCTGAAATTCCTCATTACTTGATGGAAGTACAAGAACTGAGTCAGAACTAACCTCGCTCTTCAATTCTGAAATGTGACTCTCTATCTTTGGTCCATTCAGATGCCACTCCTTCGAGTTAATCGTGTCAAAACAATCGCAATCCTTGAGAAGTCTTTCACAAACTTTACGTAGTAACCGCCAAACCTAGGAAACTACGAACCTCGGACACGTTGGTGGCGTCGGCCAATTTACCACGGCTTCAATCTTCTTTGGGATCAACTGAGATACCTTCTTCATTAATCACATGCCCTAGGAATGAACATCGAAAGCCAAAACTCACATTTACTCAACTTAGCATACAACTTCGTCCCTCAAAATCAGAAGGCAAGTCTCAAGTGGTTTTCATGTTCAAACTTTACTCTTGGAATAGATTAGGATATCATCAATGAAGACAACTACAAACTCATCTAAATGCGGTTTGAAGACTCTGCTCATTAAGTCCATAAATGCAAATAGGGCATTGGTTACACCAAAAGGCATCACTAAAAACTCGTAGTGGCCATATCCGTTCGAAATGCCGTCTTCTCAACATCCTCGGCTTTAACCTTAAGTCGATGGTAACCCGACCTAAGGTCAATCTTGGAAAAGACTCGTGCTCCTTGAAGTTGATCTAGCAAATCATCAATCCTAGGCAATGGGTACTTATTCTTAATGGTTACTTTATTAAGTTCTCGTAGTCAATGCAAAGACGAAGTGTACCATCCTTTTCTTAACAAACAAGACCGGTGCTCCCCATGGTGATGTGCTCGCCTAACAAAACCCTTATCCAACAATTCCTCAATCGCACCTTCAATTCCTTAAGTTCGGGGCCATTCTATAAGGTGTTTTGGAGATCGGGGTTCTGACATGATGTCCACAAAGAACTCTATTTCTCTATCGACTAAGTGGCGTGCAATTCATCCGAAAGACATCGGAGAATTCACTAACAACTGGGATATCGGCTAACTTAACATTTCCATTCTGATCACTCAGTATACTACACAAGTAGCCATGGCATCCTTTCCCAAAAAGCTTATAGGCTTTAATGGATGAAATCAAGTAAGGTGGGGACACTACACCTCTACTCGAAAATGACCTCGGCTTGGCTTGGGGGTTTCAAAGTAACGCTCTTAGAAACACAATCAATAGATGCATGATTCATCACTAACCAATCCATTCCTAATATAACATCAAAGTGGGTCATGCTTAATGGCATCAAATCAACTAACAACTCTACACCCTTAATCCCAACAACACACTCTCTATAAATAGATGCAACAATCATAGTTCTCCCTAGTGGAGCAGATACATATAACACATAACCAAGGGGTTCCTGGGGGCTATGCAACTTCTCAAAGAAACTTAGCAGATATGAATGAATGCGTAGATCCCGAATCAATTAACACATAAGCATCTTGAGAGCAGATTGGAAGTATACCTGACACTACTGTTTCAGCATTCTGGGTGTCTCCTGGCACTAGAGCGAAAACTCTGCCCTGCCTCATTTGTGTCCTGCCGACATTGCTTCCCTGTGCAGAGCCCGAGGTGCTCCCACTTTTCCTACCATCATCAATCCTTGACTTTGGGCAATCTTTCACACGATGACCCATCTCCCCACATTCAAAACAAGCGCCTGACGCCCAACGGCAAACCCCTGAATGCGGCCTCCCACAACTTGCACACATCGGCTTAGTACTACCTTCCTGGTTCGAGTTGCTGGAGCTTCCCACGTTCGCTTTCTTCTTAGCATTAAACGGAGCTCGGCGGTTGTCATAGTTCTGTCTCTTTCTCTGGTTCTCTCCTGCATTCTGATATCGGCTCAAGTTGGTTTCTGCAAGGATAGCCTTGTCCAAGACTCCACAGAAGTTGGCATGTTGAGCATGTTAACTCTATCCTCAGACGGTCCACGCAGTCCACTTTCAAACTTCCTAGCTTTCCTATACTCATCATCGACCATATGAGGTGCATACCGCCAATTCGGTGAAGGCACGATCGATTCTCGCCATCGTCCTGCTTCTTGTGTGAGGGTTCAAACTCGTGATCTTGCGATCTCGACACTAAGGGAAAATGCTTATTATAAAATAGTTCCAAAAATTTGGCCCAAGTTAAATCGGGGTTTCCTTCTCGTGTCATCATCCACCATCTTCGCATCATCATCTAATGTAAATGCGCCAATGCCACCTTTGAGCATCTCAGTCCGGGAAAGATTTCAAACAACTTCTCCATTCCTAGAACCCACGCTTCGCTTTCATTGGTTCTATGCCCCTTGGAACCTCGGCGGTTCATCTTCTTGAATTCCTTAATCAAAGTCATGGTTCCATCTCCATACAAGGTCAGTGAGGGTACTTGAGGTACCGGAGGAGGTGGAGGTGGAACAGATATCGCCATTCGTCTGCTCGCCCGGGTAGTTGTAGCACTAACATTCTGTTGTCTCACTTGTCTTAACTCTCGAGTTAACCCTTCCACTAGTCTTTCTAATCGGTCCAAATCCGTCCTCCGATCGATCTCGCCAACCGGTGGTCTTCCTCTCCTCATAGTGCTATGAGTATGAAATGTGACTTTAAAATGTAATGTAGAACAAGTATGCATGCTAGCAACAAGTAATCATGCCGATGATGCACACATTTGTCAAGTAGCAAGCAACATGATGCAATCCTATGATCTTTCTAAGGAAATCCTATGCTCTTTAGGACTCGAGTGTGTGAATAACGATTATAAGAAACTTGTGCTCGATACCAATCAATCACGACCCCAACTCGCCCCTAGAAGGTCGGCGCCGAGATGGCCAAGAACCCGAGGTTACCAAAGGCCTCTTACAAGAATTCACGCACAACTCGTAGTAAATATGTGGGGCTTACAAATGCGAAGCAATAAATTAACATACAAGCAATCCATAAAAGCAAAGGCTTAAGTCGAATGAAATGACATACATCTTTGATGGCTTTAATATAACAGAATAGAGTACATGAATTACATCTTGACAAAAGGCTTTCGCCTTCAAATACAAAAAATACAATGAAAGATCTAAGAAGCATGATCTTCAAGATGTTGCAAAACACGAATGCAAAACATGTCGGCAAAAACGTCGGCAAACAAGTCTAGGCGTCTCCGCCGCCCTGCTCATCACCTACATATATATAGAGAGGGTGAGCTTGGATACTCAGTGAATGGCATAAACAATAAAGGGTTTACATGAATGATATCCGAGGTCTTTAACAAAACTATACATAGTACAAATCAAGTTTGTCTTTCACATCTTTCAAAGCTTCAAGGCATGTTCCTTAACATCACTATAATACGAGTGATGACATTCTGGACAAGCAAACCCACGCGGTAAAACCGTCAGTGGCAAGGCAAGACAAGACAAGAGAGATCTCTAAACAAGGATGTCGTTGCATTATAGTCCCCGACACTAAGGACTTGTGCCACAAATGCTTAAAGTCCCCTGGCACGGACTTCCAAACTTGTGCTACAAATGCTTATAGTCCCCTAGCACGTACGGACTGGTGCCACAAATGCTTAAAGTCCCCTGGCACGTACGGACTTCCAGAATGGTCATCAAAACAAGACATAACATTTGATACTCAAGGTAGGATTAATCATTCATGCTTACAAACACTTTTCAAAACAAGGCAAAACAATACTTTTATCAAGTCAAAGCAACATAGCTTTATTAAGAATGCCACTCACATAGTTCTTCGAACGTCGTCAAGGCAAGTCCAAGTCCTACAAAAATACATGGCAAGTTCATCAATACACTTACAAACAAGTTTCACATGCATGCAAATGATCTCGGCATGCCCCAAGACTAAGTCAAATCAAAGCAAACACTGCTTATTTCGAAAACATGTTGGGCAACTAACTGTGTCTTGGCCGAGGTTCCACACCTCCTTGCCGAGGCGAGGTTCCGAGGCCACATTCAAGGACAAATGAAGTCGGGAAAACCAGGTTTCCTCGCTCAAGAACATCAAGAACATGATCATGAAGAACATGAAGGAATGAATGCAAGGATCATAACTTATCATTTATAAAATCGAGATCTCATGCAATGAGTTTGAAAACATGGACCGACGCCCATACTAGAATATCTTGGTGAAACAAACACAAATGCATGGATTTCAATGCAAGCTTTCAGATCCAATCAAGGCTTTTCTTCAAGAACACATGAAGGTCACATTTTCTTTCCAAAACCAACTTTAAATCAACACATGATATGCAAGATGCTTCAATCATGCAATGCAAACTAGATGATCATCAAGAACAACAAAAGGAGATTGAGATTCTAACCTCGGATCACGAATCTAACGGGTCCAACACCAAGGATCGAGCTTGCTAATCACTTTCTCACTCTAGAACTCCTCCTAGAGCTTCTCTCCTCAAGAACAAGACTTATAACAAAATGAGACATTTCTAGATTTGCTTACCGATATAACATTCAAATCGGACACGGGCGGCAGCTTGGTTGGTTCAACTTAAAAAAATGATTGATTGAAAAGACAAGTCTCGACAAGGCGTGTTCAACAAGCTTGGTGGCAAGGAACTCCTAAGGCAATGACATCGCCAACAACAAGACTTCGGCAAGAAATAACATCGCTAAAGACAAACTTCGCAACAGGGTAACAAAGACATCGGCTAGGAGGACAACACTTGACTAAGGCTGTACACACCTCGGCCGGTGTGCCACATCTCGCCTAGGTCATACCTTTCCTGTGGTCAAAGGTCACTAAGGGTAGAACATCTCGGCTAAGTAGTGACATCTCGGCTAACATGCTTTGAGGTGAGAAGGAAGGCCGCAAGCGATTCTAAGTACAAGGATTCAAAGGTGATCTAGGCTCATGACAACCTCGCACATACACACACACACACACACACCAAAGGAACATAACACTTAAGTATCACTTATGCAAGACAAGTCAAGGATGCAAAGCAAGTCAAGATTAAAATTGCAAGCTCAACAAAACAAGATCATATATAATGCATATGAGTATGGTCGAAGCAAAGGTGAGGGTTATTACACCCTTCCCCCCTTAAAGATGTTTGGTCCCCAAACTTGAGTTACCTTATCCTAAGAACAGTTCTGGATGTCGAATCCTCATTTCTTCTTCCATCTCCCATGTGGCATCCTTGCCATGATGTTCCTTCCATTCAACCTTCACCATCTCAGTATTGCCTTATTTCTCAATTGTCTTACTTGCCTATCAATAATACGCATTGGTCTCTCCTCATAGCTCAATTCTTCATCAACCACAATCCCAAAATGATCAACCACATGCGGGATCTCGAATATACTTCCTCAACATTGAAATATGGAATACATTGTGAACTTGACTCGGTTAATTGGTAGAGCAAGTCTCAGAAGCGTGGTGTTAATCTTCTCAAGAATTTCAAATGGCCCGATGTAACGAGGTGCTAATTTGCCCTTCTTCCCAAATCTAAAACTCCTTTCGTTGGTGAAATCTTCAGAATACATGGTCTCCAACTTCAAATTCCAATTCTCTTCTTCTTTGGTCGGCATAGCTCTTCTCCGACTTTGGGCGCTTCGATCCTCTGTCAATAAGCTTAATCTTCTCGGTTGTTACTTGAATCAGTTCGGGCGATCAAAACTTTATCTCCTACTTCGTCCAACATATCGGCGATTCTGCACTTCCTTCCATACAAAGCTTCAGATGGTGCCATGCCAATTGGCTTGATAACCTGTTGTGTTTAACTCTACTAATGGTAAGTGTGTTTCCCAACTTCCTTTGAAATCCAATACACATAACCCGAGCATATCTTCAAGTGTCGATTTGTCCTTTCGCGCCCATCGGTTTGGGGGTGAAATGTCAGGCTAAACCTCAACTCGGTTCCCAAAGCCCTCTCAGAACTTTGCCAAAACCTCGCAAACAAACTTCGATCTCGGTGCAAAACAATTGACATCGGCACTCCATGAAGTCTCACAATCTCATTCATATACAATCAAGCTAGTCGCCAAGAAGTGAATGTAGTCCGAACAGCAAGAAATGTGTCGACTTAGTTAATCACGATTATGACCCAAATCGAGTCCATCCCTTCGTGTCTTCGGCAAACCAATCACAAAGTCCATGGAGATATGTTCCCATTTCCATTCAGAATCGACAAAGGTTGAAGGAGTCCTGCCGGTCTCGATGTTCGCCTTCACTTGTTGACATTGCAAGCATCGAGATACAAACTCGGCTATCTCTCTTCATGTTCGCCACCAAAAGGTTTGCTTCATATCTTGATACATCTTAGTGTTCCTGGATGAACAAAGAATTCTAGAACTATGAGATTCTCGCAAAATCCTTCTTTTCAACTCGAACGCCGCCACACACAATCTTCCTTCAAACTTGAGCACTCCATCTTCAAAGGTGTAACCTCGATCTCGCTTGGTATCAATCTCCTCGGCAACCTTTTCGAGGAATTCATCATTCATCTGTCTTGACTTTACTTCATCAATAATGGTCGGCTCACGAGATTATGGCTAAGCATGCTAAACTTCCCATTGATCTTCTCGCTTAATGCATCGGCCATCGAGTTGGCTTTGCTCGGGTGATATTGAATTTGCATGTCGTAGTCCTTCAATAATTCCAGCCATCTTCTGCCTCAAATTTAGTTCCCTCTCGAGTAAATAAATACTTCAAACTCTTGTGATCCGTGAAAATCCGGCAAGAAGCTCCATACAAGTAATGTCGCCAAATCTTCAAGGCAAATACCACTTGCTAATTCTAAGTCATGGGTAGGGTAGTTCTTCTCATGAAGTTTCAACCGACGAGATGCATATGCTATGACCTTACCCCTTTGCATTAATACACAACCCAAACCCTTATGTGAAGCATCATCAGAATCAAATTCCTCATTACTTGATGGAAGTACAAGAACTGAGTCAGAATTAACCTCGCTCTTCAATTCTCAAATGTCACTCTCTATCTTTGGTCCATTCAGATGCCACTCCTTCGAGTTAATCGTGTCAAAGGCACCGCAATCCTTGAGAAGTCTTTCACAAACTTTCAGTAGTAACTCGCCAAACCTAGGAAACTACGAACCTCGACACGTTGGTCGGCCAATTTACCACGGCTTCAATCTTGCCGGGATCAACTGAGATACCTTCTTCATTAATCACATGCCCTAGGAATGAAATCGAAAGCCAAAACTCACATTTACTCAACTTAGCATACAACTTCCTGTCCTCAAAATCAGAAGGCAAGTCTCAAGTGGTTTTCATGTTCACTTTACTCTTGGAATAGATTAGGATATCATCAATGAAGACAACTACAAACTCATCTAAATGCGGTTTGAAGACTCGTTCATTAAGTCCATAAATGCAAATAGGGCATTGGTTACACCAAAAGGCATCACTAAAAACTCGTAGTGGCCATATCCGGTTCGAAATGCCGCCTTCTCAACATCCTCGGCTTTAACCTTAAGTCGATGGTAACCCGACCTAAGGTCAATCTTGAAAAGACTCGTGCTCCTTGAAGTTGATCTAGCAAATCATCAATCCTAGGCAATGGGTACTTATTCTTAATGGTTACTTTATTAAGTTCTTCGTAGTCAATGCAAAGACGAAGTGTACCATCCTTTTCTTAACAAACAAGACCGGTGCTCCCCATGGTGATGTGCTCGCCTAACAAAACCCTTATCCAACAATTCTCAGAATCGCATTCTTCAATTCCTTAAGTTCGGTGGGCCATTCTATAAGGTGTTTTGGAGATCGGCCGGGTTCTCGACATGATGTCCACAAGAAACTCTATTTCTCTATCGACTAAGTGGCCAGCAATTCATCCGAAAGACATCGGAGAATTCACTAACAACTGGGATATCGGCTAACTTAGCATTTCCATTCTGATCACTCAGTATACTACACAAGTAGCCATGGCATCCTTTCCGAATTAGCTTATAGGCTTTAATGGATGAAATCAAGTAAGGTGGGGACACTACACCTCTACCCTGGAAAATGACCTCGCTTGGCTTGGGGGTTCCAAAGTAACGCTCTTAGAAACACAATCAATAGATGCATGATTCATCACTAACCAATCCATTCCTAATATAACATCAAAGTGGGTCATGCTTAATGGCATCAAATCAACTAACAACTCTACACCCTTAATCCCAACAACACACTCTCTATAAATAGATGCAACAATCATAGTTCTCCCAGATGGAGCAGATACATATAACACATAACCAAGGGGTTCCTCGTGGTCTATTCAACTTCTCAAAGAAACTTAGCAGATATGAATGAATGCGTAGATCCCGCATCAATTAACACATAAGCATCTTGAGAGCAGATTGGAAGTATACCGACACTCGTTTCAAAGATTCGGTGTCTCCGGCACTAGAGCGAAAACTCGCCTCATTTGTGTCCCGCCGACATTGCTTCCTGCAGAGCCCGAGGTGCTCCCACTTTTCCTACCATCATCAATCCTTGACTTTGGGCAATCTTTCACACGATGACCCATCTCCCACATTCAAAACAAGTTACCGACGCCCAACGGCAAACCCTCGACGCGCCTCCCACAACTTGCACACATCGGCTTAGTACTACCTTCCCGGTTCGAGTTCTTGGAGCTTCCCACGCTCGCTTTCTTCTTAGCATTAAACGAGCTCGGCGGTTGTCATAGTTCTCTCTTTCTCTGGTTCTCTCGCATTCGATATCGGCTCAAGTTGGTTTCGCAAGGATAGCCTTGTCCAAGACTCCACAGAAGTTGGCATGTTGAGCATGTTAACTCTATCCTCAGACGTCCACGCAATTCACTTTCAAACTTCCTAGCTTTCCTATACTCATCATCGACCATATGAGGTGCATACTCGCCAATTCGTGAAGGCACGATCGTGATTCTCGCCACCGTCTGTTTCCTTGTGTGAGGGTTCAAACTCGTGATCTTGCGATCTCGACACTAAGGGGAAAATGCTTATTATAAAATAGTTCCAAAAATTTGGCCCAAGTTAAATCAGGGTTTCCTTCTCGTGTCATCATCCACCATCTTCGGGCATCATCATCTAATGTAAATGCGGCCAATGCCACCTTTTGAGCATCTGTGCTGGGAAAGATTTCAAACAACTTCTCCATTCCTAGAACCCACGCTTCGGCTTTCATTGGTTCTATGCCCCCTTGGAACCTCGGCGGGTTCATCTTCTTGAATTCCTTAATCAAAGTCATGGTTCCATCTCCATACAAGGCTGGCTGTGAGGGTACTTGAGGTACTGGAGGAGGTGGAGGTGGAACTGTATATCGGCCATTCGTCTGTTCGGCCTGGGTAGTTGTAGCACTAACATTCTGTTGTCTCACTTGTCTTAACTCTCGAGTTAACCCTTCCACTAGTCTTTCTAATCGGTCCCATCCCTCTGATCGATCTCGGCCACCTGGTGGTCTTCCTCTCCTCATAGTGCTATGAGTATGCGAAATGTGACTTTAAAACAGAATGTAGAACAAGTATGCATGCTAGCAACAAGTAATCATGCTGGGATGATGCACACATTTGTCAAGTAGCAAGCAACATGATGCAATCCTATGATCTTTCTAAGGGAAATCCTATGCTCTTTAGGACTCGAGTGTGTGAATAACGCACTATAAGAAACTTGTGCTCGATACCAATCACACGACCCCAACCCGCCCTAGAAGGTCGGCGCCGAGATGGCCAAGAACCCGAGGTTACCAAAGGCCTCTTACAAGAATTCACGCACAACTCGTGAGTAAATATGTGGCTTACAAATGCGAAGCAATAAATTAACATACAAGCAGTCCATAAAAGCAGTGCTTAAGTCGAATGAAATGACATACATCTTTGATGGCTTTAATATAACAGAATAGAGTACATGAATTACATCTTGACAAAAAGGCTTCTCGGCCTTCAAATACAAAAATTTCAATGAAATAACCAAGAAGCATGATCTTCAAGATGCTGCAAAACACGAATGCAAAACATGTCGGCAAAAACATCGGCAAACAAGTCTAGGCGTCTCCGCCGCCCTGCTCATCACCTACATATATATATAGAGAGGGTGAGCTTGGATACTCAGTGAATGGCATAAACAATAAAGGGTTTACATGAATGATATCCGAGGTCTTTAACAAAACTATACATAGTACAAATCAAGTTTGTCTTTCAAATCTTTCAAAGCTTCAAGG
This sequence comes from Camellia lanceoleosa, assembly GCA_025200525.1. Lineage (NCBI taxonomy): Eukaryota > Viridiplantae > Streptophyta > Magnoliopsida > Ericales > Theaceae > Camellia > Camellia lanceoleosa. Next base: position 61,407,227 of record CM045760.1, read on the forward strand.
GATGTTCATTAACATCAATATAATACGAGTGATGACATTCTGGACAAGCAAACCCACGCGGTAAAACCGCCAGTGGCAAGGCAAGACAAGACAAGAGAGATCTCTAAACAAGGATGTCGTTGCATTATAGTCCCCGACACTAAGGACTTGTGCCACAAATGCTTAAAGTCCCGCACGCGTCGGACTTCCAAACTTGTGCTACAAATGCTTATAGTCCCCTAGCACGTGCGGATTTGGTGCCACAAATGCTTAAAGTCCCCGCACGCACGGACTTCCGTAATGGTCATCAAAACAAGACATAACATTTGATACTCAAGGTAGGATTAATCATTCATGCTTACAAACACTTTTCAAAACAAGGCAAAACAATACTTTTATCAAGTCAAAGCAACATAGCTTTATTAAGAATGCCACTCACATAGTTCTTCGAACGCCGGGGTCAAGGCAAGTCCAAGTCCTACAAAAATACATGGCAAGTTCATCAATACACTTACAAACAAGTTTCACATGCATGCAAATGATCTCGGCATGCCCCAAGACTAAGTCAAATCAAAGCAAACACTGTTTCTTATTTCGAAAACATGTTTGGGCAACTAACTGTGTCTTGGCCGAGGTTCCACACCTCCTTGCCGAGGCGAGGTTCCGAGGCCACATTCAAGGACAAATGAAGTCGGGAAAACCCGGTTTCCCTCCGCCAAGAACATCAAGAACATGATCATGAAGAACATGAAGGAATGAATGCAAGGATCATAACTTATCATTTATAAAATCGAGATCTCATGCAATGAGTTTGAAAACATGGACCTGGACGCCCATACTAGAATATCTTGGTGAAACAAACACAAATGCATGGATTTCAATGCAAGCTTTCAGATCCAATCAAGGCTTTTCTTCAAGAACACATGAAGGTCACATTTTCTTTCCAAAACCAACTTTAAATCAACACATGATATGCAAGAGCCTTCAATCATGCAATGCAGCTAGATGATCATCAAGAACAACAAAAGGAGATTGAGATTCTAACCTCAGATCACGAATCTAACGGGTCCAACACCAAGGATCGAGCTTGCTAATCACTTTCTCACTCTAGAACTCCTCCTAGAGCTTCTCTCTCCTCAAGAACAAGACTTATAACAAAATGAGACATTTCTAGATTTGCCTACCGATATAACATTCAAATTTCGGACACGTGGCGGCCAGCTTGGTTGGTTCAACTTAAAAAAATGATTGATTGAAAAGACAAGTCTCTGACAAGGCGTGTTCTACAAGCTTGGTGGCAAGAAACTCCGCCGGGCAATGACCTCCGCCAACAACAAGACTTCGGCAAGAAATAACATCGCTAAAGACAAACTTCGCAACAGGTAACAAAGACATCGGCTAGGAGGACAACACTTGACTAAGCTTGTACACACCTCGGCCAGGGGTGTGCCACATCTCGGCCTAGGTCATACCTTCCCAGGGTCAAAGGTCACTAAGGGTAGAACATCTCGGCTAAGTAGTGACATCTCGGCTAACATGCTGAGGTGAGAAGGAAGGCCAGACAAGCGATTCTAAGTACAAGGATTCAAAGGTGATCTAGGCTCATGACAACCTCGGCACATACACACACACACACACACACCAAAGGAACATAACACTTAAGTATCACTTATGCAAGACAAGTCAAGGATGCAAAGCAAGTCAAGATTAAAATTGCAAGCTCAACAAAACAAGATCATATATAATGCATATGAGTATGGTCGAAGCAGTGTGAGGGTTATTACAAAAGCGCAGTATTGGCATTCCTACCTCGACGCTCCCATGTGTCCGAGGAGCCAACCGTTGAAGGACTGAAACTCTACGCAGGTCGCGTGCCCTGGTATCTTCCTTCCATCGTGCCCTTTCTTCTAGCACAGTTCACAGATCGGATGATCTAGGCAACTCCATCTGCCTGGATGACATCTGATGCGTGCGCGAGGGCCGATAGGTGCTTCCCTCAGTATATGACCTCTCAGTTCTCGTTCTCTCAGACCTAGAGTAATGAGTCCTATGAGTTCTGATCGAGTGTCGCCGCTCGTGCTCCTACTGCTATGGCGGTGTGGTATGCCTACCACGATCTTCCGAGTGGCGAGGGGGCGTGTTGCTTTTGCGCCCCTCTCCTGTCGCCACCCATTTTCCTTTTATCTGGTGCTTCATTAACTTCATGTCTGCCGCCATCGTCCTTATCAACTCGTCCTGTTCCTTCACGCGATCCTCCAGGACTTGAGGGTCCATCCTTTGCCTCTGCCTTTCAAGACTTTGAGAGCGACGGGGGCTGTTAGTCCGTCTCTCCCTGGCATCCCTCTGGGGGTTCTATCGCTGGGGCTCCAAATCCACCATGGGAGGAATAGAAGGTAAGCCTTCGCACCTCCCATCTCCCTCTGGAGTTTGTTCGTCCATAGCGAACTGTGGCAAATCTTCATTGTGCGCCATTACTCCCAATTAGAGAGGACAAACTTGATCAAGAGGTTTTGTTCTTTCTGGATTTCCCACAGACGGCGCCAATTGTACGAGTAAGAAATAATCTTTTCGTATAATCCTGTTGATCAAGTCTGTGCTCCTCCAAAACGTCGTCGCTTTACTCCCTAAAAACACAAACATGAGCTAGTCAGCGGGTGTGTGCCGGATACCTCTCCGATGCCTAAGTCAGCAAAATAGACAAATAGACAAAAAGCTCTGTGTATTTGGGAATCAAAGTTGTGTTACCTCTTCCATAGGTTATGTCATGAGCTTTTATAGGTTCCACGTGGCACAATCTTAGTAGGACTCTTACTCCTCCATGTAGAATCCTTTTAGGAATCACACTCCTGAAAGATAATGCTTATCCTTCAACACCCCCCTCACTGCTTAAACCAAGTGAGATGGTTCTTCCTCGGTAGTGTGACAAAACGACTGAGCTATCATAGCCATGCTAAACTGGCAGAAATGACCGAACTCTAACTAACTCGGTTCTTCTCTTCATTACCTATACCTCGGTTTCGCCTGTTGAGACCGTGCTAACCATAGCAAGCTTGGACCGAGCTAATCAAGAGCAAGGTCTTGAGAAAGGTTCAAAATACCTCGGCTCAGAATGGTATGACCGAGCTAATTGTTGCCGCTCTGACTGTGGTGACCGAGCTAACTACAAGGCTCTTTTGCACCGAGCTAAGTACAACTCAGCCCTTCTTACTGTGGCCCACAAGACGGCCCATTACCCAGCTCTTTACTTATAAATTACCCTCACAACATAAATATAAATTTATAGCATATGGCACCACAAGTCAACTACAGATAAATGCTCCCAAGGCTACAAATTTCAAAGCTTATGCCCGGTTACACAAAAATGGTTATTAAAACCCATATATTTTAAGCCCTTGGCTTGTCCGAAACAACAACAAAACAAGAGCCATATGCCCTCAACACTTCACGCCTTCAATTTGGTGGAATCGCTACATCTTTCCTTGCACAAAATCCACTAGGGTGAGCACAAAACCCAGTAAGAAATTCTTAACAGAGTATATACATTTTTACATAGTCTCATGAGATAAATGCAAATGCCATGTCATGCTCAAAATACATATTTTTGCCTTTTGGAAAATCTTGTGCATAGTGCCAATTTGATAACACAATTATCCAACAAATTCAATGTAATTTTCAAAGGGGTAATAAATACGACATAGGTAATCCCTAGGTTGGTATCTTCAATTAGGCATAACAAGCACTACCAATCTCCACTTTACTGGTCTCTCACTGGAAGGCACATGATATCTCCTCTACGTGTGTTTTCGGTCTTTCACCATGGACACTTAGGCTAACTTAACCAATACCAAACTACATCCCCTATCTGAACTTATCAACGTATTTACCCCAAAACAATTCAATATGTTCTTGTTTCACAAAACAATTTATTTCTCAATGCAATAGTTTTCAAATTTCAATTCGATTCATAACAACCAAATGAAATGGAATGTCAATACAACATATGTATCAATGCATTATAATATGTTTCCATTTTCAATTTTCACCACACAATCTACCATTGTGATAAAAATCTCCATACTCATTCTCAAAATAATTTCACAAATAAATCTAGCGAGAGATAAATAATAATACCACATTACATGCTTTCTCCACATGTTAATCTCTATTTTTCCACTTGGTCATTTCAAGACCAACAAAAAATAAGCTATACAACTAGCTTCAATATTAACCATTTCTCATTCTTCCGTGGAATTTCCTCTTCATACACAATTATAGAAATTTCTCAATCATATATTCATCATAATACTCGACAAGCATAGATTTCACTTACCATTTTCCCAAGAAAATCCCCAATCTCTAGGGTTTTCACAAAACGAGGTTTTGTCCTCATTTTTTAAAGGACTTTTCCGATACAACATTCCTTGTTTACAATATAGTTCATACCCTCAAGAGTTTTTTTAAAAACATTGAGAAAACCCATTTTTTAAATCATCAAGAACTCATGAGCCAAAATCCAAGTTTCATTACTACAAGAAGAAGTTCCAAAATCAACATAAATTTGCAAAAATGTATATATAACTTTAAGAGAATTCCTACCTCAAGCTTCGGAGAAGAAGAGAGAAGAAAAACCCCCAAATTTGACGGTGTTGAAATCCGATCTCCACTGCACAAAACATAGCCCTCGAAGAGTTCTCCAACTTTAATGAAGGAACTACGGTCACAGCTCTAATGGATTTGGAGAAATCAAAAGATAAATTTGATTTGGTGAGAGTAATGTAGAGAGAATGAGGAGAAATGTGTTTTAGAGAGATAGAGACAAGAGAAAAGTGAGGTGGGTGCTCAGCCCAAGAAAAGAAAAAGAGAAAATTTTCAGACACAGCCCATTCCTGCACGTGCGGCACCATTTCCACACGTGCGGCACGTACCTTCCACACGTGCGTCACTCTCCCTCGTACGTGCGGCTCACTTTCCGCACCTGCCCTTCGCTCGTGCATTTAAAGTAGTGTTGTACCATCAACAACCTCACTTCACCGCACATGTGACCTCGCCTCCGCACTTGCGGCCTCATTTTCACACGTGTGGTCCTATCTCCACCCGGAAATTGCACTAGCTGAACCCGAGACACCCTTGATCCAATTTCATACTTTCTAAAGCAAGCATAACTCAACTCCAGAATGAAATAAAGGTGAGGATCCGAGGAAGTTTCAAGAATGGTGAACTCAAACAGTCGACAAGACCTCAGATTAAATCCTGACACTCCCAACACAAGCAAGATAATCACAATTAAAGGAAAAACGAGATGGGTTATATGCCCAGGCATCACATAGGATAGCAGACAACACCCAATAGTAAGCTACCAAACAACAACACTAGCAAAGACTTGTTACCTCAAACCACAAGCCTCCTACCTTTACTCAAACAATTTTTGATTTGCCTCATGTGGAAAAGAAAATATGAATTGTGAAATAAGTTCCGTAAACACTACTTAGAACCAAAGTGCAATCTTAACTTTTAACAGATCACATAAACCTGCCACATTTGGGTTAATAGCCTTGAAAATGCACTCATTTTGATGTTCTCATAGAGACCACAACATAGTAATAGGTAATGATTTTCACATCATTCTCTCATTATTGCTGAGACTTTCCCTTGCCCACCAGTTAAGGAGTTCCTCCACTGAGTTTGGTAATGCACCTTGCACATCCCACTACTTTAACATCTCTGACCAAAACCTTCGGAAAAAAAAATAAAATAAAATATTCTGACTAAACTCTTTAAGCAATTAGGTAATACAATAAACACATTACAACAAAATTAACTATTTACGGCATCATGTTTACGACATGCATTAAATGCATGTCGTAGTTAGTACATTTTACGACATTTTTTTTTTTGCAAGCCGTTAATGCTTTGTCAATAACAATATACATACAATGTAAGTCGTTAATTCATATATTTATGGCATGCAAAAGTATGCCATAAAAAATGTATGTTTTTACAACTTACAAAAATATGTCGTAAAATATTTGCACTTAAGACGACATATATTTCATGTTGTAAAATATTATAACTTTACACGACATGCTAATGAATGTCGTGAAAACTTCTACTCCAATTTTTTTATGACATGCAAAAGTATGCCATAAAAAATTGATATTTTCACGGCACACAAAAATATGTTATAAAATATTTACATTTAAGACAACATATATTTTATGTCATAAAATATTAAATTTTATATTTTTTTGAATTTATTGATTTTTTTTAGAAAATTAAAAAATATTTTCTTTCTAAGTGTATGTAAATTATTTGAATTTAAAAAGTAAAAAAAAAAATATTTAAAAACTTACGCTACACTCCCTCTCATTCTAAATCTATACATGTTTTTGTCCCAAACCCTCTTATTCTCTACAGAAATCATATTTTAATTATAAATAATAATAAAAAAAATTCTAGATGTTCTTAAATATTTATAAATTTCTAGTAGATATGAGAAATTTTTATTTTTTTCCCCAATAAACTAGATATTTTAGTTACAATCTAGATTTTTTGTAATCTATACATGTTTTTGTCCCAAACCCTCTTATTCTCTACAGAAATTATATTTTAATTATAAATAATAATAAAAAAAATTCTAGATGTTCTTAAATATTTATAAATTTCTAATAGATATGAGAAATTTTTATTTTTTTCCCCAATAAACTAGATATTTTAGTTACAATCTAGATTTTTTTTAATACAAAAATAATTTATATACTTTCATAACTTGCAATAATATGCCGAGAAATATACTTAAGATGACATGCATTTTGCGTGATAATATATCATAATTTTACATGGCATGTATTAGTATGTAGTAACAATTCTTACTAGAAATTTTTTTTTTTTTTTTTTCACTCTCAAAAAACCATAATCTTATAAATCAATAAGTGTTTTTTTTTTTTAATTTTTTTTACCAAATTATATTTTAATTATAAATAATAATAAAAAAAACAATTCTAGTATTTATAAATTTCTAGTAGATATGACAATTATTTTTATTTATAAAATCTAGTAAATATTCTATTCATAATGTATAATTTTTTAATACAAAAATAATTTATAAACTTATACTTAAAATCTTTTTATCTAAAATTTTTTGCTTCAATTTTTATTTACTTATTAATATTGTTAAAGTTACACATTCTTTGCCTTCCAGATTTTTTTTTTATTAATATTGTTTTTGTAATAAAAAACGACGATCAATCGAAAACGACACCATCGATTGCCTCCCTCTCGTCCATTCCGTTCTCACCTCTCTAATTCACCAGGTAACTAATTCGTACTCTAGAGAGAGACATGAGATATCAATTTCATATTTGATCGAGCACTGGCTTGGAGGAAATTGAAACCCTTAGATTTGTCTGAAATTGTTGTGTTTTATTGCTTTGTTTCTGCATTGATTCACTAATAAGATCTAGGATTGTATTTATTTATTTATTGATTTCATTGATTCACAATTTGAAATTCATTGATTCATTGATTTACTGATAAGATAGCAATTATTATTATTATTATTATTATTATTGAATTTCTCTGCATTCTCCATTCCATTTCTAGGTCTGTCTATCTTGATTTTGCTTGGTTGCTTCTTATTTGTCATTGTAGTGTAGTGTGAATTTGTGTGTATGCTCATCTTTTGTTATATGATTTCAATTTGTGTTACTGTTAGCTACATATTACTTTGAATCAATTTTTCCAAACTTTTGTTGGGAACTCATGCCGGCAGAACTCAGTAGGGCCAAGCAAAATTCAGTTTCGAGGCTTCATGACATGGTTGAAGAGGTTAAGGGGGGGTTAAGGAGAAAAACAATTTAGTTGAGACACTAAGGTAGAGCAATTTTAGATGTTTGGGATATTTTGATGCAATGACATCTGATATGCGGCTAGGTATGGCACAAAGTTTTAGAACAAGCAGGTCTTCATTCACCTCTAATAATGGATATGAATCTCCTTCACTCAACCTTGCTAGTGTCTCAAATAGGGAAGAATATGACAGCTATGGTTCCAATTTTGCTCCACCCGTAAGTTTCTTTCATTCCTCTTGTATTATGTTGAGATTGTCAGCTCTTGAGCTTAAGCTAGCTTGTTAGATTCTATATTGTCACAAGGTTTTGCATCTTGTATAGCAATTTGTAGACCCTAAGATTAAAGATGATTTCCATTTAATGTATCTTGCAGTACACCATCAACCCTGTCAATGGCTGTTCCGCCAGAACTAGCTGGTGCTATAGCCTTGATTGGTGACAAGATATGCCTATGCTCTTAATTGTATTATTCATAGAGAAAATTTCTTCTCTGTTCAATTTGGTTAGTTGATTTCAGAATTACTTGAGTGCTTGTCCAACTTTTGTTTTCTTGCTTTTGGTGAATGATCAGTCAAAATTTCACCATATCATATTCCATTGTTTTCTCTAGGCAGAGGGGTTTCTAAGGGCAATGCAAAAACAAATTCAATCAGTTGGAAAACGTGGTTTTTTTTTTCTTTCTAAAAGATCCGCGGCCACCGAAGTGTGGGAGAAATTCACATTTGTGGATATGATGTGTTTCCAAAAGGTAATAACATATTAAGCTTGATGATGACAATTTGTTTTGTTGTTGATTTTATCAATTGGGGATTTTGTTTCAACTTTTGACAGGATCCTATCCCAACTACAATCCTAAAGATAAACAGTGATCTAGTTAATCGGGCAGTAAAACTGTTCCAGATTGTTTTGAAGTACATGGGTGTTGATTCGTTTGATCGAGTGACTCCAACAAGGTCAGAGGAACGCATTGAGCTTATTCGGAAACTACATAAGGATGCTTTGAAGCGTTTTGAGCTCGAGACGAACTTTTTGCACAAATTTCAAAGCAGACAAGGAATAATCCTGATAAGTATGCATTTATACTGTTTTATAAATTGCCAGTGCTAGAACTGCTCTAGTCCTTTCCTTAATGCATTCTTTATTGTTCAACTATTTTCATAAGTTTTACTTGTTTCTTTTGAAATACAGGCAATATTTAATTAGAGCATGGGAGTTAATGTATTTATGTGCATCCTGCATGCCTCCTAGCAAGGATATTGGTGGGTATTTATCAGAATATGTTCATAATCTGGCACACAGTGTGAATACTGATCCAGATATTCAAGTCCTTGCATTGAACACATGAAATGCATTGAAGCATTCTGTTAAGGCTAGACCTAGGCTTACCATACTTGGCCATGAGGAGATTGAAGCTCTTGTGATTGGTAAAAAACTGACGACTACACTGTTTTTCTTGGATGAAACTTTTGAAGAAATTACATATGGCATGGCGACAACCGTAGCTGATGCTGTTTAGGTACTGTTGAACTTACCTTTTCTTTTATTTTCTTTTCTTTTCTTTTCTTAAGCTCCATCGACATGAACATTTGACCAATCCTTCCCAAAATTAATTTTAAAAAATATTTCATTCATCAGAGTTGTGTCGAAAATTAACATGATGACTTGACAACCATTCATGAGTGATTTTAGAATCCTCAATGTTTCACAAGCTTGATACGCAACATTCACCGTATTGAAGAATAAAATAAAAGAAAATATACATCGCAATTGGTCCAAATTGCTAGAAAAATTAATGTTATTGTCCGAAAATCTCTTCCCATGGCCTTTGGAAAATTTCTGACATGTAAGAAAATGCTGTAAAATATTATATATGGCATACAAAGTATGTCATAAATATATTAAAAATGATCTTCTACAACATATACAATTATGTCGTGAAAAGTGGGATGATTTATGACATGCAAGAAAATGCCATAAAATATTATATACGGCATACAAAATATGTAATAAATATATTAAAAACAACTTTTTACGGCATGCAAAATTATGTCATGGAAAGTATGATGATTTATGGCATGATAAAAATGTCGTAAAAAATTATATAAGACATACAAAGTATGTCATTAATGTTTAATTTATTACTTTTTACAACTTTTCCTGCATGTCATAAATGATGCTTAACTTTCCACGGTATGCTATATAATGACATTTGTGTGCATGTTGTGAAAGAGTTTTTACGATATGCATTGCAAGCCGTAAAAATTCAAATTTGTTGTAGTGACAAATGATTAAGTGACTCACCCTTAGCTTTGAAAAAAATGCAAATGGTTGATTCATTAGCATTAAGAACACCATTCGTAGGAGAAAATCTACTGTCTTCAGTCTGCCTTTCCATGCTAGCCAACCAAAAAATTGGACTCTATTTGGGGGTGGGGGGATGTACTTCACCCACACCAATTTATTGGGTGAAAGAGGTGTGCCAAACCCAGTTGTCAGAAAATTATACACAAATGAAATTGTAAAAATACCTATTTTTGAGGTAGTCCAAACCAATTTATCTTTCGTGTATAACTTGATTGCAGGAGTTGCCTCTAAAAGGGCTAACATTCTAGTAACCTCCACCCTTCCCTAATCATATAGCTCATTTCTGAACTGAAACACCCACTCTCATACAACCTCATTCCTTGTCAGCTTTGAATTTATGGACTCTCCCTTATTAACTATCAATCTATGTAGAAGTGGGAAATCAAGTGAGAAAGAATATCGATATATTTTTACACATCTTAAAACACTTTTATGTAGGACTTATGTGCAGGTTCCAATAGATTGATTTATTGCCCAATAGTTCATTTGATAATTAGCAACGTTTTTCTTCAAATATTAACTAGCATATCACTCGTGCTATGCACGAAATTAGATTTTAAAAAATTATTTATAATTATGTCAAACATATTTTTAAATTATTAATATAAATTATACGTAATTTTGAAAAAAAAATATTGATGTTTTATAATTAAAGTAATAAAAATGAAAATTTATTACATTTATTCGAAATTCACTGAATAAATAAGATATATTATAACTAAAATGTTGTAGGTCTCCTATCAGCATTCCTGCATTATTAACATAATAGTTAGTATTATAATTGATAAACAATACATATATTATGTATTTATAAAATATTATAAAATAAAAATGTTATACTTACATATTATATATATATATATATATATTTTACCTTATAAAAGGTATAGACATTTTTCAGACCAATCTATATTTAAAACAAAGTTCACACACGATGCACAATCTAGTTGACATAGCATTGTTGGTACATGTATGATAAATGCATAGGCACAGTCTTGGCATGATGTAATATAATCTTTAATCATTCTAATTCCATTATCGTAAAAATTTTTGGAATTATAACATTGTGTTTGAAAATGTAAGAAATTTTATAATTTCCTACCTTTGATATCATATTCTTCAAATATGATGGTTGACATCGCAAGATAAACTCTGTCCGTTTATCTTGAGCAGCGAGATTTATTGAACCAGTACTATCTTTAACCACAATGTTAACATTATATCTAATAAGAAATAAAATAAAAAACTTGTTAAAAGGAAATATTGTACCTAATAAAAAATTAAAACACTTGTTAAGTTTGAATTATTATTTTACATAACAATTATCTCGTTATAATATCAGTATCATCATGTATGCAGTGACGACAAACAATGTGACCATAATGATATTCAACTTTTTGATAGCAGTGTAATTTTTTTAATAAAATTATAGTGGAAGGCTTGAAAAGGGTGTGTAATTTCCTAATTACAGTGTATTTTTTCCCCTTTTTATATTTGTTTTAGATATTTTTTAGTATACAAATTATTTTTTACAGTGTAATTTTTTTTCTCTTTTTTTTTTTACAATTGCAACCTATTATTTTTTTAATAAGAATTTATATTTGTTTTATATATTTTTTTAATATACAAATTATTTTTATTTTTTATAAAAATAATTTAACAATCCCATCAGTAACCATAGTGCATGTGAGAAGTTGAAAATGGTGTGATAATAAGTATGAGAGATGTTAAAAAGACTTGTTAGTTTGAAGAAGTCAATAAATGATCCAATCATTAACCATAGTGTATGGAAGAAATTAAAAATGGTATGATAATAAATATAAAAGAAGTTAAAAAGGCTTGTGAGTTTGAAAAAGTCAATAAATGCTAAGGTTTTTTTCTAAATCAAAAAATTAGAAAATTAGAATTGGCATATTAGAGCTCCCACAAAGCTTGTGGGTTAGAAACCTCTTTTCCTTATATAATACTAGCCTATCACCCGTGCTATGCACGGGATAATTATAGATATTTATATTTGTTTTAGATTTTTTTTAATATATAAATTATGTTTTTTAAAATTTTTTTCTTATCACTAACCATAATGTATAGGGAAAGTTGAAAAGGGTACTGCAGTAACTATACACGAATTGTATCTATAATTATTTGTATAAAGGGATTTTAAATGCTGATTAGGGGATTTTGACCAAATCAATAATTGCAGGCATGTGGAAAGATATGTGGATTGAAAAAAGTTAATAAATGCTGATCAAGGGATTTTGACCAAATCAATAAATGCTGAGTTTTTTTTTTTAAATAAATTTTTTTTAAAATTCAGATTAGGATATTAAAACTTCCATATGCCTTGGGGGTTAAAAATCCTCTTTTGCTTAATATATAATATAGATATAGATAGATAGATAGATATATCTTTTTATTTTTATTTTTATTTTTATTTTTATTTTTGTGTGTTTTCTATTCAGGTATTTTTTTTTTCAATTTATTTAAGATGGAGTTGTGGGTATCTTTTCTTTTAAATTTAATTTATCTGTGGTTTCCATTTGTTTTTAATTATTATTATTTAGGTAAGTTATGATGTGAATTAGATATGTGATAGACATGTGAGTTTTATTGATTTAAAGTTTATTTAAATAAACTTTAAAGATTTTTTTTTAGTTTTTTAGTTTTTTTTGTTATGTTATAATATAATATATAAAATATAGGTACATATCTACAATTTTAATAGAAAATATTATCTGATTTTTTGGGGAAGAGAAAATGAATGCAAGTTTTAATAAATTTTTTTTGCAAATTTGTGAGAGAGATTAGGAGAGAGAGATTATGAAATATTTTTGTTATTAAATAAAAAAATCAGTCAATAGTTTTTTTAATCTATTTTCTAAATTAAAAATTAATAATTTTGAAAAATTGATTAATTTGTCCCATTAAGTGATTTAAAATTTTGATAGATATACGTAAAAAAATACATAATTATATTATTAAATCATAATTCAAATTTAGATGTTATATCTTTTTGAGATCTATAGCTAAATTCTTATCTTTTTTATTTTTTATTTTTGTGTGTAACCATAGTTTATGGGAAAAATTAAAAAGGATGTTGCAATAATTATGAGAGAAGTCAAAAGAGATTGTGGGTTGGGAAAAGTCAATAAATGCTGATGTTGGGTTGGGAGAAGTCAATAAATGCTGATGTTTTTTTTTTAAAATCAAAAAATTAGAAAATTAGGATTAGGAGATTGGAGCTCCCACAGGCCTTGGGGTTAAAAACCCCCTTTTGCTTAATATATAGTATACTAGCATATCACTCGTGCTATGCACGGATTATATTTACAATTATCTATATATGTGAATTGTAATTTTTAAATATATATTTTTTTTAAATGTCTTCTTTTTTCCTTTTTTATATTATATTAAAGTTTAATATTTTGATAATAATCATGTGTTAGACTTTTCAAGGAATTAAATGTCTTTTTTTTTATTATATTATATTAAAGTTTAATATTTTGATAATAATCATATGTGTTGGATTTTTCAAGAAATTTTTTTTATACTTGTTCTTAATGCATTAAAGTGTTATTATTAGGGATAATAATCATATGTGTTGGGACTTTTCAAGGAATTCATGTGTTGGATTTCAAAAAAAAAAAATTGTATGCTTGTTTTTAATGCATTAAAGTGTTATTATGAGGGTAAGACTTGGGAGTTGGGAGAAGTTAATAAATGCTAAGATTTTTTTTTTTTTAAATCAAAAAAATCAGAAAATTTAGATTGGGAGATTGGAGTTCCCACAAAGCTTTAGGTTAAAAACCCTCTTTTGCTTAATATATAGTACTAGCCTATCACCCGTGCTATGCACGGGATAATTAATTCAATTATTATTGGAGACTGATCTGTAAAAGCTCCATTTTGAAGAATTCAATTATTATTGGAATTAAGTGTTGGGGTTTCAAAAAGAATTCAAAAAGACTTAGGAGAATTCATTAAGTGTTGGGGTTTTGTTTTTAAAAAAAAATCAATGCTCAAGCTTGAAGAATTCAATTATTATTGGAATTATTGGAGAAGTCAAAAAGATTTGAGAGAATTCATTAAGTGCTGGGGTTTTGTTTTTAAAAAAAAAATCAATTATTGGAGAAGTCAAAAAGATTTGGGAGAATTCATTAAGTGTTGGGGTTTTGTTTTTTTAAAAAAATCAAAAAATTAAGAAATTAGGATTGGGGTATTGAAGCTCTCACATGGCTTGTGGGTTTAAAAGTCCCTTTTCCTTAATATATAGTATAGATAGATAGATAGATATAGATATAGATATAGATATAGATATAGATATATAACAAACGTTACTAATTGTCAGTTTTCAGCGACAATTTAAAAAATTCATCAAAAAAATTCACTAATTCTAAAAAGTTCACTATTATGATAAGACCAACTTTTAGCGATGAATTAATATGATTTAATGGGAATTAAGTCCAAGTATTAGCACTTGCTAATAATTTACCAGAAGATGGGGGTTATAATTTTAAAAAGATAAAAGTTAAAAATATTATATTACCTTTACCTATCAGTCAATTTATCCACTATCCACCTATCTTTCTAAGTATCATCTATCTATTCACGTATCATCTCCCTGTTTGCCCTTATGTACCTATCTGTCAACTTAATTTGTCTATCTATTCATATCACCACCACGACCAGTTGCTGGCATTAGCCACTACTTGCCACTTTTTGGGGAATTTTTTTAAAGTAAGTTGTTCGACAATGATATAGTGGTAGTGGGGTAGAAATGAATAAATAAATAATCCTTCAAAACAATAATTGTCCTCTCACCAAATAATTTCATTAATCATATGTCTATAATGATCAATTATCTAACCTAATATCATATCCTATTATCACTCAAATACCCTTTTATATATTAAGTATATATTTTTTACACATGTACCAGAATTCAAAAGCGGAAAATTTCCACCATTTGGTAGCTACTAAAAGAAAATAAACTTAAAAAGCAACCATTGATTTATATATTACAAGTTTACAAAATTGTTGCATGGATCAAGTAATTCAAACTCTCATATGAAACCTTAAAATTATTACATGGATCAAGCAACCATCAATTCATTATATGAAACAGTACAAAAAAGAACTACAATCCAAGCGAAGCCTTGCCATTACAACTAAAGCAAACTAAGAGCATCTCCAAGGGGATAGTTGAACAAGGCTTGTTAGGTATTTTAGCTAATGTAAGTCTAATTTTGAGCTCCAATGGGCTAGCTATTGGACTAGCTACTTTACCATCCTATTTTTTGTGTGGCTACAATTGAAGAGCCCTAGAGGCTCTCCAAATAATTATGTATGTATATATTTTAGATTTTTGTATATTTATGTCTTGGATTTTGGATTTTATATATTATATATATGTGTGTGTGTATGTAGTAATTTTATATGTTCTTTCAATTTTGTTTGATAAATTACGGAATAACTTATTTTGTATTTTGTATTTTTTTTTTTCTCATTCTATAGGTTTTTTATATTTGTATGAGCAAATTTATTATTATTGCAAATTTATATTAGTAAAATATTAATAATTAGTATTTTTTTATTTTAAAAATTAATTAAGTTAGTTTAAATGATTAGCTAAAATAAAGAGCGTGGTTGGAGAACACAATAGCTAAAGTAATTAGGTAAAATAAAGAGTGTACTTTTTTTGTACTTTAGCTAGTAAAAAGTAGAGAGTGTGGTTGGAGTTGCTCTAACACCATAACAAAACCACAGAAATTAAAAGCAAGAAAAAACTCAAAGCCAAACACTAGAAGCTTTGGGCGACACAACAAAATTAAAGTACATCAAACAACAACATGTGCAAAACACAAGAAACTAGAATTTCTAAATGGTTTAACTCAAACTTGCATGAGCTCATCTCCCAGAAATTTGACACTTATTCTAGGCTTGAAAGGTATCAGAAGCAACATCCTATATTTTTAGCACAATCCTTTAATTCTGACTCTATGTCTTCAGCACCATCCTTTAATTCTGACTCTATGTCTTCTTTGTCATTCAATTGTTGAGAAGCATTTTTCTCCAACATTTTTGTTGCACCCAAGTGCTTAAGTAGAAGCCAGACATGAGTGAGAAACTGTCCACCATGCCTAAGCTCTTGAACATGGTGATTCACTGAGCAGCAGCTCGCAGCATAGCACAACATCTCTACCCATATATTACTCATGATCTCCCATTTGTCATCCTTCTCCATTAAACTACCGGCAAGTTCTTTTCCATTAGACTCTGCTTCTCTAAAAAATTTATCCACATCAGGATAAGCTTGCTTAAAATTTTCACTATTGTTGCAGAAAGGTAAAGTAGGACAAAAAAGCAGAAGATGCATCATGTAATAGGACAATATTTTGGTTGTTTTCACTTTCTTTGTGACTGACTTTGAACTTTCTGGTTCCACTCCATATTTTTCAAGGCAAATGTCTGTAGCAACATGCCAAACGGCAATACTTTTGCCAAGGGTCCACTTACCTCTTTTAATGGTATAAGCCTGTGGAGTTTCAACTTCCAAATCATTCTGTGATATCTTACCAAGCTGACAGATGATAAGTTCTTTGATACTAAGGTCGACTCTATGCGATGGTAGGCTGAATTTCTTCCATCTTTTTTCGATGCCACATAGACCCACCACCATGTCATCGAACTTTGTCCGTTCATATTTGTTGCAAAAGTTTCGCAAGCTAAATTGTCCCATAACCTCAGACCATCTTTTGTTTTTAGAGATCACAAATTCGTGAAGATTAAAAACCGGAGTGACCAACTTACTTGGGTAATGCTTACATGCCCAAACAATTGCCCAATCTGAACCAAGTTGCACAAGAGCTCCACCTATTTCTAAACAAATGGCTCCAACTAGCAAAATTATGGTTATTGGAAGATCACCTTTTAAATGCCCATCAGGCTTTTTAACTAAGAAAAAGCCCACCAACACAGTGACAATGCAAGAGATGGAAATGAGTCTGAGAATGCTTCCACATACTGTAAAAATTGTGCCTACCTTACTGAAGAGCATGTCATACATCAACCCCAACTCAATCTCAATCAACTTGAAAGTATTGTGAGCAGCATCATCTTTATTCATCAATTCACGAAATTCTTTTGTCAATTTGTTCACTTTGGACCTAGCACACTCATAATTGGAAATATGAGGTTTTAAGGTCTGGAAATAAGAATAGGCTTGGAGCACTAGCTTGGCGTTAGGTTGTGCACTACTGATTTTGTCAATTGTGTTTTCATCAATTTGAACAAAACCCACATACTTTTTCTCGGATATTGACTTGATTACCCACACTCTCTCTCCATACTTGATAAGTCCAGGAAAGAGCATCAACAAGGCCAAAAGAGAGAACCTCGTGGTAGAAGTCCAAGTTAGAATTAGGACGTAACTTGTTCTTAGACCTTGTGTCAATAGTCCTATAGCGTGCCTCGACCACATTTGATTTTCTTCCAAGCGTAAGACGGTCATGGTATCTGGACCTCCAAGATAAAACAAGATTATTGGTGCCCATAAACCCCTCAATAGACTAATTGGACTGATATCATCGTCGTCACCTTTGACCTTGGATAGCTTTCCGAGTGCAATTTGTGCCAGTAAATCAGAGAACAAGTAGAAAAACCAGACATTCACGTTGATCATCAGCTGTGTAGTACCCTTTCTACGATGACGCCCAAAAACATGAAGGTATAACTGAGTAAAAAGGATGTATAGAACTAGAATCCTCAAGTCCCATTTTTCCCATCCTTTTCTCATGCCTTCAAGGCCATTCACTGGGCCAAACACACAGGTCCTGATGCATGGCATGGTTCTATCTTCTATGCTACAAAGATGGATGAGAAAAATAGATAAATAAAAATAATGCAATATGACCAATATCTCGTGGTATCAGTGTTGCACTTAATATCTAATCATGTTCAAGACATCTTTAAATCAATTGTTAGCTTTTCCATAATATTTCATAAAAAGCCAAGTATAAAAGGTCCATTATATAACATATAAGAGTTTTAAAAAATTTTATATCTCGTAAAATGAAAATTTTATTTCAAAAAAAAAAAATGAGATTAATTCCTGTCATCATGAGAATAGTCGCTAAAATATTGTTTTAAAAATTTTTAAAAATGACTTTATTGACAAAATTTTGAAAATGTCGATAATAAATTCACTTTTGGAGACAAACTGGTTTGGTTACGTAAAAGGTTTATTTTTTTAGACAAAAATTTGACTCCAAAATGATAGTAATTCATCATCAAATATCCAATTTTATTGCTACAATACAACAATGACACTTTTGGTTACTAAACTATTTTGTACCTGAAAAATGATTTGGTCCCTAAATTTTTGTCTTTAAAATCTTAATTTGTTATAATGACATGTATTATATGCAAGTTATGTCATAAAGTGACGTTGGTTATAGCACAAAGAGGTGTTGGTTATGGCTTGAATCGGTGGTGGGATCTATCAAATCAAAGTATGGTTAGCTTTTGCGTACAAACCAAAGTGATTTTTTTTTTTTTTTTTTGGTTATGGCCCATAAAAATCTTGGGATTATGCATAAAAATGATATAAGAGTCTATTTTTTATACGCACTGATATGTAAAAAAGACGATTGACTAATAATTAGATAATATATGAAAGAGAGAGGAAGAGAGTTGCATTAGATATTTTAATAGACTGTCACGTTGGTTGGTTGGTTTGGGGAGGTCGACTGAAGACATCTTTCTTACAAAGTGTTGGTGCTCTTGATGCTAATGCCAGTTCTCTTTGTTTATTCTGTGAGGCTCATGAAGAAACTGTGTTACATGTAATGCTTCATTGTCAGTTTGTGTGGAAAATCTGGGCTAATTTTCTATCATGGTGGGGGGAGTGCAATGGTTGTTTCAAGTTCCATTGAGGAGCTGCTGGAAAGGATTTAAGTTCAAAAGGGTGGAAGACAAGCTTTGGCATACATTTCCATGTGCCATAATGTGGTCATTGTGGAAGGCAAGGAATGAATGCAAGTTCCGAGGCTCTACTGTTTCTAGGGAGGATTTGCAGGGGCTAATTAAAGTGAGGCTGGCTCTTTGGGCAAAATATAAAGTTCTGAACTTCAACTTCACTGTCAATGATTTGGTTTTCAAATTTAGGTCCATTAAGGGTGGTTAGTGCCTTGTATCTGGTTGGGCTTTTTTCATTTGTATCACCCCTGTTTTGAGTATGTTGGGGATCTGTGATTTGGTTGTTTTGGTTGGTTACTCTTTAACCATTTTTGTTGGATGGCCTCCTTTGGCAACTTTCTATTTAATAACTTTTAAATTTTTTAGTTAAAATATGAGATAAAAAAAATTAGTATGTTTGGAATGACTTTTTAATTATTTACGAAAAGATGTGCAAAAAGTAGAAAGAAAATAGAATCTTTGACTTTTTTTGTATAGTTTGTTAGCTTTTTGGCTTTTTTAATGACTTTTTGATTTTTAGGCTAAAAAGTGATGTTCCCAAACGAGGCCGCCGTGTAACCTAGTTGGGATTAAAGTTCTTTGCTATGATGCTTATAGTACGATTCTTTTTCTTCTGTCGTTCGTTTATTGATGCTTGATCCAAGGTTTATCCTTGATTTTGGGGTATTTTGGGAAGGGATCAAAAAAGCTAATAGTCAGCTTTTTATCAATTTTGGGTCACACCCCCTCTCATATAAAACAGTGAAAAAAAGCTCAAAAAGTCATCTTTTTACCATTTTCTCAAAACATCACTCTATATCAATAAAAACTTATCTTTACTGATAAAAAAAGAAAAAAAAAAAAAAAAAAAAAAGAGAGTCAATTTTGAGTTAGATTAATAAAAGGATAAATTACAAATACATTCCTTGAGGTTTGCTTTAAATGAGAATTGCCTCCAGTAGTTTAAAAAATTACAAATACCTTCCTATTAGAATTTTTTATTTAACAGAATTAACTGAAAAAATAAAATTTCTAACTGTTCTTCTATACAATCATAAAATTATCTGAATTATTAATTGAAATAAAATTTTAACATCATTAAAAATTATTAATTAACTTGATTTATTAATAAAGGGACCTTTTTGTTATGAAATTAAAAACCTTATGGGGCATAATGTAATTTTCAGAATCATAGGGAGTAATTTGTAATTTAAGTAAACCTCAAGGGGTGTGTTTGTAATTTACCCCACAACCCTGCATAAAAATGTTAAAACTCGTTGGATTTCAAACACTAAACCCTAACACTGTAATTTAGGAAAGTACTTGAACCAAGACCTAACTTAAATCAAAATAAAATTTTGGGGCCTGCAGTTTGGTTACACCTGGTTTTGTGCTAGTTGATCTTACTCCATTTTTACTTTTATAAACACATATATTTGGACCAATTGTTATGACATAAATAATTATAGATGTAAATCCAAATACTACCTTAGTGATGTAGATCACATTGTAAAGTATTTGGAGAAATTGGATAGACAAGTGGCAAAACAATAATTGTGAATTCAGAAAAATATATATATATATTACGTGTAACAGTGATACCATCTCACATAGTGTTACCAGTCAATAAAATGTCACAAATGAATTAAGTGGTGAACACTCATCTCCTAGTAACAAACAATGTTGCGGTCCTATTGCAAATCGAAAATGCTTATTGAATGGTGATACTATCTCATGGTATCATTATTACATCTCAAACTCAGGCCAACATTGTTAGATTTGGTTTGGAAGGCCCATATTCTATCGGAAATAGCACAATGAGCAAAACTCACAACTTTTCCGGTACCTAAGGCAGTTTTGGTGCCGATTCCACTGTCAAAGCTTTTGAACGTGCATTTTTATCATTTTTTGAAAATTTTCATTTGACAATAATATTATTTAGAAATATCAGTTTTTGATGTCACTTGTTTTAAAAAGTTTATATTACTTTCTAGTATCAAATTTGAGCCTAAATCCAAATTTTTGTTTTTGGTAATTTTTCATTTTCCTTTACTTTATTTGTGATTAGCACGGATTATTTGCTGTTTCCTATTCAAATTAAGACTTTTCTATTATAAATAAAATTATAAACCTTGGGGTTAAGTAGTGCTTTCAAATTATTAATATGATTTTGAGATAGTGTTTTCAATTCTTTGTGTGTTCTGTACTCTAGGTATTCTTAGAATCAACAAAGCAACAAACTTACACATAAAGATATACTACCCTAGAAAGGGTCCAAAAAGAGCATGTGCTTGGTGATTAGGGACCCCTACTTGTAGTTCATAGAGTTTTTCGATAGGACACTCATATAGAGATTTAAGATCACAATTGTCGAACTTAGGTGAACAAAGACTGAAAATGGGTTCTTTCGTGAGCAAAGTTATCAAATAGACACTAAATGACCAAGTATGAGCACCCAGCTCGACCTAAAGAAACTTGTACACCAAACCTAGATGGGAAAAGTATTGAATTTAAGACTTAAAATTGAAAATAAGGTGTCCAAGGGAAAATCGATAACTACCCACTAGATGGGCGACAGGGCCGGCCCTGAATTATTAGGGGCCTAAGGCAAATTTTTTAAATTGGGCCTTTCATGTATCATTACCTTTAAAAAAAAATTGTTTGGATAAAACAAAAAGGATAAAAATTTATTTCTATTGCATTACAATTTAACAAAATTTAGACAATATATATATATATATAAAATAGTTGAACTTTAATTGGTTGAATCGAATCTTTATTTTTTAGCTTACCA
This sequence comes from Camellia lanceoleosa, assembly GCA_025200525.1. Lineage (NCBI taxonomy): Eukaryota > Viridiplantae > Streptophyta > Magnoliopsida > Ericales > Theaceae > Camellia > Camellia lanceoleosa. The sequence goes on from CM045760.1 coordinate 61,429,163, forward strand.
ATGCTATAAGAACTAAAATTAATTGGGGGTAAAGATGAGAATTTTCGATACAACTCAAGCAATATATAAAATTAGCAAGTTAGGACTGACTATTTCTCAACATGAATCTAAGTATGACACGACTTAACAATATGAATTATTAGTTATATATTTTAATGCTCACTAAGGGATGCCATAACATTTTTTTAATCTTTTATTTAACTCCATCTAACTGAATAAAAAAGTATGTAAAATAATAATTAAGGCTAATATCTTTTTTTCATTTAAGATATGTATTTTTTTGTTATCTATTTTAGAGTCAATCTAATAAAAAATATATAGTAATAAGGTACAATTTTTTTAATTAGAAAAATGCAATTCAATTAAAATCAAATATTCTATGAATAATTTCATTTAGTAGAAATAAATTTTATAAAATTCAACTTATGGGAAAAATTTTAATCTCTTCATACACTTGCTAAGTTATTTTTAACTAAAAGTAAAAAATTTCCCATTAAATATCAATCAGACACGGATCAAAATAACAACATACAACAACATAAAAATAAATGAATTGAACTAATATTAAAGTAATTATGAAATAACACAACATGATACACTTTCCTAATTTGAGGCCCTAAATTTTGTTCAAAATTAAGGGCCCGAGGCGACCGCTTTAATGGCCTCACCTCAGGGCCTGCCTTGATGGGCGGATACCAACTTGAGCACCTTGGTCGATTTGATAATAGTCTTGGATAGAGATTCAAGTTGTATTTAGCTTATAGATTTGGGTAGGAATTTGAAAAGAAAAATAGAAAAGATAAGTAAAATGTAACTATATTTTATTCACATTTCACTTAATTTTTATTTTTTTTTGAAAAAATTCAATTTACCTCCTCGTGGTTTCAGAGCACTTTATCTCCTTATGGTTTAAATATAATCAAAAAGTCCCATATGGTTTTGGATTAAAGTGTCACCGTTTATTTTTTCATCAAAACTAACGAAAAGTGTATACACCATTCTTTAAAGTGAGCTTAGTTTTCTAAAAAATAAAGTGAAAGTAACACAACAAAAAGACAATTTTATCCCCCATTTTCTCCAAACCTAAAATTAGATTAAGATGTTAATTAAAATCAAATCAAATTAAAACATAATTAAAAATTGGTCTAAAATATAAAATATAATTAAGGATTAATTTAAAATTTAATTTAATTAAAATATATATTAAATAATAATTAAGAATTGATCTAAAATATAATTGAATTAAAATTAGATTAAGATGTTAGGAATTTCAATAAATAATTAAAAATTTAGGATTAATTGTAATCTAAACAATAATTAAATTAAAATTAGATTACAATGTTAAGAATTAGATTAAATAATTAAGAATTTATAATTAATTGGGATTTAATTGAATTAATATTAAAAATTAAAAATTATGTGTATAAGAGAGAAAAGAGAAAGAAAATAACAAAAAGAAGCATAGAATTCGAGGATATTATAATCATTTTACATCTATAGTGAACGGTGTTAAAGGTTACACTTTGGTTTAAATCATATGAGGTTTTTTTACTATATTGAACCGTAGAAGGGTAAAAATTTTCCTTTTCAAATCATTACCTAAATTTATGATCCAAACACAGATTTTGGAGATTATGAAACTAATAGACTTAAAGATAGTAAATACACCATTTAGGCTATATTTGGATCATAAATTTGTGTAGAGATTTGAAAAATAAAAAAGAAAATGCGGGTAAAATGTAAATATAATTATATTTTATTCACATTTCACCTATATATTTTTTCTTTTTAAATTCTTATTCAAATTTATAATCCAAATAAAGTGTCAAAATTGGCAAACAGCAAAATGAATGGGAAATCGAAACAAGCAACCATGCTGAAGATTGAAAAAACTTGCTAAGAAAAAGTTTAAAATGTTATAAAGTATTTTAAAATTCATAAAAAGTATATTGAATTAATAATAAATGTTCGAAATCTACATATATTTTATTTTTTTCTTGTGTCGTAGGAGTACTTTTTAGCAAGACTCCACTTTAAATTGGAATGTCGAACTAGATTTTTTGGATGAAACTAATATTTTTGAATGATGAAAACATCTCAAAACAACCAACCAAATCATTATAAAAATCAAACAACAGTCCTATATATGAACTCAACCAGTAAATCCGGACTAGAGTTGTCCTAGGCCTCTGTAATTCGATCATACAATAATATCACCATTATACTGAAATTTTATTCATTGCGTAGATGGAACTAATACCTACTTCTAACTTGATTGTCATAAATGTTATATATATATATATATTATATTCAATAAACAAAAAAAAAAAAAAAAAAAAAAAAAAAAAAAAAACAACAACAACAACAACAACAACAAGAGACAGGTCAACAAAGAATAAACACTAGGAATTGGCACTTTACCTACCGTGCCTGTGATGTCGGACGTCGAGTTTTGCTAACAACCAGCTGTAATTTCCAACTTCCACTCCTGTTGTCCCAAAAAAACAAAAATTAAATTAAATTTAAAAATATATCCCCAAAAACAATTACATGTTATTTAATGATTTTCTCAATAATTCTTGAAATTTTAAATGAAGAATATTGGGGATAAAAAGTAGGAAAATTACATTTCAGTCCTACTGTCAAAAAAGTTATGAATTCATGAAAAAGTTTATGATTTTAATTATTAATATTTATAAAATTTACCAATGATTGGTAATTGTTAATTATTAATTACTTATGACTGATGTAATATTTCTCCCAAAAAGTAAATAGTGTGGAATGTGGTTGTAATTAGGGATGGTCATTTTGATCTATCCCGTGGGGACCTGTCCCTACCAGATGTATTTAGGGCCCTGAGATTTAGGGAGTTTAAGGCGAATTTCGGAAATGGAGCCCCTCTTGCATTGAAAAAAAAAAGTAGTTCATGGATAAAATGATAAATTACAACAATTTTTTTATTTGTTTGTAGCCACAAAAATATTTACCTGCACATAATCATTAAAATTATAAACAAAAATTTACTTTCATGTATTACAAATATGAAGCAATCATTACAAATACTCAAAAAAAATAAAAATATGGTCTTGTTACTTTATAGTTTAGCAATATCCAGTTTAAAATTGAACCAACTATCACATAAACATTATTTTTCTCACATTTTTAGCTGCAAAATCACTAATGAAACTTGTATAATCGAATTTATCTATCATATCATTTTCAATTGATAACAAAGATAACCCATCAAAAATCTAGTCTTGTTTCTTTTTCTTTCTTTTTTTGGGCCCCATGTTTAATTGGGCCTATGGTATTTGGGCCATTTTTTTTTATATCTAAAACACAAAATTATATTTAGGAGCCCTACTTTCAGCTCAAATTTGAGAGCCCAAGGCGCAGGCCTCTCTTGCCTGCCTTCGGGGCTAGGCCTAGATGTATCCAATCTATTGAAGAGATAGGTGGGAGCGGCTATTTTTTTTCCCATCCGAAGTGAAGGTAGGATTAGAGTTGGGGCAGAGGTTGGGGCTGGGGTGGGAGATGCACCATCCGATCAAAATCCGACCCGTTTATAATTAATATATATTCTATAAAATGAAAGATTATAAGTTTAACTATTCAGCTTAAGATTGGGACTTTTGTCACCAAATTGGAAAATGCATTCTATTACGTATTTTTGTCATAAATATTACGGTTTTTTTTTTTTGGTAGGAGTAATGATAATTTGTGATTTAGAATCAAAGTTAAGTATTTTATGGTAGTGTTACATATTTTTGATGCAAACATTTTCTAAGTACAAAATTTGTAACAATACCATAAAATATATAATATTATCACAAAAATACATAACTTTATTTTTGAATCATAAATTTTCATAATTTTTACCAAAAAATATATAATATTTATCACAAAAATACATAAGTTAGATCACAAAAACACAGAATAAGATGCTATAGAATTTTTGGGAAGCCAATTTTTGTTTTGTTTTGTTTTGCTTTTGTTTTTTGTTTTTTGTTTTTTTTTTTTTTTTTTTGTTTTTTTTGGGCTAATTTTTTTTTTTTAAAAATAGGCTAAAATAGCTAATAAAAGAAAATATCACATCAAATTCATATTATTTTACTTTTTTCCTCATAAATATCACATTCAACTACCAAAAAAAAAAAAAAAAAAAAAAAAATCTAACTCTCTTCCCAAACACAAATATTTTAACTTACTAAAATAATCAAATACTAATATAATCTATTAAAATAGCCAACTTTTCCAACATGGCTTATGGCGAAAAGTTTGAGGCTATGTTTGGTTTGTAATTCAAACCATGATTCCACACCTATTATCAACTCTCTGTTTGCTAACAGTTTTCAAATCATGATTCCAAATCAATTTCAAAACACATTTTGAAAACATGTTTGGTAAACTAGAGAGATTTTGAATTTTTTGGTCTATTTGGTCATCTGTCCAAATATTTGCCTAGACAGTTTTTGAATTTTTGGGTCTATCCAATCGTTCGGCCAGTTGACTGGAACAGTGTTTTTTTAAAAAAAAAAAAATTAGCAACTGAGACCTGTTTTCTGGAAAAAAAAAAAAAAAAAATTATATTTGTTTTTGATATTTTTAAATATAGAAAATATTTTTTTGAGACCAAAATGACAAATAATCTGGATCTTTATTTAAAATTAACAAAAAAAAAAAATTGAAATAAAAATTAATTTGTCACAGTAATTTTTTAAAAAATAAAAATATATATTTTTTAATATTTTAGAGAAAAAATAGTTTTGGAATTTTTAAAATTTTTTAAATAAAAAATTATTTTTGTCAATAATTATTTTTTTGAATTGAATTTTAAAAGGAGTTTGGTTACGAGCTTCAAATAAAATTTTCAATAGAGTTTTAAATTGTGTGTTTAGTTATAAGTTATAAGTTTTTGAATTAAATTTGAAAAACTTTTTTCAAAACTTATAATCAAATAATTTTTCACAAACTCAATACTAATTTCAAAAATTCAATACTCAATTCAAAATTCAATTCAAAACTTTTGTCAAAACTCATAACAAAACGAATTTTCTATTTAAAAATTATAATTTTAAAATTCACAAAATCAAAATATAATTTCACACCCAAATCATAATTGTAAACACAAACCAGACGCTACCCGAAAGTTTCCTGATACTACTTGCAAAAGCAGACAGTTGTTTCAAACTTTTACTTTTCTCAATAAAGGCTTGCAACTCTCTCTCTATCTCTCTATGGGGGTATTTGGAGTACATTACATAAATATACTTTCTACTTCTTTTTTTTTTTAGTTATTATCTTTCTATTTTTTTTACATCTTTTTATAAAAAGATAAAAGATTTACTTATTTAAATGATTCCAAACAATTCTTATATTAGACTATTCACTCACTTTCACTTATCTCTCTCTACGGCCCGTTAGGGATTAATTTATTTTAGTTAATTTTTTGATTTTTTGATTATTTTAATTTGATTAAAAAAGTATTATTTGGGTTGATAATTGTCTTTTTGTAATTGATTTAATAGTTGTAAGAAAAAAAGTGAAATTATTATGTTTTGAATATGACATTTTATCTTATTAACTTATTTTCTTTTTTTTTTTTTGGCTGCCTATTTTAACTACTAAATTTTGACTTTATTAACTTATTCTATTAGAATGATGTAACAAGTTTGGTTTACTGTTTGGCATGTGATTTTCTAGCTAAAATAATTTAAAAAGTCAAAATATTCAATCACATCACAATCTTTATTTTCTAACACATTTTTTCGTAAATGTCAAAAAAGTAACTAAACTAGATTGTCAAACGAGCTCTTACTCAGGTGAACAAGGTGAGTTCGAATGCCCGATATGCAGGGAAGGGAAGAAAAACTTCACTTGGTAGTGGGGATGAGGAACGGAATAGGGATGGTGGTAGCGGAGGCCGGGGGGGGGGGGCAAGTAATAACAAATTCAACAAAAATTTGCCATGTATCCCTAGTTTTGACATTTGGTGTGATAAAAAATGAAAGCAAAATATTTTTCATAATTAATGAAAAATAATTTATTCGAATGGAAAACATTATTCACTTTTTTAAAATAAAAAATATTTTTTAGACTAAACACCAGCCAACCTCATCACACAACCAGCATCACCATCACCTTTACCCCTAATGCTACCACCTGCACCACTCCACTACCATCCCGCTATCACCACACCAACCCAATAACCAAAACCATTAATATATTGGTTTTAAGATCACTACTAAACATGTTTATTTGGGATGTTTGGTTTTAGCTAAAATAGTATAAAAATAAAAATATAAAATAACTAATAAGACAAAATGTTATATTCTACACATCAATCAATCAATTTTTTTCTTCCAACCATATATTCATCAACCAAAAATAAAAATAAAAATACAAATCATTCTAAACACAACTTTTTCCATCTCATAAAATAGTCAAAAAGCTTGTTTATTGAATTTTTAGATATTTTTTGTACATATGTTTTATGTTTCAACTACATCTAAGTTACGTACATTTAAAAGTTAAAAAAAAAAAAAAAAATTGATTAAAAGAATAGAAAAGGTTAACTAAAAACACAAAAATATGGAAAACAAAAACTCAAAAATTACAATTCAGTGAATCAACTAATTTGGGGACCAATCTCACCGTCGACTAGCGGAGAGTCCAATTAAAGCTGGCACTACAAGAAACTACACTTTTGGCGACTAACGTTTTAGTCGCCAAAAGCTTTGATTTTAGTCGCCGAATCTATTCCCCGACCAAAACATTTTGTCGCTGCCTTTGTCGCGGGTTCGTTGACGGCGAAGGTAGTGGCGACTAAAACAAATTCAGTCGGCATAAGTGCACCACAAATGGCGACTAATATGTTGGTAGGCAAAAGTGTAGGGAATTAGCGACGAAAAATGGGTTAGTCGCGGATGAGTGACATTGGCGACTAAAAATTAGTCGCCCAAAGGGTGCATCAATTCAGAACTAAAATTTTCAGCTACCAATTCTTTTGTCGCCAAAACATTAAATTTTTTATCTACGGCGACCAAATTATTAGTCGCCAAAAATTGGGATTTTTCAGCTACTACATATTTAGTCGCGGAAAGGTATCTTAATTCTTTAGCTGCTACAGATTTTAGTCGCGCATACATGGTTAATTATGTTTTGGCGACTAATTATTTAGTCGCCAAAAACTGTTGTCCAGTTACTACTAAGAATCTGTACAGGTCACCAAAATTGTTTTCAATTTGTTTTAACTACTAAGAATCTAGTCACCAAATTTGGATGAGAGAAAACCACAGCAGCTTCCAAATTTGAGGACTGAACCCTAATTTCATAACACATACATATATATATATACCAGGCTCGCGACCCCAACCGAGCCGAGCCTTACCAAGCTTGGCCTCGGCTCGTTAAGAAAACAAGCCTAAATTTATGGCTCGAGCTCGTTTATTAAGCAACTGAACCGAGCTCGAGCCGAGCTCCAGTCTGTTCGCGAATAACTCGGTTCGTTTGCAGCCCTACTTACAATCATCAAACAAAAAAAACACCTTACAATATAAACTTATATACAAACAAACTAACATATTCCAATTACGATTAATAACGTCATACATTCCACATGTCCTACCAGAACAATGTCCTCTACACACAACATTTTTACTATACTATGTATTGTAACGACCATTTGGCATAGTACAAATTACCATGGTAATATGTACCACAACAAAAGGTAATCTATATATCACCACAGTATTTAAAACAAGTTCCAAAAATTATATGTACGATTCTAAAATATTCCACACAAAAGTAGAGGACGTCCAAAAACTTTCCAATGTTGCACAACTGTGAATTATCTTCCGGACAAAAAAATAGAAGATCCACATGTCAATGCCAATAGCCATCTACACAACAAAAATTACACCCATTAGTTCCATTGTAAACAAAAATTTCCAACAAAAAATTACAACCATCTACATAACACAAATTGCAAGGATGTCATTCGTAATTGAAATAAGTTCAATTAACTTAAATTAACTTCATTAAACAACTTCGATTTTATAAAATAAGTTCGAAAGTACCTGTAAAAGTACATCTACAGTGTCCAGACCAAGTTACCTTATGGAAATCAAATTACGGTCCTTTCAAACACCAAGTCATCTGCTGTTAAGTCTACTCACATGATGCCTCAAAACCTATTCCAAGCACATAACAACAAAAAATTTGCATGGCAACTTTAGAAAACAATTTTATGTCAATTTGATCCATATTTTTGTAGAACTTGCATTACCTTATGAATAAAAGTATGTTTACCGAATAGTAGGATGACCATCTGAACCCTCCAACAGGGTTGTCAGCCGTGACACCACGTCGTTCAGATGATTCAGTTGTACTTGTTGTGCCTCTCGTGCTTTTTTTTCTTCTTCGACTTGTTTGATCAGCTCCTCTCTTTCCCTCATAATGTCCTCCCGATCTCTTTGGTGCTCCTCTTTCTCCTTGAGCAACTCCTCATGATCTCTTTGGCGCTCCTCTTTCTCCTTGAGCAACTCCTCGTGATCTCTTTGACGGTCCTCACGAAGAACCTCCAATTCCGCTCTCATTGCCTCCATATGTTTATCACGTGCTCGTGCCGCAGTAGAAGTTGTGGAAGAGGGTTGTGGCCCTATCCCACATCCACGCAAGTAATTTTTCTTTGCCCCGAGCACTTGTCTTGAAAGTTCTTCGTGGGTCAATGGCAACCCCGCATCAGTAGCTACGACTTGTAGATTCACCATATCATCCTGTCATGGCAAAAAAACAATGAAGTCAAGATGGATAAAGGAATTGAAAACAACTTCAGTAATTGATATGCAACAAAATTGGTTTCAACATTCAATACTCACATGTAGCTCACCACATTTGGGATCGATCCAGTCTCCCGTCTTCTTGGACTTGTGTGATTTCTTATAAAATTCCGGGAAATCTATATCTCCATCCTCATTTGCCTATTTGGTTTGAAAAATTTCCATTGATGAAGTAGTACATAGTAATATGCAAAAAAAAAAAGGAACAATCAATCATCCATTACATTACTAAATTAACAATTTCTCACCATAAGCGACATTGCTATAGGAAATGATCGCGATCCACTTGTATGATTATAGGGGAGCATACCCCTATTTGCTTTACCAGCTTTAGAGCGTTTCTAACAAGAAAAACAAAATAAAAAAGTTGGACATATTTGAAAAAAATAAAATAATTAGTAGATACTTTTTACATATTAACACATAAATTAATTTCAAGAATGGGGTTTGTAATTAATTTGTTACCAAGTGAGATTCGTCTTTCCAAGCAACATCAATTAGATATTTCCAGTCCTCGAAGCTCACTCCACTAGGCGGATGACTATAGGGGTCATCAACACCCTTTTCTTCAAGTTCGAGGAACTCTTGCTTTAGATTGTACCTCCAGTCCTTGTATAGCAAATATGCCTTTCTATCGAGGATTTCTTGAGCTTGCTCATCATTAGCAAAATCATCGCCGATAACAAACTTGTCCTACAAACATAAAAACAGAATTAGTACATCAATTAATTTGATCAATTACAAATAACTTAATAAAGACATTATGGCAACATGAATCTCATACTAGCATGCCTTGGACAACCGCATCTTTGGTACTTTCATCGATTTTTCTCCATGACTTCACGCTCTGAAGAGGGCACAACCGTCTAATTTGCAATCCTAACTCATTCGTCGCTGGGGTGGCATTCCCTCCTGTTATTGCGTTCAACACCCAATTGACATACACATGTAATTTCTCTCCTTTTTTCCGTTCTATTTTTTTCTGTACTCCTTTGCTCATCAGAGGTCCTCAGACGCGAGTTGACCTTTTTCGCCCTGGTACAAAAGGGTAAGCAAGTCACAAATTACAACTCTTGCTAATGTTGCTGCTTCATTACTAGAAAAAAGGAAACACCTAATAAGTGACTATATGTGACTATCAAACTAATACTATTAATTATTTAGTTACAACATAATTCAAGTCCCATTCAATTGGTAACAGTTACACCATTCATGGCTTTGTATCCAATTTCAACCAAAATCAGACGGTGCATTTGACTGATGCTCTGCTGCAACACTCAATTCTTCATCTGTTCTGTTCATCTGTTCTGCTCAGCCTGCTGCTCAATCATCTGTGATGTTTTCTGTGGGCAGAGGAGATGCATGGAGGAAGAGCGGAAGTTGGCTGTCTGCCCTCTATGAGCTTATCAAGAGCATTCTGTTCTGTTGATCTGTTCTGCTATTCATCTTCTGTTCTGCTGAATTTCAACACTGCTGTTCATCTGATGCTCTGCTGCTACACTGTTATTCAGCTGTTGTTCTGTTGATCTGTTCTGTCCAGCCTTCAGGATTATTTCCCAACCACCCCCAAATTGTTCAGTACATATGGTTGCAGATCTCATTGATGTTAATATTAATGCACATGGGTGGAAGGTGGAGTTAATTGGATGAGCATGCACAACTGATCATGTCCTTACCAATCAATATCTCCAATCAATACCTGACTTATGCACGCCAAAAAAAGGCAATTTTTTTCCATTGTAAACAACTAAGTTCAATGCTCTTACCCACGCCACCAGGCTGCGTCTCCTCCACCACTGTTTGTGTATCATCTGGTGGCTGCATCTCATCTGAGCACGTCAACGGGGTGCCAATCCCGGGTGGACATGCTTCAGAGGCTGATAATACGTTGGCGCTTGTTGCTTTCTTCCGCCGCCCCGTCTTCATTCCAGGAACCATGGTACCTACATAAAAAAATAACAAACATACATGAGTACTCAACGCCACATACATCACTTACATTTACGTAAACCTCCCATTCGTCATTTACATACATTTACATAAACCTGACATACAATTAATGGGCAATTCCATCTTGAAAGCAAGCTAACTACATAGTTTGCGTAGCAGAAAAATAGATATCATAAGTTGGTGTTTCATATGATTAATTGATGATTAAGAAAGATATCAGAAAGAGTCATTTTACACTCTGTCCATTACACCTATGCATCACGTAGGAAGTGATGAGCAACAGCTTTTTGGATTTTTTCTCTCAAGAGGCTAAATACATGTGTGCAAATGATATTGATAGAGCACCAGCAGCCTGAATTTCCGTTTGCCAAACATTGCCATAGTAGGAGCATTAGGATAAATACATGTGTGCATATGATATTGAATTTATGATGGTGTTATTCTTTTAAAAGGATTTTTTAAGATATACTAAAGGCAGAAAATTAACTTGCTGATAAAAAACACCACAGATCATTCATATGTCTATATTGGAATCAGATCTCAGGAACCATCCTAATTACTTGAATTAGTAGAGATCTCGCCATTTTGTTTTGGGTCACAATGAACTTAATGCATGAAAAAGACTACACTCGCACACTAGCATAACAACGTTGTCTTAAATATTGATGTTTATTAGCCACGATTATTAGAATGCAATCTGAAGGCATTGTTCAATAGATTTAAGTGTTTTGGGATGGGAATAGAAAAATTTGAGACAAAGAATCTCATACCAGATGTTACATGGAACAATAGTTTGTGTGCCAACTGTCGATCCTTGTGCTGTTACTTAGATGACTCACACTCACTCACAGAATTATAGTTTATGTGCCAACTGTCAATCCTTGGTGTTTCATGTTGCTTAGATGACTCACACTCACTCACATGAATGACAGTTATGCTGGCAACATGTTAGAGACATGTTTATGTACATGTGTTGCAGAAAAGAATTTCCATTGGCAGACAATGACTCCAGATTAGCAGATTAGCAGAAAATAATTTCCATAGGCAGGCAATGGCTCCAGGATCCAAAGGGGTGCCAATCCTGTTTTGACAATTCATTGATGCGAAAATGTTTTGGACTACTCAATACCAGTGTATTTATGTCAGAATGATCAACTACTGTCTCAACATCTGTAATTACACGCCTATCATATGGTCTAGTTTCATAGGAAGATTCTACACTGCCAGTTATCTGTGTTTGTGTTTGTGTGTGTGTTCGTGTCCATGTGTCTTAGCCTACAACCTTTCAACCAACTACAACAATGGATTTTCTAGGAATATCCCCAACCTTGTCCTTAATGCACAAATTACATTGGGTATTCTACAACAAATGAAGCACAAAACAGCAGCTAACAAGAGCACCACACACAGATATTAAGCAGCTAACAACAACAGCAGATTAGCTATCACAAGCACCAGACACAGATACTAAAGGCAGCACTGCACCAAATTAGCAGATTACCATACATGCTGACTTGTTAGGAAAAATGCACCAGATTAACATAACAACAGTATGCACCAGATGAGCAGTACGCAACACAGAACAGCAGTAGGCACCAGATTAGCAGAATATGGTAACAGTAGATACACCAATGTAACAGTACGTACACCAATGTAACCACCACACAGATACAGAGGCATCAGATTAGCGAAATGCACCATATTAGCAAAATATGGTCTACAGAGGCATCAGTAGGTAATATTATTTCCATGTTCAATTGCAAAATATCATGACTATAGTCTACAGATATGAGCATTGTCATCAAAAGAAAACATGCTACTAATCTCATAAGATTCAAGGGGATGTATTTATCCAAAAAAATGGTATCAATTATTAAAAATCAATACACTACAAAACTTTAATAATGATATATCTAAGTCAAAAGTCATACAAATACGAACTTTTTTACTTAGGCCAATGTTTGAATACAATGGTCTACATTGTACCTAGCCTAGCCTACATACTGGAATTCTAAATTAGGTAATTCTTTCAAAAATTTTGGAGTCATATAGTTAAGGTGATTTAGCATAAATAATACGTAACATTTAAGTATAATTTAAACACCACTACTGAAATTACAAGAATTTAGCTTCTAAAAATAATAGGACCTATGTTCAGACCACCTAAACTGGAGAGAATCTGTTGTGGCTCATCAACATTGGTAATAGAATTTGCTTCTTCTGTTGTTGTAGTAGAATCATGTTAAACTGTTAAGCGAGCTACGCCTCACCCGTAACAAATCAATGCAGCAGCTAGGAGCAAATAACACCAAATTATCTAATTCACCTATAGGTATAACAACCCCCAATATAAAATCAACAGCTATGGCACTAACTTCACACATTCAGTTAAAGGAAAAGGCTGTTAGCTACATATTAGATGAAGATGCAGATGTAGATGAAGATGCAGATGCACATACAAAGATACATGCACATTCCAACATCATCATTTTCAAAATTGCAGATGTAGATGTAGATGTAGATGAAGATGCATGAGGAAATGTTTTTTTATAAAGCAAATTAAGCGACCAGAAATTAGACAGGCCCAAACGAAGCAACCAGCAAATTAACAATGCATACCAACTGAAAAAAGTAATAACAAAGATGACATGACTTAACGAGAGCAGATTAGTAACCGCCATACCTTAGGGAAAATCACCAATGGGACAAACAGATCAATGAAAATCTGTCACAACAAAGTGAGTTAAAACTCTGGTCCAGATTCGTATCAAAATCACTAGTAATCTCATCGTCTTCTTCGTCATCACCGGCAATTGTTACTTCATCATCGTCATCACAGATGAAAGCATCATCCATAACACGCTCGGATTGTACGCGCTTTTTGGATTGCGAAACTTCCATTGAAATAATTTCAGGTTCAATGTCATCCCGACGCAAAACAACATCATCATCAATAGGCTCAGTTGGTACAACAGTAGCGGTTTTATCTTCTTGCAACACTTCATCAAATTCTGGCACATCCAGCTCTGGCACATCCCAAATTCGTCGATGTTGAAACTTTTCTACGACTCGCCAATTCGGGCCTAACTTCGTATCATGAACGTAGAAAACTTGTTGAACTTGGCTTGGGAACACAAACGAGTCATCTTTATACCATCGACTTCTTACATCAACAATTGTCACATGTGGTTCGACACGCAAAGTTCGGCTACTGCCGGTGTTATACCATTCACATTGGAACAAAACAACCCGATGTCCAAACAAATATGTCGCCTACACTTTACAAAGGTAGCCGTAGAACTTTATCAATTGGCCTTCGTGGTCTTCCACTACCAACCCACTATTTTGACATTTACGACGGTTATCACGATCGATAGTATGGAATCGGACGCCATTAGAAATGCACCCCTCATATGTGTTCACCAAGGCATTAGGTCCATTGGCTAATGACCACATCTCATCGGTTGCTTCGGGTGACTTTTGATTTCGCAATTGGTTCATCTAGACAAGAAAGTATGTCATGTTAATTCAAACTTGGAATAATGTAAGGTTCTATGCAAACTATACACTAATGAGTTGAAGCTTACACGATCTTTGAACCATTTAGGAAATTCTTTGCATTGTCGCGTTGCAAGGTTGCATGAACTTCCATATTTTTGTTGCAACACGAGCTTATGTTCCCTAGTTAATACAACATAATTCATAAGTAATTTGAATAATGGAGACTTTAAAAAATAAAAACCATGTGGAAAATGTATGTTGCACATGTGAGGAGGAATCATACTCTAGATATTCGTCCACTTCCAAACTATTGTGTAGGATAAACCAATGAGCCAATTCGCGGCCAGCTACGGGCACATCAATTGCCCTTGGGAGTTGACCAAAAGGACGAACATTTTGAGTGAAAATCGCCAACCCCGGCCCATTGTCACCCCCATCGTAGTTCCTTTCTTCCCGGTTAAACACCGTTTCAACTCCATCCAAATACATTGAACAAAACGTCATACACTCATTCGATATGTAGCCCTCCGCAACTGAACCTTCTGGCCGAGCTTTATTGCCCACAAATCCTTTAAGAACTCCGAGCAGCCTACATGTAAACATCAGCCTGGTCATTAGTATGGTCATATTGAAGTATATGTTAATGGAAAAAAACACCCCCATCGTACTTATACCTCTCAATAGGATACATCCATCGATATTGCACAGGCCCTCCAAGCAAAGCCTCATAAGGCAAATGAATTGCCAAGTGGACCATGACATCAAAAAAAGCAGGAGGAAAAATCATCTCAAGCTTACAAAGTATAAGTACAATTTGTTCTTGCAATTTCTCCAAATCACCCTCAATGTCTTTGAGCACAACTGTTTGAAAAAAGTTCCCAACTCAAACAATGTGGTCCCAATCTCGGTAGGAAGGTATCCTCGCATCCCAATAGGAAGAAGTCGTTGTAAAAGGACATAGCGGTCATGACTCTTGAAGCCAACTAACTTACCACCATTCCGGTGACACAATTGGATATATTTGCCGCATAGCCATCAGGGTACTTAATCGATTTCAGGAAATCAGCAAACCCTTGTCTCTCTGCGGGGGACAATGTGTACAATGCCGGAGGCTTCTCGAAAGAGGCATTCGCATGCCTTATCAAGTGTAACTCCTTTCGTATTCGCATGTCCTCCAGATCCAAACGTGCTTTGTATGTGTCCTTGTTCTTGCCATCTACGCTCAATAGTGTCCCAAGCAGATTGTCACATATATTCTTCTCTATGTGCATGACATCAAGGTTATGTCGAAGCTTAAGTGTTTTCCAATAGGGTAGGTCGAATAAAATGCTTCTTTTTGTCCAGTTCGGAGTTGGATTTTCAGTCCTTTGTCTTTTTTTGTTGGTTGGATGCTTTCCATACGGCATGTACGTCCCCAAACTAATTTGTTCAAGTATATGTTCTCCCGATAACTGTACAGGTTTGGACCGAGTATCAATTTCACCGTTGAATAGCTTACTTCTTCGCCAATTATGGTTCTCAGGTAAGTACCGCCGAGCACCCATATACCCTATCTTACTTCGCAAGCTCTGAGATAAAGCATCCATGTTACGATTAGGGCGAGCCAAGTAACCTTTGTACTCCAACGGACAAGGAACCATATGCAGGAAAGTCATTGATGGTCCACATGACTGCTGCATGCATTGTGAAGATTTGGTCGTTTGAGGCATCATATGTTTGCACACCATGCTCCCACAAATTAGTTAACTCTTTTACTAATGGTTGCAAGTAAACATCGATATCTCTTCCAGGTGCGGATCGTCCGGGAATAAGCAATGACATCATCACAAATGGATCTTTCATACACTTCCATGGGGGTAGATTGTAAGGCATTAAGATTACGGGCCACATGCTGTATGATGTACTCATATTTCCGAATGGGTTGAAACCATCTGTGGCAAGCCCTAGCCTTACATTCCGAGGATCCGCAGAGAACATAGGATGTAGCCTATCAAAGTCCTTCCATGCCTTAGCATCAGCTGGATGTCGTAACACTCCATCATCCATACGCTTATCTTTGTGCCATCTCATATGTGCGGCTATTTTTTTTGACATGTACAATCTCTTCAACCTCGGTGTTAAAGGAAAGTACCTCAGTATTTTGTGTGGTATTTTTTTACCCGTCTTGTCGTTCAACTTGTATCTAGACTCCGTACATGTAGGGCAATTCTCCAACACAGCGTTGTCATTCCAAAATAGAGTACAATCATTCTTGCATGCATGAATGGCCTCATATCCCAAACCCAATTCACGTAAGAACTTTTTGGCTTCATAAAGGGTCCATGGAACTGTTTCATCACACTTTGGTAGAATGTCTTTGAAAACTTGCATAACCATATCGAAAGATTTGTTGCTCCATTTATTGTACACCTTCACATGAAGCATCTTAATTACGAAGGACAAGATGGAGAACTTTTCACACCCTGGATATACTTTGCGTTGAGCATCATCGAACAACTTCATGAACTTCAACAAATTGTGCCTCTCCGAACTAGTACGTTCTTCGTCGATATGATCATCCATGAGACCACTCATATAAATCTCGTCTAACATGGTAGGAAGTTCATCCACATTTTCGTGATTGGCTGTGATTCCAGATCCGTTGCTTTCAGTAGCATCGTTTCGCATGGTAGGATGATCACGAAATATGGCAACACGTTCGCCATGGTGTACCCAAGTTCGATAAGAACATGCGATTCCTCTTCGAATCAAGTGCAACCGTACAACGTGTGGACTAAATTTGGTGCCGTTCAAGCAATCAACACAAGGACAACGGATTTCATCCTGCGGGCCTAAATTCTTCGTAGCGAACTCAATAAATGACTGCACCCCTTCAGGATACTCTTTACTTTTTAGTCTATCTTTTATCATCATCCAACTCTTGTCCATTATTGGAACAGTACACATCAATCAAAGATGAACCTGGGAATGGATGGCAACTTGGAAAAATACGCTGTACTGGAAGAGAGCTTAAGTAAGTTTAGGGGTTCGATTAGCATTGCAATAATGAAGTGAACGAAATAGTAATAACAGATCGGGATGTAAAAAGAAACTAAATGTGAACTATAATTATATGGAGGGAGTTAAGCAATTTAGGCAACAGATTTTTTAGAAGTCCAGTTTGAACTGTCCAAGTCACACATGACATGAAAACGAGTAAATCCATAGTGGATGAGATGGGGTATTGAATGAGAAGCAAGTTATAGTAGGATGGCAACGACTACCCCGTCGAAGTGATGCTACGTCATGTAAAAATTGTAGATGTTTGAAAATGATTGGGCCTCTCAAAAAATATTTATAATGTAGTTCAACTTGGGGCTCTAAAATTTGAGTGTTTGATTACATTCAAAACATATGTTCTTGTGGTCTCAAGTCCTCTCACTAAAATTTGATGTTACTGTATGTAAAAATTGTAAATGTTGGGAACAACATAAATAGGATGTTAATCATCATATCAAAAATAAGAAAAAAATTACAAGCAAATGAGATGGAAATTTTTTGCGAAGAAAAGGTACCTTAAATCTCAAAAAAGCAAAGCAGAAGGGAACTGTAATGTTACTTTAAGCTCCTTAGCTTACTTAGATTGCAGAGGCTTTGTCATTGTGGTCTCAGGTCCTCTCACTAACACACAAAACAAGGTAAATAGAGAAGACCCTTGCAGCTGCTATTGCAATTGTCTTCCTGGTGTTCCAGTGTAGTGCTGCTTTTTCTGTAATGATGAACACGACACAGCTAATGGATGATCAATAGCAAGTTTAAAAATAAGGTAAAACATTATTCCTAAAACAGAAAACAGAGGTCAAACATTAGTTAGATTTGTCACCTATGCATGCATATACATATACATATATATATATATATATGTATATATAGGGTTAGTTTGGAATATCATAAAACAAAGGCACATTTGGTCACAATCGAGAATCACAAAAGGGGGAAATCCGAAATTTTAACCAAACCCATTCACGAAATCATAAAAGCCCTAAAAATTGTTTGCGAAATCAACAGAAAATGGAAAAAAAAAACGATTCAAAACCCTACACAAATCGTTAGTGTCACGGGAATGGGAGACAAGCGACAAAGATATACAAATAGACAGACCCAGATGGACAGAGAGGGAGAGAGATCAGAGAAAAATACCTGTAATCAGTGGTGGGGGCGATATGCAGTGCTCGTGGTGGCCAGCGCCGGCGGCCAGCGATGGTGATAATCGCCGGTCAGGTTTGGTATCGACTGCGCCGGTGTGTGAGGTCTGTATATGTTGGTGTGTGAGAGACAAAACAGTGCCAAAATGGGTCTGTGAAAAAAATACTGGGCGCGAATATGTAATAACTTTCCCTCTAAAAATAAATTTCGAAGATTTAGCGACCAAATCAATTTTTGTCGCCAAAATTCCTTAACAGCGACCAAATATTGGTCGCCAAAAGTATCCTAATTTGGCTACTAATCCAATATTTGGTCGGCAATGTTTACTATACAACGACTAACTGAGATTTGGTCGCGAAAAATCCATAAAAAATACGCCAAAAAATTGGCGACAAACATTTTTTGTCGGCAAAAGGTACAAAACAACGACTACAATTAATTTTGGTCGCCAATAATAATATATGGCGACTAAATTAATTTAGTAGCTAAAAATTTTCCACGAATGCCGACTAAATTACGTTTTTGGTCGCCCAATATTCTGCTTTTGGCAACTAAAATTGTTTTGGTAGCCAATTTTAGTCGCCAAATATGCTTTTTGTTGTAGTGTGGGGCAAAGTCTTATATAGACTAATCTCAAGAAATTATATGTACCTAGAAGATTTTGAACAGAAAATCATGGAAATAGCATACCCCAGACCCAGGCTAACCTTTTGGGGTTGTCAAAAATAACATTTGAAAACTCAAAACCAAACTAAAAATTGTAACACACCTCCTCCATCTAGTAATTTTTTCAATTTGCATCTTTATGACCAAAATACCCTTTCTGTTTTAATAAAAATTAGAATTTACCCTTGAACTATCACTTCATATCACTTGACTCCCTCAACTAAAGAAAGTTCACCAAAGACAAAAATATACGAAAATCTATTAGTTTTTTTTTTTTGTGTGGTCATTTTCAGTAATTTTTTTTTAAAATTTCTTCACAAATATGTGCATGTAGATGAAATACGTCTAAAATAATAATTTTAAAATATGAAAAAAGTTTACTAAACATTAAAAGAAAAGAAAAAAACTCAAAAATTGTATTTGAGTTTAAAAACCAAACAAATCTAACATTTTTTTAATTAAGGGAGATAAAGTAATATTAAGTGATAATCTAAGGGGATAAGTGTAATTTAACCTTATAATTGGGAATTTTTGTCATTAAGGTCTAAGTTTTTTTTAAAAAAATAATAATAAATGTAAAGAATTAAGTGTTATAATTTTTAGTTCAAAATAATAAAGTTAAACGGGACAATAATTTAAAAGAGGTAAATAATAAAATTTTTTTTTTTAAAAAAAAAAAGAAAAGAAATGAAGGGTTAGTGAATTGAGGATAAGGAAATTGAGAAAACAGCTTTTTAAATTACCAATATGAGCAGAATCTGTGACTGCGGGCTTCAGAAGTAGCTGTTGATGTGCAGTTTTTAGAGAGGGAATGCAATGTTCACAGAGAGAGAGAGAGAGAGAGAGAGAGAGAGAGATGGTATTGTGATGGAGAGAGACAGTGAGTGAGGGAGGGAGGGAGGGAGGGAGGGAGGGAGTGATGGTATTGTAAAGTAGAACTAGTAAAACTTTTGAGAGAGAGAATGAAGTTGTAGTGTCGCTAGGAAGTGTCATTTATAGCCGTAGATGTGGCTCTGTTAAATCCATGGAATTAAAGGTTAATGGAAATTGTGGTGCTACATGCACTAATTAGGATATTAATTAGTGTATCAATATTTTTATAATATTATTATTTACTCCATTTATTATATAAATTATAAATATTTAAAATCTCTAAAATTATATCACATTATCAGTTAGTACACTAATTATTATACTAATTAGTATATATAGCATTATTCTAATAATAATAATGTTATGATTTGATTTTTTAAAAAAAGAAATAATATGGCAATGATTTTTTTTAATTAAAATAATTAATAAAGATAAAAATAAATTAAAAGCGGTAATAAAATAAAATAAAATATTACATTTAAATTATGATTATTTTTTTCTTATAATCATTAAATCAACTATTAAAAAAAAAAAAACAGTTAACTAACTTTCCAAACATTATTTTTTAATTATACTAAAATAATTAAAATTCACAAACGAGCTCTTTGTATACCTTGTAGTAAATCCCATTATGCTTTTCATTTTTTAAATTTTATTAGCAAATTCTTTGCACTTTCGTCAAATTAAAATGTGACCATTTTGTTAGTTTAGCATTAAATTACGGATAAATTATATTTTATCCCTTTATGTTTGACCTTTTAAGTTTTTTTTTTTTTTTTTTTTTTTCAAGTTTTTTTCAGTTTACACCTAAAGTTAATTTATTTCAAAATTTTACAAAAAATGTCATGTTTACTATCACATAACGTAAGAAATATATTATTATATTCGAATTTGAATTTGTGTAAGATTTGTGAATTATACATAATAAAATATTTTTATGCCATATGACAATCAATATGTCATTTTTTATCAAATTTTGGATACAAGTTAGCTTTTAGAGTAAAATGAAAAAGGAAAAAAAAAATTGAAATATGAAGATCCAAAATGAAAAAGTGACCAAATATAAATGGGCCAAGTACGGCACTATTTGGAATCACCTACAAAAGTGCATTTTTTTTCTTTTTTTCTTTTTTAGGTCACATTACATCGCTATTTTTTTGCATACCATTTTGTAAAAATTCAAAAAATATATTTATTTAGATCATTCTAAACATCAATTGTTATATGACTCTCGCTGTGATGACCTAAGTTTATATATAAAAAAATAAATAAATAAATTTATTAGAAAATAAAATCAAAATGTGTGGGGCAATGAAATATTTGCTTTTGAGAAGAAAGGTTGGGTCAAGAGTGAGTGGGAAATTCTTTTTTTCTTTTTCTTTTTTTATATATATATCTCCCTCTCACTTTGGGAGAGAAAGTCACTACATTTCAGAATATTCAATTATTTAGAACAACTTTCCAGATCATGGAGAAGAATATGGAACGAGTGGAATGGGTTTTCGGTGGAAGGGCCATGTTTGTGGGTGGAGAATTATTATGTTAGAGAGAGAGAAATCTTCAATGGCATGAACTCTCTCTGTAGCTAGTCAGACTCTTAACCATCCATGATGTTCTCTACTGGATTTCGTTTACTTTGTTATCAGCCCTCCCTCCCCGTCTCTCCGACTCGCCTTCACAATCTCGGACATAGCATCTCCGGCCTCTGAATCCTCTCCGTCACTCCTTCAAGGCCTCTTCGGACGGTGAAAGCGAGGTGAGGACAAGGCACTGCTGTTGCTGCGGCGACGGAAGGGGGGAACGGGAGTGTGATTACCATGGACGAAAATGGAAGGGATAGGAAAGTTGTTCCTGCTGAGCTTCACAAAGAGGCTACCAAAGCTTACATGGCCTACGCAATGTCGGTGTTGCTCGGCCGAGCTTTGCCCGATATTCGGGATGGATTAAAGCCGGATCACCGCCGAATATTATTTGCAATGCATGAATTGGGTCTTTCATCACGAAAGCCAGGCAAGAAGTGTGCTAGAGTTGATGTGGGAGGCGGGACGAGGGCAGCAATGGGTGAGGTCGTGTAGGTGCATCCTCATATTAAGGGTATCAACTTTGATCTGCCACATGTCATCACTAAGGCGCCAGAGCATGGCGGAGTAGCTGCTGCCTCATTTGCAAACAAGAGTGTAATTTCAGTATACCCTTTTCACCGAGTCCAGAACATGTAGCCAGCGTTAGTTGGGCTGTGGTGGTCTTTTATGGTTGGTGGGCGACAACGCATGTTGTTGATTCTTGTGGAGGTTCTGCAACAGGGCGTGGAACTCAGGACTTGTTGCATGAGTGAGTTCAAACTTTGGTACAGAGTGAGACCTATTTGGCGTGCAGGTCTAGCTTTTGGGACAGCATGCTTGTTGGGTTGGTTCATTGCTGTATAACCTGTTCTTTCCAAGAAGATCGCATGTGGGAACAGGTATTGTTCACTGTTACTAGTTTCTTTATATATTTAAAGAAATGGATCCACTTTGTTCATTTTGCTTCTAGGAATTTATTGCATTGTTGATTATAGTTGCTGGTAGTGGGAAAGGCCAATTTTTGGCCCACGTTGGTTTTTAGGTTATGGTGTTTGGCCCACATTATTTATGGGGCAGTGCGTGTATATTGGGCTTGTGAGTTGTGGGCAGTGTGTTTTCAGCTATTTTGTGGGATGGTTGATAGGGACACTTTTAGTGAACTTCAGACCCATGTTCTTGAGATCAAAATAAAGAGCTAGGCAAAAGCAACATTTTGACCGGTAGAGATCGAATTTCGGCAACGTCAAATTTTGGAGTTTTCACTCATCTTCTCTTCTTGGCTTGAGGTAGGGATATCC
Organism: Camellia lanceoleosa; assembly: GCA_025200525.1. Lineage (NCBI taxonomy): Eukaryota > Viridiplantae > Streptophyta > Magnoliopsida > Ericales > Theaceae > Camellia > Camellia lanceoleosa. The sequence goes on from CM045760.1 coordinate 61,452,038, forward strand.
TACTCCTCTCTATGAGCTTTGTCTTTAAATTTTAACATTTTGATATGTTGGGGGTTGTTGGGTAATTTTGAGAAAGTTTAGGCCTTTGTGTAATTTTACAAAAGTTGGGGTTTTAAATATATAAAACCTATATGCATGTTTAGCATGAAGAAATGGAATTAATGTTGAAACATTGATGAAAATGGAACCATAGGGTTATAATGTTAATTATGGAAAATGCCCTAATTACATTGGTTAATTAATTGGTATAATTAATTGTGAGAAATGAGGAATTGAATTGGGAATGTTGAGATTGGGAATGTATGGGATTAAAGGGTGTAGTTGAATTATTTATCGCTCACCTAATTGAAATGTTGATATATTATCCATTTTGTGCATTTATTTTCTATTTAGAAATAATTGCTTTGGGCTATCGGTGGAGGATAGTCTTGATTGTTGTAGACAATGCATAATGATTAGGCAAACTAAAACTAATCACTGGAATGTGTCATTGAGTATGACGATTGAAAGAATACATTAATTGATGATGTGTATAATAATTGTTTATATGCATTGTGTTGTGTTGAATGAGATAGGGGATGATAGGGGATGAACCTTTAAACCGGGTGTTGTGTGAGAGGAGATAGGGGATGGACTCCGTAAATACAGCTCATATGCTTGTCTATTGATGTGATGATACAGCTCATATGCTTATCTTTGGAAGTGTGATATAGTTCTTATACTTATCAATGGCAGTGTTAATATAGCTCGTATGCTTATCTGTTGATGTGTTGATATAGCTAGTCTGCTTATCTATTGTGAAATGGGGAAATGTTTAATATGAGTTACTGTCTCATATCGGTTATTTGGCCAAGTTCTGAACCATGGTTATGAATTGAGAATTGAAAAGGAATGGAAAATGAAATGAAATAAAGACTTGAAAGTCATGAAACTGTAATATGTTATGAAATAATGTAAAAGTGTTGACTATCTATCAACTGTTAATCTTTTTGTCATTGTTCATAACTGGTTTAGTATATTTCTACTGGGCTGTGGCTCACCCTATATGGGAACATCATTTTCAGGTACAGGTAGCATGCCACCTCCAAGGACATAGCTTGGGAGGCTAGAGGCGGACAGACTTTCGTTGTCTTTCCATGTTTTGATGTATTACATGTAGATTCAAACCAAAGGCTTAATGTGTAATTGAGTTAGTACTTTTTTTTATAACCAAGTAATAACTTAGAAAGCTGTAAGCCCTTAGGGCATTTGCTATGTTGTTAACATGTAATTTTTTTTTTTTTTTGTAATAAATTACTCTGATGAATAGAAGGATGTTGATTTTTTATATATCAATGCATGTCAATATTGTGGGTTTAATGTTATTATTTTGAGGGCGTTACACTCACATGAGGCATTTTTTAGGGCTTTTTTTCTTCTTTTTTTTCTTTTCCATTTTTGAATCGTACTTTTTTTCTTTACTGCAAAGGAGTGGTGGGTTTACAAAATACAATATAGAGAGAAAATATTAAGAAAAAATAAAAAAAGAAGTAGAAATTATAAGAAAATTATATTTTGCCTTCGAAAATACCTCATGTGAACCTCACATAACAATTTTCATCAAATAATTTAACACCAAATTAATGGAAGGGCCAAGTTGTAATTTAATCGAAAGTGATTAATTGTTACCATTATAAAAATTAAAGTGAGATTTAATGTAAATTAGAAGATGCAAAAGCGTAATTAACCCATATAAAATAGAAAAGCAAATAAAAAATGCACTATGTGATTGAGATTCATCTTAAGTGTGGTGTATAGTCATATTTTAAAATAAATATTATTCCCCTTTTGTACATTTCTTGTGTTCTAATTCTGTGCATCTAGTATCTTTATTTATTTTTATTATAGTTTATTTATCACATGCAATATTAACAAACATGAGGGGAGAGACTCATTAAATTAATAATAATGACTATATAATAATAATAAATAACTTTTAATTTATAAATGTTAGTAACAAAATATTTTTATGGAAAATACTATGGTTCACAATTTTTTAAGGGGTGTGTACCATATATAATTTATAACTATATAAGAAAATAGCATAACTCTACACTTTATGAGTCATAACTTAAACAAAAATGTCATAATGACGCAGCGGAATACACAAGGACTACATATTGTTCTAGTAGACGAAAGAGGTTTTCGAATCTACAAGAAAAATAGAACATTGAATTTACAAGGAAGAGGAAATTTTAAAAAAAACTGAATTATATTGCATGAAAGTTGTCCTTCCCATAAGGCTTACATAGCATGTTGTCCTTCCTATTAGGCTTACATAGCTATTTATAATAAACTAAGCCTTGGAGACCAAGTAAACATGGACACCAAGATATCTAAAATTAAGAAACAATAAACTAAGGAGAATTCTATTATACACACCCCCATAACATATGCATCATTAATTACGTCATTTTCTTCTTTAGTTATGACTAATTTTTTTCTTTATTTATGATATTATTTTGATATTTTGGTTATGCCTTTTTTTGTGTTTGGTTATGACATTTTTTATTTTTTATTTTTTTTAGTTATGACTTAGAAAGTATGAAATTATACTATTTTATTATGTAGTTATAAGGTGCATACCATAGTCTTTTCCATATACTATAATCTTATTCTTGGAAAACAAGATACCTAAGAATTAAGAAAACAAAATAAAAACAAATTAAGAAACCTAATAATTCTAGAATATTTTTATTAAGGGCAAATTACATCAATGGTCCCTATAGTTTACCCGTGGTTTCATTTTGGTCCTTATACTTCTAATTACATCAATTTTATCCCTACAGTTTGATTTTTGACTCCATGTGGTCCAATAATTAATCGTCGTTGACTTTTTAACGCATTGGATGAAACCACTTAATTTGTAAATGAAACCACCAGGGAAGGTCTTCTCTCTCACATTTTAGCAATTTCGCTTGTTTGGAGTGTACTTAAAAAAAAAACACAGTATTTTTTTTTTTCACATTATCTCTCTATTTTTTTTTATATTTTTTCGTAAAAATTTAAAAAATACACTTATTTAAATCATTCCAAACAATCTTATTATATATATATATATATATATATTTTTAGTGAATATTTTTAAAATTTTAAATAATTTTTTTATTTTTTAGATACACCTTACTTAGATGTATCTAAAAAGTAAAATAATTGTAAAAAAAAATATTTTAAAAAATTAATAAATAAACAAAATATGAAAAATTTTATATATAAATACACAAAAAATTATATATATATATATATTTAGTGAATATTTTTAAAATTTTAAATAATTTTTTTATTTTTTTAGATACACCTTGCTTAGATGTATCTAAAAAGTAAAAAATATATAAAAATATTTTTAAAAATTAATAAATACACAAAATATGAAAAATATACTAATTTTTTGTTTTTTTTTTATTTTACATTTTTGGTATTTAGTGAATTTTTTAAAAAAAAATTCACAAAAATTATACTTTTTAAGTATATTTATGCTAAGTGTGTCCAAAAATTATTTAAAATATTAAAAAAATTCAGTAAAAACAAATAAATAAATAAATACATACAAAAAAAAAACAAAAAAATAGAATTTTAAAAAAAATGAATTCTAGAAACAAAAACTAAACCGAGTGATTGGTTGCTCTTGCAACACCATGCGACATGTTCTAAGTTAATCATAAATTTTTATATTCTCTTATATTTTTTAGTTATTTAATATAAAATTATGAGCAAATTACATATACCTCCCTCGAGATTTAGCTAAATTACAAATACCCCCTGAGGTTTGAGAAATTACAAATTCTCCCCTGAAGGTTATATTTGCATAATAAATTAGGGGGAAATTTGTACGAAAATATAAACCTCAAGGGGAAATTTGTTATGAAAATATAAACCTTAGGGGACGGGATGTAATTTTCGAAACCTCAGGGGTATCTATAATGTAACGCCCTCAAAACATGACTTAAAACAATCATTCATAAGATCTACAAACATAAGACAAACATTATATTTACATTCATCAGAGTGTTCTTTACAAAAATTGTTACATATTAACAAACAAATAAATGCCCTACGGGCTTATATCTTTCCAAGTATAATTTGGTTATAACAAAAGAAGAGTCCTAACTCTTTTACATATAAAGCCCTTAGCTTGAATTACATGTAACACAAAAATGTAACAACAAAAAAGAAGCCTTCAGCCCCTAAACCTTCCAAGCTATGACCTTGGAGGCGGCATATAACCTGTACTTGAAAATGGTGTCCCAAGTAGGGTGAGCCAATACCCAGTAGAGATATGCTAAACATAATATGAGAATTAACTAAAACATTAGCATCCGATAAATGTTTAACGCACACTACAACAAAACTAACTATTCACGGCATCATGTTTACGACATGCATTAAATGCATGCCGTGGTTAGTACATTCTACGGCATTTTTTTTTTGCAAGCCGTTAATATTTTGTCAATAACAGCATACATACCATGTAAGTCGTTAATTCATATATTTATAGCATGCAAAAGCATGCCGTAAAAAACGTATGTTTTTACGACTTACAAAAATATGTCGTAAAATATTTGCACTTAAGATGACATACATTTCATGTTATAAAATATTATAACTTTACACGGCATGCATTTACATGTCGTGAAAACTTTTGTAAAAAAAAAAAAAATTCAATCCGGAATTTTTTTATGGCATGCAAAAGCATGCCGTAAAAAATGTATATTTTCACGGCATACAAAAATATGTCATAAAATATTTGTACTTAAGACGACATACATTTTATGTCGTAAAATATTATAACTTTACACGACATGTATTAGTATGTCGTGAAAACTTTTATTAAAGAAAATTTCAATTCGATTTTTTTTTTTTTGATTTAAAAAAGCTAACAATTTTCAACCACACTTCTCACTTTAAATTTTTCTAATTGAGGAAAATGTAAAAAATAATTTATACATTATTTTATAATTTAGTGTCTCTTTTAAGAGATAATTGCGCCTAGTGGGATTTTTTTAAAAAAAATTATATATTTATGAAAAAATTTATAATTTTCATAATTAAAAATAAGTCACTTTTTACGGCTTACCGTATGCCAGTCGTTAAAAATAGGTCACTTTTTACGACTTACCATATATCAGTCATTAAAAATAGGTCACTTTTTACGACATACCATGTATGTCGTGAATGGTATGCCCAAAATATTTCAGGCGCCAAACCCCAATATTATGGCGCCACTTATCCCACAAAAAAAATATTTAATTTATTTTTAATTATCAAACATACTAATACAGTACCAAAAAAAAAAAAAAAAAAGAAACACCGAGTTTCTAAGAAGAGAGGAAGAAGAAATACCTAGGTGAAGTGGAAAGGGTTCATCAAACCCTTGGTCTTCAATCAATTGAATCAGTGGAGATCCAGACGCAGTGACGCAGTCCGCTTCATTCCTCAACAAAGCAATCACGCTTCCATTGAATCAATTTGTAATTTGCTTCGACTGCTTCGACTTGGACTTGGCTTCAATTTCTGAGGGGCAAAGCTCATCGACGATCGTGTTTTCATCTCAGACTCTCTCTGGCACTGCTATTTCAGTTCTCTATTCGGTGATTTCACTCTTGATTCCATGTTTTTTTTTGTTGTTTTGATCTCAATCTCTACTTGTGTTTCACAAGTATAGATTGATTAGGTCGAACAACTCTCCAAATCAAACCCCCTTCAATTCAACATCATCTCTTTTACACTTGACAAAACACTCATCTGGTTCGTAATCTTCTTTTTTACAGGCTAGATGCATTGTAGATGTTAAAGCCGATAAAGATCACACCAGTTTCATCGCTGGCACTCTCAAATTTCAAAGAAGAAAAACTAGGTTTTGTGATTTTCTTCTCATAGATCTCAATTTCTTATTTATTTATTTTTTAGTATCATGATTCAATTGAAATGGAGATGTGTTTGAGTGCATTTGATTAGGCTTTTATCGGATGGAACCGAACTTGTCTGCGAGGGTTTGTTTTCGCATCCCAACGAGATCTGGGACCTCTTCTTGCCCCTTTGATAGACGCATTTTCCACGCTTTTCTCCTCCTCGGTAATTGATTGATCATTTAAATTACGAAAATTGTTTCAATTTGCAATTTGAATGATTAATCTATGGACTCTTGTATAATGCTCTAATGGATCACTTGTACGCTTTTTGTGGTGTTAGATTATGAGGATTTATTGGCATTTGAACTCCTCCGCTTTTGATTGTTTAGCAAATGTAATTAGTTTGACGTTCATGGTGGACCGCCAATTTGTCTTTGTCTGTTTTTGCAAATAAATAAAAGGAGATATTTATTTATTGTTGTAGTGATTGTTATGATAGGAGGTCAGATTTATTTATTTTCAAGCAAAAATGAACTTTTGGACTTTTTTTACCGCTAGGTTGTTCAAAATTACAATGGTGGTGGCCTATAATTGTTGGTTTTTTGGGATGGATAATACTAATACTATCTTTAATTGGTTTCCTCCATGGTCTGTTTAGAGATGATTCCTTAATTGTTGTGAAGTGGATGGAGGAAAGGAATGGAAGCAAATGGTTACTTTGGATTGTGTAATCTTTTAAAGTGATATCTTATGTTTTAGGATAATTTATAATAAGTTATGTAGGTTGGGTTTTTTCTTGGATTGTTAGGCGTGATAACTCTCTCTCTCTCTCTCTCTCTCTCTCTCTCTCTCTCTCTCTCTCTCTCTCTCAATATCATTGCGTGTTGCCTTCTTTGATTGCATTTACGATTTAATCAAGCATGGTGATAGATGGCATATGATATGATTTTGCCCTGCTTTGTTGATTTTATGTACAATGGCAAACCAATATAAAGCTTTTTGTATCCTTCAAAATGGATCAATAGTTCTACAATAGCATAGTAAATAGGCTTCCATGTGGCATTTCTATCATCTTCATGCAGGCATGTTATGTTACACTCGATGGTTTTGCCACAATTTCAAATGATGGGCTCGGGGTTCTAATAATCTTGATGTTTAGTAATGCAAGTAACCAAAGGCTTTTGGTTTTTTCTGTTTGTGCATTACTTAATGGATTCATTGAGATGATTAATTATATGTTGAGTTAATGCATGCACATAATTTCTTAATTTTTTTGCTTTTTTTTTTTGGGTGCTCCTTTTCTTCCTTTGCTTCCCTTACATTGAGATTTCATCTTGCATAATACTATTCCTATTATGTTCATTAGATTTATGTTGTGATACATACATTTTTTGGCGGAGCCACCCTTAATTTAAAATTATTGTTTGACCTATGGTTTTTAATATATCTTTTAGTTTGTTCTTTCTAAAATTATATGTTAGCCTTATTTGTTTTTTTTTTTTTCATAAAAGCCTTACAATTTTCATAAAAGACTTACAATCTGACCCTCTCAAATGTTTTTATTTGTTACACAATTCCCTTGATGTATATACACACACACACACACATATTTATGCTAATAACTTCTCATTTTTTTTAGTCTCTCTCTTAATATATAGCATTTTTATTCTTATATTTTGTGGATTGCCCGTCCTAAATTGATTTTTTACCTCCGCCACTTGCTACATTGTCGATGATTTGTGCAACATGTGCCTGAACTTGTTAATTATTGGTGTTTTTATGTTATTTGATCATGTCAAAAGGAATTTGTAATTTTGACTAGTTCTTTGCTAGAGAATATATTCCTTTCTTCTTACTTCACCGAGGGGTTTTAAAATTTTAGCTACTTATCTTGCTCGGATAACAAATTTATTGTTATTTTGTGCATTTTTTTTTGTTGTTGTTAATGTTCCTTTGTCCCAATAGTGGATGTGATTCCAATGCTTATTGTCTATAAGCAACGATTTTCCTTGCAGAGAAAGAAAACCTTTGCTGTATGGATTCCCTAGTGAGCAATGGGAAGTTAATTTGCTCTTGAAGAGGTGCCTCCAGAGCTCCCAGAGCTGCATTAAGCATTTACTTTGCCGGGGATGGGATGCAAGAGAAGGACTGGTTGGCTCTAGTTCACAATTGTCCATGCATGGTTACTTTACGTGGCCTTCTATTTTGGTGCTAGATTTGGTTTTGATAAAGCGGACAGGTGTTCTTTCTTCCCTCTACTATCCTGTGGTGCATTTGGAATTATAAGTTTCTAGTTTGCTAGAATATTGAAATGTGTTGTGATCCATCATATCATTATATGAAAAAGGAAGCCTAAATGAAAAGGCATGTGAGTGTGTGAAAATTATTAAGAAAATTTAGATTAATTTTTAAAAAACATTTGAAGTACTTTTAACTCTATTGTATGATATCCTTTTGACAACCAGTCTTAAAATGATGATGTTTCCCAAATTTGACTTGAACAGAAGATTATTTTCTTTTTCATTGACAAAAGTTCCTAATAGTTTTTGAACAACCATATTGAATGCAAAACCAAGTCAAGGAATACTATTTCTATACATTGTATTTGAATAGAAGCACTTCTCATTAGCAACTTTTGAATAGAAGCACTTACTCTCAATAGAAATTTCGGTAGGTAAATTTACGGTGCAACTTTTGTTGATAGATATATAACTAGTGACATCAATTAAGTAAAAACTTCGGATCCAAGAATTGAACTTACAGTCAGATTATTCATCTGCGTCTTTTCTGAGTAAATTTTGGGGAAATAACCGACAAAAGACACGAATTCTTGACCCCATTATTCAACAAAGAATCATATAGACTCTTGACTAACTGAATTACAATGAACTGCCTTAAAACCAGTCCGCTTTCATTCAGTTCCGCTGTTTATTAGAACTCTTCAAGAGACTTTTCCATGATAATGATGTCCGTATACTCTCTTTAAACAAATTCAAGATGCACATAATAACAATGCAACAGCACATGGCTCATCCTCAAGTTTTCCAACTAAATATATTTAATATATCCCAAAGACACTATGAAAGCTGATAGATATACATTTAGTGGTTCAGATTAATTACAACGCAATTCCTATACACCAGGACCTATTTTTGACCATATAAGAAGAAGAAGAAGAAGAAGAAGAAGAAGAAGAAGAAATGGGAAACAGAAAGAGCCAAGTGGGCTTATTGATTAATTGTTGACTTCGAAGTCAACAACATTAACTAATTTTAAATGTAAAAAAGTAGGAACTACTAGTCTTGGTAGGCTTTCGATATATGAGTCTTAAATTTTTAAGATGTTGTCAGAATTTTATTTCTATGTTAATAATATGTGGGTATGTCTAGATTTCTCATATATACGGGCTTGTTATTTAGATCTTTTCTCTGGTTTTAATTTAATTTAATTCTTTTCATATGAGATTACCTCTGTGATAGTGTGTGTGTATCATTCAACTTTTTATTTTATTTGAGCTGTCTCTACTTGTAAAGATTTCTTGATTTTTCTCAATATTTTCCTGTTTTCAAGGTTCAATAAAACTCTCTGCAATTTTCGAAGTTGTTGTTTGTAGACAATCTCTGTTACCCATGTTTCACATGGTTCGATTTATTTCCATACACCAATGTCATCTCTTTTTGTCAAGATAAAAAGTTTTTTAGGAATAAAATTTGAATTAAATTCAGGATCTTAAGAGTTTTTTTTGTGAAATTTTAGGGGTTTTTGTTTGTTTGAATATTATTACTTGGCCCTATCAATTTGTGGGTAGTTATAGGTTAATTTTATTTTATTATTGTAATTAGTAAATGCAAGAAGACCGGACAAGAGTGAGCTTCTCTCTCTTTTTTTATTTATTTATTTTTATTTTTTTAAATTGGTAAAAGGGAAAGCCAACAATAAGACTCGAAAGCCTTTGGTATTATGTGGTATATGATTTTGGTTCTTTAATTTGTAGAATATTGTTGATTTAGTATTTAGTCAATTGAATTATATTATATTAATTTTAGCCTTTGTCTTACGATTTATTATATTTTAATTTTTTTTTTTTTTTCAAGCTGTGACTGATTCTATCATATTTTACATATTCTTATATTTGGCTGGAGTTTATTCATAAGGGTATTGGACATGACTGCCCCTGGCCTTGTGCAGCACTTAGGTGCTTGCAAATGAGGGATTGGGGTTCTACTCCCCTAGATGCGTGCTAATCTAATAACAACAGACAACTAACTTTTGCCCATAAAAGAAAAGAGAAAGAAACAGAAAAAGAAAAAGAAAAATGGGTATTGGATAATTGGACATGACTAAACAACCTTGTTTGAATACTCTATTATGTAAATTTCCTAATTCACCATAGTTGAATGTTGGTACTTACAGGATTCCCAATCGCTCCTCTTTCTTGGTTTCATAGGCTTTCCCTATTTGGTATTATGAATGGGAGAAGCACATCAACTGTTGTAATGATTTTGTTGTTATAGCCCTGTATCTCTAGCCTCATCTCTCTCTCTTCAAAAAAAAAAAAATGTAAACTGCATTCTCGTTTTTTTTTTTTTTTTAATTTGATCTTTGCCCTGTTTAGGTCATGGTGTTGCGGGAATCGTCCTTCCTGAGAAAGAGGAGAAGGTGCTTGCAATAAGGAAGGGTGATGCTATTGCCCTCCCTTTTGGTGTTGTCACATGGTGGTATAACAAAGAAGACACTGAACTTGTAGTCCTCTTCTTGGGTGATACCTCGAAAGGCCATAAAGCCGGTTCCTTCACCGATTTCTTTCTAACGGGCTCCAACGGAATCTTCAACGGCTTCTCAACTGAGTTTGTGAGCCGAGCATGGGATTTGGAAGAAAATGTTGTGAAGACCATGGTTGGAAAGCAAACAGGCAATGGTATTGTCAAGCTCGATGCAGCAAAAACCTTAAGGCAAAGATTAGCCTTAAATTTTTTTTATTTTTTATTTCATTTCTCTGAGTTTTCAACTTTATCATATTGCATGTATTTGTTTGGATAGATTTGATGTTTCTGCATGCATTCTGTTGCCTTATAAGTTAACTGTGATTTGCAGCAAAAACCTTCATTCGAGCTCTCTGGGAAGCTTGCTACGGAAACTAACAGTGTCAGAGGTGATAATCTAATTGCCTTCATTTTAGGATAATGAATTTCATTTTGTTATTCACTTGGCTGAAGGGGGCACTATTAAATAGAGCTGTGAACATGTTGATTTGTTGGTGTTAATAAATGTTATACTTCATTTTGATGATTAAGGGGTGATCTCCTGCTTTCCATCATTTTGAATATGGCTACCTGAATATTGAGATATATCTTTTTGATTTTCTCAATCTGTTGCTTTGCTTGTATTACCACATGCTTTTCCTAGCTTATGACCTCAGTAAATTTCCATGGCAGTGACTGACACGTACTCACTCAGTCCTTCGAACATAGTGTTATTAATGTGCTGCATCGGAATGGGCTGGCCCTTTCTAAAAGTTTCCCACAAAATTTAAAAAGCTATTTTTGTAATATTTTTTTCAATATTGTCTTGGGAAGAAAATTTTCAAATATTGCTCTAAGTGAATATATTACATTTATGAAAGTTGCTGTTTAATTCTATCATCACTTTATGAGCAATGAATTTGTAACTTAATCATGTGATCTTATGTGGTTTGGACTATGCTGTGAACATTTCTGTGACACTATTGCCATCAGAATGTTTTTGATACGTGTGGTTTCTTTTTTCCATCTTCTATTTGTTTGTCATTTGAGATGTGGAAAGTTGTATGTATTGATATTTGATTTGAAATTTGTGGTTTTTTGAATTTTATATTGGCCATACCATTTGTAATCTAAGATGTAAAGTTGAATTCTTTTTGTTTTTGTATTTGTCGAGTAATAACAGGGACAAAATGGCTTCTTGTTGTGTTAGCTGCAGCAAGTGAAGATGGTGATGATGATGATAATTCGGTGACAGAGACTTGAGATGCCGACACCATGGTGTCTGATAAGCAAGAAAGCTGATTGTTACAGCTAAGTGATAAGTGATAAGTGTTGCATTGCCAACAGTTGTGAAGGATGGTGATCATAATCATCTCTGGGCACTATTGGATCCCGAAATTTGTACTTAGACAGTTCTTTCATAGTGTAGATCATGTGATTTAAAACCCTGGATAAATGCGTAATCAGATGGAAAAAGTTTGCCATCTTTCATAGTGCAGATCATGTTGATAAATGAATCTTATGATTTGGGTATTTTTTTTGATTTGTATGTTTGAGGTTGTTATCAACTTGATATGATAGAAGTTGAGAATAAAAGTTAGTAGGCAAGTTGTTTGGTATATGGATATAAGATTTTTTTACTTATTTCATAGTTGTTGCCTCTGCTTGGTTTGTAACAGGTTACATTTTATAAATTACTATCTACAATGGTTAGGTAATGTCATATTCCTATATAAATATATATATTATATTAAAAATAATTTTTTACGGCATGCAAAATTATGTCGTGAAAAGTGTAATGATTTATGACATGTAAGAAAATGTCGTAAAAGATTATATACGGCATACAAAGTATGTCATAAATATATTAAAATGACTTTCTACGGCATACAAAATTATGTCGTAAAAAGTGATGATTTATGACATGCAAGAAAATGTCGTAAAATATTATATACGGCATGCAAAGTATGCCATTAATTTTTTAAAAATAACATTCTACGGCATGCAAAATTATGCCACAGAAAGTATGATGATTTATGGCATGACAAAAATGTCGTAAAAAGTTATATACGACATACAAAGTATGTCATTAATGTTTAATTTATTACTTTTTACAACTTTACCTGCATGTCGTAAATGATGCTCAATTTTTTACGGCATGTCATATAACAGCATTTCTGTGCATGTCGTGAAAGAGTTTTTACGGCATGCATCGCAAGTCGTAAAAATTCAATTTTGTTGTAGTGCCTGAAGCTTTGCATTTTTCGCTCGAGCGACGCTTCTTGCGCTTGAGCGAGATTCTTTTGTGTCTGGTCACTCGAGCGACCACTCCTTCACTCGAGCGAGCCCTATATATATCAGTTAGCAGCAACGTGATTCTACATCACTTTTTCATCTCCATTTCACTCCAAACCCGAAATCCGGCTGCCTCTCTCTCTACACCCTCTCTCTCTTTACAAATACGTCTTGTTCTTGGGTCTCTCTACCCTAGTCTCTTTGTAAGAAAGGTAGAGCATCGCGTGGGCTTTATTTTGATCCGAAGAAATTTGAGTTTGGAGCATCTTGAGTTTTCTCTTCTTCTCTTTTGAGCTTCTCCATTTGAGGTAGGGATAATCTACTCATTTTTATGAGCTTCAACATAAATGTTAGTCATTTTGTATAAATTGTGAGATTTGGAAATTTTGGGAAGTTAGGGTTTGAAATTTGAAATGTTTGAAAGAGGGGTTTTCTATTTGTGGACTTCATTGTGTATGTGAGGTCTTAAAAAGGGGTTATGTGTGTATAATTGATGAAATTGGGCCTTGGGTGCAATATTTGAGAAAGGGGGATTAATGCCCTAATTTAAATTGAATAAATCTTTTGTATAATTAATGAAATTAATTATGGAGATATGAAATGGAATTGGGAATCATGAAATTGGATGAAATTGTGATTTAATTGGTATAGTCGGATTGATAAATCACTCACCTATAGAAAATGTGATAAATTATCTGTTTGATAAATTTATTTATCTGTTTAGAAATAACTGTTTTGGGCTATCGGTGGAGGATAGCCATGATTGTTGTAGACACTATATGATGATTAGGTAAATTGAAATTAATCAGTTGGAATATGTCATTGCATATGACGGTTGGATGTAAACATTGGATATGTGAATTGTTGGGTCATTGTATATGCCTACATGTTTAATACATTGTATATGTATCTTTGTATGGGAGGAGATAGGGGATGTACTCCATTGTTTGGGAGGAGATAAGGGATGGACTCCATTGATAATTAAGTTGGCCGGAGTGTCTTGGGTGAAAGTCCCGAAACCTTATTTATTTATGGATGTCGGTTCCCTCGGACGTAGTTCCATAAAATAGTAAGTTATAGGAAGTGTTGAATGATGTCGATGATGTTTGTTATTGAAGTGTTGTTATATGAGTTGTAGCCTCATTTTAAACTGTTTGGATAATATTGAGCCATGTCAATGAATTGATTTGGATAAATAATGGGAAGTGGATTAATCATGATGTAAATATTGATTGGTTATAGAAAGAATGTACTTATGTTACATGCCACTACAACAAAATTGAATTTTTACGACTTGCGATGCATGCCGTAAAAACTCTTTCACGACATGCACAGAAATGCTGTTATATGACATGCCGTAAAAAATTGAGCATCATTTACGACATGCAGGTAAAGTTGTAAAAAGTAATAAATTAAACATTAATGACATACTTTGTATGTCGTATATAACTTTTTACGACATTTTTGTCATGCCATAAATCATCATACTTTCTGTGGCATAATTTTGCATCTTAGAGAATGTTATTTTAAAAATTAATGGCATACTTTGCATGTCAGATATAATATTTTACGACATTTTCTTGCATGTCATAAATCATCACTTTTTACGACATAATTTTGTATGCCGTAGAAAGTCATTTTAATATATTTATGACATACTTTGTATGCCGTATATAATCTTTTACGACATTTTCTTACATGTCATAAATCATTACACTTTTCACGACATAATTTTGCATGCCGTAAAAAATTATTTTTAATATAATATATATATTTATATAGGAATATGACATTACCTAACCATTGTAGATAGTAATTTATAAAATGTAACCTGTTACAAACCAAGCAGAGGCAACAACTATGAAATAAGTAAAAAAATCTTATATCCATATACCAAACAACTTGCCTACTAACTTTTATTCTCAACTTCTATCATATCAAGTTGATAACAACCTCAAACATACAAATCAAAAAAATACCCAAATCATAAGATTCATTTATCAACATGATCTGCACTATGAAAGATGACATACTTTTTCCATCTGATTACGCATTTATCCAGGGTTTTAAATCACATGATCTACACTATGAAAGAACTGTCTAAGTACAAATTTCGGATCCAATAGTGCCCGAGATGATTATGATCACCATCCTTCACAACCATGGCAATGCAACACTTATCACTTATCACTTAGTCAGAATAATCAGCTTTCTTGCTTATCGACACCATGGTGTCGGCATCTCAAGTCTCACACCGAATTATCATCATCATCACCATCTTCACTTGTGCAGCCTAACACAACAAGAAGCCATTTTGTCCCTGTTATTACTCGACAAATACAAAAACAAAAAGAATTCAACTTTACATCTTAGATTACAAATGGTATGGCCAATATAAAATTCAAAAAACCACAAATTTCAAATCAAATATCAATACATACAACTTTCCACATCTCAAATGACAAACAAATAGAAGATGGAAAAAGAAACCACACGTATCAAAAAACATTACGATGGCAATAGTGTCACGTAAATGTTCACAAGATAGTCCAAACCACATAAGATCACATGATTAAGTTACAAATTCATTGCTCATAAAGTGATGATAGAATTAAACAGCAACTTTCATAAATGTAATATATTCACTTATAGCAATATTTGAAAATTTTCTTCCCAAGACAATATTGAAAAAAATATTACAAAAATAGCTTTTTAAATTTTGTGGGAAACTTTTAGAAAGGGCCAGCCCATTATCTGACAAAGACATTAATAACACTATGTTCAAGGATCGAGTGAGTACGTGTCGATCCATCGCCATGGAAATTTCTTGAGGTCATAAGCTAGGAAAAGCATGTGGTAATACAAGCAAAACAGCAGTTGAGAAAATCAAATAGATATATCTCAATATTCAGGTAGCCATATTCAAAATGATGGAAAGCAGGAGATCACCCCTTAATCATCAAAATGAAGTATAACATTTATTAACACCAACAAATCAACATGTTCACAGCTCTATTTAATAGTGCCCCCTTCAGCCAAGTGAATAACAAAATGAAATTCATTATCCTAAAATGAAGGCAATTAGATTATCACCTCTGACACTGTTAGTTTCCGTAGCAAGCTTCCCAGAGAGCTCGAATGAAGGTTTTTGCTGCAAATCACAGTTAACTTATAAGGCAACAGAATGCATGCAGAAACATCAAATCTATCCAAACAAATACATGCAATATGATAAAGTTGAAAACTCAGAGAAATGAAATAAAAAATAAAAAAAAATTTAAGGCTAATCTTTGCCTTAAGGTTTTTGCTGCATCGAGCTTGACAATACCATTGCCTGTTTGCTTTCCAACCATGGTCTTCACAACATTTTCTTCCAAATCCCATGCTCGGCTCACAAACTCAGTTGAGAAGCCGTTGAAGATTCTGTTGGAGCCCGTTAGAAAGAAATCGGTGAAGGAACCGGCTTTATGGCCTTTCGAGGTATCACCCAAGAAGAGGACTACAAGTTCAATGTCTTCTTTGTTATACCACCATGTGACAACACCAAAAGGGAGGGCAATAGCATCACCCTTCCTTATTGCAAGCACCTTCTCCTCTTTCTCAGGAAGGACGATTCCCGCAACACCATGACCTAAACAGGGCAAAGATCAAATTAAAAAAAAAAAAAAAACGAGAATGCAGTTTACATTTTTTTTTTTTTGAAGAGAGAGAGATGAGGCTAGAGATACAGGGCTATAACAACAAAATCATTACAACAGTTGATGTGCTTCTCCCATTCATAATACCAAATAGGGAAAGCCTATGAAACCAAGAAAGAGGAGCGATTGGGAATCCTGTAAGTACCAACATTCAACTATGGTGAATTAGGAAATTTACATAATAGAGTATTCAAACAAGGTTGTTTAGTCATGTCCAATTATCCAATACCCATTTTTCTTTTTCTTTTTCTGTTTCTTTCTCTTTTCTTTTATGGGCAAAAGTTAGTTGTTTGTTGTTATTAGATTAGCACGCATCTAGGGGAGTAGAACCCCAATCCCTCATTTGCAAGCACCTAAGTGCTGCACAAGGCCAGGGGCAGTCATGTCCAATACCTTATGAATAAACTCCAGCCAAATATAAGAATATGTAAAATATGATAGAATCGGTCACAGCTTGAAAAAAAAAAAAAAAAAAAATTAAAAATAGAATAAATCGTAAGACAAAGGCAAAAATTAATATAATATAATTCAATTGACTAAATACTAAATCAACAATATTCTACAAATTAAAGAACCAAAATCATATACCACATAATACCAAAGGCTTTCGAGTCTTATTGTTGGCTTTCCCTTTTACCAATTTAAAAAAATAAAAATAAATAAATAAAAAAAGAGAGAGAAGCTCACTCTTGTCCGGTCTTCTTGCATTTACTAATTACAATAATAAAATAAAATTAACCTATAACTACCCACAAATTGATAGGGCCAAGTAATAATATTCAAACAAACAAAAACCCCTAAAATTTCACAAAAAAAACTCTTAAGATCCTGAATTTAATTCAAATTTTATTCCTAAAAAACTTTTTATCTTGACAAAAAGAGATGACATTGATGTATGGAAATAAATCTAAACATGAGAAACATTGGTAATGAGATTGTCTACAAACAACAACTTCGAAAATTGCAGAGAGTTTTATTGAACCTTGAAAAGCAGGAAAATATTGAGAAAAATCAAGAAATCTTTACAAGTAGACAGCTCAAATAAAATAAAAAGTTGAATGATACACACACACTAACACAGAGGTAATCTCATATGAAAAGAATCAAATTAAATTAAAACCAGAGAAAAGATCTAAATAACAAGCCCGTATATATGAGAAATCTAGACATACCCACATATTATTAACATAGAAATAAAATTCTGACAACATCATAAAAATTTAAGACTCATATATCGAAGCCTACCAAGACTAGTAGTTCCTACTTTTTACATTTAAAATTAGTTAATGTTGTTGACTTGAGTCAACAATTAATCAATAAGCCCACAGCTCTTCGCTTCCCATTTCTTCTTCTTCTTCTTCTTCTTCTTCTTCTTATATGGTCAAAAATAGGTCCTGGTGTATAGGAATTGCGTTGTAATTAATCTGAACCACTAAATGTATAACTATCAGCTTTCATAGTGTCTTTGGGATATATTAAATATATTTAGTTGGAAAACATGAGGATGAGCCATGTCTTTGTTGCATTGTTATTATGTGCATCTTGAATTTGTTTAAAGAGAGTATACGGACATCATTATCATGGAAAAGTCTCTTGAAGAGTTCTAATAAACAATGAACCCAGAATGAAAGCGGACTGGTTTTAAGGCGCTCATTGTAATTCGATTAGTCAAGAGTCTATATGATTCTTTGTTGAATAATGGGGTCAAGAATTGTGTCTTTTGTCGGTTATTTCCGTCAAAATTTACTCGTAGCAAGATGATGAATAACTGGACTGTAAGTTCAATTCTTGGATCCGAGTTTTTACTTAATTGATGTCACTAGTTATATATCTATCAACAAAAGTTGCTTGCACGTAAATTTACCTACCGAAATTTCTATTGAGAGTAAGTGCTTCTATTCAAAAGTTGCTAATGAGAAGTGCTTCTATTCAAATACAATGTATAGAAATAGTATTCCTTGACTTGGTTTTGCATTCAGTATGGTTGTTCAAAAACTATTAGGAACTTTTGTCAATGAAAAAGAAAATAATCTTCGCTCAAGTCAAATTTGGGAAACATCATCATTTTAAGACTGTTGTCAAAAGGATATCATACAATAGAGTTAACAGTACTTCAAATGTTTTTTAAAAATTAATCTAAATTTTCTTAATAATTTTCACACACTCACATGCCTTTTCATTTAGGCTTCCTTTTTCATATAATGATATGATGGATCACAACACATTTCAATATTCTAGCAAACTAGAAACTTATAATTCCAAATGCACCACAGGATAGTAGAGGGAAGAAAGAACACCTGTCCGCTTTATCAAAACCAAATCTAGCACCAAAATAGAAGGCCACGGCAAGTAACCATGCATCATTGTGGACAAAGAACTAGAGCCAACCAGTCCTTCTCTTGCATCCCATCCCCAGCAAAGTAAATGCTTAATGCAGCTCTGGGAGCTCTGGAGGCACCTCTTCAAAGCAAATTAACTTCCCATTGCTCACTAGGGAATCCATACAGCAAAGGTTTTCTTTCTCTGCAAGGAAAATCAGTTGCTTATAGACAATAAGCATTGGAATCACATCCACTATTGGGACAAAGGAACATTAACAACAACAAAAAAAATGCACAAAATAACAATAAATTTGTTATCCGAGCAAGATAAGTAGCTAAAATTTTAAAACCCCTCGGTGAAGTAAGAAGAAAGGAATATATTCTCTAGCAAAGAACTAGTCAAAATTACAAATTCCTTTTGACATGATCAAATAACATAAAAACACCAATAATTAACAAGTTCAGCACATGTTGCACAAATCATCAAGACAATGTAGCAAGTGGCGGAGGTAAAAAAATCAATTTAGGACGGGCAATCCACAAAATATAAGAATAAAAATGCTATATATTAAGAGAGAGACTAAAGAAAAATGAGAGAAGTTATTAGCATAAATATGTGTGTGTGTGTGTGTATATACATCAAGGGAATTGTGTAACAAATAAAAACATTTGAGAGGGTCAAATTGTAAGGCTTTTTATGAAAATAAAAATAAAAAAACAAATAAGGCTAACATATAATTTTAGAAAGAACAAACTAAAAGATATATTAAAAACCATAGGTCAAACAATAATTTTTAAAATTAAGGTGGCTCCGCCACTAAATGTAGCATCACAACATAAATCTAATGAACATAATAGGAATAGTATTATGCAAGATGAAATCTCAATGTAAGGGAAGCAAAGGAAGAAAAGGAGCACCCAAACAAAAAAAAAAAAGCAAGAAATTATGTGCATGCATTAACTTCTCAACATATAATTAATCATCTCAATGAATCCATTAAGTAATGCACAAACAGACAAAACCAAAAAGCCTTTGGTTACTTGCAGCTAAACATCAAGATTATTAGAAGCCCCTGGAGCCTCATTTAAGCTGAAATTGTGGCAAAACCATCGAGAGTGCATAACATGCCTGCACTGAAGATGATAGAAATGCCACATGGAAGCCTATTTACAGCTATGCTATTGGTCAGGAACTATTGATCCATTTTGAAGGATACAAAAAGCTTTATCGCAGTTTGCCATTGTACATAAAATCAACAAACAGGGCAAAATCATATCATAGTGAATGCCATCTATCACCATGGCTTGATTAAATCAGAAATGCACTGAAAGAAGGCAACACGCAATGATATTGAGAGAGAGAGAGAGAGAGAGAGAGAGAGAGAGAGAGAGAGAGAGAGAGTTATCACGCCTAACAATCCAAGAAAAAAACCACAGCTACATAACTTATTATAAATTATCCTAAAACATAAGATATCACTTTAAAAAGATTACAAAATCCAAAGTAACCATTTGCTTCTATTCCTTTCCTCCATCCACTTCACAACAATTAAGGAATCATCTCTAAACAGACCATGGAGGAAACCAATTAAAGATAGTATTAGTATTATCCATCCCAAAAAACCAAGTATTATACGCCACCACCAATGTAATTTTGATCAACCTAGCAGTAAAAAACTGTCCAAAAGTTCATTATCGCTGAAAATAAATAAATACAGACCTCCTATCATAACAATCACTACAACAATAAATAAATACTGATCTCCTTTTATTTATTTGCAAAACACAGACTGACAAATTGGCGGTCCACCATGAACGCTCAAACTAATTACGTTGCTAAACAATCAAAACGGGAGGAGTTCAAATGCCAATAAATCCTCATAATCTAACACCACAAAAAGCGTACAAGTGATCCATTAGAGCATTATACAAGAGTCCATAGATTAATCATTCAAATTGCAAATTGAAACAATTTTCGTAATTTAAATGATCAATCAATTACCCGGAGGAGGAGAAAACTGTGGAGAAAATGCGTCTATCAAAGGGGCAAGAAGAGAGGTCCCAGATCTCGTTGGGATGCGAAAACAAACCCTCGCAGACAAGTTCGGCCATCCGATAAAAGCCTAATCAAATGCACGAAACACATCTCCATTTCAATTCAATCATGATACTAAAAAATAAATAAATAAGAAATTGAGATCTATGAGAAGAAAATCACAAAACCTAGTTTTCTTCTTTGAAATTTGAGAGTGCCGATGAAACTGTGTGATCTTTATCGCTTTAACATCTACAATGCATCTAGCCCGTAAAAGAAGATTACGAACCGGATGAGTGTTTTGTCAAGTGTAAAAGAGATGATGTTGAATTGAAGGGGTTTGATTTGGAGAGTTGTTGACCTAATCAATCTATACTTGTGAAACACAAGTAGAGATTGAGATCAAAACAACAAAAAAAACATGGAATCAAGAGTGAAATCACCGAATAGAGAACTGAAATAGCGAAGCGGAGAGAGTCTCGAGATGAAAACACGATCGCCGATGAGCTTTGCCCTCGTAAATTGAAGCCAAGTCCAAGTCGAAGCGATAAGCAAATTACAAATTGATTCAATGGAAGCGTGATTGCTTTGTTGAGGAATGAAGCGGATCAAGGCCATCAAGTCTGGATCTCCACTGATTCAATTGATTGAAGACCAAGGGTTTGATGAACCCTTTCCACTTCACCTAGGTATTTCTTCTTCCTCTCTTCTTAGAAACTCGGTGTTTCTTTTTTTTTTTTTTTTTTTGGTACTGTATTAGTATGTTTGATAATTAAAAATAAATTAAATATTTTTTTTGTGGGATAAGTGGCGCCATAATATTGGGGTTTGGCGCCTGAAATATTTTGGGCATACCATTCACGACATACATGGTATGTCGTAAAAAGTGACCTATTTTTAATGACTGATATGTGGTAAGTCGTAAAAAGTGACCTATTTTTAACGACTGGCATACGGTAAGCCGTAAAAAGTGACTTATTTTTTTAATTATGAAAATTATAAATTTTTTCATAAATATATAATTTTTTTTAAAAAAATCCCACTGGGCGCAATTATCTCTTAAAAGAGACACTAAATTATAAAATAATGTATAAATTATTTTTTACATTTTCCTCAATTAGAAAAATTTAAAGTGAGAAGTGTGGTTGAAAATTGTTAGCTCTTTTAAATCAAAAAACAAAATCGAATTGAAATTTTCTTTAATAAAAGTTTTCATGACATACTAATACATGTCGTGTAAAGTTATAATATTTTACGACATAAAATGTATGTCGTGTTTAGTACAAATATTTTATGTCATATTTTTGTTTGCCGTGTAAATATAAATTTTTTTAGGCATGGTTTTGCATGCCATAAAAAATTCGGATTGAATTTTTTTTTTTTACAAAGTTTTCACGACATGTAAATGCATGCCGTGTAAAGTTATAATATTTTATAACATGAAATGTATGTCATCTTAAGTGCAAATATTTTACGACATATTTTTGTAAGTCGTAAAAACATACGTTTTTTACGGCATGCTTTTGCATGCTATAAATATATGAATTAACGACTTACATGGTATGTATGCTGTTATTGACAAAATATTAACGGCTTGCAAAAAAAAAATGCCGTAGAATGTACTAACCACGGCATGCATTTAATGCATGTCGTAAACATGATGCCGTGAATAGTTAGTTTTGTTGTAGTGAGGTCTGCAACCTAGACGTACACTCGAGCGCAAGAGTGCTCACTTGAGCAAAGGAACTCAACACACAGAGCTCACTCGAGCACAAGAAAGCTCGCTCGAGCGAAGAATACCAACCTTCAAGTCCAAAAGAGACGCAGACACACGCTCGAGCGCAAGAGTTCTCGCTCGAGCAAGGAGACACACCAAGCAGGGCTCGCTCGAGCGCAAGAAAGCTCGCTCAAGCGAAAACTGTGTCTGAACCAAAAACCTGAGAACCCACAATCCTCGCTCGAGCGCAAGAACCTTCGCTCAAGCGAAGAAGCAAATACCCAAGGCTCGCTCGAGCGCAAAAAAGCCTCGTTTGAGCGAAAAAGCAA
The DNA here is from genome assembly GCA_025200525.1 of Camellia lanceoleosa. Taxonomy (NCBI): domain Eukaryota; kingdom Viridiplantae; phylum Streptophyta; class Magnoliopsida; order Ericales; family Theaceae; genus Camellia; species Camellia lanceoleosa. Next base: position 61,475,063 of record CM045760.1, read on the forward strand.
AATCCTGGGCAGCAACCATTTGTTCTAACTCATAACCAACCTGTTACAAACTTGCCCAACACATCCCAAAACTCAAATACAAAGAATTAAAGAATGGAAACAAGATACAGACAACAACAAACAACCATGGAACCCAAGTCCGGAATACAATAAATGACGGGAAAAAACCAGAATCTCTATAACCTCCCCCCCTTAAAGAATTTCGTTTCCGAAATTTTATACAAGTTTCACAATCATGATTATTTCAATTTTCAATATGATTACAACTCAACATTCACCATCATGACCCACCACCGGTCATTCCATCTCTTCTCAAGAGAACAATTTACAATATATAACTCAACATTTGCTATCAACATGCATTTTTGAAACTCAACTAACTTCAACACATATATCTCATGCTTTCCAAAACATTTTCAATGTTTATAACAAGTTTACATTTTCAAAACTTAAATAACATATACAATGTTCAAATTCAACTTGTGTTTCCAAAACACACTCAACATTCATAATGCTTTCATAAGCTCAAAACATATACAATGTTCTTAGAGTTTATCACAAAACAAAATTTTCAACATCTGCTCAAACATTAACAAATAAGTCTGGATAATTCTCTCGGACCTCTAATTCACGTTCCCAAGTGGCCTCCTCAACTCCGTGATGTTTCTACAAAACTTTCACCAAGGGAATCGTCTTGCCTCGCAAGACTTGGTCCCGCCTATCCAAGACCCTCACCGGTCTCTCATCATACGAGGCATCCTCATCTACCTCTAAGTCGGTCCAATCCAATACATGTGATGGATCCGACTCATACTTCCGAAGCATACTAACATGAAACACGTCATGCACTTTGGACAGTTGCGGCGACAATGCTAAACGGTAGGCAACCTCCCCAATCCACTCAAGTATCTCAAAAGGGCCAATAAATCGAGGGCACAACTTCCCACTCTTCCCAAACCTCATCAAACCCCGCCTAGGTGATATTTTCAGAAAGACGTGATCACCCACCTCAAATGACAAAGGTCTCTTCCTACGGTCGGCATAACTCTTTTGGCGACTCTGGGCTGTAACCAACCTTTTACGGATAAGTGCCACCTTCTCCGTTGTTTCTTGCACCAACTCCGGGCCCAACAAAGGTGCATCACCCACCTCGGCCCAACACACTGGAGATCTACACGGTCGGCTATACAAGGCCTCAAACGGTGTCATACCAATACTCGATTGGAAATTGTTATTGTAGGCGAACTCCACTAGGGGTAGGTGTCTCTCCCACGACCCCTTAAAGTTAAGGACACAGCCTCGAAGCATATCCTCAAGGATCTGAATAATGCGCTCGGACTGCCCGTCAATCTGAGGATGGTAAGCCGTGCTAAAAGTCAATCTAGTGCCCAAGGCACTCTGCAAACTCTGCCACAACCTAGCAGTAAAACGCGGATCTCTATTTGAGACAATCGACACTGGGACTCCGTGCAACCTCACTATGTCCCGAATATACAAGTTGGCAAGATGATCTATCGAATCTCTCACGTGCATAAGAATGAAGTGCACTGACTTAGTCAACCGGTCATCCACCACCCAAATGGCGTCACTACCCCGTTGAGTCCTCGGAAGACCCACGACAAAATTTATCGTGACGTGCTCCTATTTCCACTCGGCTATAGGCAAGGGTTGCAACAAACCCGCTGGCCTCTAATGCTCGGCCTTCACTTGCTGACAAGTAAGGCACTTAGACACAAACACCGCCACATCTTTCTTCATACCTCTCTACCAAAACTGGCGACTCAGATCATGATACATCTTCGTGCCTCCTGGATGCACCGCAAGGCGTGAATGGTGAAACTCTCGGAGTACTTCCTCTCGACAAGACTCCAGTACAAACAAACAGTCTCAGTACCTCACACTCAGGTCAGGATACACAGTCAAACCCTTCTCTACCTCCCACTAGAGAACTTCTCCTAGAGGGATTCTACCTCAAAGTCACCCCTCTGTGCCTCTAACACTCGATTCACAAGCGTAAGTTGTGTAACCACAGAAAACAAGGCCGCAGACTCAACAGACTCACCCAAAAACAAGTCGAACTCTCCAAGAGCACCCAACATTTCCCATTCTCGGATAGCAATACAAGCTACATCACTAATGGATTTCCTACTTAGAGTATCAGCCACAACATTGGCCTTTCCCGGATGATAGTGCAACTCAAAGTCATAATCTTCTATGAACTCCATCCACCTTCTCTGCCTCAAATTTAAGTCCTTCTGTGTAAACCGATACTTCAGACTCTTATGATCCGAGAACACCTCGAATTTCTCACCATAAAGATAGTGCCTCCAAATCTTCAAGGCAAAAATCACAACTGCTAACTCTAAGTCGTGAGTAGGGTAGTTTCTCTTGTGTGTTTTCAACTAACGTGAGCCATAGGCTACTACTTTCCCCTCTTGCATCAATACACAACCCAAACCCTCTCGTGAGGCATCACAATACACTACATAACCCAAACCCCTCTCCGGAATAATCAAGACTGGAGCAGTGGTAAGTCTAACTTTAAGCTCTTGGAACGACTTTTCACAAGTCTCACTCCACACAAATTTGACCCCTTTCCGTGTTAATCTAGTCAAAAACGAAGCTAGCCTGGAGAAATCTTTCACAAACCGACGGTAATACCCGGCCAATCCCAGAAAACTGCGGATCTCAAAGACACTCTTAGGCTGTGCCCAATCCTGCACTGCCTCTATCTTGGATAAATCTACAGTCACCCCTTCCCGGATACCACGTGGCCTAAGAACTTAACCTCTCTTAGCCAGAACTCACATTTCCTAAACTTAGCATACAACTTATGGGCTCTAAGCAACTCAAGCACCACTCGCAAGTATTCCTCGTGCTCCTCCTCAGAAGGTGAATAAATCAGAATGTCGTCCACAAAGACGACTATGAAACGGTCTAAGAACTCTCGGAAAATCCAGTTCATCAAGTCCATGAACACAGCCGGTGCATTGGTAAGCCCAAAAGGCATCACCAGAAACTCATAATGGCCATACCGAGTACGGAATGCCGTCTTCGGGATATCCTCCTCCCTGACCCTCAATTGATGGTAACCTGATCTCAAGTCTATCTTAGAGAAACAACGGGAACCTTTCAACTGGTTAAACAAATCATCTATATGAGCCATAGGGTACTTGTTCTTAACCGTAGCTCAGTTCAATTTTCGGTAATCTACACAAAGCCTCAAAGCCCCATCTTTCTTCTTAGAAAAGAGGGTCGGTACTCCCCAAGGCGAAGTACTAAGGTGAATAAAACCCTTATCTATCAACTCTTAGAGTTGAACCTTCAACTCACTCAACTCGGTTGGGGCAAAATGATACGGTGCCATGGAAATCGGTGCCGTGCCAGGTACTAAGTCAATAGAGAACTCGATCTCTCAGTGGGGTAGTAAACTAACGAGATTCTCAGGAAAAACGTTCGAGTACTCACAAACCACTCTTGGCAACTCAATCCGGGTGTCATCACACTCACTACTCATAAAGCTAGCGAGGAGACAACTAAGCTCACTCCACTCTCGTGGATCATACACCGGTGGTAAAACTCTACCGACCCAATCCCCCAAGAAATGAAAATAGTCATCGCTCAAGGTACATACAGTAACCTTCTGACGGTAGCAATCTATAACAGCCTAGTATGACGATAACCAATCCATACCTAAAATCACATCAAACCCAGACATATCCATCACTACAAAAGAAAATGGAAGTCGACGATCAGCGACCTCTATATCACAGTCCTAACACCCTTGTTTCAAAACCATCTCGGCCCCAATAAGTGATACAACACAAATAGAAGATGCTAACTGTGCCAACTCCAATCCCAAAATAGATGCAAATGCAGAAGATATAAACGAATGGGATGCACCCGTATCAATTAACACATTGGCAACAGAGTTGCAAAACAAAAAGGTACCTCTCACAACAGATGGAGCCGGTACTAGATCTGGAGCTGTAACATTATACACACGCCCTGTAGGTCTCTGATTTACCTGCTTACCTCTTGGAGCATAAGACTGTTGCACAGATTGAGCCGAAGAGGCTCCCTGATTAGCCCTCAAGGCCTGAACTAACTGAGCTGGCTGATAACTCTGTGTCTGTCTCAAACCAGACGCACCAGATGTGCCACCAAACTGCGGACAAAACCTCTTCAGGTGCCCCGCCTGCCCACACTGATAACAAGTGAGCGGCTGGCCTCTGCCTTGACTCTGGCCCTAAGAACGGGCCGAAGATGATGCTGTACACTGCCCTCCTCCCCTCTATAGGCAAGCTAGAGACTTGTGGCCCAATTGACCACATTTTTAACAGGTGATGTCTCCCTGACCACCTCTCCCAAAACCCGAACTAGGTACTGGATAGGTAGATCTCAAATGCACTCCCTAGGACTGCTAAGGGTTAGAACCCCTCTGTCTCTTACCATCCCTCTGGCCATCCTGACTCCTCCTGGAGCCCCTCATCCTCTCATCCTCTATATGCATAATAGTCTCACGATGAGCTGCAGCCTTCACAAGGCACCCATAATCTCTAATCATGGAACTGGCAACTCGAAACATAAGTCCGATCTGTAACTTATTCTCAAACTCCAAACATCTACGCTCCTCGGTCGCTACCAACTCCGGTGCAAACCTAGACAAGCTAGTAAAAGTGGCCTCGAACTCCACCACTGGTGTATTCAGCTGCTTAAGCTGAGAAAACTAATCCTTCAACTTTTCCCTCACCATAGCCGGTAAATACTTATCCTGGAAGGCTTCAACAAAGGCCTCCCAAGTCCCTTCAATGTGCCATCGCACATACTTCCACCACTGACCCGCGCCTCCCTTCAGCTGGAAGGACGCCAAGGTCACCCACAAACCTCCGTCTTCGATGCCAAACATCTCAAACGTCTTCGTCATCTGTTCTACCGACTCATCAGCCTTCAGTGGCTCCTTAGGGTCACCTACAAAACTCGTCCGGATTCGACCAAAAAAACTCCCTTTTTAGAAATGACGGCCCTGCCTTAGCTACTTGGGCCTGGATTTGATTCTCAGCTCTGAGAATGTCCATAGACTCCCTCAATGCTCCTGCCATTTCACAGGCTAAGGTGCCCATGGCCTGCTGACCTACTGGCTCAGCCACGTTGGCCTGACCAACACCCTCCTCATGTGCCGGAATTTCATCCGATATAGGCATCTCTTGCCTCCTAGGCCTACTACGCCTACTACCATGACTTCGTCCTGACATCCTAATAAAAGTAACAAAGACATTAGCACATTCACAAATGTGCAGAAGCTATTTCACTCACGTCCTAATACGATGGACAACTGTAATTCGCTCCACATAAACACATAACCACATAAACACATACGAATTTCATTTTCGGATAGTGACCGTCCTGTGGCGTCGCTAGAGTTCCAGTTAGAAACGGCAGTGATCAAGTGCCTTTCCAACAGGACTCCTAGAAACCCACGGACCCGATCAACATCCTAGAAACTAGATCCCATATCCACATAGTCACATAAACATGTTATCACATAAGCACATAACATCATACCTAAGTCTCTAACAAGTGAGACAAACCCATTGTGGTACTAACCACTTCCCACGTACCCAAAGTATTCAAACCCAGTACGCTCTGATACCAAGCTGTAACGTCCTCAAAACATGACTTAAAACAATCATTCATAAGATCCATAAACATAAGACAAACATTATATTTACATTCATCAGAGTGTTCTTTACAAAAGTTATTACATGTTAACAAACAAAATAAATGCCCTACGGGCTTACATCTTTCCAAGTATAACTTGGTTATAACAAAAGAAGAGTCCTAGCTCTTTTACATATAAAGCCCTTGGCTTGAATTACATGTAACACAAAAATGTAACAACAAAAAAGAAGCCTTCAGCCCCTAAACCTCCCAAGCTATGACCTTGGAGGCGGCATGTCACTTGTACCTGAAAATGGTGTCCCAAGTAGGGTGAGCCAATGCCCAGTAGAGATATGCTAAACGTAATATGAGAATTAACTAAAACATTAGCATCCGATAAATGTTTAATGCATGTAACATAAGTACATCCTTTCCATAACCAATCAATATTTACATCATGATTAATCCACTTCTCATTATTTATCCAAATCAATTCATTGACATAGCTCAATATTATCCAAACAGTTTAAAATGAGGCTACAACTCATATAACAACACTTCAATAACAAACATCATCGACATCATTCAACACTTCCGATAACTTACCATTTTACGAAACTACATCCGAGGGAACCGACATCCATAAATAAATAAGGTTTCGAGACTTTCACCCAGGACACTCCGGCCAACTTAATTATCAATGGAGTCCATCCCCTATCTCCTCCCAAACAATGGAGTACATCCCCCATCCTCCCACACAAAGATACATATACAATGTATTAAACATGTTGGCATATACAATGACTCAACAATTCACATATCTAATGTTTACATCCAACTGTCATATTCAATGACATATTCCAACTGATTAATTTCAATTTAACTAATCATCATGCAGTGTCTACAACAATCATGGCTATCCTCCACTGATAACCCAAAACAGTTATTTCTAAACAGATAAATAAATTTATCAAACAGATAATTTATCAAATTTTTCATAGATGAGTGATTCATCAATCCGACTACACCAATTAAATCACAATTTCATCCAATTTCATGATTCCCAATTCCATTTCATATCTCCATAATTAATTTCATTAATTATACAAAAGATTTATTCAATTTAAATTAGGGCATTAATCCCCATTTCTCAAATATTGCACTCAAGGCCCAATTTCATCAATTATACACATATAACCCCTTTTTAAGACCTCACATACACAATGACGTCCACAAATAGAAAACCCCTCTTTCAAACATTTCAAATTTCAAACCCTAACTTAACAAAATTTTCAAATCTCACCATTTATACAAAATGACTAACATTTATGTTGAAGCTCATAAAAATGAGTAGATTATCCCTACCTCAAATGGAGAAGTTCAAAAGAGAAGAAGAGAAAACTCAAGATGCTTCAAACTCGAATTTCTTCGGATAAAATGAAGCCCACGCGATGCTCTACCTTTCTTACAAAAAGACTAGGGTAGAGAGACCCAAGAACAAGACGTATTTGTAGAGAGAGAGAGGGTGTAGAGAGAGAGGTAGCCAGATTTAGGGTTTGGAGTGAAATGGAGATGAAAAAGTGATGTAGAATCACGCTGCTGCGAACTGATATATACAGAGCTCGCTTGAGCGAAGGAGTGGTTGCTCGAGCGACCAGACACAAAAGAACCTCACTCGAGCACAAGAAGCGTCGCTCAAAGCTTCAGGTCTGCAACCTAGACGCACGCTCGAGCGAAGGAACTCAACACACAAAGCTCGCTCGAGCGCAAGAAAGCTCGCTCGAGCGAAGAATACCAACCTTCAGGTCCAAAAGAGACGCAGACGCACGCTTAAGCGCAAGAGTTCTCGCTCGAGCGAAGAGACACACCAAGCAAGGCTCGCTTGAGTGCAAGAAAGCTCGATTGAGTGGAAACTGTGTCTGAACCAAAAACCTGAGAACCCACAATCCTCGCTCGAGCGAAGAAGCAAATTCCTAAGGCTCACTCGAGCGCAAAAAGCCTCGCTTGAGCGAAGAAGCAAAATCCTGGGCAGCAACCATTTGTTCTAACTCACAACCAACCTGTTACAAACTTGCCCAACACATCCCAAAACTCAAATATAAAGAATTAAAGAATGGAAACAAGATACAGACAACAACAAACAACCACGGAACCCAAGTCCAGAATACAATAAATAACAGGAAAAAATCGGAATTGTAATTTAGCTAAACCTCGAGGCGGTATATGTAATTTGCCCTAAAATTATAAATTCTATCTCCTTTACCAATTAAAACACACTTAAAATATCATATGACTATGCTCCTTAGTCAGTTTTGGAACATGACTACGTAGCATAGTTACGTGATATTTTAAGTGTGTTTTAATTGATGAAGGAGATAGAATTTATAATTTTATATTAAATAACTAAAAAATATAAGAGAATATAAAAATTTATGATTAACTTAGAACATGTCGCATGGTGCTGCAGGAGGAACCAATCATTCTATTTAGTTTTTGTTTCTAGAATTCATTTTTTAAAAAATTCTTTCTTTTTTTTTTTTTTTGTATTTTTTTTCTTTTTGTTTTCACTGAAATTTTTTTAATATTTTAAGTAATTTTTTTTTTAATTTTTAGACACACTTAACATAAATACACTTAAAAAGTATAATTTTTGTGATTTTTTTTTTAAAAAAAAATCATTAAATACCATAAATATAAAAAACAAAAATTTTGTATATTTTTCATATTTTGTGTATTTATTAATTTTTTACAAATATTTTACTTTTTAGATATATCTAAGTAAGGTGTATCTAAAAAAATAAAAAAAATTAAATTTTAAAAATATTCACTAAATATATATATATATATATAATAAGATTGTTTGGGATGATTTAAATAAGTGTATTTTTTGAATTTTTACTAAAGAATGTACAAAAATATAGAGAGATAATGTGACAAAAAATAAAAAGTATACTTTTTTTTTTTAAGTACACTCCAAACAAGAGAAACAGCTAAAACGAGAGAGAGAGAGAGAGAGAGAGAGAGAGAGAGAGAGAGAGGAGACCTTCCCCTGGTGGTTTCATTTACAAATTGAGTGGTTTCATCTAGTGCGTGCAAGGCACGCGTGAATTTCCGTCCAAAAAGTCAACGGCGGTTAACAATTGGGTCATATAGAGCCAAAAACCAAGCTGTAAGGGCAAAATTGATGCAATTATAAGTATAGAGACCAAAATGAAACCACATGTAAAGTATAGGGATCATTGCTGTAATTTGCCCTTATATTAAATTACAAGAATCCTAATCAAGTAATATGTCAAAAATATTAAAACTAAAAATATAAAAATTCCTAAAATCTTGTCCTACATCAGACTCCTCTCCTCGAGTTCATATTAGAGATCTGCCATCGTCCTTCCCAAATAAAAAGATACTTGGAATACTTTAGTTGTTTGTCCCTCTTCAAAAAATTATATGTAGAAAAATCTAGTTTATGAAAGTTCAATTGGTTAACAAGATCAATTAGACAAGCATTGAAAATCAAATTAAATTGCTCTACATAAAGAAAATCAACAAAATTTACTTTATGTAGAACATGCATGCTCTCTTAATTTTGGACTATCCTAAATTGTAACGCCCTCAAAATAATACACATAAACCCAACATTCATGTAATACATAGACAAGAGAATAAAATATATTTCCATTCATCAGAGTATTCTTACAAAAAGTAATACATGTTGACAACAAAAGTAAATGTCCTGTAGGCTTACAACTTTCCAAGTCAACACTTGGTTTCAACAAAATAAGAGTTCTAACTCTTTACACAAAAGCCCTTGGCATGAATTTACATTTATCACCAAAAATAACAGAATAAACAAAAAAGTCTTCAACCCCCAGAACCTTCCAAGCTATGTCCTTAGAGGTGGCATAACACCTGAACTTGAAAATGATGTCCCATATAGGGTGAGCCAACGCCTAATAAAGATATGCTAAACATAATATGAGCAATAACTAAAACACAGGCATTTGATAAATGTTTAACTCGTATAGACAAACATAAATCTCTTTCTATTTTATTATCCAAACCAATTCATAGATATGGTTCCTTATTCAGCCAAACAGTTCATGATGAGCCTACAACTCATACTAACACTACTTCAATGATTCAATTTCAAATAAGACTATAGCTCACATAATTAACACATCAACACTTCCATTTCAAATGAGATCACAACTCAAATCATCATCATTCCAATACTTCAATCATCTACGTTATACAAACGTAATTCAAATTTTGGGACTTTCATGCTGAACACTCCGGCCAACTTAGTTATCACTGGAGTCTATCCCCTATCTCCTCCCAAATCCGGTTTAGGAGTCCATCCCCTATCTCCTCCTAAACCATGGAGTACATCCCCTATCTTCTCCCAAACAACATACATATACAATGTATTCAAACACTTATCATATACAATGATCAAGCAAAGCACATATTCAATGTGTTATTCCTTCCGTCATATTCAATGACATACTCAATTGATTAGTTATAATTCACCTAATCATCATGCAGTGTCTACAACAATCAAGACTATCCTCCACTGATAGCCCAAAACATTTATTTCTAAACAGGTAATAAATTATCAAACAGATAAATTATTCACAATGTCAAATGTGAGTGATTAATAAATCCAACTCCACCATTAAACCTCATAATTACCCAATTTCATTATTTCCAACTCAATTTCATGTTTCCATAACTTTTCCAAATTAATTATACCAATTAATTCATAACAATAAATTAGGGCTTTTCTCCCCCTTTTCTCAACATTGACCCAAAGGTCCAAATATCATCAATAAACATTAATACTTCATTTTAAGACCCAAAATACACATATATGGATTAAAAGAACAAAACCCCTATTTATTCATTTTGAAACCCTAACATCCAAAATTTCCCAACTTCAACATCTAATCAAAATGGCTACAAATTTATGTCAAAGACCATAAATATGAGTATGAATCCCTACCTCGAAGTTAGAAGCCCAAAGGAGTAGATGAAGAAAACTCAAAATGCTCAAAATCCACGATTTTTCAGATTAAAGTGAAGTCCACACCACCCTCTATCTTTCTTACAAAGAGATTTGGATGGAAACACTCTAGAAGTAGATGAAATCCTAGAGAGAGAGTATGTATAGAGAGAGGGAGAGTCGGATCTAGGGTTTTGAAAGTAAAAAAGATAAATAAAAAAAAAAGTGATTTAAAATAACACAATCGCGATCTGATTTACGCATAGTCCGCTCGAGCAGAGAATAGGACGTTTGAGCGTAAGACACAAAAACTGGACCCGCTCGAGCGCTAAGGCACAACAGTAAAACACTATCCTCTCGAGCGTAGAGATACCCGCTCAAGCGTAGATTACACTCCTCCAGTACTTTTACAGACTCCAGACACCCGCTCGAGCGCAAAACACCCACTCGAGCGCAAACCCACTCCAGCGTAAGGAACACCGCTCGAGCGTGAAAAACACCTCTGCAGTATATTTGCAGATGCACAAAAAGCTGAAAGGATGTAAACTCCGCTCGAGCGCAATAAGACCCGCTCGAGCGAATCATCAAAAATCTGGGCAACAAGATTAGAGACTAAGACTCAACCAACCTGTTCAAAACACGCCCAAGACATCCTAAAACTCATATACCAAGAATTAAAGGACGGAACGAGGCATAAACAACAATACTCAATCATGGACTCAAGTCCGGGATACTGTACATAAAGGGGAAAACCCGGGATCGCTATATAAATTCAATTGATCCTTCAATTATCAACCTTGGAACATCAAGTGTAGCATCAACTAATTTCTTAGTTGCACGTAACGGTTATATTATATCTTCTTCTATTTTCTCTTTGTTATTGAGCTCGATCGGATCTCCTTCTCTTTCAATATTTTTATGATATGTTCGTAAAACTTTCTTTCTAGCATTCAAATTCCCAACTGTTGATGCATTATCAACACTCGAACTACACTTTGCATCTTCTTCATTAGTTTTACAAACAATCTCACCACAAATAATATTTGGATACAAAATCCTTTCTTTTACAATTTTATCACAAACTTTTACAACCTCTATTGAAGAATCTTGATTTGTATATGACAAAATATCTTCATGATCATGAAAGTAAAATTTACTTGCTAAAAACTTTTTCATTACTAATCATGAACGAATTTTGTCTTTATCTTCGCGAACTCGATAATCTTGTAATCTATTCCACCACTTCAATGCAATTTTATCAAGTTTGTAAGATGTAATATAACATTCTTTTCATGAGAAATCTTCATGTATTCAAAGAAATTTTCAAGATCAAGTAACCAATCAAGAAAATCTTCTTTTTGAAACTTACGTGAACCATTGAAATATGCAATTTCTGCACAAAAAAAAAAAAAAGTAAGTTAACAAGTTGACTTTGGGTGAATCCTCTGGCGCAATTGTTGTCAACTGTTGGTTGCCTCTAGTTGACAATTAGTGTTTATGTACCTCTAATTGATGTTTCTCAATCATATCCCATATGACTTCTACCCTACGATCATCGTCACTAGAGGTTGTGTGTTCTTTATTGTCTTGTGTCATTGAGGAAGACGAATCCATACTCTAATACCACTTGACGCAACGAAATATACGGAGACTACATATCGTTCTAGTAGTCGAAAGAGGTTCTTGAATCCACAAAGAAGAGGAAATTCTAAAGAAACTGAATTATATTGCACAAAAGTTGTCCTTGTCATAAGGTTTACATAGCTATTTATAATAAACTAAGCCTTGAAGACTAAGTAAACTTGGACACCAAGATATGTAAAATTGGGAAACAATAAACTAATCTTATTCTTGGAAAACAAGAAACCTAAGAAATTAGGGAGAAAAAATCAAAACAAATTAAGAAACCTAATAATTCTAAAATATTTATATTAGATTACAAGAATCCTAATAAAATAATATATCAAAAATATAAAAATTATTAAAATCTTTCCTTTTTTTTTGATCAGCGAAAGTTATCGTATAACCAAACACAAATGAAGCATAACCAAAGATCTCAAAATAATATCATAACTAAATAAGAAAATTGGTCATAATTAAATAAGAAAATGACGTAACTAAGAGTACATATGATAAGAGGTGTGTATAATAGAATTCTCCTATTTCGGTATATACAAATATATTTTTAACAAAATGATTTTGATAAAACTTTGTTTCATTGTTATATGTATAGGAAATACATCATATAAAACAAAATAAACTTTGCAATTTGTTTCTATGATTTATAATTTTTTTAAAAATATTATTTTTAGTATAAGGTTTCATTATCAGCTTTGCAAGCAGGATCCACTCCAAAATAAGAAAATGAAAATGTTGGGTAAGGTAGGGTACATCTTGGTCTTGAGTGTACATGCTTAAATTCACTTATAATGATGTGATAAGAAAATTGGACCCTCAATCATTGGATATGCAATCAATCAAAAGTTGACACCAATCATGACTAGGAGTGTAAAAATGGCTCGCGGCTCGAAGTTTGCCCTTGGCCCAAGATGGGCCTGGCCCGTTTAGGCTAGTTTGGGCCCGGGCCCGAGCATAGCCCGAGTCCCTAAGCTTGGGCCTGGGCCATCATTTTGAAACCTGGCCCGGCCCGTGGGCCTAGTCCGCCTGGCCCATCCCATTGACCCACTTAAAGCCCACTCAAGGCCTAGCCCGCTCGAGACCCAATGTCTTTTTAGTGAAAAAATAATAAAATTTTGGTAGAAAAAAACTTTAAAAAACAAAAAAAAATTGGTTAGGCCCGCCCAAGCTCGAGGCCAGGCCCGGCCCACCGGCCTGAATACCCCTGGGCCTAAGGCTGGGCCTGGGCTTAATTTTTTGGCCCGTGGGCCAGCCCAAATTTTGGCAGGAGCCTGCAAGGCCCAACATAAGCCGGGCTGGGCCAAATTTACACCCCTAATCATGACATATCATTGTGGATTTCTGTGTGGAAATTTTTGAGAGGTCTCAAATATTTTCTTTATTTTTCTCATTTTTTAATTTTTGGTACAATAGAAAATAAATCAATAAAGATATTTTATTGTCAACGGCAAATACAATCAACTTATAGTGTCACGCCCCCAAAATAATATAATAAAGATAACTCATGCGGAATAAATATGATAAACAACATACTTTCATATATCAGAGTTCACTATTTAACAACCAGTTAAATGCCATGTAGACTTACATGTTTCCAAATCATTGCTTGGTTACACAAATTGAGTCTTGCTCATTACATCTTAAGCCCTTGGCTTTACAGATAACAAACATACACACATAAGGCATAATTAAGAAGCTCTTGCTTCCCAAAACTCTATCCATGCTATTGCCTTGGAGGAAGCATCTCACCTGTACCTGAAAATGGTATTCCCATATAGGGTGAGCCAACAGCCCAGTAGAAATAATCTAACACATAGGGGTGGGTAGCGGATATACCGATCCACCAAAACCGACCAAACCAAACCGATCCGCCGCATTTTGGACGGATGCGTGATAACGAACGGACGGTTGCGGATTGATTTTCTCCAATCCGCCAATTTGGCGGACGGATGGTGGATTTAAGGTTCTTTTGGCCGCAACCGAACCGCCAAACCGCGAGCACCCCTAGTAATTTATAAGACTTTGTGTTTTCAATTTGTTTAAATATTCTGTTTGTGTTTCAATTGAAAAAGAGTTTAAATATTATGTTGAAAAAAAGTTTTCAACTTGAATATATTTTTTGAATTGAAAAAAATAAACGTATTATTTATCTATATTTTTTGTTTTTAAATCTAATTCTAAAAATAATAAATAGAAAATATGATATATATGTTGGTTGGTTTTTGTTTTCAAAAATATATATAAATGTAACAATACAGAGACATACAATCTCTACTACTACTTTGTTCATGGTTTTGGTGGTTTAAATTGTTTTTATATTTTAAGAACAACAGATTGTAATACTCAATGTGGATGAAGCATGCTGTAATTGTAATATGTGAATGAGGTATGCAGTGATTGTGATATTCTAAAGTTTCAAACTTTCTTTCTTTGGATGAGGCATGCAGTAATTGTAATATTTTTTTAAGTCATTGACTGTAATATTTTTTTTTTTTTTAAGGAAGTGCACAAGTTGAATTATGTTGAAAATTTATAAAATTTTAAACCACTAAACCGATTCGCATCCATGCGCCAAACCGCCAATCTGCTCAATCTGCATCCGCCGGATTGGCGGACGGATGTGGATTGATTTTCTCCAATCCGCCAATCTGACGGACGGATGGCGGATTGGAGGTTTTGTGGCCGCAACCGATCCGCGCCCACCCCTACTAACACAATTTATGAGGTTTAGCAGAGGTATAAATACCACGTACATAAACAATACCGATCCTGAAACATCCACAAGACCTGCATATCCATATGCCACTAAGACCAACTTTATTCCATTTTCCTTTAATTTCATTTCCAGTTCATATATGCTACTCAATTCATGAGTTAAATTCGTTATCTTTCAACAACCAAAATGAGACTACAACTTAATGGTTTTCCATTTATGCAAACACACATAAACACTTCAAACTTGCCCTTTTACGGATATTTCATCCGCAAGAATCGGCACCCATGTATATTTTCTCAAATATGCTATTTTACAGATATTTCGTCCGAAGGACTTGGCACCCATTTATATATAAAATTTCGGGTCTTTCACCCAGGACACTCCGGCCAACTTGCTTTAAATGGAGTCTATCCCCTTTCTCCTCCCAAACAAATATACATATGTAATGTATTTATAAACATAATCATATTTGGAGTACATCCCCTATCTCCTCCCAATAAACATACATATACAATGTATTTATAGCACGGTCATATTCAATGACAACTAATCAATAGATTAGCATTAAATCGCCTAATCCTCATACAATTTCTACAACAATCATGACTATCCTCCACCGATAGCCCAATGCAATTATTTCTAAAAAGATGTTCAATATCAAAATAAATAGTTTATTCAAAACTTCCATAAGTGAGATAATACATATCCAATATCACCATTTATAATCACAACCTTCCAATTTCATGTTTTCAATGTTAATCTCAATTATTTATGCAAAATAATAATTTAATCAAAATTAGGGCAAAATCCCCCTTTCACCAAATATCAACCCAAACACCAAAATTAACTATTTTGGCACAACATGATCTTTTATTCAAGCCTCATACTCGTTTACCTCATATTCATCAAAACTCCTCTTTTCATTTCACACCCAAATCCTAGATTTGTCCAAACTACAACCGAATCTCATCATCTATACACAATAGCAAATAACTAAGCTAAAAACCATATTAGAGTGTAAAAAATCCAAAATCAACGATGCCTAAACTCGATCTCCACCGCATACAACGTAGCCCTCGTCTAGATAACCAACTTTGATGAAGGACTTGGATCTAAATCCCAATGGATTTGGAGAAATCAAAGATCCTGTGAAGTTTTTGGTAAGAAATGTAGAAAGAAGGGAGAGGAAATGTTTTTAGAGAAAGAGAGAGATATACAAAAAGTGACATTCAATCAGCCCAAAGAGAGAAGAAAAGGAAAAAATTCCGGATCTACCTAACTTCCCGCACCTCCAGCTGCACCTGCCTTTTTAGCAATGTGCTTCAACCCCCTGCCCTGTTTTCCGCACGTGCGGACAAGCAACTTCGAATGCGTTTTGCATTTTTGTTTTGAGGGGCGCTGCCCTTCAACCCCGCCAATGGCGCCTGGACCCATAAGTGGTAGTCGACCTCGACCGGTACCCGCTTGGACGACCAAGGGGTGCTACCCCCTCGACCCCCGACCGACCTAGTCGAAGTGGCAAAACATAAAAGAAGGATCAAAACTGGGATTGCTACATATAGGGTTTCAGAGGTTTAAGTTTTAGAGTCTTATTTTGATATTCGACCTGACCAAATCTCAAAAAAATTACGGGCCATTACTCATTAATAGAATATGAGTTGAATTGGTCGAAGTCTCATTTGGATCTTTGCCATCATTGGCTCCTTTTATTCGAATTTCGCCCTAGATCCATCTCGAGTGCATCCATGCGCTCTTATTCAAATTTCACCCTGAATCTCTCATCTATCTATTATCAAACTATGCTTTGTATGACCTAATGAACTGGACTGCATTTTGTGTGCCCCTTGCCTCCCAAACTCTTAGACCTCTCTGCTTTGGACTCTTCCTAAATCTCGCACCCATGTACTCTTCAACTTCACACCGGATTTCATCTTGATACCATATGAGAATAAACTCAAGCTCCATCGCTTAAGTTTGAGGGGGAGATATTAAAGAATATTTTGAGAATATTGTGTTTTTTTATTTTACCTATTTTTCCTTACTTGAGTTTCTTGTTCACTACTCTGGACTTAAGTTGCTTGATTAGTACTCAAGTGAGACCTGTAAATTGGTCACTCTTGTAATGCTTAGATGTCAATCTCAACGCAATATATTTTTTTATTTTTTTTCTAGTTATATTTCTATCATAAGGATTTCGAATAACTATACATGCCAAATTATTTCAAATTTATTAATTTAAAACTTTCAATGCATTATTGAAGTCTCAATATAAAATGCTAAGTTAACTTAAATTTTTTTATACAAATCCGACCTTAATGTTTAAAATTCTTTTGATTTGTTTAAAGCAGGTTAATATTTTTAAAAGATTGAAATGAAATTCATTTTGATAAATGGCATTTAAATGGATAAGTTTAAGATTTAAAGGACAATAATCATATAAATCATTGTTTACAAATTTATATGGCTAAAAACACTATGATGCAAATTGAATATTTATTTAAGGAGACTTCGGCATAAGTTCAATTTTAAATTTTTTGGGGCAATACTCTATTCTTTTGAGGTCAAAATAACAAAATAATTTGAAAAAAAAAAAAAAATCATATTTCTCCTACAAATCTATCTATTTGTTGTCTACTTATTTGTCTACATCAACTATTTATCGACATGTCATTTATATGTCCACATGTCATCTCTTATTTATACACAAGTCACTTATTTGTCTACCTAATCTATCTATCTGTCCATATCACCACCACCAACAATCATCATCGGTGGTGGTCCGGCAAGCAACCATCTAGCGGCAGTGGGGTGAAAATGTAAAAAAAAAAAAAATCCTTCAAATAATAATCTATCATTCTAACCAAATAATTTCATTAATCATGTCATTATCTCTAAAAATAAAATCAAATGCTTGGATCTAATACCATATCTCCATAGAAATATCAACAATAAATCCTTTATTTTATTATTAATAAAGGCACTTATTCATTAAACTAAAAAAAAAAAAAATAGGCAACCTTCCATTACTTTTCATGCAAAGGACAAGATTCTATGGAGCCATAAAAAATTTTAAAAAAAATAAATAATAAATTAAAAAAACAAGATTCTGTGGAAAAATAAATAAAAGAAATTAAGATCATGATTATAACTTTTTATTTATTTATTTATCTATTTTTATAGTGTGACCCCATAGAATTGAATTATAACACTTGTGATAATCAAACTTACAAATGGCATAACTTACATATGATACACACTTTTAAAAAATTATGTATCATAGCATTACCCTTTATATATATATATATATATATACATTTAATGAAAAATGTTTAAGATCTACAAAAAAATCTATCATAATTTGATTCACAATGATGTGACATGATAGATGTTTATATTTAATTTACTACACAGTCAATTATGTAAAATCTATCTCTTTTACCACATCATTATATGTGAATTTACATATCCAAATTATGAGTCTCTAACACTCCCCTTTCCTGAGAGTTGGAGCACATTACACCTAAAGATAAAATTGCACCTATCTCAGATGCTTTCGTTCATATAGAAGCAAATAAATGCACTAAATATAAGTATTTTATCTATCTTTAAAAAAAATGATATTTAAAAATATATATTTTTTATTAATAAATCGGGCCAAGCTAAATTGGGTTGAGCTGATTAAAATTTTAAATTGTAATTTTAACTTAAAAATTAAATAGACCTAAAAATTGGCCCAATTCAATTTTATGGCCAAAATATAAATATCAAGTCTTAAAATTAATTGAGTTGAGCAGAATGAGCGGCCAATCAGCAAATCTCCACCTCAGAATGTAAGTGATCCATTCTCTTATACTTAACTAGTGGTTCACCCGTGTTATGCACGGTTTGTTTTTATAATTATTTATATATATATTTTGATAATAATGAGGGAATTTTGATCAAATCTCTCAAAAGACATGTTGATTGAAAAAAGTTAATAAATACTGAATTTTTTTTAAAAAAAATAAAAATTTAAAAGATTTTGACCAAATCTCTCAAAAGGTATATGGATTGAAAAAAGTTAATAAATGCTTATGAAGGGATTTTGACCAAATCTCTCTAAATTTTATTATTTTAATTTTTTAAAAATCAATTATTTACTATTTATCTTTGTCTGTAGGCCACAAAATTAATCTTTATAAATTATTTATCAATTTTTATATGTTTATTTATCTATATGTCATGAAATTATTATTTTTAAAATAATTTTTAAAATTTTTATCTTTATTTATAGGTCATGAAATAAATTTTCATAAATTATTTATGAATTTTTATATGTTTATCTATAATGAAATTAATTAAAGTACGAAATGAAGGGGAAAAAAAGGAATAATTTCGTTTTTTTTAAAAAATCAATTATTTAATTTTTATCTTTATTTGTAGGCCATGAAATTAATTTTTATAAGTTATTTATCAATTTTTATTTGTTTATTTATGGGAAGAAATTTTAAATTATCTATAAGTTATTAAATTAATTTTTATCTTTATCTATAGATTATAAAATTAATTTTCAATTTTTATACGTTTATCTATATAGAGGAATTTTGAAATTCAAATCTTTATCCATAAGCAATGAAATTAATTTTATTTTAATTAATCAAACAAATAGAAAATGATGAAAAATAAAAAATATGAAAGGCAATCAAAGAAGGTTTCTAAAGAAGAAAGAGAGAGTTTTAAAATTATGAGAATTTAGGAATAAATATTTAGAAGCTTTTAACAAAACAATTACATTTGGTTATATATATAGATTAGTTAGTCCTTGTTTGGCATAAGTTAAACAAATTTTTTTTTGATTAAAATAGTCATAAAAAGACAAAATTCACTTTTTGGCTTAATAAGATAAAATGTTACATCCAAACCATAATCATTTTATTTTTTGGATAAACTACCAATAGGTTCTAATAGTTGGACTTAATTTCTCTCAAATCCTATTGAAAATAAGTCTTGGTAAAATTAAAAATAGTTTTTTTGTGATAATTTTTTTATATATGTCGCTAAAAATTAACAATTAACGACTTTTTTTGGTCATGATTTTTATAAATTATAGCTAAAACTTATAATTAGTGACTTTTTTTATGAATTTTTTTTTCTATAGGACCTATTAGATAATAAGTCCACTTATTAGAACCTATACGTAAGTACCCTTTATTTTTTCTCTCATAAAAGTTAAAAAAAATTAAAAAATTTATCCCAAATACAGCTTTTTAACCCTAAAAATAGTCAAAAAATTTAAAAAAAACAAACTAAAACATCAAATGCAAAATGCCTTATACCCCCAGTATTCTTTACACCCAGTGACACCCAGTGCCACGTGTCACTGGGTGATTGGACTGAAATAAAATAAAAAAAAAAAAAAAACTGACTAGTGGGGCACCCCCACGTCACTGGGGGTCGACACCCACTGGGTGTACCCAGTGTGATTGAACATCAAATCACATCCCCAACAAACCCTTAACTAAAGAGTTGAGTTTACGTTCAATTCTTATCTAGACTGGAAGTTGTTGTTAAGGCTCATTACATGTTACGTTTCATAATTTGAATACTTTTAAAAACTTGAAGCGATTTCAGGCCTAAAATTTGTAGATGTATTAATCATAATTTTAAAGAAAAATGTTTGAAGGTTACAATTTTTATGATTATAATGGTTTAAAATTATCAAAACGATATCGTTTTGGCATATTTTACACCCAAAACGATATCGTTTTAACAATTTTAAGCCATTATATTTATAAAAATTATAACCCTTTAACATTGTTGAATTTTAAAATTGAAGCACGTGAAATACGTGAAAGCATTTCCTCTTGCAAAGTGAATCAAAAACGATAAATAGTTTGTTAGTGACACAACACCTTTGTCAGGATTCACGTGTTTTGAGGATGTCCTAATGATAGAGAAATTTCATCGTTTAAAACTTTCTTTTGGAGGAGTTATTTTTACCCTTCGTTTCACATAAATTAAAATAAAATATTTTGATTAAAATAATTATAAAATGATAAAATTTTTATTTGAAATGTGAGTTGTTTTTTTGATTTTTAATTTTTTGATTATTTTAATTTGAGATTAAAAAGTCTCGTTTAGAATGAATTTTTTAATTTTTTTTTACTTTTGTGAAAGAAAAAATAAAATGATTATGATTTGGATGTGCCATTTTATTTTATTAGACTAAAAAGCCTAATTTATTTTTTTTTGCTAAAATAGTCTTAACCCAACCTAAACCTTCATGCCAAACAAACCCAAAATAGACTTTTTTAACCCAATAAGATAAAATATCACATTCAAACTATGATCATTTTATTTTTTCTCTCACAAAAATTAAAAAAGCCAAAAAGCATATCCCAAGACTTTTTAGTCTCAGGTTAAAATAGCCAAAAAATTAAAAAATCAACTCACATTCCAAACTAATCATTAGTGATGTTGAAATATTGTTCTACATCACTCAAAATTGAACATTTATTTATTTGTCTTCTAAGTCGAGATACAAAAGTGGTAGGATCTTTTTTTTTTTTTTTTTTTTTTTTTTGGGTAGGTGAATCTACTATTTTAACCAATTAAATTTAGATATTTTTTAGAAGGTACAAAAAAATCAAATTTTTAATTTTTTAATTTATTTAAGTTATATCACATCTCATTTTTTACACGTCTTATTATAATAAGCAAAAATATTAACCTTTTTGGCACTTCTCAAAACAATACTATGTTTGGATTGAGTAATTTGGAGAGAAAAAAGAAAAAGAGAAATATGTGTTTCTCTTATTTATTTAGATAACTTAAGTTGAGAGAAATAGGGAGAAATGGAAAGAAACAGAGAGAGACTCATTTATCTTATAATCTTCATTTTCAATCTTCCCAAAAATGGAGAGATTGGGAGAGAAAATAAACCAATAAATTCTTATATTTTCATAATACCAATTTTGTCCTTGTAAAAAAAAAAATAAAATGATTGACACCTATGTCCTCAAAATATAAAAAGGTTATTTTGGTAATATAACATTAAACAGTTTCTTTTATTTTTTCTTATAAAATCTAACCAAAAAGAAAGAAAGAAAGAAATTATAATCATTTCTTTTTTCTTTTTTTATTTC
This sequence comes from Camellia lanceoleosa, assembly GCA_025200525.1. Lineage (NCBI taxonomy): Eukaryota > Viridiplantae > Streptophyta > Magnoliopsida > Ericales > Theaceae > Camellia > Camellia lanceoleosa. The sequence continues at coordinate 61,497,204 of CM045760.1, forward strand.
TTACTTATTTAAACAAAAATGAGAGAAATCACAATCATTTCATTTCATTTCATTTCTTTTTTCTTATAACTTAAGTAATCATTTCTTTTCTTTTCTTTTCTAAGTTCCCAAACATAGTATTAAACTGGAGCACCACAAGATTTACCCCTGGGGCAAAATATAATTTCTCCCCGGACTAACGTCATGAGGATGACACATGCTAGCTATCATGTCCTAGTCACTGAATCTTCGTTACTTTACAATAAATTACAATGAACTTGTCTGATTTATATATATATATGTATTTTAAAAAAAATTAAATCAATTTACCCTTTAAATTTTGTCATGATGATCAATTATACCTCCATATTTAAAATAATTTCAATTTTACCTTCAAAATTTTTGAAATTGTATCAATTTGTCCTTACCGTCACTTTAAATAAAAAAATTAATTACATTTTGACCCCAAATTTCAAATTATAGATTCAAACTCACTTCCTCTTCCTCCCTCTCATTATTTTTTGAATTAACCAAATCCCTCTGCCACCTTCCTTCTCCCTCTTATGTCATCATAAGATTTCGCCGAAACAAGATTTGGGAAGAGTAGAAAATTGCCTTTGATGTTCGTTAGGCCTTGTGAGATTCTAGAGCGAATCATGAATGTAACTTATCGTTTGGCCTTATTGCCTAAACTTTACGGGGTTTATCACGTATTTCACATATATATACTTCAAAAGTATGAGCCCGATTGTCACAACCCAAACTCGTCCCTATATGTTTAACATTGTAACCGGCCAGTAATCTTGGGATTACCGAAGGCCTCTGAACAGATTAACAAAATAAGTTGCTAGCGGAAGCAATTATTCAAGTAAATAATGTCCATAGAGCTGTGCAGACATATATATGATAGAAAATTTAAAACTTATATTCACGTATATGTGACGTCATAAATATATACATCAGCCTTACGTTACCCCAAAATAGATAAAACAAAACGGGGCTTAACCCTTTATACATTCTAAACAAAAGTTTTGTTCCAAAAGAAAAGGAAAAGATAAAACAGACACCACATGCACTTGACTTGGACATTTGAAACACTTGGGAACCTCTTCGGGAGGCACTGTGATTAGCTTGACAAAACAGAATTCTAGGAAATAGCTTAAGCCTGGTCACCTACATACATAAATAATACAGTGAGCTGAAACCTAGTGAATAACAACAAAGTAAAGAGTTTATAACTGATGTCCAGAACAGATTCAAAAATCAGATTACAGATTAGAACAGATTCAGATTCACATGCTCATATAGATTTCATAAACGGTTATATGTACATCCATTAGTTAACAGGTCAGATTGGTCATAAAGACCTACACACTTAGTCGGTACTGACGACCATAAAGGTCAACATTTTTGTGCACATGCAGCCATGGTATTGTTACCTTCAAGCGAGAGCCACGTGAATATAGGCCTCGGTATTGTTACCCCCGAGCAATGACCACATAAACATAAACCACAATATTGTTACCGTCGGTCGAGGGCCACATGAACATAAGGATACCACAAATACATTTCAGAAAACTGGACATTCATTCATGATTCACAAAATAACATTTCAAAAACATATCATATCATTTCAATCAAAAAATACTCATAATCAAATATAACTTTACAGATTTGTTACTCACAGATAACTTCGGCAACAGAATAGATCACTTGGACAGAATAGATCGATCAGGCGGGTGCTAACACGTGACCTATACAAACACGTGGTAGATGCACAGCTCTTAAATGGTTTTCATGATCTTCCCTGCTTTTAGAGTAAATCATAATATCATTAATAAACACAACAACAAATTCATCAAGGAATTGTTTGAACACCCTATTCATTAGATCCATGAAAGTTACAGGTGCATTAGTTATCCCAAACGGCACTACATAAATTCATAGTGCCCATATCTAGTCCAAAATCCAGTTTTCTCTATGTTTTATGCCTTAACTTTCAATTAGTGATACCCGGATTTAGGATCTATCTTTGAAAACACTTGGACTCTCTGAAGTTGGTCAAATAAATCATTTATTTGGAGTAATGGATATTTGTTCTTGATAGTTACTTTGTTCAATTCTCGATAATCAATGCATAACCTCAAAGACTCATCTTTCTTCTTAATAAACAACACTAGGGCACCCCAAGGAGAAGCGCTCGGGTGAATGAACTTCTTGTCTAACAGTTCCTGTAGTTGAATTTTCAATTCTTTCAATTCAGAAGTTGACATTGTATAAGGGGTTTTAGAAATTGGTTGGGTTTCAGGTATTACATCAATAGTAAACTCAATTTCCCTATCAATTAGAGCCTAGGTAGTTCATTTGGTAAGACATTAGGAAATTCACAGATTACATGAATAGTTTCCACATTAGGGCTTTTAGAAGTCACATTTGCGATACTGCATAAATAATCCCTACATCACTTTCTAAGCAATTTAACGACTTTCACAGCAGAAATAATATACAGATGTGGAACTATCTCATTCCCAACAAAAACAAATTTAGACAAGCCAAGTGGTCGAAAGACAACAGATTTATTCACACAATCAATGGTTGCATGATACTTAGTCAACTAATCCATACCCAATATACAATCACAATGAGCAATGTCCAATGGCAGCAAATCAACATGTAATAACACATCCCTAATCATGATGTCACATGTAGGATACACATAAGCACACACTATAGAACCCCAAGAACGTGTAGATACAAATAACAAATAATTCATAGGTTCTAGTAGTCTAGTTAATTTTCAAGAAAAAACATACGACATGAATGAATGTGTAGAATCAGAATCTATCATCACATATGCATTCTGAGCACAAATTGTAACGCCCCAAATTTCTAGCCTAAATGATAATACAACAATCATGGCTCTTTCAAGGAAAACCAAATATAAATCTTCAAACTTACAGTACATGATACAATAGTTCTTCATGCAACAATACATGAATCCAACAACAAGTAAATAAACAAATAAATACCCCCAAGGGTTTACAAGTTTTCAAGGCTTAAGCCTAGTTACACAAAACGGTTATTCAAACCTATACACATACAGCCCTTGGCTTACACACAGAGTCACAGCAAAATGAGAGTCTCGTACTCTCAATACACATTTCCTTGCCTTTAGGTAGCCGGCATCACCACATCTTTTCCTGCACAAAAATCCCATAGGGTGAGCATAAAGCCTAGTAGGAAATCCTTAACAAAGTATATACATTTTATACAAGTTTTAAAAGATGAAATGCACATGCTATGCTATGCCATTTTGAAAGAAAATCACATCTTCCTCTTTGAAAACCATCATGCTCAGTGATGTCACGCAATTTCAATTCTTCAAAACTTAACAATTCATTTCAAGAGCGGCAAATACAACTCTGGTAATCCCTAGGTCGGTGTCTGCAAGTAGACTATACAAGTACTACCAATTTGTCATTTTTACCGGTATTAACCGGAAAGCTCGACAGCTATCCGCGCGGGTTTTCGGTCTTTCACCCGGACTCTCAGGCCAACTTATTCAATATCATCTACACCACATATCAAGACTTACCAACGTATTTACCCCAAAACCATTCCATGAAAATTTGTTTCTCGACATTCTTTTCTTAATGCAAGTTTTCAAATCAACTTTCAAAATTTAATGTAATCAAATGAATTGATATGCCAATAATACAAGATGAACATAAATACTTTTATTCCAATTCATCATCCAAGGAATAACACAATTCCATCTTCTCAAGTATCCTCAACAATTAGTCATTTCAAGACTATTTCAACGTTTTGAACAATAATTTCCAAAATGAACAACGATTCATATATTCCCTGAAATTCATCATTTATATAAATATGAATAAGAAATTTTCCAAATATTCATTTATTTTGACACAAAATAAATATAACAATATCATTCATGGATTTTCAATCTATTTTTAAAAAATTCCCAAATTCTAGGTTTTCTTACCAAAACTATACAACTCAAATTTTTTGAAAGAAAACTTTCCAAAAATCATCTTTTCTTCAATCAACGAAGATCAAAGCCTATAAGATCATTTTAAAAGAACAAGAGACAAACTCACTTTCAAAATCGCTCAACTTCTTGAATCAACAATCAATTTTCAAAGCTATCGAAAGATGATTTCGAAAATCATATAGATCTTGCAAATATATATATATATATAACTCTAAGAACCCTACCTCAAGTTTTGAAGAAGAAATAAGATGAAACCCCCAAAATCAACGGTGTCGAAACTCGATCTTCACCGCATACAACGAAGCCCTCGAAAAGTTAACCAACTTTGATGAAGAACTTATGGCAGAATTCTAATGGATCTTGAGAAATCAAGGTTTTGATCCAATTTGGCGTAGGGAAATGTAGAGAGAAGGGAGAGGAAAGAGTTTTTAGAGAGAGAGAGATATACAAAAGTGATCTGAAATATCAGATTCACAAACTAATATAACATGATCCGCTCGAGTGTGGAAAGTCCCGCTTGAGCTTCAAATATACTTTTCCAGTACTTTTGCAGACAGGTCAAACTTTGAAACCAAACATTCTCCGCTCGAGCGCATAAATGGCCGCTCAAGCAGACAAGCAACTTTTAATACATTTTGCATTTTTACATCCCCGATATACTCAGCGAAGTGGCAAAACTGGGATCGCTACACAAATAGAGAGTATACTTGACACCACAGATTCAGTATTCTGGACATCCCCCGGTACAAGCGCAAAAATTCGACCTTGCCTTAGGGTTTCTTTCCTAGCATTGGTTCTCACATTTGATCTCGATACAGGAGTAGATTCGATTGAACTTGCCGCAAGACGGTTAGCATTTTTAGCTATGAGCAGACAGTCTTTTACTATGTAGCCAGTTTTATCGCATCAAAAACAAGCACCCGAGACTCGGTAATAGATACCTTTGTGTTTCTTACCACATTCTGGACAAGCAAGTACGGAACCACTTCCCTGGTAAACTAGGTTAATGGAAACCCATTCACACATGGATTCAATTTGAACATAGGTTTTATACTTATTGCATTGAAAAGTATCATTCTAAGAGAAAAAAGATGGGTAAATACCGTGGTGAATTTGCTTAGGCGGTGTGGTTGTGGTTATTTATGTTGGCCTTTGTGTCCTTGGTGAAAGTTCAGAAACCCACACGGTTAGGTGTTGATCTTATCGATTAGTATTAGTAAAATGGCTTTTGGTAGTGCTTGTATAGCCTACTTGCAGATACGTACCTAGAGATTCTCAGTGTGTGTATTTACTGCCATGTTTTCTATTTTGGAAGCAACGATTATTTAAATGTGATATAAACATAGCATTACATTGTTTAAAAGAGAAAAATGCATGTTTTGGTAATGACATTTATGTGCATTCATCATATGGCTTTGTTAAGCGTCATACAGATCATTAAGCTCATCTCTACTAGATTTTAGTTCACCCTATGTGGAAACCAACTTTCAGGTGCTGATAAATTGTCTCCACCAAGGGATTAGCTTAGGAGGACTGTGAAGTTGAAGGTTTGTTTCATTTTTGTTTGTAAATGTATTTTGGACAAGCCTAAGACTTTTCTTGTATTGGGTTTCGACCCATCTTTGTTGTAACTAAGTATTATCTTGGAAACTTGTAACATTTAAGGCAAGAACTTGTAATTATTTACTGTTGTTCCTATGTATCGGTCACATGCTATAGATTTATTATCTAGGAGTGGTGAATGTATCAATACGTGTGATGTCTTTGTAATGGTTAAATCATATAAATGAATGAATGATAGTTTCAGAAATGGTAGGTATTTGAAAGATTAATGTTAGTAAGCTTCCGCATATCTGTTAAGTGTCGAGAGGATATATGTTATCATTATTTTTGGGGCATTACAAAAGTTATACAAAAAAATAAAAAATTTATTTTCACTTTACATTTTACATGTTTTCTCTTAAAAGGTGAATAAAAAAATTCAAACATATTAATTTTTTTATCTCATATTTTAATTTAAAAATTACTAAAAAAAATCACATCTCAACGAGCCCAAAATGCTAAGATAAATACATTTGTGCTTGGTGCAATTTATAGGCTCGGTTTCTCAACAAGGTTTTCCCATAAACTTCCAACTCAATTTGACATCATTTTTAAAATATATTTTACATTATTATTTTTCCTTTATTTCATGTTTTTCTTCCCTTTTTTGGATCTATGCTCTCTCACAAATAAGTTCATGTGTTAAAACTCAAAATCATAAATGTTGGTTGTGTTTTTCATATTTTGAAAAGCAAAACTAATAAAAACTACACAAAATTTGTACTTTTTATATTGTTTTTATTTTTGTGCTAAAATAGTTTTCAACAACTTGAAAACAAGGTTCTAAATATCGGCCGGTACCGATTCGTACCGGAAAATGGTAGGGCCGAGTCGGATACTCACCGGTATATCGGCGAGACTGAATTTCACGTCCGTAGCGGCCGATTCCCGATACGTATCGGGCTGAATCCGATACGTAAGCGATTTGTTGTCCAATACATGCCGATACGGCTAAAAAACGAGGAAAGCACGGTGTCTTGTGTATGTATGAGTGTGGCTACGGAAGTACCTGCAAAAATAAAGCAAAAGGACCAAACTCAGACTCACGGACTCACGGACGGACATCAAAAACCTCTGAAGAAAAACTCAATCGGACCAAAACCCAACTCCTCAATCAAACCCAAATTCATCTCCCAGGAGCATCGAGCTTGTAAAGTGTTGCAGCCTGCACGGAGAAGCATCGAATCGAACCCAAATCCATCACCGATTTCAAGCTTCTTTGTTGAGGTTTGTTCTCTCACTCATGCTCTGTTTGTTCTTTCACGATGGATATATGATGCTCTGTTTTCTTCATTTTGGGTCAAGAAGTCAGTTTTGCTTTTTGATTTATGTGGGGTTGTAGGACGAGTCAAGATCCTCTCCTTGCAGGCTTGTGCTTGTAATCGTCCTTGCAGGCCTTCGGGTCTACTTTTAGGTCCAATTTTGATAATCCGAACCGTTCATATTTTATGATTTATTCAGTATATTATACCTGTAAAAAATCAAATTGATCGGATATCGGGAAGCATATGTTCAGAAAACTGTTTATTAAATTATTTAAAAAATAATTTTTAGTTCAATTTTTTGAACACATACTTTCTGATATCCGATCAACTTGATTTTTTACAGGTATGATATACTGAATAAATCATAAAATATGAACGGTTCAGATTATCAAAATTAGGCCTAAAAGTAGACCCGAAGGTCTGCAAGGACGGTTGCAAGCACCAAGGCTGCAAGGAGATGATCCTCTCTCGTTGTAGGACTGCCCCATAATAGTTTTATATTTGTATAATAGTTTATAATTTGTATGTAGATAGAATTATTATTTGATTTATGTGGGGCTGTAGGGACTGCCACATAGTAGTTTATAATTTGTATAATAGTTTATAATTTGTATGTAGACAGAATTATTATTGTGTTGAATATTTTTTTTATTTGATGGGATCTTTGATTTTTTTAAATAACTAAATTATATATAATAAAATATTAATAATACAAATAAAAAAAATCTTATTTCAGTCTCTCGTGCTTCATTTGAGTCACAAATAAAATATTAATAATACAAATAAAAAATAGATAAAAAAAAAATAATTAATTAATTAATTAATATAGAAGATCCCAAGCCCAATTTGATATCATTTCAGTCTCTCGTGCTTCATTTGAGTCATAAAGAATTAGTGATTCATGAAAAACTTAGAAGCCATGACAATGAGTTGATTAGTTGAAAATGAGTCAAAAGTGCCTTTACATATCAAAATTTTGATTAAAATGTGATAAATTAAGGTTAAAAGAGTCAAAAAATACATAAAATTGAGTTTTAGATGGATTGCTAATGATTTTTGAAATTTCACAATGACGCTCGATAATTCGATACGCATCGTCGATACTCCCGATACCGATATTCATGATCGATACCGTTCACCGATCTGCGATTTAAAACTATGCTTGAAAATAAATTTTGAATATTTCTTAAGAAAATAATTGTTTAAAATTTTTTAAAAAATAGAAGTACATCAAAACAAATTGGTATATATACATAGGTGTGATGTCTAAGTTTGAGTCTTAGTTATTTATTAGATGTAACTTCCATGTCCCCTATTCTCCACCTACTAATTGTACAAGAAAGTAAATAAATAAATGTGAAAAAGGGAAGAAAGTTAATATTTCGTACAATGAACCAAATAAATATTGTGTACAAGGAACCTAACTTTGTGCAGATAGAGGAGACATCACACAACAGATTGAGTAATATCAATATTGATGGTAGGTTTCTGATGAGTAAATTCGGGATATCTAAAATCAATTACAGTTACTGGAAGGTGAACAAGTGTGCCAATCTACTAGTCAACATGAGAAACAAATATGGCTATTTTTTTTTCTTTATTTTGAAGTCAATCACAGTAAGTAACTGGAAGGTAAACAATTGTGCCAATCTACTAGCCAACATGTGCAACAATGTGGTTATTGATTTTCTTTATTTTAATTCAGTACCTATTTGTATTGCTAATCAACTAGCCCTTGCCGCCAAAGGATCTTCTTGTATGGACTTATTTAGTTTTTAAGGTGAAATATTAATAAATTTTAAATAATGAGTTTATAAATTATTTAATTTTTTTTTTTATTTTTTATTTTTTTATGGATCCAAAGTTTCCATTCTAGTGTGAATTATATGAATGAACAATTATAAACATGCACGTTATGTGTTAAAAGGACAAATGTAAATTTTTCGTAATGTTGAAATTATTAAATCTAACACTTTAAAAAACTTTTATAGTGTACTTTTTTCAAATGTAATATTCCAATGTAACACACTAAAAAAACTCCTTAGTGGATGTTTGGGAAGTTGCTATTTTAATAGGCTATTTTAGTTTTTGGTTATTTTAGTAGGCTAATTTTTTTGTGTTTGGAAAGATGATTAGATTTTTTTGTAGTTAGATGTGATGTTGGTGAGAGAAAAAGTAAAATGATTATGGATTTGATGTGACATTTTTTCTTATTAGCTATTTTAATCTATTTTGTCTTTTTGTGAATTTTAGCCTAAACTAAGCTAAAATTTTTCTTGCTAAACTTTTCTCAAACATAATAACATAACATTCCAAAAAAATTTCGTAGTATACTTTTTTCAAACGTAACACTTCATGTAACACACTGAAAACTCATTAGTATACTTTTCTCAAGCGTAACAACATAACATTCTAAAAAATTATCTAGTGTATTTTTTCCAAACGTAACACTTCAATCAATGAAATACACAAAAACTCCTTAGTGTACTTTTTCCAAACGTAACACTATAATGTAACACACTAAAAAATTTCTTAGTGTACTTTTTGCAAACGTAACAACATAACATTCTAAAAAAACTCCTTAGTGTATTTTTCCTAAACGTTACACTTCAGTCAATGTAACACACGAAAACTCCTTAGTGTACTTTTTAAATGTAGCACTCTAATATAACATTCCAATGAAACATTAGAAAACCACACTAATAAAAATCTAGATTTTCATACTCGACAACCAACACTTCAGCCATCAATTTCTCTAAAATGAATATTCCACATCTCATCTTTCTATTCTCATCCCAAAAACGAATTAGAAAATTAAAAAAATGAATCATAAAAGAGTATTCATTCAAACTCAAATGGCACCAAATCAAATAAGGGTGAAGCACCAATAAATTTCAAATAGTGAGCTTATGAATTGTTTAGTTTTTCCTTTTTTTTTTCTTATGGAAATGTCTCATTCTAGTATGAACTACATGAAGGGCCAAGTATAAACGCTTGTGTGTTATGTGTTGAGGGACAAATGTGAGTTTTCTCATAATGTTCAAATTACTAAACGTAACATTTCAAAAAAAAATTTCTTAGTATATTTTCCTCAAACGTAATACTCCAATCTAACACTCTAAAAACGTAACACTCCAATCTAACATACTAAAAAACTCCTTAGTGCACTTTTCTCAAACGTAACAACGTAGTATTCCAAAAATATTTCTTAGTGTATTTTTCATGAATGTAACACTCCAATCAATGTAACACACAAAAATTCCTTAATGCACTTTTTCCAAACATAGCACTCTAATATAACACTTCAAAGTAACACCAGAAAACACACTAACAGAAATATAGATTTTCACGCTCGATAACCAACATTTCAGTGATCAATCCCCCCAAAAAGAATCTTCCACAACTCACATTTCCGTTCCCATCCCAAAAACAAATAAGAAAATTGAAAAAATGAGTTACAAAAGAACATTCACTTAACTCAAATGGAACTAAATCAAATAAATACAACTTTCCAAAACAAAAAGGATTAATTGGTTCATAAGAAAACTCTTAAGACTAAATGGGTCAACATTCCCCCATATAAGATTTATGGATAAATTTTTCAAGTTTTTATGTAGTAGTTTTTTACCACAAAAAAACTAATTACTAACAGAAATTACTGGGGGAAAAAAAACTTGGGTTTACTCTTGCAATAACATAAATCTCAAAATTTTAATTTTATCCAATTAAATCTTAATTTTTTATTTTATTTTCAATCTAAGCCATTTGATTATTTTCATTAAGTAAACTTGATGTTAAAAATATAATATTTTAATCATTAAATTCAAAGAAAAAGAGTATTTTAGACATTTTATGTACACCTACAGTGAGTTTAATGATTATTATTTTTTTTTTTGTCAATTTTTACTTAACAAAAAATAGGCATATGGTTTAGATTGAAAATAAATATATAAAAAAATAGGATTTAATTAAATCAAGATTTATAAATAGACAAAATAAAAAATCAAGATTTATTTTGTTACAAATGTCAAACTCTAGAGTTTCTTTTGTAATTTTTCTTAAAAACTAAGGTAATTATTGGGGACTTTTCATGTAAAAAATTATGTACAAATTAATTAAATAGAAATATGGAGGAAGAATGTAGGAATAATTCTATTTTCACACACCAAGTTCCATCCTTAATGAAATTTTTTCTTAATACAATTTTGTCTTAAAATAAAAATACAATAACACCCTTATCTTCTTTCAGCCAAACCTTAATTTCAAAACACCACAACCATCCTCCATTGCTAGCACCATCTCTCTCCTCTGCTACTTCCTCCCATCGCCTCTTTTCTTTCTCTCTCCGCTTCTGAACCTTTCACCATTAACCATACACTCCCATAAGCCCCCTACCGCAACCACTCACGTTTGAGGTTGACTGTGGAAGTCTAGGATGAAAGGAAATGAGTTGGGAATGGCAGCAGTGGCGGTGATAAAGACTGAGAGTAGTGGCAACAACAACGAAGGAGTGGTGGGTGAATGGAACAAAAATTAGGTTCTATCTAGATTGGTTTTAAAACATGTTTTCAGATTTTTTTTTTTTTTAGAAAAAAAAACTAAAAACTAATTTAATAAAAATAATAATACATAAAAAAAAAATTCATTATTTTGATATGATTTTATCTTCTTAGGGGTGGAGAATTTAAAATTTTAAAAATATTTTTTTAGTACGTATTTTTGTTAAACTAGTTTATTTTGTAAAAAAAATATAAAAAAATGATTGAGAAATTTAAACCAAACATAGTCTCAGGATTTTAAAACTGAAGATGATGTTCTTATTTTAATAAAGAGATGTGTGTTGAAAATATTTAATTTTTATATAATACTAAGAATGTAATTATTAAATATATGCATAGGGAGAAAAAAATGTGGGAAAAACTGTGTTTGGTGAAGCTCTCAAATCATGATTCCACCCCTCCATTTGAGTGTCATGTTTGGATACAAATTTTAAAAATTAATTCCACACCATTTTGGAAAACTCATTTCAGGCGGGATTTGAATTTTGAAATTTGGCTTACCCGGACGTCTAACCGGTCGTCTAGCTAGTTGAATGGAACAGTGTAAATTTTTTTATTATTATTATTTTTTTGCAATTGGCACCTATTATTTTTTATATATTAAATAAAAAAATTATGATTTTTTTGAATTTTTTATGAGTTTTGAATATAATTTTGGGTTATGTGTTTAGTTATGAGTTGTAAGTTTTTTAATCAAATATCATATGTCACATCAAAAATTTCAAACTCAATTCAAAATTCTTTTTAAAATTTATAACCAAACAAATTTTTCACACTCAAATTATCATTTCAAAGTTTATAAACTCAAAATACAATTTTATTCTTAAATTATAATTCTAAAACTCTACCCAACGCAAAAATTATTCAGAATGGAGAGATTTTTTTTTTTTTTTTTTTTTTGTTACAGGGAAATCCTCTCACTCTCCCGCAGGTTCAAGGCAGCGTCCCGAGGAGATCACCAGGGTGTCCTGTTGTTCGTTCCGAACCAGAGACTATAACCTGGAAGCTTGTCCCGACCTCACAAGGCAAGCAGTGAAGTTAGGACTTCGCAATGAGGAGAATTAAACCCACACCAAGTAGCTGATAAGGCATCCTTGAGGTCAACCTCCTAACCAACTGTGCTACGCCCAGAAGATTGACCCAGAGAAGATTCGAACTCAGGACCTAAAAGCTTAAACCCCAGACCCTTACCAAGTTGCCACCCACTCCTGGGTTAAATGGAGAGATTTTAACAACTTGCATTCCATGATTTGGAGCCATGGTTGGAAAAAGACAAAAGAGCAGAACCTGAGAACCTGAGAACATGTTTCATCATCTGATATGTGATAGTGCACAACACTCGTAGGCCATGTTTGGCTAGGGGATTAAGAATATGATGTGATTGAGTGAGTTATTATGTGTGATGGTATTAGATTAGATATATAAGATAAAAAAAATATTTATTTGTATATTATCGGATTAGTAATACTATAAATAGTATTAATATATAAAATTAATATATTTTAATTGTTAGAATTTTTTTAATATTACAAATTTTTTTGTTCTAAAATTTTACATAAAAATTATTTAAAAATTCACTAATTCCTTAACTTAATTTATAATCCCAACCCCATCATATGATTGATAGTCCTACTAATTAGAAAGATTACTAGTTCAAACAGATAATTAGGGTTGGTTTGGAATGTTCTAAAAAAATGTATTTTTTGACTTATTAACTTATATGAGTTGGGTTTGGGTTGAGTTTAATGTGATGTGTTAGAGAGATGATGTGATTTAAATAAGATGATGTAACTTAGATAAGATAATGATTTTTTTACTTTTTATATTATTTAAATTATACCAAATTTGATCTTAATCTCTCACTCATAATTCTAACTAAACACTCTATAAATAAATCTCTCGTACTATTAATTCAATCCCCTCCATAAAAAGCCAAACAAACCTGACTTTGATAAAAGGAATCATAAAGAAAGATCAATACCAAACTTGTGAACGTCTGGTCATCATCCACTCTCATATCCTTCCCTCACTGTTGGATGACTGAGAGACTGGGATGTCGTCATCATCGTGTCGTCATCATCGTTAACAACACTCATCTTTATCATGTAGGGAAAGACCATAAGTACACGCCCATTGAAAGTGTCAACCATATCCAATTTATACTTAAAAAAGAAAATAATATAATTTTATATTATTTAACTTATAATTATAAAAAAAATAATTTATAATCAAAATATAACTAAAAATCTTATAAGTTATTACTAAAATATTGACATAATTAAAGAAAAAAAATAATTATAATTAAAAAAAACATAATTATAAATGTATATGATATATTATTTTTAAAGAGTATGTATACCAAAATTTCTCTATTAGGTAATGATATCGGCTCGTTTACCCACCCAACCTAATTTTATTTTTTTAGGGTTGCCAAGATTATTTTAGCCTATAGGGTCGGGTTGGGCTGGGCCAACATTTTCAGCCCGAAATATTAATAAGTTGGGATTGAGATTTATACTTTCAACCCAACCCAGCCCACTATTAAATTAATTATTTATTTATAATACATTAAAAAATATTTTTTTTTTGGAGATCTAGACTTTATCTTTATTTATTTTTATTGAAACTCATATTTGTAGTGATGTGTGATTGAATTTATTTAAAAAAAATTTCAATTTTTACATAAATTTTTTTAATTTATAGTGATGTCAATATATTCATTTAAGAAATATAACGTGTGATTGAATTTAATTATGTAATAATTTAATTTAAATTTTTTTTAACATATAGCTCGATAGATGGACTTGAGATTTATAATTATTTTTTAGATCGAACTTGGGCAGATATAGAGGCCCGATGTTAGAGATAGGTCAGGCTTGGGTAGACACAAAATTCCTTAGTATGTAGTGTCGACCCGCCCCAAACCTGATCTGACCCAACGTTTATCCACTCCCAGGTAATACCCACTTTATTATTATTATTCTTTTCTTTTCTCTTCTTTATGTTCACACTTCTTTGTCATTAAAAATTTAAAAATATTTTTTGGTGCTTATTTTTGTCAAATTAATTCATATATTTTTTAAAAAATGATTGAGAAATTTAAACCAATCATAGTCTTAGAGTTTTAAAATTGAAGATGATGTTATTATTTTAATAAAGAGATATGCACTGAGAATTTCTAATTTTATATGTATATATATACTAAGGTCTCGTTTATCATATATACATTTTAGTCAAAAAGTTACTATAAGTTGTTACATTATTTTTTCTATTTTTTTATACATCTTTTTATAAAAAGTTAAACAATTATTAAAATAATATGTTCTCAAACGAAACCTAAGCCGTATTTTGAGAAGTTAAAAAAAAAAAACTTATTGACTTTTGTTTTAAAAAGACGTGTAAAAAAAATAAAAGATAATATGATTCAAATAAATTAATAATTTTTTTATTATTATTATTTACGTTCCAAAAGAGACTTAAGAATATAATTATTTAAGTATATGCATTGATTGAAAGCAATTAATGTGTGAAGACAAAATTATTCAGAATACAGAGATTTTAAAGATAAGAC